>CM065688.1:39556294-39713794 GCA_017654935.2 Phymorhynchus buccinoides
AAGACCTGCTTCTGTGAAACATTGCCCTTCTTTGTAAGTATTAAAATTACCTCCCTTATAAGACCCCTCCCTTATAAGACCTCATTTGGATGATTTTGTAAGGTCTTATAATGGAGGTTCCACTGTATCAGCCTCACTTCACCTGACCCGATTTCTTTGCAGTGATTCACAAGACCTTGCCCAGACAGTCGAAGAAAAACAGCAAAGAAACAAACACAAACATACTAACTATTTCCTTGGGAGATGGGGTGGTAAACATTTTGCCATTCAAGCTGTTACGATTGAGTTTCGAAGGGAAAAGTGACTGAAATCATGGGCATTGTCTGTTGACTATCACTAACATAGCAAATCAATATGTTTCCATTTTTCTTCTTCTTCTTTTTTAACAATCGTTCAGTCTCCTGCCACATGAGCGCAGATGCATCATGCTGCCATTATGCGCCTAATGACAAAATAGTTAGGCCCAGCATGTCCGTCTTCGGCTGGAGAAAAATCTTTGTTACATTTTTTTTTAGAATAGCGGAAGGAGAATGGACCAGTACGGCAGAAAAATAGTTGATAATAGAAAGCAAAGGGAAAAGGCAGAGTCAAAGATAGTGCTAGATTAAATGAAGTTACAAGCACAGAACTTCCGGAAGATGGGGGAACTATTTGTATGGGGGAAAAAACGGTGTGGGGTGGGGGTTGCCATTCTAGGTGTCTGGAGTGAATGAAACTAATGATAGTTATCTCCAGCATCACTTCAACAGTCTGAAATTCATTTGTAGCTTCCCCATGGGGATACCGGGGGGTATTTTGTACAAATAGTTCCCCCACCTTCTAGAAGTTCTGTGCTTGTAACTTCCTCTAATCTGCCACTCTCCTGCTTTTTCCCTTTGCTTTCTATCATCTACTATCTTTCTGACTTATTGGCCCATTCTCCTGCGTTTAAAAAAAGAAATCTTCCAAATAATTGTTCTCCTTTGAGCTCCTCCGAAATCGGAATGTGTCCGCTGTATGTAGCTAATCCAAAATGCTAACATAGAATTCAAGAGTAACATGAAGTAATGTGCATCTTTCTTGAGATGTACCAGTAGTAAACTACCCAGCCAATTGAAACAAATTATAGATCATGAAAGCAAGTTAAGCTGTTCTAGTGGGAACATTCTTTCTTTTTTTAAAATTATACACACACACTCAAAGAGATGGGCAAACCACATAAAAGAAATGCAAAGAATCTCTACAAATCTAAATTGCTCATGTTAATATGGAGCGAAAATGCAAAGGCAACAAATAAACTACCGTATTTTTCTGACTATAAGGCGATACTTTTTTGTCAGACTGCGCATTATAATGTGGCCAATATAGTAAGAAAATATAATAATAGAATCTGATTTTTTTGTAGAATTTGTGGGGTGCGCCTTATAGTCTGAAAAATACGGTAAAACTATTGTGAAATGATTTGAACATCAAACTTCAAATAACAAATGAAGGTAATGTATGTAAAACACATTCTCTCATCTATATCTCTTAAGAGTTTTCAATAGATACACATTTGCAACAACAAAAAATCAATTGAATTATTAGAAAAAGATCACCAAGCTGGCAGCAATCAATATTATGAACAGAGAAAGAATCAAGCACAGATGCAAAAAAGCATATGGTGTATTTGTACGCCTGAACACAACATACACAAAGCATGGCACATGTAAGTTCTAAATTGCTAGTTTGATAATTTGACATTTGTACAAACATAAAATAAAAAGTGACAGGTCATCTCAAAGCAATAATGACTTTAATACCAAGACAACACAGTAAAAAACCTTGGTGGTAGACCTAAACCCCCATGTACATTTTTTTTTATCAGCATCACCTAAGGAATGCAGTAAGTTTTGACAGAGTAACCTCAGCAAAGAACCACTGAGACCATTAGAATCTCTCCACCTTGAAGCAAGAAAAATGTTTTTTTGCTATAGACCACAATATCCATCTAAATTTCTTGATCAGCATCACTCAATGAATACAATGAGGATCATTTACATGTGCAAGTGTTCATGAAGGAACCTCAGACCACTGTGGGGAGTCTGAGCAAGCAAAACGACCAAGAGTAAGCCGAGGGGGAAAAAGCAAGCAAGCAAAGTAAGCAAGAATAAGTAGAGGAGGAGATCATCAAGAGAGCAATACGAGCAATAAAAGGGATAAAACGTAACATGAAATACCAAGGTCTTAATCTTTGCCAAGCACTATGGGTCATTTGTGAAACAAAAGTAAAAAAGCATATTTACTAGTTAGTACCCCCTCAAAATGTAACCATATACCTTTTTTTCAGTGTACTAATGTATGTGTTTGTAAGTTGTAAAAGGGAAAGTAAAAATTTACTACATGAACCAAACTAAAATCTCCATGATAATCTGTAGCATAGAAAACTAAATAAACATGCAATACAATGACTCAAGCAGTGATGCACTGTGGATAGAAAAGTGATAGGACAAACAACAAACTGTCCTGAAACAAGAAAATCAATTGAACAAAATAAACTAGGTCCTGCAGACACCAATAGAATTAGAACAAACTCCCCCAGTGTCATTTTCCTGGCCGGGGGGAACACAATAGGATATTTTCATTTTTAATAGGACTAAGACCTGGGCCTCAGAACATCACTGCTCAAGCACAGACATGTTGAACAGAGACTGGGATCATTTTATACATAATATTTATACACTTGTAACAAAAGAGATGAATGAAGAGAAGAGATTCTTTTCTTTCAAAAGCAGAAACATGAATTGGTTGTGAACTCGTCCCAAGATAGCTTTTGAAGCATCAAAATAAACACACAAACAAAATTAAATAACATTATCAGTCTTTTTCTGACACCGTGAAAGCCCAAGCTAAGCACTGCAACAAACACCCACATCTGACCAAATCCCACACACCCTAGCATTCACTCACACCACCCACTGAAAGTACAGGAGCATAAATCTGAGAAACACAAAGTTTAAGTATTTTCACAAAACATCCGCTTTGCGTTGTTGAGGTCTGTACACAAAACCAAAAATCACACACGGCACATCAGCTGTCACTCTGGTTCTGAACCGGTTCGTCAAACCCCTCACTTTCCGTGACCAACGCTCGCTCCAGAATGATGCGCCCTTCCTTGTAGCGCTGGTTCTCCTCCGTGGCAAACTCGTAGATCCATCCGAGCTTGGCGTGGCACTTTTTGCAGGAGACGTCGCGCACCATGTGGCGGCCGGTCAGCATGACTCGGTCCTGAATGTCGCTGAAGTTGAGATTCACCACCCGGTGGAAGAGGAACGCTCGTCCAGTAGCCCCTGGGAAATAACATGTATACAATCTTTTTTAGTCAAAATGTTATTCTTGATACAGTGGAACCTCCCTTATAAGACCTTGAAAAATCATCCAAAATGAGGTCTTATACGAGAGGGGTCTTAAAGGGAGTTAATTTTAATACTTGCAAAGAGGGGCAATGTCTCAGAGAAGTAGGTCTTATATGGGAGGGAGTCTTATAATGGGAGGTCTTATAAGGGAGGTTCCACTGTAGTTGTTTGAAAATAAAACCTTGGAATCAAATCATATACAACTGATGTGCAAAACTCAATTTTCTAGTCAGAATAATTCATCATATAAATTTATGAGTCTTTCTACTCAAATTAGAAGTACTAGAATACACAATGTCTCTCACTTGACTATCATTTTAAAATTCCATAAACAACAGAGGCAGAATTGTAAAATTTACACTCACAGCAAGTGAAAATAATGCTTTACGCCCTCTTCGGCCTTTCGGCCATGTGGGGCATTGAGATTTTACTTGGGGATGTAAAGAGAAGGGGGAGGAGGGGAGTGACCCGGAGGATCTCAGCATCTTTGATTATTACTCTTGGTTGGTTCCGAGCTCGCGTTCTACAGATTACCAGTTGACACACAATAAAAAATATAGTTAGCTATGTTATAATCGTTACTTATAAAATATGTTATTTGAGAAAGGCCGCTCCAAGAGCTGTAGTTAAAATTTTCAGGACCACAAAGTTAAAAATGTAATCTTTATTGTTAAAAACTTTTAAAATGTCATGTAAGGTCGGTTAAAATCGCGAAAAACAAATAAGGTTATGTACAAGAAATAATTTGACTTCATAATGAGGCTGACTTGAGTAAAGATTTGTACGTGTGTGGTGGGTTTAATTTAATAAAAAATAAAAAACGGAGCCAGGCAGGTTCGAACCTGGAACCTCAGTGTGGTGTCTAAACCGTTACGCTGTGTATGTTCTTGTTGTTAGATGAAAAATTTGTCCTTATAAGTGAAACCGTGGGTAAAATCACTTTTGCTACCACGGGAGAAAGTGGAGCCCCTGTGGTGGGCCCCCACATTCTACTGTACAGTGTGGAGGGTTTAAAATAGATTTACAAGGCAAAGTTAATTTATCTACATATGTACACCCGACATACTATTTACATTTAATTATTTATTTCGCGGCGAATGTCATTTTTAATGATGACAACCGATTAAAACGTTAAAATGAATATGAATGTCGATTGGGGAGTCTCCCGGCCTACACTCACAGCAAAACCATTTTAAATTTATTTCAATTTGAATACCAAACAAAGAAATAAGATAATGAAGGCCAGTAAGATTCACTTTGAATTTTAATTTGGCCCATTGTCACATGTATTATTTCTATTATATGTCTAGTGTAGATGTAGAAGATTAAAAATAATTTTCAATCGTTTGACCAAAGACTGTATAGGGGAAGATAAGCATCCGGTCTCTTGTCCCTATATTATGAGTAGTGAGGACAGAATCACTGGTTATGTCCCTTTGAAACAGTACACATTTTACACATCGATAGGCCAGTTGAATTCTCCGTTCAAGTTCCAGTCTGAGTTTTTGGATAGCCTCCACTGTGAAAAGTGTACTGGCCCCACAAACGATAACTCTATCAGCCCGGTTCGCCGAGCTCTTAAGTAATCCATCTTACCCTTTTAGAATATCTTTGGTTTGACTTCATAGTCAATAGGTGCACTCATGTACACAGATGTGCCCAGTTCTAGATCCCCGCCAGCAAGTAGCTTTCTCAAAGAAATGGTATTTGCTCAACATTCAGGCAAAAGTGCTTTTAATATAAATAAAATGCTTTTAAAATAAAATCACTTACCTGTAAAGCGAGTGGAGATGAGCTCTGAGCGGTTAGTCAGTTGGGTGTCACAGGTGGCACAGGAAAACACTCGAGTGCCACCAATATGCTCAAGGAAAATACGCCCCATCCTGACCAGCAAAAATCTGAAATAATTTCAGTCTCAATTGAAATCTATAATATATATGCATTGCATGTTGATAAAAGGTTCAGATCTAAAGAAGAAAGAACACAATTCAAAATAATGTTTAAACAATTCTGCCCAGCCATTCAAAAGATATCCTTGGAAATGGGACAGACAGAAAAACAACACAAAAAACTAATAAACATACAACAATAACAAAAGTGTGATGACCGTATAGTTAATCCCTCTGTGCTCAAGGTGACGCAGTTATCCATGTTACTAGCGAAAGAGAGACTTCATATTAAGATGAAACAAAATCACAGCTTTTAGATAGATAAAAAGATGGGAATGACAGCATCAAAACTAAGGTCTTTGTGGAAAAAGATTTCTTTTTTAACCATCCTATCTAGACCAGACCAACCATTTTTATTTCAACTTAAGCATAAACCCACATATTTTCTTTAGAAAACCCCTCAACTGATTTGCTCTGTAGGATTGGAGTTCAGGGTTGTTGTTGTTGGCTTAATTTGGCTAAAAGACTCCATCTGTCATCCCAACAGTATGCCTTGTCATGAGGATGTGTCAGACCAGTTGACATAAGCTAGAACGCCAAGGCTACATCAAAATGTTGTTATGAATGGTTGTGCGGGTATTGTCTTAAGCCATGACAAGCTCCCAGCATAACATCATCAGTCTAAAATCCCCCGAAGACGGAGTGTGGCTGCCCACATGGCGGGGTAATCAAAAACAGTCACACACGTAATGTTCTCATCCCTAGCTGATGCATTTGTACCTTAGTGTTCAAGTGCTTCTCGCTGTTGGGATGATCCCTGGAGTCTTTTAGCCAGTGTAAGCCAACCAACCAACCATCCCAACAGTGGAAGCACATGACCACTACATGAGTGCGACTACACAAAATGAAAAAACCCTAAAAGGCCGGGGTCTAGGGGTAATGTCCCCCTGCAGCTGAAGAAAAAACTGATTTATTAAGGTATTTTAGTTTTCTTTTTTCACAATTTATACAAATGCTTATTTTAAAGCGTTTGAAAAATACAGTAGACACATAAAGATCTTGTTTGACACCAAAAAAAAGAAGGAAATTCCTTTTCTGGTAAAATTCAAAAACAGGAAATCGTTGCATACCACGAAAAGTTGCACCCATGCCACTATGGTACAAATGCATCAGCTACGGATGAGAACACTACACGTGTGACCGTTTCTGATTACCCCACCAAGTGGGCAGCCACACTCTGTCTTTGTGGAATTTTCGAGACAGGTGATGCTATGATGGGAGCTTGTCATGACTAAAGACAATCCCCGCACAACTATGCACAGAATAACATTAAACAATCTTTTGATGTAGCCTTGGTGTTCTAGCCTATGTCAATTGGTCTGACATAGCCTTAAGCCAACTTCAGCACGTTGGAAGATTCTGCTGCACTTTGGGGGATAAAAGAAAGAAAAAGAGAATTTCAGTATTGGTAAAACTAAAAGATAGGTGGTTTCAGAGAGAAGATTAAAAGTCTAAATTTTTTTAAATAAATTACAATATATAAATTTGAAAGGAAATATAGAAAGTAGTGGTTGTAAACACTATATATTTTGGTGGATAGAAGACTTTTAATTTGTGCTGTTTTATATCAGCTGGTGGTGTCATACTAAAAACAAAAAGGGAGGGTGGGGGGGGGGGGGGGGGGGGGGGTCATTGGCAAGCTAGAAACTGTTGCCTGTCCTCTACTAAGACTTGTACAGTGAAACACCGGACACCCTCTACTAAGACTTGTACAGTGAAACACCGGACACCCTCTACTAAGACTTGTACAGTGAAACATCGGACACCCTCTACTAAGACTTGTACAGTGAAACATCGGACACCCTCTACTAAGACTTGTACAGTGAAACACCGGACACCCTCTACTAAGACTTGTACAGTGAAACACCGGACACCCTCTACTAAGACTTGTACAGTGAAACACCGGACACCCTCTACTAAGACTTGTACAGTGAAACACCGGACACCCTCTACTAAGACTTGTACAGTGAAACACCGGACACCCTCTACTAAGACTTGTACAGTGAAACACCGGACACCCTCTACTAAGACTTGTACAGTGAAACACCGGACACCCTCTACTAAGACTTGTACAGTGAAACACCGGACACCCTCTACTAAGACTTGTACAGTGAAACACCGGACACCCTCTACTAAGACTTGTACAGTGAAACATCGGACACCCTCTACTAAGACTTGTACAGTGAAACACCGGACACCCTCTACTAAGACTTGTACAGTGAAACACCGGACACCCTCTACTAAGACTTGTACAGTGAAACACCGGACACCCTCTACTAAGACTTGTACAGTGAAACACCGGACACCCTCTACTAAGACTTGTACAGTGAAACACCGGACACCCTCTACTAAGACTTGTACAGTGAAACACCGGACACCCTCTACTAAGACTAAGAGAGTGAGCCAACAGCCATCCCAGTCTAACACTAAGACAAGCCACCACGGATTGAGGTGGCACCTCATGCCAGGAAGGAAAAGAGGGGGAGGAGGGGAGATGCAAAATAGGGAAGGAGAAGGGGGAGAAGATGGGATGCAGGATAGGGGAGGGGGAGGGACAGATGCGGGGTGGTTTGGTAGAAGGCCCCTCTTGAAAGCCTCCAAAGACTAGATGAAGGCTACTTCTTCCTCAGTTCCATTGAGGGATAGAGTGCAGAAAGAAGGTGGATTTTCTTGTATAGGTCAAGATGTGCCACCACCCCCTACATTTCTCGGTTAATTCCATTTTTCCGTTTTTGCCTTTCTTACCAAACATGATTGAAGCTGTATTTTATGAATTTTTTTCTATACTGGGTTCTAGCCTCGACCTAAAATACTTTGAATGAATGTCACCTCTTTATGACAAAAAACAACAAACAAAATATCTTCATCATGACCCCTTTCAAGAGCACTGAAGTCTCTCCTTATGATCTTATCATGATCTTTTAAAAAAAAAATCTAATTTGTTTTGTAATGACACAGACAACAGACAACACTTAATCAATTTAAGAGTAAGAAAACATTCTTTTTCCACAGCTGATCACACGGATTATATACAGGCCTAGTTACATACGATACACAACCAGTGTCAGTGACAAGAGCTGAAGACAGAGAAGAGAGAGTACAGGTGAGATTCATCTTATTGACTTATTCTTACAAAAAAATATTGGTAATAATATTGGAAAGAAAGGCTGTAAATAATGAAAAGGGTTTGTTTTTTCATCAAAGACTACTCCCACAAAACCCCTACTTTTTTCCTTTTTTAGCTATTTGTCACAAGTCACAAATCAAGGTTTTACTGACAAGTAAGTCGATTCTCTCAATGTTGTCTTTTTGCACACAGCAAACCAAAATATTGTGTCTGAAGCCTTATGGGAACCAAGGTCAAAGATCACGGAGTCGACGCAGTCCATGTTTGCATCACACTTCCGGTGAGACCAGCCCATTTCTGACAGACAAGGCAGCCGGTTAGAGGCTAGGTTTATTCATCTCTGGTTTATTAGAAGCTATTAGGTTCGACTTTTGCTGCTCTGCTGATTGTTGCCAACAGTCAAAATGAGGTGGTTGTCAGACGACCGACACAAGAAGGAACCAGAAGTTTTTGAGACTGTGGCAGAAGGATTGAAAAAAATCTACAAATCAAAGCTATTCCCATTGGAAGAGTCATACAAGTTTCATGACTTCCACTCCCCCTCTCTTGATGATCCGGATTTTGACTCCAAGCCCATGATCCTCCTTATAGGTCAGTATTCCACAGGGAAGACAACGTTCATTAGATACCTGTTGGAGGAAGATTTTCCTGGGATCCGTATAGGTCCAGAGCCTACAACTGATCGTTTCATCACTGTAATGCACCATGATCAGGAAGGTGTGATTCCAGGCAATGCTTTGGTGGTTGATCCCAAGAAACAGTTCCGCCCACTGTCAAAATTCGGAAATGCTTTTCTGAATCGATTCCAGTGCTCGCAGTTGCCAAATCCTGTACTCCAGAGCATCACCATTGTTGACACTCCTGGTATCCTGTCAGGAGAGAAGCAGCGGATCGATAGAGGCTACGAATTCACTGGTGTATTGGAGTGGTTTGCGGAGCGTGTGGATCGAATCATCCTTCTCTTTGATGCGCACAAACTAGACATTTCAGACGAGTTCCGTCGAGCGATTGAAGCCATCAAAGGGTATGACGACAAAATCCGGATTGTTCTAAACAAGGCAGACATGGTGGACCACCAACAACTGATGCGAGTTTATGGCGCTCTCATGTGGTCACTAGGGAAAGTGCTGAGCACACCAGAAGTGGCCCGAGTTTACATTGGTTCATTCTGGGACAAACCATTGCAGTTTGATATGAATCGTCGACTGTTTGAACTGGAAGAACAGGATCTTTTTAAAGATCTACAGAGTCTGCCACGGAATGCTGCGCTTAGAAAGCTTAATGATCTCATCAAAAGAGCAAGACTAGCAAAGGTAAGAGTACTAAGACATTTCTTTAGATTTGTTGCTTAAGGTCATTGGTTAAGTTCAATCAATTCATGATATATTATAATGCAGAAGATTATTTTACTATCATAAAAACTCTTGGGAGAGTTGAGGAGTCTTCATTGACTTGATAAAAAGTCCCCCTCAGTTAATACAAGAGACACAGGAGTACATTCTATAATTCATAAACTAGTAACAAGGCAAGTGTCAACTTAAGAAAGAACCTTTGTCTCTTCGCAATGTCAAAAGGTGCCATGCCCCACCCCTACCTCACAAAATTGTCCATAACTTGAGAGATGTCGCAGTCAAAAAAGTCGCTCGTTCAAATAAATCGCCCGCTACTATGAGAGTGTGACTGTGTATTTGCAACAACCACAAATTTCACTCTTTCTTTACTTGAACCATTTACCTAACCCTAACCCTAACCTTATCCCTAACCGTCGAAAAAGTGAAATTTGTGGTTCATGCTCAATGTCAAAATTAAGCATAACACATGTGTTATTACTAAAGTGTCAAAAACAATTATACCAGATTATTCTAGCAATGTGACTTTATTTATTTATGCTTTTAAATATGAACATGACCTTTGCTACACTCTTCACACAGCACAGTACTTTATGTTGTCACGTGTCACAAGTAACATGCCTTCTGAAGCCAATTTAAAATTGTGATAAATCATAATCTAAGCTCATTTAGCCATACATTCACACAGTCATTTTATTGGAGTTGAAAAGAAACAGAAAAGGTCAACAGAATGGCTGACAATCACATTTTATTTTTTATTTGCTTGGAAAGCACCTTTTGACATTGCCTCATGATCTCTGTAAAACATTCTGCTGCTTCGCCCTTCCAAAGTTCCATTCATCCGGGCTGTTTTATGAACCAGAATCTCCCTTCCACTGGACGTAGGTCGATATGCCATCACCAGTAATAACTCCTTCATTCTTTAAATTAAATGAAATAATTTGTTGACGTGGAAGACATCAGTTAAAGAACTTAAACTAAGCTTCTTTTAATTTATCGAACATTCAATGAATTGCTTTCTCTATCACT
Source organism: Phymorhynchus buccinoides (assembly GCA_017654935.2). Lineage (NCBI taxonomy): Eukaryota > Metazoa > Mollusca > Gastropoda > Neogastropoda > Raphitomidae > Phymorhynchus > Phymorhynchus buccinoides. The sequence continues at coordinate 39,567,123 of CM065688.1, forward strand.
GTATCAGGTATAAATAAATATGGGCAAAGGTGTAGTTTTGTAACTCCCCTCTTGTTCACAGCTTTCAGTTTCAATATCCTAGGTATCATTCTTTCTGTTAAATGAAAAAAAAACCAGCTAATCTGATACTAACCCAATCCCTTACCCGAGCAAAGCAAAATGTTATTGCTTTTGAAATGTTCAATGAGAAAAATTTAGTGGGACTGGGTGATACTGATAGCAAAACTACATTCCCACTTTGCACCTTACTCTGACCAAAAATAGTTACATGACAACTCATGACATTAGCATTAGAACAGCCAAAATGTGCAGGAATGTGAGCAACCAGGGCTTACTTTGCTAGCAAAGCCAAGACATGCTCTTGATTGTTGATGTATTATTACACTCAGTCACTGGCTTCCAGTCGAGGCAAGAATTAAGTATAAAATTGCTTGCCTCTGCTTCAAAGTTCAATGCTGTCAATTCATCTGGACCTGCCTACCTCTAGCTGACCTCTCTGATCTCGTTCACCTGTACTCACCCTCAAGATCTCTGTTCCTCTTCTAACAAAATTATCCTTTCTATTCCTCATACAAACACTAAGACATATGATGAACGTTCATGTTCTTTCAGTGCCCCTTCTATCTGGAAGTGGAACTCCCTCCTCTATGAATTCCGTTCTGCCAAATCTTTTCCAGTCTTTCTAAGCAGCTCTAAAATTATAGTAAAAACTTACCTCTTCTAACAATACTTCTGACTTCTTTCTTCTGTTTTGTGCCTTAAAACTATGGTCCTCACATTGTGTGTGAGTACGCATGTTTGTGTGTGTGTGCATGCGCATGCTATGGCTATGTGTATGACTATGATAGTTAATATTTTAGTAGATTATTAATATTTTTGAAGCACAGTGAGCTCAAGAGAGAAAAGGTTCGCTCTAAAAATGTTATTAACATTTTTTGTAATTAATATATATATATATATGTAGTAGTAGTAGTAGTAGTATTCTTACTCTTAGTATAACCCCCCAAAAATACTAGGGACAATTACATTGCAAATGTATAGTCATTAATGGTATTAACCTGCACCTCAAAACATGGACAAGAGTGGAGTTTGTTAGGAACAATGCTTTGCATCTCTCTCTCTCTCTCTCTCTCTCTCTCTCTCTCTCTCTCTCTCTCTCTCTCTCTCTCTCTCTCTCTCTCTCTCTCTCTCTCTCTCTCTCTCTAGTCTCTCTCTCATTAATTCATAATAGATGGCAAGGGTGGGAAGATCATGTATTTACTAGCGACATATTTTCTTTTTACAGTTCATTTAAATCTTCATGGGACTGTGAAGCATATTTGCTACTTGATATTGATAGACATTTAAAAAATCAGTTAAATAAGTTAAGATTTGGAATTTAGGATATGTTGTCTCATAAACTTCGTTATAGAAATGTTGATGAAGAGTCTATGATGTGTCCATTATGTAAATCTGCTAAAGAGGATGAAAAACACTTTTTGCTTTGTTGTCCAGCTTATATATATATAAAGCTTTGCGAGATAATTTGTTACCAAGAAAATATTCTAGAAACCCTTGTTTGTTTAATGTTACATTGCTATTAGTATTACTATTAGCGAATCAGATTGAAATGTTGCTTAAGCAAATTTGTTTATACGTTTAAAAGCCTTCAAGCTGCGTAGTATATTACTTAGCTAAATTCGCTTTGTTTACTCCTTATCATCAGTGTAATGTTATTGAATATTGCATTACTTATGTATCTATTGTTTATTGTCTGTTGTATTCATGATGTTTTGTAACCCCATCAGAAGGGGCTGTGGCCTATCTGATTAAACTTCTGCTTCCGCCTCTCTCTCTCTCTCTCTCTCTCTCTCTCTCTCTCTCTCTCTCTCTCTCTCTCTCTCTCTCTCTCTCTCTCTCTCTCTCTCTCTCTCTCTCTCTCTCTCTTTTTGCACAAGTGTGTGTGTGTGTATATAATGTGTGTAGACCTCTGTGTGTGTGTGTGTCTTTTGTATACATGTATGTGTACACTAACTAAACTATAAACATGTGTCACTCTATGTGTCTTCAATCTCAGGCATAACAGTGATGTCAGTTATTTCAGTTCACCCCAAACTCCAATATTGATGACCAAAAATTAATGGTTGTTACAAAACCGTTTATCACTATATCAGGAACCCTTGGTTATAGTAGAGGGACAATCAATGTCCTCATGATTGACAGTGAATAAGCCTAATGATTGTCTGATTTGTTTTCTTTATTTGTTTTTTGTCAATGTTGAATTTATGGGGAAATGGGAAGTAATTGCCCCTGAATGAGTGGCTGAATCTCCCAAATCATTAGGGCTTTTTTTAAGGCAGAAACAAGTCATGGAACAGCATCATTAAGTTTTTAGTGATTAAGTCCAAGTAAATTAGCCTTAACCCCTTGACTGCCAGAGAAAATTAAAGAAAAAATCATTGGGCAAATCATGCCATAAAAAAAGACAACTGAAAGAGCCAATCTGGCAAAATGGCCTGGGGATATAACTCTCTTGACTCTGTTAGAGTAAAGACCAGCATATCAGGGCTATTCCTCTTCATCTGATGACATCATCAGTGATGTCATCAGGTCAGTATGTAATACGTTGGTGGCAGTCAAGGGGTTAATGATGTGCACCCTAGGAGACAGTGTAAACTGAACCGTCTCCACAGCATGGCAACAAACCAAGTACTTCCTCATCAAACATCCTGATGTGAAGAATCAATGAGCTGAGAACTTCTTCCTTAATGACTGTTAATCGCTTAATGACAGCTAATGACTATGATTCATTCATTCCATTGTCTCACGGCCTAAGAAACTGTAGGTATGCTAATGCAGCAACAAAAACCTGAAACAGACTGCAACGTCACTGGAACATGCAACAAACAAACAGGCACACAACAAACTTGTGTAAAGTGGCATTATTTATTCACAATAGACACAACAAAACATCTACTACTGATCTAGATATCTGTTTGTTTGTTGCATGTGTACTTATGGTCTGCCACTAGAGTAGAATATCTTGTGAGAGAAGAGGATGGAACAGAAGTTCTCAACTGCTCAGTAATTTAGTAAGTTTACATTAAAATGAAGCGCCACCCACCCCATGGCCCTTACCCCTCCTACAAATGCGCAATCTATTCTATCATGTTACCGTTTCACTACGAACTGAGTTTACTCTTCCAACTTGGGGCAAATGCCAATTTACCAAAGACATAGTCTAAATAAGACTAAAATCACTTCCCTTGGCACGGTTACCGTGCATATAGCCGATGATATGATCCGGGTGACGTCACTTCCGTAGCGGCTATTTCAAATCAGAATAAATTTTCCAACCTTTGGGGCTGCCATGTTTTTTCTTCCCTCTACATTGTAAATTGTTTATCCGCCTGTTTCTACACCATCCCGGCTTTTCTGTGTCCCTAACACCAAGTGGGGTTCAGGTTTGGTCGGCTAGCGCTATCTAACTTGATATTTTCTTGATTAATTGATTATATTTTGAATTTTTTCGAAATTGTTGTTTGAGATTGTGCCGGTCTTTGCCCCCGGCGTCATGTCGTCACTCGACCCTATCCCTACTCCAATTCCTTCTGTTGTTGTGTCGGGTTCTGTTACGCCCAAGCAAGGGCGTGACGATAAAGGGAAGTTCCTCCCTGTTTCTTCTTCGGCTAGCTCTAAGAAAGAGCCCAAGTCTAGACCATCTAGTTCTAAGAAGAGGAGTCTCTCCCCCCCTCCCACTCTGCTTTCCCCTATCCTTGAGTCGCAAGAGCAGGTTATTACTGTGGTCGATTCGTCATCTCTCGTTGCAGAAATGATCGCAGGTTTTCACGACAAGGGTATGGTGTTAGTCCCTGCCTCTTCTCTAACTTCTCACTTAGTTGAATCGAGGCCCACCTCAACACTGACTACTCAGACTAGACAGACTTCTCAGGCCAAGCCCACGGATGAAGTTGGACTCTTAGCGGATCCTTATGGTCAGGACACACTCCCAGACGGTCCCCGAGATTATTTTGCCGTTGGGGACGAAATTCCAGCCGTTATTTCGCCCGGCCAACTGGCCCGCATGGAGCGGCACACAGGCATTTCAGTTTCCCCACTGGACCCGGACCCGTACACGGACAGCTACCGCCCTTCACCGGCCCGCACGGGTCCCCGCACGGCCGGTCCGACCCGCCCGTCCTCTGACTTCCCGTACGAAGATTTTCAGCGGACACGTGAGTTACAAACCGCCCGTACGGGCAACGGAAAACCCAGACTCTCTCTCACGGACAGAAAACCAGAACTCTCTCAAAGCATGATCACACAAGTGAGTGCTTCTGCCCGGTCCGTTCACGGTACAGATACCGTGTCCGCTACCGCTGGCCCGTCACCTGTTCAGCCGTTCACGGCTCCCGCTCGGCCGTCACGGCCCGTCCGGTCCGGTCACGGCACACCCGTGACCGCTACCCGACCCGTCCGCAGCAGAAGCGACGGCTACCCGTTCGACGGCAACGGTTTCAACGGCAACCGTTGTGATGACAACCGCTACTACGGCTCCCGTGATGACGGCTCCGTTCCGGCCTCCACTGGCCGTGAACACCCCTCTGCGAGGAGAAACCCAACGGATGGATTGCCTTCTGGTCATCCCTACGGGCAAGACTCAAACTTTCGGCGAGATTCATCCGCGGAAAATGAATTTTACCCGTCTGAATACGAGGGTTTTGATGACTACGAGACTTACGATGACCCAGGTGTGCGTCATCGCTCTCAGTACACACCACGGACCCCTCTTCGGTCTCCTACCAATGACCGTCAGGAGACGGAATCTGCCTCTCTTCAGGACCATGAGATCCCCCAGGATGAACTCCCTGTGCAGATGGAGCCCATCCCTTCAACTGGGAACTACCAGGGGTACTTGCATATTCTCCAGCCGTTCTGCAGTGACATTAAGCCCATGTCCCAGCCCAACAAGCAACGGCCTGACCAGCCTAATCCATTTGGACAACTTCTTACGGAGAAAGAACCCCGCCTCGCCTTGCATACGTCGCCTTTCATCCGTCAGATTATTCGGCGGACAGATGCTGACTTGTGGACTACTCCCCCTCCAGTGGAGCAGGAGGACGAAGACACCCCTGCCGCTATGTACACTCCAGAAGCTATCCCTTCTGCCCCGGGACAGTTCATCAAGAGAGAGTTCTTTCCCCCATTCCAATTGGCGAACTCTTTTGTGCCGTTGCCTTCCTTCTCAGATGTGTCAACAAGTGAACGCACAAGTCTGGGCTACAGAGCAAAGAACAGATTCGCTCTTGTCGACATCTCCCAACAGTCGTTCAACAACCTCGAACGTTCTGTGTTCTCGATTCTAAGGGCATCTTCACTAGCCACCTCTATGCTCCAGTCCCTGCCGCAAATAGTGGGCTCTACCCCAACCAAACAGCCTGAAGACTTTCAGTTGAGTCAGGAGATCGATGAGCGAGCTCTTGGTGTCGCTCTCGCTTCGCTCTCCCAGGCGGTCAACTCTATTGCCTATGTCGCTTCGTCGTCCAAGACTCAGCTCGCTGCCCTATACAGAGACTCAGTGCTAGCGAAATCCAGCGTTTCTCTGTCCACCTTCGAAAGATCGAAGATTCGCTCCTGTCCTTCGACATCCTCTTCGACCTTCCACCCGGCCTCACTCAAGGAGACCCTGGATGAGGCGAAGAAACGTAAACACGAATTGTCTCAGGAGCACATCATGAGTTGGGCCCGACGTTCGGCGAACCGTGAGTTCGCTCCCCCGCCGGCAAAGCGACCTCGTCCTGATCAGAGACGGCCAAGTTACGTCCCTTCTCGGGGCATGGCTTCCAGAGGACGCTCTTCCCACCAACCGTCCTCTCGCCAACACGCTCATCCTCCGCGCCCCCCTCACCAGTTCCAACCCTCCACCTCGCCCCGTGGGGTCTCATCCTCTGGGCGGCGCGCTGGCTGGCCGGGTCATGCCCGGTATGCCCGAGCACCGTTCAGGGGACGGAAGCAGCATTTTCAGTAAAGCCCGCTCCTCCTTTGAAGGATCCGGCACTCTCGGCCAATTCAAGTGCCGGTTCCCTGTTGGAATGCCTTCCAGCATGGGAACGCTTGGTCGCGAGCCCCTGGATCCTTCAGGTGGTGCGGGCAGGCTTCCGGTTCCCGTTTTCTCGGGAACCTCCCCTGTCTTCCTCCCCCATCTCCTTCCCCCCCCCCTCGGACCCAGCGAAGCTCAACGTCCTTCAAAAGGAGATCGACTCCCTGCTCCAGAAGTCGGCCATCGTCCCGGTGGTCCCTACGGACCCTGGCTTCTACTCCAGACTCTTCGTGGTGCCCAAGAAGAACGGGGAGTTTCGTCCGGTCTTGGACCTTTCCCCCCTCAACAAGTTCATCCGAACCCCCAAATTCAAGATGGAGACTGCCGCCTCCATCCGTCTGGCAGTTCATCCAAACGACTGGTCGACGTCCATCGACCTCAAGGACGCCTACTTTCACGTGGCCATCCACCCTTCTCGACATCGCTTCCTGAGGTTCGTTTGGGGACAACAAACCTACCAGTTCGTGGCTCTGCCCTTTGGGCTATCCCCAGCTCCATGGATCTTCACGAGAATCGTCAAGGAGTTAGCCCGCCTGGCCAGGGCAAGATCGATCCGCCTGCACATCTACCTCGACGATTGGCTTCTGCTGGCCTCTTCCCGCAGTCTCTGCCGTTCCCACACAGACACCCTGGTCAAACTATCTCGCTCTCTGGGCTTTCGGATCCACGATCAGAAATCAGATCTCGTCCCTTCAACCACCTTCTCCTACCTGGGAATGGTGTTCGACACCGTACGGTTTCGTGTCCAGCCAACTCAGGACCGAGTCCTCAGCCTGCTGAACTCAGTGACTCTTCTCAGACAGAGATCTTCGGCGTCAGCCCGGCAACTCCTCCGGCTTCTAGGGCTGATGGAGTCTGTTGCGGACCTACTACCATTGGCCAGAGTCCACAAGAGGCCTCTTCAACGCCACCTCTCGGCCAGGGCAATCTCGCATGTGCCTCTCGATCACCAGATAGAGCTAGGCCCTTGGTTCCTCGAGTCGACAGCCCAATGGGCGAAGATCTCTTGGCTCAACGACGCAGTTCCCATCCGTCCGCTTCAACAGCAACGGTTCCTCCACACGGATGCGTCTACGGCTGGATGGGGAGCACATTTAGACAACGAGGAGGTCTCAGGTCTTTGGACCCCGTCGGAGTCCCTTCTACATATCAACCTTCTCGAGCTGGAGGCAGTTGCTCGAGCTCTCAAGGTGTTCGCCCCCCTCCTCTCGGACTTTTGGGTCACTGTCTGCGGCGACAACACCACAGCCCTTTCATACCTACGCCGCCAGGGCGGCACTCGCTCCGTGCTACTCTCAAAGAAAGCGGAGGAGATCCTGCTGTGGGCTCAAGCCAACCACACCTTCCTCTCTGTGGAATATGTTCCTGGAAGACTCAATGTTCTGGCGGACCAGCTGAGCAGGAAGGGCCAGATCCTCCCAACGGAGTGGACAATTGCACACCAATCTCTACTTCCTCTGTGGGAGTCCTGGGGCAAACCTCACGTGGACTTGTTCGCCACCAAGTACAACTCAAGGCTTCAGCTCTATGTTTCTCCTATGAGGGACCCCCAGGCACTGGCGCGCAACGCTTTCTCCATACCCTGGACAGGCATGTCGGCATATGCCTACCCCCCGACATCACTCCTTCCGAAAGTCCTGGAGAAATACTCCCGCGACAAGCCTCGGCTGATCATCGTCGCCCCGTTCTGGGAATCCAGCCCCTGGTTCCCCGAACTAGTCAACCTGTCTCACACACCTCCCTTCCGGCTGCACCTGACAGACCGCACCCTGCTCCAGCCTCGCACAGGAGTCGGTCACGCAAGCCCAGAAACGTTTCAGCTGACCGCATGGCTACTATGCGGTCAGGCCTGCAATCACGAGGGATCCCATCCAGAACCATTGACCTCATGCTGAAAGCCAGGAGACAGAGTACAAACAGACTCTATGACATCAGGTGGGCCTCATGGTTCGAGTTCTGCTCTTCTCACGGTTTCCCCCCTCTGAACCCTTCAGCCTCTGAGTTCGCTCGATTCCTCTCTCACCTACATCTGGATAGGGGTCTTTCGGCTCAAACGCTCAACGGGTACAAGGCCGCTGTGTCTCATACTGTAGCTGTTTCTAGAGGCAAGAAGTCTCCCTCCTTCTCGAGTTCAATAGAGGTGTCGCATGTCATTGATGCAGTTCGCAACCTGTCGGTTACTCGGTCAGTTAGGTTTCCCCAGTGGGATATCTTCCTCGTCCTGTCATTCCTCAGGGATTACTGTGAACCCATGTCGTCTCTGTCACTCAAGCTCCTCACCTTTAAGACTGTCTTTCTGGTTTCACTCGCCACGGCTAGGCGTGTTAGCGGCGTCCACGCTCTTAGCGGTTTAGATAGCGACATCGAGTTCTCATCTGATCCCCAATCTGTGACACTGTCTTTTTTGCCAGAGTTTCGGGCTAAAAATCAGCCCTCCCAGACATCTTCTCCTTCTGTCACCATTCAGAGCATCAAGCAGATCCTCTCACAGGATGATGAAGATAGGTTCTTATGCCCTGTCAGGGCTATTAAGTTCTACCTGAAGAGAACTTCCTCGTTTAGGGGGCAACGACGTAGGCTGTTTATCTCTCTGAATGAGAGGTATGCTAAGGACATAATCAAATCCACCATTTCCCGATGGTTAATTTGTACTATTAAGCTAGCCTATGCCCACGCCGACAAAGCCTTGCCCCTCAACCCAATACGGGCCCACGAAATCAGGGCCATCAGCGCCTCTCTCGCCATGATCAAAGGTGTCCCCTTGTCCCACATCATGGAGTCTGCATTCTGGCGATCCCAGTCCACCTTCAGCAGCTTTTACCTCAGGCATTACTCTGCCCGCAGACAGGACAACACCTTCGGCATCAGGAAGGCTGTCCTGGCTCAGACCCCGGTCTCCCTGAACTAAGGTAACGTGATGGGGTACTTGTGGTTTGTATGCATATTCATGCTTTGTTGGGGGGGGTATGTGGGTTTTATGTGATCGGCACATGTAGTCCCCCCCCCCGTTCCCGGGAGACCTGCCCATGGATACCCAAGCAATTGGCCCCTATGGGGTAGGCTGTATTGACTAATTGTTGTTTTTTCTCTAGGAGTTCAACAATGTTTCTTGCCCACCTCCTCGTTGGCAATCAACTCAGTTCGTAGTGAAACGGTAACATGATAGAATAGATTGTTTGATTTAGATTAATATATCTATCTATTCTATCTATATACTTACCGTTTCACTACGAGTAAAGATTCCCTCCCATCCTCCCTCCTTTGTGAACCATTGTTTTACTCAAGTTTCAGGAAAATTTATCCTGATTTGAAATAGCCGCTACGGAAGTGACGTCACCCGGATCATATCATCGGCTATATGCACGGTAACCGTGCCAAGGGAAGTGATTTTAGTCTTATTTAGACTATGTCTTTGGTAAATTGGCATTTGCCCCAAGTTGGAAGAGTAAACTCAGTTCGTAGTGAAACGGTAAGTATATAGATAGAATAGATAGATATATTAATCTAAATCAAACATTCACCCATACCTTAGAGTTAGACACAGACATACACACAGAAATTTATGGACCCGAAATGTACACACACACATGCACATGTATGCACACACGCACACGCACACACACACACACACACACACACACACACACACACACACACACACACACATGCAATACAGAGAGTGGGACACAGATAGAGAGATAAAAAACACATGTTTACCAGCAATTGACAGATGTTACCTATTATTATAAATAATGTACTGGTAAATCATATTACTCTCAAACCACAAGATATGTCATAGATGACGTGTTTGTTAACTAGTGTAACTGTAACTTGTGTAAGACTGAAAAATAAATTGTGGGTTTGTGAACTCGTGTCTCTTGTTATGTAAATTCTCTCTCTCTTTCAGTCTCTCTCTCTCTGTCTGTCTCTCTCTCTCTCTCTCTCTCTCTCTCTCTCTCTCTCTCTCTCTCTCTCTCTCTCTCTCTCTCTCTCTCTCTCTCTCTCTCTCTCTCTCTCTCTCTCTCAGTCTCTACAACCTTCCCCCAAGTTCTGCACACACACACACACACACACACACACACACACACACACACACACACACACACACACACACACACACACACACACACACATAACCTCTTTAGTTTTCTGGTCATCCTCAAACATTATTCTGCTGTTAGTGTTACTTTACACTTTCTATCACTTGTTTGATCATTTTTGTTAGTGAATCTGAATGTGAATGTATTGTTATTGGTCAATACATAACCACCAGTGTCACAGATACAGTGAGCAAAGAGTAATCTGAGCCTTTTTGGCCTTGATCATTAAGTTGATATGTGACACCCCACCACCACCCTACTGCAACCCTGAATGTGGCATGTCTGATACTAGTGATAGTATGAATCCATGTGATAATTGGTTTGTTCATTCCCATGGGCCTTGATAAATTAGCTGTACTGTCCTCATTAATCCCCTTGGTCCTGTGGCTATTTCTGGGCAGACCACACATGCTGCAGCTAATAATTGACAGCAGTGGTGTGATTGTGTGTGTGTGTGACACGGCTCATCTGCCTCTTGTTCCCCTCTTACTTTGCTTTTAGTACACCCAAGCACTCCAACGAAGCAATGTGAGCCCAACCCAATTCGCTACATTGTTTGCTTTTAAGAGACAAAGTAAATGCCTTCCCTCTTCTTTTTCTCTTCCCCTTTTGTGGTGAAGGCATTACTGATTTTACGATGACTAGTCATAATGTTAAATACGGAAGCTTAGTGATTTCTTTTCCCCCACTTTATTGTGTGTGTGTGTGTGTGTGTGTGTGTGTGTGTGTCACTCATTGCAGAGCTTTGCAATGTACTCCAGTTGTTCAAAACAAAGTACAGAAAAGAAGACGAAAATGGCCCACTTGCTATTTTCATATTGTTTTACTTAGTGATTGGCTGTCAATGGCATGTGCTGTGCCTTGTCACAGCTGTTTTAGTGTATATATACACAGTCTATACACAAAGCATACATGTGTAAGCTTGTATGTTTGCTTATTCAGTGTCTATCTTTAAATACAATTTTGACTTTGACACATGACTGTGAGCAACAAGCACCTACACCCCTCTCTCAATCTATCATTATCTCTATTTTTGTCATTCTCTCACTCATTCTATACTCTCTCTCTCTTTCACTGTCACTTTCTCATTCTCTCGTTTTCAGTGCACTCTCACACATATTAAACAAACATAATTATGTTTTTCTTATTCCTGATTTGGACCAGTTTATATTTGTATGATTTTAGGACTCAGTTCTTCCTTCCTTCCTATAGTATAAGTGACCACAGTCAGACTTGACTCTTCTGTCACTGTTGATCTTGATGCTACCCAAATTAAAATTTATATTGAAGTATTTGAGCCAATCCTAAAACGTAACTTTTCTTCTTTTTAGAAGAAAATAAAAGGAGATTCTCTCATGTTGTTAGGACAGGTAGGATTAGTGCTTGCCTTCCCTAGGTCCCATTAGCTCCTTCGGGCGTTTCTTTCTCATTTTTTGCTGTTTGAATCCTCCAATCATACAGTTAGTCATGGCTGGTTTTGGTGTGGTGTGTGCAGGTGCATGCCTACATCATCAGCTACCTGAAGAAGGAGATGCCGTCCATGTTCGGCAAGGACTCCAAGAAGAAGGAGCTGATCAGCAAGCTGGGCGACACCTTCGCCACCATCCAGCGGGAGCACCAGATTTCCCCGGGGGACTTCCCCGACCTGAAGCGCATGCAGGAGCAGCTGGCCTTCCACGACTTCACCAAGTTCCACGCCCTGAAGCCCAAGCTGCTGGAGGCCGTGGACAACATGCTGGCCAACGACATCTCCCGCCTCATGCAGATGATCCCCCACGAGGAGGAGCAGAACCCCGACAGCAGCATCTCCGTGCAGGGCGGGGCCTTCGAGGGATACACCGAGTCCCCCTTCGGCATCGGGCGGGGCGAGGGTGTGGACAAAGGCAGGGGAGAGCTGGAGGAGTGGATCGTATCCCGGGAGAAGTACGAGTACGACGACACCTTCAGCAAGCTGAACCCCATCAACGGCAAGATCTCTGGGGCGGCGGCCAAGTCTGAGATGGTCAGGTCCAAGCTGCCCAACTCGGTGCTCAGCAAGGTGTGGAAGCTGGCCGACGTGGACAACGACGGCATGCTGGACGCCGATGAGTGGGCCCTGGCCAACCACCTCATCAAGATCAAGCTGGATGGCCACGACCTGCCCTCTAAGCTGCCCAAACACCTGGTACCGCCCAGCAAGAGGGACGACATGGCTTAGCTTTGTACTATAGTCCTGTTTTAACTCTCCTCAGGCTGCTGACAATTTCTGTTTTGGACAGGTTGAAGAGATGCTTATCTTCACCTTGAGCCAGTTGAGGATGATTTTGAAAACCAGAGTAGGTTTCTTTGGTCTTTATATCCTTTCAGACTGAAGAATATCAATCCTGCTCAGTATTGGGATATTCCTCATTCTCCACTCCTAAATCCTTTGCCCCTGCCTACTTGTACAACACTTGCTTTAGAACTTATACATTTCTTCTTTTAAATCCCTTAGCTTTGCTCTGAGAATTCATGTACCGGTACTTTCTTTTGCTTTTGTTTGATTGGTGAATTTTGTTCTTCACTTCGAATGAATTCCGTTGTATCAGATAAAATGGTAAAGATTGATTATTTCTTGTATGTGATTTTTCTCTCTTCTTTTTGTTTAACATTTATTTTTTCCGTTGTTTTTTTTATCAGAGAACCCATGTTATAATGGTTTTACATTTTTTGTATTTTTATTTTTAGTTATCTGTCCAACTGTAATGCTCAAACTGAATGTATAATGTGTGTCAGTGTGCATGTATTGCATGCACGTGGGTATTGGTAATATTCATGATTTTCAGTGGGCCATAATACTAGGGTGCTACATTTGTTTCACATATATTTTATTGGATATGATTTTGAAGTTGCTGTGCGCAAATCAAAACCATCTTCAAAGCATTGCTAAGCATTCTTAGAGTGGGGCTAAATGATGAGTAAATCCCCTGACTTTAAATTTAAAACACTCACCCTGAATTTGATGAAATGATGGTACTGGTTTCTCCTCAATTTTCTTTCTTTTTTCCTCCCTAATTTTCATTCACCCACCGACTTTAATAGTAACAAAAAAATGTTTGTTTTGTTTTATTTCTACAGAACTGTCTCAAGTTATAGTATGTAAAACAATTAGACAGTCCCTGATCAGACAGTCTTTGAATTTGTTGAGGAGGAATTCTGATTTATAGCTGACATAAAAGAGAAAGCTTATTATTTCATTTGACTGTTTTATTTTCATTTTGTTCTTTTGATGGTCAATGTCTCTATGAGTTTTAGTCTGTCTCGAAAGTTACATTTTCAAATGTCTTTTTTATATTTTTTATTCAAATTTCATTACACTACAGAAAACAGAAAACTACTTTAACAGCATCAAAGCTACATTCATCAAATATTTCTTTATTATGGGCGCCTGGCGATGGTTGTAAATTGTTTAGTGGTTGTTGGTGTTTTTTTGTTAAATATTTGCCATCAAATTTGAATTATATCCTATTCAATGGGGACATATACTGGTTTTTTCTTGGTTAGCATTTAAAAATTTGTTTTATTCACTTCACATGTTTTGTTTCCCGCAACAAATAGTAAGTAGTAACTTACACGTGGAATGACTTCAGCACAAAAACACCTGTGATTGTTTTTTATCTTGGTACCTTTTATGGCTTTGGTTGTTTATGCGGATGGAAGTTCAGTTTAACGTCGCGTATCGGCTTTCGCCATGTACGACAGGCTGAACAAACCAACCAAGGTATAAACAAAAATTTATGTTCCTGAATCACTGTCTTAGCCAAAAGGCCGAGAAGCGATCAGAATATAATTCTCATGGAAGTTCAGTTTAACGTCGCGTATCGGCTTTCGCCATGTACGACGGGCTGAACAAACCAACCAAGGTATAAACAAAAATTTATGTTCCTGAATCACTGTCTTAGCCAAAAGGCAGAGAAGCGATCAGAAATTTGTTGTTTATGCTCATGGAAGTTCAGTTTAACGTCGCGTATCGGGCTTTCGCCATGTACGACGGGCTGAACAAACCAACCAAGGTATAAACAAAAATTTATGTTCCTGAATCACTGTCTTAGCCAAAAGATACCGGGGAGTCTGAGAAGCGATCAGAATATAATTCTGCTTGGAAGTTCAGTTTAACGTCGCGTATCGGCTTTCGCCATGTACGACGGGCTGAACAAACCAACTATTGGGTATAAACAAAAATTTATGTTCCTGAATCACTGTCATTGTAGCCAAAAGGCCTTCAGAAGCGATCAGAATATAATTCTCATGGCAGTTCAGTTTAACGTCGCGTATCGGCTTTCGCCATGTACGACGGGCTGAACAAACCAACCAATGGTATAAACAAAAATTTATGTTTTTTCCTGAATCCGAGTGTCTTGGAAGGGCTGACAATCCGAGAAGCGACTTCAGGCTATAGTGTCAATCATAGAAGTTCATGTTATTTAACGTCGCGTTATTCTATATTTTTTCGCCATGTATGACAGGGCTGAACAAACCAACCATGGTGTATAAACATGGTTTAACTTTGCTTGTGACATCTGACTGTCTTAGCCAAAAGGCAGAGAAGCTAATCAACTATTTGTTGTTTATGCTTATAAATTTGTCTTCTTATTTGTATCTCCTCCCCCTGCGGGCTTCCACCTCGCATGGTGGGGGAGCTTACGGAGAAGAGCCGAAAGTGGGTGGATGCCTTGTGCCTCCATTCTGGGAGCTGGTTGTCAGTTTCAATCCACAGAGTCCCTAAAAGTAAGGGGATACCGGGGAGTCTTCTTGTAAGTAGTTTGTCCCCAACCTTCTGGAAGTTCTGTGCTTGATAATTTTCAATATGTGCCCTCTCTTTGACTCTGCCTTTTAATTTTGCTTTCTAGGTAATCTACTCTCTTTCTCCCTTACTGGTCCATTCTCCTGCCTTTTTTCCTATGAAAACCCTTTCAACTTCCTATTTACAATGTATGACATTGTAGCTCTTTTGCTCTTCACTGGCGTCTAGGCGTGAGACCTTATGCACTTGAGTGGGCACCTGTTGTCCATTCTGCAGTGCATATTTGCCTATATGGCCTTTTTTTGAAAACATTTTTAGCTTGGTTTTACTAGATTTATATTGTTTGTTATCCTTTTTTACTGTTTTTGTAACCTGGATCCGACAAGTAAAGTGGAAGGGCTGACAATCCCAGCATTGTCTAGACTTCTGGGCTATAGTGTACAATCATAGAGGTGACATGTTATATATAACATGTCACCATGTTATTCTATATTTTTTTGTCATGTTTTCAGGTTGTTGAACATTGGTTAGATACACTGATGTGTGTTTTGTAATACATGGTTGAACTTTGCTTGTGACAGTCCTGAGATTACCATAGCTGTCAACGGGACTATGAATGACTAATTAACTATTTGTATCTGTCCTTCCCTCCTCCTATTGTTCCTTTCAGTATGTTACTAGAGTATAAATTATATTATAATTGTCTATAGATTTAAAATTACTAGGTAATGAAAGTGGAGTATCTGGGTAAGGCACATGTGCTGATATATTTCAATATATACACTTCATTTGTTGTCTTCTGTGTGACTTTTTGTCAGTTTCAATCAAGAACAGAATGTTAAAAGTAAGGGGAAAATACTGTGCTTTTCAGGTTAGTTTCATTATCTTTTTTATCTTCATTAAATGCCTGTGGAGTTTGTGTGTTGGCAACAGTCTGTGGTATTTTTTGTGCTATGATCAGAGATTATGTTTCAACCGAAAAGTGCAATTTGTTAGGTGTTTTTTCGTGTGGTTTTAATTTGGTGCTTTATAAGAAACTAGGTAAAATGACCCCCTGCAATAAAATAACTGCAATGATATTGTTCTTTTTTTCTGCGCATATTTTCTATTCTATTGCTGTGCAATCTTAATTGTGCATAATGTGAATGCATTGGTGCGTGTAAGTGTTTAGCTCGGCAAAAGGTTTTATTGACAGCACTTGCAGTGTTTATAGGACTGTACTTAGAATATGTAGAACTATAGTGTAAATGAAATAATGTGTGTGCTATTTACTTCTTTTTTTTAACATTTTTCTTGGTTTTACAAAATTTATAAGACACATATCTGCACATTGATTGTACGGGCATGGGTATTGATTTGAAAAGCTTAAATGACATTTTTTGTACTACGGCATGAGCACTCAACAAACACAAGGACAACAACAACTGCAGAATGTGCGCTATATAAGTTTTCTTCATTTATTATTCATTAATACTAACATCATCATCCGCTATTTACTTCTTGGTGGCCATTTGTAACAATTTTTTTAATTATTCTACCATACCATTTTTTGCTATCAAACTCCTGAGCAATTGGAACCAAATTCATTTTGTGTGGTCAACTACCATAAACTAGGAGACTTTATAAGAAAAGAAGGTAGACATTGAGAATGGGATGTTGCATAGTAACCAAAGGTAGAACAAAAAGTTTTAAAAAAAACTTAGGTTGGCTTTGATCGGAAAAAAAGAGCGCATTTTGAACTTGCTACCCATTACAGTATCTGAAGAAAAAAATGTATATGAAAGCAAAGTGAAGTTCTTGTTTGATGACACTCTCACATTTTCAACTCCTTCTCTCCCTCCACTCATTTCCCCCCAATTTTCATTGTTTAATGCCTGCAGTTTTAGTTTGGGCCAGCAGTATTTTGTACTTTCTTTGGTTAATGTATTTAAGTTGCACTAAGTAGGTTTGCCTGTTAATACTTGGTCTGGTATTTGATGATCCTTTCCTTGGAAACTACATTGTTATTGCTGCATGTTTGTAGAAACAAAACTTACAAGTTACATGTTTCAAAATTTCTTGAATTTTTGAATGTGTACATGGGGATATGATTTGCGGGTGTCTTGCTTGATGGAAACAAGAACTTGAGTGATACTATGTCTTGTGGCCTTTGAATTGAATTTTCTTTCCTTTTTATTAAAAAAAACCCCAAACAAACTATCATTTCAAGAGGTCCAAATATCCAGATATATTTTTCTGTGTACTGTATTATATGCATGCTTATGTATACTTTGTGTATATTGTATAGATGCATGCAATGTATTCAATGGACTCATTTTCCAGAAGGTATGCTTCTATCTGTGTGGTGCTTTTGAGTCAATGATTTGTGAGTTATCCGTCTCATTTACTCAGGCACATCAGTGCATGTCTTTGTGTTATAGAAAGTAGATTTATTTTTGGTGTGACTTTTTTTTATGATTAGATCATAAGATGCTTTACAATGATTGTAAAAGATCCGGATGTTCTCTGCTTATATTGTAAACCATATTATTATTAGTATTGCACAAATACCCTCTCTTCTCACACACGCAAAAATCTACTGTTTCCCTACCCAAGTTTGGCACCCCCTGTTCCCACCCCCAACATTGTTAACGTTATTACAGTTTTTAATGAACAGAAAGTGTTTCAATGTGTCTTGTTATCTAATTTGGCTTGTTTGTTAATATATGATATTAACAATTGACATGCTTTACCTGTGCTGTTAAAGTGCATGCTTCTGACATTGTGTCATGTGCGTTTTCCTGGCAATGAACCAAACTCACACCCCCCCCCCCCCCCCCCCCCCCCCCCCCCCCCTCAAAAAAAAAAAAAAGACTGGATAAATTGGGGATTAATCCTTTGAGCTCTGGCTATTTGACCTGTGGACTGCACTCCGAGCTTGCAGGTTCCGGTTCTGAAACAGACCTACTAATTTTATTGCAAAAACTGACCAAAATATGCCCTCCAATGCTTTAAAATTGCACTACGGGCTCAGCAAGTTCATTATGAAGAAAGAATAAGTTTCATCTACTCTTTAATATTTAAGAGATTGATAGGGAAAGTAAGTAGAGGTCTGTCTGTGCCTGACAATACAGGTGAAGGGCAGAATGAGTTAAGCAATGGTTTTTAATTTATTCTTGTTAGTATTCATGGCCTGTACTGTCATTGTTGACTATTGATTCAATAAAGAGTGGTTCTTTTGCCCATTTGTTTTCAAAAAATCTGTTTTTGTTAATCAGACAATATGGTGTTTGCGTTGTCAACTACTGTAGTCCATTTTAATTAAACAGAGGAATTGTTTGTGGGTCAGTTGCTTTTAACCCCAAGCAAGTTCTTGTTATTGTAATCTTTGCATGCAATACACAGTTTAAATCGTCCACAATATAACAATTGTTATATTTATTTGGTTTGCATGCCAAGGAGATTTTGGCTGATGTAAAACTGTGTGTAATGTTGGGTTTATAAGCTGGGGTGGGTTTTTTTTAATGTTTGTTTTCTTTTGTGTGTTTGAGGTCAATAAAACTCAAGCTAGAAACATGAATGCAGAACAAATAAAGAAAAAGAAAAGCCAGCTGTGGTTATGTTATTGTTTTTTAAACTATTGACTGACTGTATGATACTTCATTTGGGATTACACTCACCTTTTCCATGTGATGACTACACTTGTCATATTGCTTCCAGTCATCAGTTAATACATTTCAGCTTTGTTGCAAGGCTTTTAGTTGCGTTTGTCTTTAAATGGAATAAAGGTTTATGGTGTTTGCTTTTCTTTCATTCATTTTCAGCCTAATGATATTGCTTGGAAGCCATTGTTTTATCAGTTTGGGGCTATTAGAAGTATTGAAGGTCTTGGATTGTTTTATTGTGCAATGTTCTTTCTCTTAATATTTGAAAATGTCAGTGTATGCCTATGTTTTTAAATTAATGTTTTGGAAGGTCAGTGATATCAAACATGTTTGTATTCTTTAAAAGTGTGCATACGCAGTTGTACAAAAAAAAAGCAAATTGTAAAATATGTTTTGTATGCTTGTCTGTTTGTGACTATGACAGCTAGGTAATACAGGGGGTAGCCGCTGCGCTAACATTTGTTTATTGTGAAAAAGCCTTGCTCATTGTAAATCCCCACTCTCGGCCAAAGGGAATTGAGGACAGCTGATGTTGGAGAAGGTCCCCAAAGGCCAACCAATCCCTTTGGCTGCAGCACTAGAGCCAGTACGCCCCCCTAGTTTGAGAGTCATAGTCTTCCACTAAAGACCAGAATGTACCATGATATTCCAATACTGAAGAAAATCATTTATTATACAGCTCTCATTTACTCTTGGCCCCTGCTACAAGCTAATGTCAACCAGCTATACACACACACATGCACGCGCATGAACAACTGCTCGCATACACGCTTAAACACACAGTTTGTCTGCACTCATGCATCATCAACTTTGCTCTGATATGTTGTCTCAAAATCATGTTGCTTTTGCTTGGACACACAGTTGACCATTAATAGCACTTTACCAGAGTGGGAATTGTTTTGTCTTCTTTAGTTGACGAAAGTGGAAGGAGTATGTTTAGCGGTCTGTCACATATTTTGCTTTTGAAAACTACTGGTTGGATTTTAAGTGTATATTGAACAAAATTCCTGAAAGCATTTTTTTTTTTTAGGGTTGGGGTATTAAGATAATCGGTGTAGTCCTGATTCATGTACAGGGACTTTTTAATCAGCAGATTTGTAAAATGTTAAAGAAAAATAACAATTTAGGCTAATGTTTTACCTGCATTGTAATCGGATATGCTACCTCTCTGTAAATCCAGTGAAGAACTGCAAGAGGGGAAACAATTAACATGGAGAAAGGATTTTTCGGCCACTCAGCGACACATTCTAGTTATATAAAGGACTTTCATTCTGTGTCAATGTGAATATTGCAAAATGCAATTTAAGAATATTCCCAGTTTGTTCACTTTGAATAAGGGTACAAATTTACAATGTCTGTTTTCTATTGGCTTCCAAGGGTTTCATTTTCTAGTCTTTGTTTTTCAGTTTGCTCTTCCACACAGCGATGAACTTCATGAAGAGTTCATACAATGTACAGTATTCTAGTCAGTAGTCTACCCCTGAAGACCTTTTTGTTTTAAATTAGTTTGTCCTTATGTTCTTCTTCTTGCTTTAAACATCCTCCATCAATGTAGTGATGATTCTGATGTACAGATGGGGGTTTCCGGAAGGCAATTTAGTCTGTAGCAGTGGTTGCTGCCCAGATGATCAGCTCAGGAACAGGAGGGGTATGGGTAGGGTGGGTAGGGGTGGTGGTTGCACTCTTGGTTGCAGTCATGTACTAACGTAGAGCAACTCTTTTCAACTAACCACCTGCAAATAAAACCACCTAGCATTGAAAGACTAGGGCCAGTAGTCATGAGTGCGGTTAAGACAACTGATCCTAGATGTAAAATGCAAATTAGTCTGAACTACCAATCCGATTGGTAGTCTGTTTAAACTAATTTGCATTTCCCATCCCGGATTAGTAGTCTTAGCCGCACTCATGACTACAGCAGGCCCTGGGCCTGTATTCACATTGAGATAGTATGAGATTTACCATTGTGTATCTTAGAGGTCCTTCTAAAGTCCTATGTTGTTGTCGTTCCCTGGCTTAAAGACTCCATGGATCATCCCAACAGCCAAAGCACTTGAACACTATGGTACAAATGCACCAGCTAGGGATGAGAACATTACATGTGTGTCCGGTTTTTATTACCCCACCATGTGGGTAGCCATATTCCGACTTCGGAGGATTTTGGACTGATGATGTTATGCTAGGACTAGTAGGAACTTGCCATGCATAAAGACAATCTCCGCATAACTATGCAGAACATAACATTTTGATGTAGCCTTGGTGTTCTAGCTTATGTCAATTGATCTGACACAGCCTTATGCCAAGGCGGTAAAGTCCTATTAAATCCCACTACTTTAAAAGAACTTATAACATATCATGATGATAAGTCTCATACTATCTCAATGTGAATACAGACCCTGATTGATATGGAACATTCATTGGTAGTGTTCACATTTCCTCCTGAATAGTCTTCTGTTTGGAGTGCAAAGTATTTTTTTTTATCAATCATACCAGCAGATTTGAAAAAGTAGATTGTTTTGAAATTCCAAACATAAAAGTACTACAATAATAAAAAGACCACAATATTTTGTGTAGGCAGTACTTGTTTCTCTTTGTACTAGACTGACATATAATCAAAACCTGTTCTTTATATTCAGTTACCTAATTTCTAACAATGTTTCACGGTAGCTGTAGGTACATTTTACTGAATCTTTAATGTTAGTAGTGTACGTTATCTTCAATATCTCTTGGTTGCCAAACTCGTTCAAATTTCTGGATGACACTCAGGCACGAACAGTTTCTTAGGTTTCCATTGCCTGCAGTTTTTTGGTGTGTTTTTTATAACATGTACATGTAAAATTTATTTTGACACAATTCCGTTTGTACAAATGGTGTGAATATCCATCGTAAGAAAGAAGAAATTTTGGTGTTTTACATCCTCCCGACCCGGGAGGGCACATATGGGACATAATATCCATCGTAAAGCCTGATAAAAACCAGTTGTGTATGACACTGTACAGAATGAAGAGGCTTTCAACTCTGAATTGTTCCTTACTCACTGTTCTTTTCCTTTCTGCCATGTCTTCATGTACTTGTCCGATTATTGGACTTTCTTTCAGCAGCAGGAAAGTTCTTATAAATTTGTTTAAATATATGAATTATATATTTCCCCAGAACATGGAATATGTTATGACTTACACCTGAATTATTTCAAACATATGCAGAACTTGAGTTGAACAAATGGTATTTAGTGATGCAAAAATCAGGGTCTTATAATATGGTAGTATTTAAGTGTCCTTTATATCAGGACAGGGTCTTAGTCACCACACTCAGTTTACAGTAGATCGTCAGGGTCTTTGTGTTGGTGATAAAAAGGATGTATATTTATGGAGATATTTCATGTTGCCTATTTTTAGGGCCTCCTTGTGGAAAAAGAACGACTGACTGCAAACACAAATTTTGCTGAGTCTTTAATGCATCAAGGTCTTTTTTTTAAATGGGGAAAAAAAATTATGGACTTAGCACATAAATTACAATTCAGTTCCTAATACACCTTCGTTTTCTGTGAAATCAGAAGTTAAACTCTGCACACCCACCAGCCATTTCTGCAATTCCAGTCTTTCAGGAGGAGAGAAGTGTAATTAGTCTGCCTCCCTCCATCCTTGACATACCAACACTTGAGTGGACTGTTAACAACAAGCCTCAGCCACTTGTTATAAGTGTATTAATGACACCACCACCACCATAACCCCACCCTCCCATCCCTGTCTGCATCCTGCTTCTAGTCATCTTGCAACTGCTTTTCCAGTAACGAATCCACTCATAATCTATGATTTTGTAACATTGTGCTGTGGTTCTTCGCCCCACTCCACCCCTCTTTCCACTGTGCTTGTCATGCTAAATTTTGTATACTCAGAAAGGGTTCAGGGTTTTTTTCTCTCCACATTTTGGTATGGAATTGTGCTTTAAAAGGATGTCTGTGAATATGTTTGGGGGGGGGGTGTTGTGTTAAGACTAGTAAAAAAACTTCACCAAAAGAAAAAGAAAAAAATCCTTTGAAATAAATTAACATCTGCGATTAAATTTCTGACTGAAATAAGAGTTCAGATTGAAGGAAAAGGGGGAAAGCAAATGATATTGTTGGCTCTGAACAGTGTCATCCTTGTGCACATACAACAGTGTCATATTCATACACATGTACAACAGTGTCATACTTGAACATAGAAATATACCATAATAGTTCCACTAATATCAATCTTAATACAAATATTAAACAGATTTGTGTGCTTTCAACAACAAAAATTGTCATAATGTTAAGAAAAGGAATACTACTTATGAATTCTTATTCATATCTCAGCTTTTTGTAATGCTATGCCCCTAAAATGGAACCTGTTACTGATACAGGATCTGTGCGTTCACCTGCATACTATTCCCATTAGTATTACAGTGGAACCTCCCTTATACGAACTCCCATTATAAGACTCCCTCCCACATAAGACCTACTTCTCCTTTCTTTGTAAGTATTAAAACTACCTCCCTTATAAGACACCTCCCTTATAAGACACCTCATTGTGGATGATTTTTGAGGGTCTTATAAGGGAGGTTCCACTGTATTACTGTGGTTCCTTGTGCACAGAGTGCATGCCATTGATGGCAACTCGGCTTTGCCTTGACTTTGAAAAACTGAAGGGAGTTAAGTCACAAATGGTAAAATCCATCTGCATATTTCAATTGAGGTGGGGATAGGTAGTAAATAAAAGAAATGTATGACGAATAGCATAGAGCCTCTTAACTCGCGTAATTGTAGTTTGTGCATGAAAATAGCTTTTGCATGTTTGCATGTTTCAAGCGCAAATGTAACCTGCATGTTTTTACTTTTGACAAAGGTGTATGTATGTATAGTTTTAATTAGATTTTGTGTCAGTTGCGACGTAGTTACCTTGTACCTGAAAGTACTGGAAATAAAATTGATAAGTGATTTTCCTTGTGTGAAGTTCAAAAGGCTGTCCCAATTTAATGTTTGTTTTTGTGTTATTAATGTGCTGTGTTTGCTTACAGTTGTTACGTGGGTTGAAGAAGACCAAATCTTTGAAGGAACATAACACAACATTTCCACATTGAATGGGCTTTAAACTGGTTTATAAAGAATGCCTGATGGCCTAGGTAGATCAAATGGCTTTACATGAAAGTAACTTTGTATTTCTTTTTAGAAAATGTTGAGCAGTTAGATTTAAGATAGTCAGTTTGATAGAAATATTTGTACAGGCAGTTCAATAGTCAGCATGTTTTGCTTCTCTTTTTTTTTTAACAGTTGTAGTTTAGTTGAGAACAAAGTAGAAACTATGCATTAATTTTTTTAAATGAATTGTTTTTTGCAGCTATGAAACTGGTTAAATCTTGCCTGAAATAAGCATGTGGCAGAAGGGTATTTTAGGTCTTTGTGTGTACCCTGGATTTGTAAAATTTGTGGGAATACATTTTTGCCTGTGTTTTGTACAATCAGGACCTTGCTGGTTTTGTGTTTGTGCAATCTGAATGATAATAAATGTGTAAATACAGTGTTGTGGTTGTTCTCTTCTTTTCTTGTAATTTTTTTTGTTTT
The DNA here is from genome assembly GCA_017654935.2 of Phymorhynchus buccinoides. Taxonomy (NCBI): domain Eukaryota; kingdom Metazoa; phylum Mollusca; class Gastropoda; order Neogastropoda; family Raphitomidae; genus Phymorhynchus; species Phymorhynchus buccinoides. Next base: position 39,591,286 of record CM065688.1, read on the forward strand.
TATGTGTGATCAAATTAGGAACAAAAATAACCCAAACCACGACAACCCAGCCCCTCTTCCCTCAGCATAGACCACCATCCAACAAAGTATCCAACATTCCTCTCAGTAGTTGTTGACATGCGCTGGCTAAAAGACTCCAGGGATCATCCCAACAGCCGAAGCATTTGAACACTATGGTACAAATGCATCAGCTAGGGATGAGAACATTACGTGTGTGACCGTTTATGATTACCCCGCCACATGGGCAGCCACACTCCGACTTCGGATGACCTCTCAGTAGTCTATGCCACATATAAGAACAAAAAGTAGTGTCTTTTCCAATCTTCCCCCCACCCCACTTGGACCATACCATCAACAATGAACTAAAAAGCTGGGGGTGGGGGGTGGGATAACCCATCCTTGGACAGTACTGCCGCTTCATTCTCTTTCCTGTAGAATGATCTAAAAAGCTGGGGGTGGGGGGTGGGATAACCCATCCTCTCTCGCTCCTTGGACAGTACTGCCGCTTCCTCTTTCCTGTATAATGATCTAAAAAGCTGGGGGTTGGGATAACCCAAGCTCCTTGGACAGTACTGCCGCTTCATTCTCTTTCCTGTAGAATGATCTAAAAAGCTGGGGGTGGGGGGTGGGATAACCCATCCTCTCTCGCTCCTTGGACAGTACTGCCGCTTCATTCTCTTTCCTGTAGAATGATCTAAAAAGCTGGGGGTGGGGGGTGGGATAACCCATCCTCTCTTGCTCCTTGGACAGTACTGCCGCTTCATTCTCTTTCCTGTAGAATGATCTAAAAAGCTGGGGGTGGGGGGTGGGATAACCCATCCTCTCTTGCTCCTTGGACAGTACTGCCGCTTCATTCTCTTTCCTGTAGAATGATCTAAAAAGCTGGGGGTGGGGGGTGGGATAACCCATCCTCTCTCGCTCCTTGGACAGTACTGCCGCTTCATTCTCTTTCCTGTAGAATGATCTAAAAAGCTGGGGGTGGGGGGTGGGATAACCCATCCTCTCTCGCTCCTTGGACAGTACTGCCGCTTCATTCTCTTTCCTGTAGAATGATCTAAAAAGCTGGGGGTGGGGGGTGGGATAACCCATCCTCTCTCGCTCCTTGGACAGTACTGCCGCTTCATTCTCTTTCCTGTAGAATGATCTAAAAAGCTGGGGGTGGGGGGTGGGATAACCCATCCTCTCTCGCTCCTTGGACAGTACTGCCGCTTCATTCTCTTTCCTGTAGAATGATCTAAAAAGCTGGGGGTGGGGGGTGGGATAACCCATCCTCTCTCGCTCCTTGGACAGTACTGCCGCTTCATTCTCTTTCCTGTAGAATGATCTAAAAAGCTGGGGGTGGGGGGTGGGATAACCCATCCTCTCTTGCTCCTTGGACAGTACTGCCGCTTCATTCTCTTTCCTGTAGAATGATCTAAAAAGCTGGGGGTGGGGGGTGGGATAACCCATCCTCTCTCGCTCCTTGGACAGTACTGCCGCTTCATTCTCTTTCCTGTAGAATGATCTAAAAAGCTGGGGGTGGGGGGTGGGATAACCCATCCTCTCTCGCTCCTTGGACAGTACTGCCGCTTCATTCTCTTTCCTGTAGAATGATCTAAAAAGCTGGGGGTGGGGGGTGGGATAACCCATCCTCTCTCGCTCCTTGGACAGTACTGCCGCTTCATTCTCTTTCCTGTAGAATGATCTAAAAAGCTGGGGGTGGGGGGTGGGATAACCCATCCTCTCTTGCTCCTTGGACATACTGCCGCTTCATTCTCTTTCCTGATATACAGTGGAACCTCCCTTTATAAGACTCCCTCCCACATAAGATCAAAGATATTCTAAAAGGGTAAGATGGACTACTTTTGGCGAACCGGGCTGATAGAGTTATCGTTAGTGGGGCCTTTTCACAGTGGAGGCTATCCAAAAACTCAGACATGAACGGAGAATTAAACTCTATTGTGTAAAATGTGCTTTTTAAAAGGGAAATGTTTCTGTCCTCACTACTCATATAGGGAAAAGAGGATGCTTAAGGGTTTAGAATATCTTCGATAAGATCCGCTTCTGAGACATTGCCCTTCTTTGTAAGTAATAAAATTACATCCCTTATAAGACCCCCTCCTTTATAAGACCTCATTTTTAAAAATACACTAGTGTGTTACATTGATTATACATCTGTATCGTTAAAAATTCTGGACTTTCCTGGAGTTGCACTGCCTCCGGGCATTGCCTCCAGGATCGTTCCCACCATCTTTATATCTACTAATGTCCCATATGTGTCTGTTTCAGACCAGAGGACGTTAAACGGATTTTCATTCAAGACCTCATATTGGATGATTTTTGAAGGTCTTATAAGGGAGGTTCCACTGTACCGGTTATCCATAATGAATGGGGGAAATAAGGGGGGGAAATAAGGGTCTTTTTACTTCAACCCAGTAATGTGGAATATATTAAGGTAAAAGGGGTGGTGAGTGGAAGGGTGAGAGAGGGTATAGAATGAGGAAAAGGCCACATTCCAAACGCCCCTCTTCTTGGTAAAAACCATTTTTTTAATTGGTCCAGAGGGGAAGTGTAACCTCCACTTGACTTTTACCACCATCTTAATTTGAGACTACACAATTTATACTAAGGGCCAATTTAATTTATAATTATGTTCCTTTTTGATGATATTCCTCTTCACACACAATATTATAAATGTGCACACACACACAGAAACGCTTTTTCCAACAGTGAACACACACACACACAGAGTAGTCCGACACACCCAGCGAAACAGTGAGTCGTCTCTTTCTGTAATTTTAATTAATCACAAACCAAAGACCATGCAAAACTGTTGTAAATACATGTATGTAAAATATATAAAAACCCACATAAAATATTCCACATTATGTTCACAAATATTAATAATAATGATGATAATCATGTGTCAAGTAAAATCATTTCATATTGCATCTTTGGTAAAAATTTAAAAAATTAAAATAAAGTCCACCGTCACCATTTCATCAAGTCAAAACGCAGGAAACAAAACACATTTGGTGTCTGTACAATAATATGCAGCAAAGATTTAGAATTTTAAAAAAGAAATTAAAGCTCAGCAAAATACTTGACAAAAAATGTAAACAATAAATATGAAAATATACATCCATGTAAAGCTTGAATTTTCTAAATAAAAAACAAAAAACAGTTATTCTAAACCATTAGTGTAAAGTAATATTACTGAACCACATCACAATGAACATTTTTGAAACCGTAAAACACACCAGTGTTTGGTCCATTAAAGGTACAATGCTGGACTTCATCTGTTGAATTCAATTACCGTAAAATACGGATTATGTCAATGTGGATCATATGCCACTTTATTTTATCACCTTTGGCCTATGCGGCTTATAAACCAATACAGCTTGTCTGTGGGTTATTCCAATTCTTTATTCATAGGTATTATTAAATACATTTCCAACCACATTCCCCAGGCTATTCTGAATTTCATTGATACGATTTTTAGAGATAAAAGAAAATGTCACTCTCTCCCGAAACAATAGGGAAATCACACTGGTCATATTGAATCTGCTACTGCAAGCATTATAAGCTCAAAGGGTCAAGTTGAAAGAAAAACCCTTCTAATCTGTCAAAATGTGTTCACTGATGACAAGAGAACGTGTTCTAAAGGTGCCATTCTGTTGTTTTTTTGGTTTAAATTCTGAGACATAAAAAAATTGCTGCAGTGTACTAGTAACCAAAGCTTAGTCAGTCAAAAACTTTGAAATTCATTACATTTATTTTGAAAATCTCCAGAGTAGTACAGTAGTAGCAACTATTTTTGAAAATGTCTGGAGATTTTCAAAATAAATGTAATGAATTTCAAAGTTTTTGACTGACTAAGCTTTGGTTATTTTTTATAGGAAAAAAAAAAAAATGTGCACCATGAAATAATGAGTAGAAATTTGATAATACCAACATTACTTTTGACATTTAAAAAAAAGGCCTCTGTGAAATCAGCAGTCATAAAATGTCTATTACACTTTTACACACAACACTAATCAAGATAACAAAAACCACAACAATCAGACAGAAAAACAAAGCGAAAAAAAAAAGAAGAGCATAATTAAGACTGCATCTTTGCTTTTTTGTTTTACTGCTACTTCTTACCACTAGATATCAGTAAACTAACATAAAGCGATGAAGAGGGGTTAGCTGATAAATTTAAAAAACTATACGACATGTTAGTCCATTCCATATTTTTTTAACATTTTTATAGTTTAGCTATAGAAAGCAAGCCACCCTGAAACAAATCAAAGTCACAAACGAGAAAGGGCGTAAAACGGCCACAAGGCCCACTTCTAGCCCTACTTACTACTACTGCTACTATTTATAAAATACTGGATAAGAGTTGCATTGCACATTTCACCTTTTGCATAAACTATTAACACATGTAAATTTCAATCAAAAGGCACTAAAATTCACTTTTTTTTCTTCTTCTTTTTTTTAGCGTAATTACCAACGCCATCAACTAAAACGCAAGGAGATCTCACAACATCTTTTCAATAAGGAATTAAAGCTTTATAAACCAACCAATAGAGCGATAGTTAATAACTTTGATCAAAAGGCAAGAAGATCTGACGACATTCTTGGAACAAGAAAAGAAAGCCTCGGAGCCTGTCCAATGAAATTCAGCCTCAGAGCTTCTCCATCACAAGTTTTCCTTCTCCAGGGCCTCCAGCTTGTCGGCGACGTTCTTGAGGAAAGGCATCTGGAAGTCATGGAAGTCCACCTCCCAGCCGAACCTCTCCCGCCGCACCTCCTTCTCCCAGACGAGCTCCTGGGTGGTGGGCAGCTGGGTCCAGGCCCTCAGCGGGTCGTAGGTGATGTTTTCGCACTCGGCCAGACCCCCAGCCAGGACCGAGGCTGCCCGAAGGATCGACCTTTTGTGGTGCAGGCCAGCCACCATGAATTCAAAGTGTTGGGGAGATTTGGGGGACGTCTGCAAGGAAGGGGACAGGATCACATTGAAAAAGCACCAACAACAGAAAAAAGGTCACCCTGTCACCAACGTGTATGGGGGTTCTGGGGGCTGTCTGCTAGGGGAAAAGGACAACACGATGAAAAGAGCACAAACAACATAAACAAGGTCACCCTATCACCAACATGTATGGGGGTTCTGGGGGCTGTCTGCTAGGGGAAAAGGACAACATGATGAAAAGAGAACAACAACAACAACAACAAACAGAAAAAGTCCTGTCTTAAAATTGGTGGAGGCTCTGGGTGTTGTCTGCAAATGAAGTGACAAGATGATGACAAAAAGAGAACACACACACTCGCAGAAAGGAGCCACCCTGTCTTCAAAGTGCTTGCGGGTTCTGGGCGCCATCTCCAACGGAAAAATAACAGCATGATGATGAAAAGAGAACCAAAAGAAAGAGCCACTCCGTCTTGAACGCGTTTGGAGGTTCTTGGAGTCATCTACAAAAGATCACGACGAAAAATGAACAGACAAAAAGAAAGAAAAGAACAAAATCAAGAGAAGGCAGCATTTTTGGCATGGTTGTCCGCAAGATAAACAACAAGATAATTATCAAAAAAGAATAACAAACCAAATTCAAGTAAAAGATTAAAGGAAAACAACAAAATATCTAGAAGATGTATATTCTGCATGACTGTCTGCATACAGATTTTTTCCAGCTGAAGACAGACATCTGGGTGTAACTATTTCTTAGGCAAGTAACGGCAGCATGACGCATCTGCGCTCATATGTCAGGAGACTGTCTGAGAGATTGACGAAGAAGCAGAGCAAAACCCAGTGTTGAGCTGATCTACCATTGAGCAAACAATTGACTGTTAACCCACTAACAACAGCAAACAGTTTTTAACAAAATCCTGTGCTGAGCTGATCTACCATTGAGCAAACAATTGACTGTTAACCCACTAACAACAGCAAACAGTTTTTAACAAAATCCTGTGCTGAGCTGATCTACCATTGAGCAAACAATTGACTGTTAACCCACTAACAACAGCAAACAGTTTTTAACAAAATCCTGTGCTGAGCTGATCTACCATTGAGCAAACAATTGACTGTTAACCCACTAACAACAGCAAACAGTTTTTAACAAAATCCTGTGCTGAGCTGACTTACCAACGAGCAAACAATTGACTGTTAACCCAATAACAACAGCAAACAGTTTTGAACTTCTTCTTCTTCTTCTTTGTTCGCTCAGTTTCCCGTCACATGAGCATAGATGCGTCATGCTGCCGTTAAGCGCCTAAGAAATAGGCCCAGCATGTCCGACTTCGGCTGAAAAAATCTTTGTAAGAATTTATAGAAAAAAGGCAGGAGAATGGACCAGTAAGATAGAATGATAGTAAATGACAGTAAGCAATGGGAAAAGGCAGAGTCAAAGAGAGTGACAGATAAGAGGAAGTTACAGGCACAGAACTTCCAGAAGGTGGGGGGACTATTTGTACGAAAGATCCCCCGGTATCCCCACGGGGGACAGTTTTGAACAAAACCCAGTGTTGAGCTGATTTACCAATAAGCAAAGTGACGCTAACACAAACTCCACCCCTACCCCTACTTCCCCAAGCTCACCAGATCCCCTTCTTTCTCCCCAGGCGCAGACACGGGTCGCTTCCCCTTGGGGCTGCCTTTGCGCTTGCCCTTGCCTTTCCTCCCCTTGTCCTGAACAGGGGGCAGCGTCTCCCACTTGGCCTCCACGATGCTCAGAACACGCGGGTCTGCCCACGCCTCCGCTATGTCCATCGGGGTCATGCCTAAACATACAGCATAGCGTGTGTGTGTACGAGTGTCTGAGACTCTGTGTATGTGTTTGTGTGTGAGTGTATCTGTCACTCTGTGCACGCATGTGTGAGTGTGTATGCATGTATGTGAGACTGAGTGTGTGCGTGTGTTTGCATGTATGCATGAGTGTGTTCATAAAATCAGAAGGTAGCCGCGCCTTGGCTTAAGGCTGCGTCAGACCAATTGACATAGGCTAGAACACCAAGGCTACATCAAAATGTTGTTATGCTTTGCATAGTTATGCGGGGATTGTCTTTAGCCACGACAAGCTCCTAGCATGACATCATCAGTCTCCAAAATCCCACTAAGACGTACCATATACCATAGTGTTCAAGTGCTTCCGTTGTTGGGATGATTCCTGGAGTCTTTTAGCCAGGGTAAGCCAACAACAACAGAAGGTAGCCAACTGCTGTCACCCATGAACAAGTAAATAGCTGTATGAATAGCTATGACCTGTAGCTAATTCTAACTTTTGAGCAGAATGGAAAAAAATCCAGCCTTACTTTCATTGCTGATCATCCAAACATTTCTGAAGAAAATGTTCGTATTGGACTTTTTGCAATGGGCATCCAGCTCAGCTGACTTTTAACAATACAAGACCTTTGTTCACACAAAAAAAGTCCTCACACAAATTGAGATATTGAATAAAGGGAAAATGTAGTGTATTTCACAGATCCACCAGATTTGGTTGTTACACGAGATGGAATAAGACCAAAATAGGCCATTCATGCTTTGCTCCAGGATTTACATTTCAATTTATTCGTAGATTTCAGCCTGTTCATGCTAAATTCCAAGAGTAATGATTTTGATTAATCCTTGAATTTCAGCCCATTTGATGCTTTATGATGAACAAAACACCCCGAACACCCACGTTGTTGCTGGTACGTGGTTTTATGATTTCAATTATTCCTGGATTTCAGCACTTTGCTTTATTCAAGGATATATCATTTCAGTTGATTCCTGGGTGTGTAATCATGAGCGTGTCTTAGACAGGCAACACGGATAGTAGTACGTAAATTAGGCTAAACAGTCAATCGTTTGGGAGTTTAGTCTAATTTACATATTAATACCCGTGCTAACTATCTAAGATGTACTCATGATTACACGCCTTGAATTTTAGCCCATTCAAGCTCTATTCCAGGATTTACAATTTTAATTTATTTTTGGACTTCAACCTCTCACTAAAAAAGCGACCGACCTTTCCTGTTTTCTGTACGCATCTTGACCCCATGGTCTATCAGGTAGTGGACAACCTGGTTGCGGGAGCTCTCGATGGCGCGGGTGAGGGGGGTGCCCCCGTTCATGGTGGGAGCGTCGATCTCCCCCCCGTTGTCCACCAAATACTGCACCACATCCAGCTGGCCCGCATGACACGCGTGGTGCAGCGGCGTCCACTTGAAGTTGTCCCTCACGTTCACCGAGGCCCTGGATGGGGGGGGGGGGGGGGGGGGGGGGGGATGAACAGCTTATTCACATACATGTATGTACTGATGCTACGTGTGGGGGAAATGAACAGCTTATTTACATATGTACTGATGCCATGTGTGGGGGAAATGTACAGCTTATTCACACATGTTCCCTGTCGACTTGAAGTTGTCCCTCACATTCACTGAGGCCCTGGATGGGGGAAAAACGAACAGTTTATTCACATATGTACTGATGCCATGTGTGGGGGAAATGTACAGCTTATTCACACATGTTCCCTGTCGACTTGAAGTTGTCCCTCACATTCACTGAGGCCCTGGATGGGGGAAAAACGAACAGCTTATTCACATATGTACTGATGCCATGTGTGGGGGAAATGTACAGCTTATTCACACATGTTCCCTGTCGACTTGAAGTTGTCCCTCACATTCACTGAGGCCCTGGATGGGGGAAAAACGAACAGCTTATTCACATATGTACTGATGCCATGTGTGGGGGAAATGTAAAGCTTATTCACACATGTTCCCTGTCGACTTGAAGTTGTCCCTCACATTCACTGAGGCCCTGGATGGGGGAAAAACGAACAGCTTATTCACATATGTACTGATGCCATGTGTGGGGGAAATGTAAAGCTTATTCACACATGTTCCCTGTCCACCTGAAGTTGTCCTTCACATTCACAGAGGCCCTGGATGGGGGAAAAACGAACAGTTTATTCACATATCGTCGCTGTCCGACGCTAACCGTGTATCTACACAATCAGTGATTTTACAGGAGCATCAAAAAACATGTTGTTATCTGCTACAATGTCAATTCCCATTTGATATAAGCTTAACTCTTCTTCTTTACCGATGACTAAACATATGACACAATAAAAGTTGCATTAACACCCAAAATGTTCCTGATAATTCAGTTACACGGTTAGTGCAATGTTGTCACAATAAGAGATACGACAGCTGCCGGCAGTTACACGATTAGTGTGACAGTTACACGCTTATCGTGTCAAAACCATCGACAACCAGCCACATACACGATGATTTCCGCGGTATCATGTGACAAATTTGAGCATTTTCCTTGGTCGCAGACACAAGATATTTATAGAAGACCTGTGTGAGGTCACTGGAAGGGGTTTCAGTGAAAAATCTATTTTTGTCAAATTTTGTAGATACGCGGTTAGCGTCGGACAGCGACGATATGTACTGATGCCATGTGTGGGTGAAATGTACAGCTTATTCACACATTTTCCCTGTCCATTTGAAGTTGTCCCTCACAGTCAACGTTCACTGAGGCCCTGGGTAAGGGGGAAATGTACAACTTACTCACATATGTACTGAGGCCCTGGGTGGGAGAAATGTACAGCTTATTCACACATGTTCCCTGTCCAGACTCTTAAACAGCTTACTGTATTTTACAGACCATAAGACGATACTTTCTTCCCAGACCAAGACCCCTGCGCCTTTTAACTCTTTCTATACTAACCTGCGCTCTCGTCGCAGGGCATGCGCACAACGCCTCGTTACTAAGGTAACGGGATATCGCATGTGAACTTTAAAAATTCATAGTTCATAGGTTAACAGTCATGCATGCTTCAAAGTGGCTCAGAGGGCTACTACTACGTTTCATTCATGCCACGACACTGACTGGCTGGCTGCAGGCTCTATTTCAGGACCTTAGTATGTAGGCGAAAATGGTGTTTTACGTCCTCTTGGTCTGAATCAGACACATATGGGACATTTGTAAATACAAATATGGTGGGAACAATACTGGAGGCAATGCCCGGAGGCAGTACGAAACCATTAAAGTCCCGAGTTTTTATTAATGATAAACCAGAGTTAGTGTTCATTGACCTTAGTATGTAAATGAGAGGGGTAGCCTTATATTTTTGCTCTATGAGTATGCTGTGGCTTGACAAAACATGCATTTATTTTTAAATATCACAAATCAAAACTAAAACAGTGGATGCTTTGAAACTGTTGCAGGTGTTAGTTCTGTATATTGTGTACATATTGCCAAAATTTCACATTTGTATCTGTTACCATTATTTAGAAAATAATTTTTTGGTAACCTATGCAAATCGGCCAGTTGAGAATGTTTGTAAGGGGAAGCAACTGGCCAACATAGAATGAGTTAATCTGACTGGTAATATAGTAAGAAAGTATTGTACTAAAATCTGAATAAAGTCCAAAATCAAGAGGGTGCGCCATATAGTCCGAAAAATATGGTAAACATGAAGTCCCCAGCCTCCATACCCACCCGTTCTGCAAAAGAAAGTATTATACTAAAATCTGAATAAAGTCCAAAATCAAGAGGGTGCACCATATATAGCTAAACAAATATATGGTAAACATGAAGTCCCCAGCCTCCATACCCACCCGTTCTGCAAAAGAAAGTATTATACTAAAATCTGAATAAAGTCCAAAATCAAGAGGGTGCGCCATATATAGCTAAACAAATATATGGTAAACATGAAGTCCCAAGCCTCCGTACCCACCCGTTCTGCAAAAGAAAGTATTATACTAAAACCTGAATAAAGTCCAAAATCTGGAAGGTGCGCTATATAGTGTGAAAAATAAGGCAAACATGAAATCCCCAGCCTCCATACCCACCCGTTCTGCACCAGAAACTTGACCATGTTCAGATGTCCGGCGGCACTGGCCGTCATGAGCGCCGTCTTGTAGAACTTGTCCCGAGTGTCGATGGACACGCCTTTCTTCAGCGCCAGCTTCAGGGAGTCAAAGTCCCCGTCCTTGGCCGCATCGTTGATGTTTATGTGCACCCGATCCGGGTGCTGCAGGTACCAGGCCGAATCATCCTGAACAGATATATTACCAAAGACTGCATAGGGGAATATAAGCATCCGGTCTCTTTTCCCTATATGAGTAGTGAGGACAGAAACACTGGTTATGTCCCTTTTAAACAGGACACATTTTACACGTCGATAGGCCAGTTGAATTCTCCGTTCAAGTTCCAGTCTGAGTTTTTGGATAGCCTCCACTGTGAATGGTGTACTGTCGCCACTAACGATAACTCTATCAGCCCGGTTCGCTGAGCTCTTAAGTAGTCCATCTTATCCTTTTAGAATATCTTTGATATTACCATGGAACTCTGAACATTCTTCATCAATGTCATCATCCAAGTTTTACACAAATCTCTCAAAGGCTGAACTACCCTTATTGCCCTCTTCAAGTTTAGCTTTCCAGTCCAATCCATGCCCTTTGAGGTTGCTGTTATAACCCAATCAGTTGTCGTTAATGGGGTGCAATTGGGTGGTCAGAACACGTAGAGGAGGGCCTCGCTCTCAGTTGGATACATAACCAGGGAATGATTCATTAGCAAGAGACTTAGTCACCAGTGTATGTATTCTGCAAAAAATACACTAGAACAGGCTCCTGACCCCCATCAAAGTGAACTACTACTACTACTACTTATATTAATAAGGATTTCTTTGCGCTTAATCTAGAAAGCCCTAAGTGCTTACAAAAAATAATAATAATAAGCATTTCTATTATGAAGGTGTCTCTCTGGCACTAATAGTGTTTCCTTTGGTAGATTGCAATTCTTGATGAGCAACCAGTGATAGCTTTATACGGACTGTTGGTGTCTGTCAGGCCAGTGACAAACAAGCCTGTGTAGAGATGTGTGCTGGAGTTTGGAGTGAGCTGCATAGGACAAATGCCGAGACATGCCCAAAAGGTGGAACAGAAAAAGAGTATTCTCCAGAGTCAGGAGGGGATGATGTCAATATAACACAACAATTATGTCAGAATTAAAAAAGCACGCAATGATAATTTTTAGGAATATTTGTTATAGTCCTAACACTTGACTCACTTGCAAAGGGTGCTTAGGAGGGTAGTCTCGATCAAAGCGGCTGGTGTCCGTGAAGTTAAAATGTTGATGGATGTACATCTCGGGGGGATTGCCGCCAACCATGCGCGGGCCCTCGTCTCTGGTGCAAATGGGCATGATCAGCTTGAACTTGCCCTTCTTCTTGCCGCCCTTCTTGCCACCCTTCTTCTTCTTCTTCTTGGGCTCGAAGGCACTCATCAGGTAGTTTTTGCTGACCCACTTCTTGCCCGTGAAAAACTCCATGTACTCCACTACGCCTTCCCGCCCCCTGTCGTGTTGAACTGCCAGCTGTGAGAAAAAAAGTTCTTTTTTTGGTTTAATGGTGCTGTTCTCTTGTGAACAGAAGCATGGTGCTTCACACACCATCCAAACACAAAGTCACAAACATGCACCTTTATACGCAAGCATACAGAGTCATAGACTCAGAGACAGACAATCACAGACACACACAGTCATGCCTAGATCCCCTCCCTCTCAAAATCATCAAAGGTCACGGTCACTCAAGAAGCACATTTACATACCTTGTCGTTTTGTTCTTCTCTTCAATTTTATTATCAACTGATGACCTTTGAGCCTACCTTATAGAGTTTATCGGCTTCCGCGTGAGCCTTCAGAACCTGTTTATCTTCTTCCACAGACATGGCAAGATGTTGCAGAAAGTGTCTCTCTGGCACCGACAGTTGTGGAACCTATCTTGTTTAGTTCCTCATCTTCCACAAGGGCCTTCAAACATTACATGATGTGGCACAACCTATCTCTCTGGCACCCACAGTTGTGGAACCTACCTTGTTTAGTTCCTCATCATCCACGAGGGCCTTCAAACATTACATGATGTGGCACAACCTATCTCTCTGGCACCCACAGTTGTGGAACCTACCTTGTTTAGTTCCTCATTCTCTAAGTGGGCCTAAAGACATTACAAGATGTGGCACAACCTATCTCTCTGGCACCCACAGTTGTGGAACCTACCTTGTTTAGTTCCTCATCATCCACGAGGGCCTTCAAACATTACAAGATGTGGCACAACCTATCTCTCTGGCACCCACAGTTGTGGAACCTACCTTGTTTAGTTCCTCATTCTCTACGTGGGCCTAAAGACATTACATGATGTGGCACAACTTATCTCTCTGGCACCCACAGTTGTGGAACCTACCTTGTTTAGTTCCTCATTCTCTACGTGGGCCTAAAGACATTACATGATGTGACACAACCTATCTCTCTGGCACCCACAGTTGTGGAACCTACCTTGTTTAGTTCCTCATTCTCTACGTGGGCCTAAAGACATTACATGATGTGACACAACCTATCTCTCTGGCACCCACAGTTGTGGAACCTACCCTGTGCAGCTCCTCAGCTTCTACTGGGGCCTTCTGGCATTGCATGATGTTCATGAAGGCCTCTCTCTCCACGATGCCCGCATCCTCAGGGTCCTGCTCCTTCAGCAGCACGATGAGGTCCTCCTGGTGATGGATGATCCAGTCATACAGCGCCACCATCCAGGGATCGTTGTATCTCCCCACCTAATTGACCGCATCAACAACACCATCATGATCCAACGTCACCATCCAGGACTCGTTGCGTCTCCCCACCTAACTGACCGCATCAACAACACCATCATGATCCAACGTCACCATCCAGGGCTCGTGTCTGCCCACCTAATTGACCACATCAACAACACCATCATGATCCAACGCCACCATCCAGGGCTCGTTCTGTCTCCTCACCTAACTGACTGCATCAACAACACCATCATGATCCAACGTCACCATCCAGGGCTCGTCGTGTCTCCCCACCTAATTGACCACATCAACAACACCATCATGATCCAACGTCACCATCCAGGGCTCGTGTCTCCCCACCTAATTGACCACATCAACAACACCATCATGATCCAACGCCACCATCCAGGGCTCGTGTCTCCCCACCTAATTGACCACATCAACAACACCATCATGATCCAACGTCACCATCCAGGGCTCGTGTCTGCCCACCTAATTGACCACATCAACAACACCATCATGATCCAACGTCACCATCCAGGGCTCGTGTCTCCCCACCTAATTGACCACATCAACAACACCATCATGATCCAACGTCACCATCCAGGGCTCGTGTCTGCCCACCTAATTGACCACATCAACAACACCATCATGATCCAACGTCACCATCCAGGGCTAGTCATGTCTCCCCACCTAATTGACAGCATGAACACCACCATCATGATCCAACGACACCATCCAGGGCTCGTGTCTGCCCACCTAATTGACCACATCAACAACACCATCATGATCCAACGTCACCATCCAGGGCTAGTCATGTCTCCCCACCTAATTGACAGCATGAACACCACCATCATGATCCAACGACACCATCCAGGGCTTGTGTCTCCCCACCTAATTGACCACATCAACAACACCATCATGATCCAACGTCACCATCCAGGGCTTGTGTCTCCCCACCTAATTGACCACATCAACAACACCATCATGATCCAACGCCACCATCCAGGGCTCGTGTCTCCCCACCTAATTGACCACATCAACAACACCATCATGATCCAACGTCACCATCCAGGGCTCGTGTCTCCCCACCTAATTGACCACATCAACAACACCATCATGATCCAACGTCACCATCCAGGGCTCGTGTCTCCCCACCTAATTGACCACATCAACAACACCATCATGATCCAACGCCACCATCCAGGGCTCGTGTCTCCCCACCTAATTGACCACTTCAACAACACCATCATGATCCAACGTCACCATCCAGGGCTCGTTGTGTCTCCCCACCTAATTGACCACATCAACAACACCATCATGATCCAACGTCACCATCCAGGGCTCGTGTCTCCCCACCTAATTGACCACATCAACAACACCATCATGATCCAACGTCACCATCCAGGGCTCGTGTCTCCCCACCTAATTGACCACATCAACAACACCATCATGATCCAACGTCACCATCCAGGGCTTGTGTCTCCCCACCTAATTGACCACATCAACAACACCATCATGATCCAACGTCACCATCCAGGGCTCGTGTCTGCCCACCTAATTGACCACATCAACAACACCATCATGATCCAACGTCACCATCCAGGGCTCGTGTCTCCCCACCTAATTGACCGCATCAACAAAACCACCACATTTTTTAAATTTTAGGTTCCTTCCAGAGTGATTCAGCATCATGTTGGGGCGTGCTGAAGAAACCCTAACTAGCTGGGTCGCAAGGTTAGGAAATAGTGGTTGTTTGTTTGTTTAATTTTCCCCCTGACTTCCACACTTTAATCATATGGTACCTATGATTCAGACTGTTGATTGTGGATACTCAACAGAAGACAGGAAAAAAGAAAGAAACAAATAAGGAAAAATCTATGCAAGTTTTTTTAGAATTGAACAATAACCACAAAATCCCTAGAAACATAAAGCTTGTAAAATCACTTGAGGAATTTTTTTAATATTTACTAGCTCCCGTGTGCGCGTGCACATGTGTGTGTGTGTGTGTGAGAGAGAGAGAGAGAGAGAGAGAGAGAGAGAGAGAGAGAGAGAGAGAGAGAGAGAGAGAGAGAGAGAGAGAGAGAGAGAGAGAGAGAGAGAGAGAGAGAACATGAGTACTTGAATATGCGAGTGCATGAACTGATTTACACCTTGTTTTCTTTGTATTACATGCTTATTTGCTTCTCTTATTTTTGATGTAAAAAAGCAAACTATTATTGCTTATTCAATGTTCCATCTGAACAAAAAAATTGACTTTGACTTTACACACACACACCAAAATGCAATCTATATTACCCTTCCAAATGTTTTCTCTGCTTTCCTGAGTTCCTTACTGGCTTCTTTGTGTCCATCCTCTTTGGCAAGGGCCCTGCCAGTGAAGCCTCCATTGTTTTTCGGCTTGGGGTTACAACCTGCATTGAGTATCCAGAAACCATGCCATTGTCAGGCCACTAATCACTTAGCATAAGTCCTTACAGTTTAAAGCCAGCCACATACAACTAACTCCCTATTCAAGAGTTATACTCGCATATCAAGAGTTCAGTTTATTAGTGTGTAGACTGAACTCGAAGTCACAGCAGTTGGTTATCAAGCAATAATCCAAAGCCTGAATGAGCTTAACCAAAAGTTGTGCGTAAATACAATTGATTTGATTGAATTCCCCTCCACCCTACTACAGGTATGGTTGCATACTGTGTCCTTGTGAGTTTCTCTCTCTCTCTATGTGTGTGTGTGTGTGTGTGTGTATATGTGTGTGTATTTGCGTGTTATTTATTTATTGTTTATTCATCTATTTGTTCACATTTTGGTGATGTTATATATATATATATAATGTACTGTTAGGTGAACGACTTAGTATGAATGGTGGATGCAAGTGCATTGAGTTGTGTAGCAAGAAATGCACTTTACAAATACTATATATTATTATTGTTGTTATTTATCTGTTTTTTCGTTCCCAGGCCACATGGCCACTTTTTACTGGTCTCCCAGCTGCATTGAGCGAACACATTCAAATTTCAGAGGAGCTCAAAGGAGAACATTATTTGGAATACTTTTGGGGGAAAAAGGCAGGAGACTGGGCCAATAAGGCAGAAAGATGTAGTAGATAGCAGAAAGCAAAGGAAAAGGCAGTCAAGAAGAGTAAAAGATCAGAGGAAGTTGCAAGCACAGAACTTCCAGAAAGTGAGGTAACTATTTGTACAAAAGACCCCCAGTATCCCCTTGGGAGAGACTTGTGGAGGGGGTGGGGTCTTCCAGTTCCCCATATGTAGGCATAAGGCATCCACCCACTGCCTTAAGATTCAATTCAATGATATAGTTATATAAAAAAAACACCTTCATTCATGAAGTTTAAAACCTACATATTTTAGGCATAAACAAATGTACTTTAAATGCATGTTCAAAGCAAACTATCTATTGTTAGCATTTGGATGCTATTATCTCTCTTATAAAGTGCACATGCAACAATTCTGAACCCATCCTCTCCCTTCCTCCCTCTCTTAATAAACAATGCCTCTAATCTACGGTGTGATGAGCCCCAGCACTGACTGACCCCTCTGTGACAGGAACTTGCAGCACATGGCGTACCCCCCCATGGCGGCCAGGTGGATGGGAGTGTTGGCGTCCGTGTTGACCTGGTCAAACTGGGCGCCATAGCCCGCCATGCACATCAGGCAGTCCAGGTGGCCCCCCATGGCTGCGAAATGGGCCGCGTGATTCTTACGAATGTCCACACAATTCACCTCGCCCCCTCGGCTCAGGATGGCCTTGACGACTTTGCCACTGCCGCTTTGGCAGGCGGCCATGAGGGCAGTTCGCCCCGCATTCTGCAACCACCATCAATAAGCGATGCAACCGTCTGACACTGTTGTTTGTAGCCTTCCTTACTCTAGTAGCAGTGTTGAAAATCTAGCAGAACAACGTCGTTGATCTCTTGATAATTAATTACAAATTTGTGGTAAAGATTATGTCATAATAATAATAATAATGATGACAATTTTTATAGCACTTATTCTCCTTACGGGACTCTAAGCGCTTCACAAAGAATTAAAAATCTGAGCAAAAACAAACAAAAAACAACGTACTTATCATAATGAATAACAAAACAAAATCACGATAACTACATTTACGTCACCCCCCTACCCACACCCCCTTCACACTCCACTAGAATCCAAACCATTACAAATAGCATTTACCACGAAAAAGGCATTTTCTCACACTAAACAAGATCATTTATCTCTCTCTCGACAATTAGTTTATGGTAAAGTTCATGTGGTAAAATTCACACAGCATGCAATAAATCATGTCATTGTAAAAGTTCCAGCTTCTTAATTAAAAACAAAAGTAATATTATTTCTCATAGCTACTTGGTTTTAACCAGAAGCAGCTCCGATTGTAAAGAGTTCTTGTTTGCATTTCCCTAATTTTCATACTTGTTCTTCGATTAATGCAGCAACAGTTTTCCATTTTTCACACCTTAATTTATGCCTTCAAAGTCCAAACAACAAAAATTAAACCAACCTAACAAAATCATTTGAGATTATCTATATATTATGTACTATTAAAACATCTTTTATACAATGTAACAGCATTACTTCCCCCCCTTTAATCAAGTTAGCCCTATGCTTTTATAGACATTTTTTTAAATTTTGGGTAAGATAAGGTTTTCGTTTACCTAGAAACAAATTTTCAAGCATATTCTTTCTCTGGATTAGCAAGTTCACATTTTCGAGCATTTAATAGTTTCAAATGAGTAAATTTAATCTGGGGGTTTGTAGGTTACAAACAATGTAAACAAACAAACTGTAATATTTTGTGCTTAAGAATTAGGATATCATCAATTAACTCTCCTATTGCCATGGCAAGTGGGCACTGGTAAACATCTATTCTGGTTGTCTATTTTTATAGCTTATATCAGTGCGTTTCTATTAATTTAAAGCATTTAGTAAAATACATGATTGTTTTTAGTTCTCTTAAAAAATGACTTGGCAAAGAAAGTTACAAAGAGCAGAAAACATTCAACGCCAGAAGAGTTAAGCAGCCGAACAAAAAGCAAGGTAAATATAGTCTCGCTGCGCTTCAAAGAAGAAATATTTCCAGTTAAAATAATATGTGAAAGGGATGATCAGCAATATACATGTTTAATAAAATAAACACATTGGATATACAACTCTGTTATTACTAAGGCAAGCGCTTAATCAAAGAAAACTACAAACCAACAATGCATGCAGCATGCAAAAAACAAAAGAAAGAAAAAAAAGGACCAGATGTAAGTCTGACAGAGTTAGTCACTATGAAAAATTGTCTCCAAAAGGATGAGAATAAACGGAGCCAACCTAACATGACAAACAGCAGCATTCAACCCTCTTAGTCCTGACACTCTGTGCTCTCAGTCACTTCTGAAATCCTAACCCAAGGGACGTCACTCCGTACAAAAGGTGGGGTAGTGTCAGAAAAATAATAAAATAAAACATACCCTAGCAGATTTTGTGTGTTCTTTTGCTTTGAATGTGTTGCCGAGATGTTTGTCTGATTTGCAAAATGAATTTCAAGATGTTATGGGGATGCATGGCTCCACAAAAAAAATCAAAAATCTTATAAATCCTATCTTTTACACAAATGGGAATTTTCATCACCGTCATCACTCAGTGGATGCAATAACGATTCGTCATCCATGACGCAAAAAATACTGATGTCAGCAACACGACTTCAAAAATTTGCATCAATTGAACAAATACGCTCGCTGCCGAAATAGGTCAGACGACACTCCTTACTCATCTTTCACAAAAATACGAATATTCATCGCTTTCCTCAGTTAATGGACGCCATAACTGTTCGTCATCCATATTTAAAAAATTTTGAAAATGCTGAAGTCGGTCACTAATTTTGATATCTTCCAAACCAATCTGCCTAGAAACCTTTGTAAGTGACAGGGCGGAAGTGTAATCTATCGCAAAAACGAGGCTGGAAGTGTCCATACTGGCCACATTGAATTCGTACGTTCCCAAATGTTCTAGCACTTTCCGATCCTTTTTTTCCCTGAAAGTTCCCGAACGTTCACAGAGCAAGAGGGTTAAGATGCATGTATCAAGAAAACACCATAGAAGGGGAAAGAATAGCTTTCAATGACAAGAACGTGAAAACTGTTTTAAACTCCCCCAACTGAAGGAATATTATGCAAGAAATTAAAACACACTCTGCAGTACTTGCATTGGCAATCGTTTCATATCGATTGTATAACCTTCTGTGAATGGAAGAGCAAAAAGGAATGTCTGTTAAGGTATTTACACAATTGATTGTGATTGCCAAGCCACTGAAATGATTCCACATGGCCAGAAATTATACACTCACTTAAACAGGTCCTCTCCAAGGCAGCCATAATCCACCTTTAAAGCATATTCAATTCCTCCCCGAAGACGAAGTGTGGCTGCCCATGTGGCGGGGCAATCAAAAATGTTCACACACGAAATGTTTTCATCCCTAGCTGATACATCTGTACCATAGTGATCAAGTGCTTTGGCAGTTGGGATGATCCCTGGAGTCTTTTAGCCAGGGTACGTCAACTATAACAACATATTCAATTCTAAGGTATTATCAAAATGCAAAGAGTGCGATAGCATTCTACTGCACTTAGAAAGAGGCAAAACTGAGACCAATTTTAAACTTCAACAAGAAAGTTGAAGGAATGATTTCAGTACAATTTCTTCTTTTCAGTTTTCAGGAAAAAAATGTCTTCTTTTCAGTTTTAATAACTTATGACCTTCCACTCGATTTATGTATCCAGACAAGAAACTCTCATGCGACTGCAGTAACAAAACAATTCCATGAACAACAACATGTAAAACAATAAAGAACAGTGAAGAAAAGTGTGTTAAAATAGCTGTAAAAGCGTCAAACTAATTTGCCAGTCACTCTACAATACTATATACCGATGTTCTTTCATACTTCACGTATGGACGACCGTCAGGTCGAAACTGTGGTTCTGGAAACTGAAAACACAAACAACTCTCTAAATTACTTTCCTTTATACGAAAAAATAATGATACAACTTCTATTGTTCTAGAAGTTTCTAGTTGGCTGAAAAGCATGCATGTATATGTGTGCGTGTGTGTGTGTTTGTGTGTGTGTGTCACTGTGTGTGATGAGTGTACATTCAAGTGACAATGAATATACAAAAACATACGTATTACCTACTGCATACACAATCAAGTTTACATTATCAAGGCATTTTAAAAACCTTTGAAAACACGTTTTGAAACGTGCATCATTCAAGCAGACCTGTCAGCATATAAGAATACATATTTACACACACACACACACCAGGAATCAGAATTGTCATCAGTCCAGTCCTCTGAAAACCGTGGCAAAAGGGTCATCAAAGCCCCAGGCTGTAGAGGGGCAACACTGAAATCAGTTTCCAGCATGACCAAAAAGAAAAAAAGATCCAGTAAGAAATCCCTTTAAAATGCTATTCAACAGAAGAGATAACACTCACTAAAAAGGCAAAACATCTGTCACCAGAAGCAAATCCTCTGTCAGAAATTCTTAACAAGGGCTCCCAGGTTTAGGCTCCCTTTTCTATGAAGTACTCAAATTCTAAAGGACCCTCTAAAAGAATGTGCAGGGGGATGCACTAGAAACATTATTTTTAGCATTCGCAATGCCACTTGGACCCTCTATCCCGGCCTCTAGGACCCTCTATACTGTCAGTGAAAGAGTCCCTGGGACCCTTTGTTTTGCAGGACGATTGGGAGCCCTGTTAACTCTTTGAAAATTGCAAACTCTCTGACGATTATAATGCCTAACACACACACACACACACACACATCCTCATCACACATCACAATCATCACCACAGTCTTTTTTCCATTGCCGATGAATCCTTACACAGATCTTGGATTTGGGATCGGCACCCCGTTCCAGCAGCGTCATGCACATGGCTTGGTTGTCCATGGCGGTCTCGCATGCCAGCAGGAAGACGGGCATGCCCTCCTTGATCGACTTGTTGTTCACGTCAGCCCCGTTGGTCAGGGCCAGCTCCAAGCATTTGGCGTGCCGCTCCGTGTTGGCTATGCAGTAAAAGATTATCCCTGCAATGGGCAGATAAAATGGCTTACACTGTTACATGTCTTTTTTCCAACAATCTTTTGCG
Source organism: Phymorhynchus buccinoides (assembly GCA_017654935.2). Classification (NCBI taxonomy): domain Eukaryota; kingdom Metazoa; phylum Mollusca; class Gastropoda; order Neogastropoda; family Raphitomidae; genus Phymorhynchus; species Phymorhynchus buccinoides. The sequence goes on from CM065688.1 coordinate 39,612,977, forward strand.
TAATGGGTTACAGGATGCCTTAAAGAAATCATAAATAAAATAATAATAATAATAATGAGCATTTATATGTGCTTATTCTTAAACAAGCCCTAAGCTCTTACAATAATAAACAAATAAATGACCCTTCCCCCAAAAAAAAACACCCAAAAAACAGTAGAAAAAATAAGAATGTCAAAAATTGCTTACAATGTGCAATAACACAATATACACAACATGACACAACACACACTTGACACACTGCACGCACGCACACAGACACATGCCCACAGAAGGAACAAAAATTACTTTCCAAAAGAAAAGAGCAGGCTACAATTTGAAGAGAGTGGTTTTGAGAGAAGACTTAAATGAAGAAAGGGAGTTGGCAGAACGGAGAGGAAGAGGGAGTTTGTTCCAAGTAGAGGAGGCCTGAAAAGAGAAGGAACGTTCGCCAAGAGTCCTGGTGCGGTAACGAGGGATCTGGAGGAGAGAAGTATCAGAGGAGGAGCGTAACTGTCTAAGAGGTGTGTAAAGGTTCAGGAGATCAGTGAGATAAGAAGGAGCAAGACCATTCAGGGATTTGCAACAGAGCAGAGAGAGCTTGTAGTCGATACGCTTTCCAACAGGAAGCCAGTGAAGAGATTCAAGCATAGGGGTAGAATGAGAGAATTTGGAGCACCTCAGTACAAGGCGAGCAGCATTGTTTTGATTTTTTTAAAGTTTAGCAAGAACAGTTTGTGGGCAGCCAGCATATGTGGAATTCTTTTAAAAGTCCTTTGAATGTATGCCAGTCTGTCGTTTCCGACCATGACTGCCAGACAGCAGAGGGGACAATTATTATTCCGGCAGGCTGGGATAAAATTTGTTTATAGTGGAGAAGCCTTGCCCAGGGCATATCCCCACGCTCTCGGCCAAAGGGATACGAGGGCAGCTGACTTTTGGGATTGTCCCCAAAGGCCAACCAACTGCAGCACTACAGCCAGTGCAAATGTTCCCAAAGGCCAACCAATTATTTTGGCTGCAGCACTACAGCCAGTGCAAAGGCCAACCAATTCCTTTGGCTGTGCACTACAGCCAGTGCAAATGTCCCCAAAGGCCAACCAATTCCTTTGGCTGCAGCACTACAGCCAGTGCAAATGTTCCCAAAGGCCAACCAATTCCTTTGGCTGCAGCACTACAGCCAGTGCAAATGTCCCCAAAGGCCAACCAATTCCTTTGGCTGCAGCACTACAGCCAGTGCAAATGTCCCCAAAGGCCAACCAATTCCTTTGGCTGCAGCACTACAGCCAGTGCAAATGTCCCCAAAGGCCAACCAATTATTTTGGCTGCAGCACTACAGCCAGTGCAAAGGCCAACCAATTCCTTTGGCTGCAGCACTACAGCCAGTGCAAATGTCCCCAAAGGCCAACCAGCTTTGGCTGCAGCACTACAGCCAGTGCAAATGTCCCCAAAGGCCAACCAATTATTTTGGCTGCAGTACAGCCAGTGCAAAGGCCAACCAATTCCTTTGGCTGCAGCACTACAGCCAGTGCAAATGTCCCCAAAGGCCAACCAATTCTTTTGGCTGCAGCACTACAGCCAGTGCAAATGTCCCCAAAGGCCAACCAATTCTTTTGGCTGCAGCACTACAGCCAGTGCAAATGTCCCCAAAGGCCAACCAATTCTTTTGGCTGCAGCACTACAGCCAGTGCAGCCAACCAATTCCTTTGGCTACAGCCAGTGCAAATGTCCCCAAAGGCCAACCAATTCCTTTGGCTGCAGCACTACAGCCAGTGCAAATGTCCCCAAAGGCCAACCAATTCTTTTGCACTACAGCTGCAGCCAACCAACTGCAGCACTACAGCCAGTGCAAATGTCCCCAAAGGCCAACCAATTCCTTTGGCTGCAGCACTACAGCCAGTGCAAATGTCCCCAAAGGCCAACCAATTCCTTTGGCTGCAACACTACAGCCAGTGCAAATGTCCCCAAAGGCCAACCCCAAAGGCCAACCAATTCCTTTGGCTGCAGCACTACAGCCAGTGCAAATGTCCCCAAAGGCCAACCAATTCCTTTGGCTGCAGCACTACAGCCAGTGCAAAGGCCAACCAATTCCTTTGGCTGCAGCACTACAGCCAGTGCAAATGTCCCCAAAGGCCAACCAATTCCTTTGGCTGCAGCACTACAGCCAGTGCAAATGTCCCCAAAGGCCAACCAATTCCTTTGGCTGCAGCACTACAGCCAGTGCAAATGTCCCCAAAGGCCAACCAATTCCTTTGGCTGCAGCACTACAGCCAGTGCAAATGCCCCATTAGTTTGTCATTTCCACAAAACTAACCAGGCTGTACCATGATATTCCAGAATCCTTTGCATAATGGTGTGCCAGCCCCGTGTCTACTACAGGCAATATAATATCACTGATGATGTCATAACTTTTGATGTCGTAAGTCTAGAATATTACTTTATGATCTAGAACAGTCAGGAGCGAAATACCTTCTTCTTCTTCTTCTTGCTGCTAACAATCACCATCATCCTTTTCGATGGTTATGTTGTGCATAGTAACTGGGGACTTAGGTTAGGTGGTAAAGATATCTTTGTACAGTAATAATTTCCTTGGCCGCCCAGATGATCGGCTTGAATGGCTGTGGAAAAGATGGGACAGGTTGGAAGTAGGGTTAGAGAATACTGGAGGGGAATGAGTGGGGCAGGGTCCAGGGGGATGGAGATTGGGGTGGGGTGGAAGAGGGGGTGGGGGAGGGAAGGGGCACTGTTTATATCCGGGACGTGAAGCTCTCCACTGAGGCCGATGTTACTGCCTCCGGTGGGAGGGAGTTCGACTCACAGATGGTCCGTGGAAAAAAGGAGAACTTTCTGTAACTGGTTTTGCAAGAAGGGAGGAGGTATGTTGATTGGTGGGACTTTCTTGTTTGTCTTGTTGATGGGCTGTATGGGGTGTTGATAGCGACGTCACCATGGTGGTACTTAAAGAAGGTCGTCAGTCTGGATGTGCGCCTTCTGTTGGCGAGTGGGGTCCACTGCAGCTGAGAGTACATATAGCCTCTATGCTGGATGTCTGGCGGTGCCTGTTTATGACCCAGCACTGGAACTTTTCCATCTGGCCGACCTCTTTAGCGATGTAGGGGTCCCATACAGGGGAGGCATACTCAAGTGTGGGCCTGACCAGCGATTTATGTACTGATCCCACCTTCAGATTTCTTCGCAAGAACCCAAGTGTCTTGCTGGCTTTGATGGTCATGTTGGAGATGTGGGTGTCCCATCTGAGATATTGGGAGATGGTGACACCCAGATTCTTTGCCTCCTCTACTTGACTCAGGTTTTGACCGTGGAGTTGGTAGTTCTCTTTGAGGGGACTTCTCTTCCTGGTAGCGTGGAGAGTCTGACATTTTTCTGGATGGAATGACATATCCAAACCATTTTGTCAGATTCAATTTCAGTCTAATAAGTCTCTTTTATGGCTTATAAAGTGAAAAAGATAATCTCTCAATTTTTCTCTGGCAGTGAAAGGGTTAAAAGCATACACAGAAAGAAAACTGTTGACCTCTGACCTTTGCCCTCCTGGTCAGTCAGTGTCATGTTGGCCTTGGCAGCAAGCAGTTTCTCGAGGCAGTTGACGTGGCCGTACTCCACGGTCCTCATGGCGGCTGTCTTTCCCTTCAGGTCCATCACATCAGGGTGAGCCCCAAGCTCCAGCAGGAATTGCATCATGTCGTCATCGTTGTAGATGGCAGCAATGCTTAATGCATTGTCACCTGTCAACTCAACAATTCTGACACCATTATCTAACTGTTCTTTACCAATTATAAGGCACATTTTATTATAAAACGCACCCCTCAAATTCAGCATAAAACTACTTAATCCCAGCCATCACACTAATTTCTTTGGTTAATTAATAATTTAAAGCAAATAAGAAAAAACAAAAAACCCAGTAAAACCTGAAGTATTGTTAAGTGTTCACCTTTCAAGACTTTTTCAAAACCTGAACATGTAATGCATTCATCATATTAAAGTAACGATGGTAAGTTGTCTTCACACGTTCACACATTGCTATATCATTTCCATCTCTCGCTTTGAATTTAATATGGTTTAACACAGACATTGACAAACTCCTGACTGACCTTCAGAAGGCTCGATGTAGTTGATGAGGCAAGGAACACCACAGGATGTCAGCTTTTTAATCTGGTGCATGTCCTTGTTTCGCACACACTGCAGGAGCTTGCACACCTGCATGATCTCCAGGTGATTCTTGGCTTTGGGCATGGTGGTGGAAGGTCACTTTTCTGTCCGCCTGTCTGTCACTGTCAGTGTGTCTCTCTGTTATTGTCAGTCAGTCTTCACACCCCTGTTCGTGTGTGTAGGCTGAAAATAATTACAGTTAAACTATTTTCATTGATGACTTGGTTAACTTACAAAGCCTGAAGTCCTGAATATGTGCAACAAATATTCTAAATAAACTTTGCTGACATGGATGGATGGATGGGTGGATGAAGTTTGCAAAACTGGTCAATAAATGATCACTAGGTGACTAACAATAACAAAAAAGTCATTATAGATTCGCTTATGTGAATGACTATGGCTCTCAGATTGAGAGGCCTTTGTAGGGCCCTTTGTGCTGCAGCATTGGAGATAAAATGGCAATGGTCAACTTATTACGTGGATTTGACCACCATGGGGCAATCAAACCAGTACAAACCAGTAGGGGCTTATCACGCGATATTCTCTCTCTCTCTCTCACTTCGCTCAACTAAGAATATCGCGTGATAAGCCCCTATTGGTTTGATAGCCCCGGAACTCTCTCTCTCTCTCACTACGCCCAAATAAGAATATCGCGTCATAAGTCCCTACTGGTTTGATTGGCCCCTGGCGGTCAAATCCGCGTCATAAGTTGCTCATTAGGAACCATCTCCAATCCCAATGTCCTCAAGTCCTCTTAGTCCAGAGAATGAGCATACACTGTATCTGGACAAGACATCTCCACTTTGAACAACATTTTGTGCCCTTCCCTTTAGAATAGTATTTGCCTCTTTGGAAGTCAGAGTCGGAAACAACAGTCGACAGACTGGCACGTACATGGCTCATATAAATGAATGCATAAGTAATAGCTATAATGGGTTGTTTCAGTGGAGCTATTGTCCTTTGCCGTAGACACCACGAATCCAGGTGGTGTTCCATTTAGAGGTAGTTTATAGGAACACAAAACTTGCTCTTTGTCTCTGTGTGTGTCTCTCTCTGAATTGTGCAAAGAAGTACTGAATACATTTTTGCCATATAGTGTGATATACAGTCAAAATGTGCCTCTTATTTGACACAGGGAAGTAATAGAAGTAAGAGAGTTATCTCCAGTCTGGCGGCCAGAAGCGCTCATTATAATATGTTGTTTTCAACATTTTTCATGTTTAAAAAAAAATTGTCTGGGAGAAAGGGTGGAGGATATTCCACGACACGTCAAAACTTTCATGTATTAAATACTCAACTGAACACGCACACACACTTCTTTCTTCTTTTTCTCTGTGGGGCACGCAATCATTATGGCGCACACACACACATACCTCCTTCCCTTACTTCCCCTCCCTCCTCATTTTGTGCTGATCACCTGGACACCAACAAGTTTCCATAAGTCTGCTGTTAGTGTTATTTCACTTTTCAGAAACTTTAGAAAGTTTGAAAGGCCAAAGTTTTTCTAAAACATCAGAATAATCAAAAGCCTGATGAGTGATAGACTAGCAGTATTCAGAAACATAAACAGTTTGAAAAGAACCGAATATTTTCTTTTCTAAATGGTCTCCTTTCTAATATCACAATTTTCATTCATACCCTTTTTGAATGTTTACACCATTTTTGGGAGCTCCAGCGTGACCAAGGTAACAGAACGTAAGGGGAGATAAGATAAATGACAAGAAGATGCGCCCCTTGATGGAAGATAAATTATTCATGACTGCAAAATCTAATTCACTGTACATTCTTCCCCGCAAAACTGTTCAATCAATGATCCAAGAGTTGTAGATTAAAAGAAACGATCTTTAGTTGTCTGGATCATTCATCATTTACACACACACACCTACACGTTGTCTTTGGAGGCCCGCTATGCCACATGCCCGCTATGCTACAGCCTTGCCTCTTTGATGAAAAAGTATGTGTGTGTAGGGTTAGGGTGAGAGAGAGGCTTAGGGTTAAAGTATTCGAGGACTAGGACTGCATGTGTATGTAGCAATGTGAGTAATCCCGGCTGCGTGCCACAGCCAGTGTGCCTGCTGCAGACCGCCTGAGTGATCATGTATAAGGCCGGATCAGTGATAGCACACACACACACACACACATGACACAGCGGACCAAACAAGATTTACATCAGAGGCCAGGCTGTGGCATAGCGGGCCTGTTGGAAAGCGGTATGGACCCATCTTTGGTGTGACTGTCCGTTTAAAACATGTGTAGGCCTACTGTTGACTAGAGGTGGGGGGGGAAACCGCACTTTGAACCGAACTCCGATGCTAACATTTCGCGGTTCGAAAAACCGGTTCGAGTTGCTGTGAACCGGTTTTTTAACTGCAAACTGAAAGCAAGTTTTTTTCTTAGAATAACGCATTCTTTTCAAAGAACAACATTGAATCTCAGCGCAGAATGGGTGTTTGCAAACCAAGAGTAGCTGCTTAGTGGTGGTGATGACTTTGACTTCGACTTTGTAAGGTGCAATTAAATATGGCTGATGGTTACAATAAGATTAAGATTAAAATTATAGCCCCGTCGACAACTAAGGCCATGTCAGGGCTGTCACCACGTTGAATCTTACACGTATTATATGGTTACTAGGCCTACGGTAGGCCGAATAACAAGTCGGATATTTGGAGGCCTTTTCTCCTCAATAAATGGAAGAGTGATGGAGTGATTGTAGAAAAATTGTTTTGTACTTGCAATGTGGCATTGCGATCAAACATGACTAATCACCAAGAGAACTGTGAATGAAACAAAAATAAAACAATGTCTTTTAAGTTCATTTAATTTCTATACGTTCTTATGCTAAGATGAGCAAATATATGTTCGAAAAGACTTTGATCTGCATACACATACACAAACACGCACGCACACGCACAACACAACATGTGCACACACTACACAGTGACACACACACAAACGCTCTCTCTCTCACGCAGGTGTGCGCGCGCACACACACGTTTTTTCTTCTTATCAATAAACAGACATGGCCTAATTGCTATAATATTTGCACTGTATTTTATTCATACGTAAATGTGTATGTGTACTCTCTCTCTTTTTCTCCCTCTCACTCCCCCCGTTTCCCCTCAGTGTCCTCCTCCCCCGATATATCTACTGACCCCTAAAACCCCAACGATGTACGGTTTTGTCTAAAATTTGCTTTGCTTTGCGGGTTACCTTTGGAGGAGGGGAGGGTGTGTGTGTTCATTGTTATAACTGGGATTGGGAGTAGCTTCATAAACTGCTTTATGTACATTCAGTAGGTTTTTTTCGATTAAAAATGAATGCGTTTACTAAAGCTATTGTTTAAAAGTAGAATATGTCATTACTGTTGTAAGAAGGAGAGAGAGTGAGGGAAAGGTGAGGCACTATGTATCGTTTTTGTATGTGTATCTACATGTGTAGCCTATGTATCGTATGCATGTGTGTCGTTTTCCGGCGGCAGACAGGTAGCAGAAAGGGGGCAGCTCCACGGTCTGGGCTAAAATGTGTTTATAGTGGAGAACGTGACCCTCGCCCAGGGCATACCACCACTCTCTCTCTCTGTGTCAAAGGGATTTAATGACATGGCTGGCGTTGGGGAAGGTCCCTAAAGGCTAACAATACCCTTTGACTGCAGAACTAGAACCAGTGCCAACGGCCCATAGTTTGACTCGAGAGTCAGTCTTCCACAAAAGATGAAATTGTAACATGACAGTCCAATACTGTAGGAAATCACTATCGAACAGCTCTCATTTATGATATTCCAGAGTCTGTGAGGCACTGTAAAACAATGAATTGATAGCGTACACATTCTCTCAAGAGGAATGACCTATCTAGTCAACTGACTCTGATAAATGCATGCAGCGAAATGAGAAGGGGTGATGGTAGTAGAATGAGGTGAAAGAAATATGACCAAGGTGTGATATGGTGGCGACTTTTTAACTCCCAAGTTCTATGAGAATGTGACTACATTGCATGAAATTATGGCCTGTGTTTGAATGCTAAACAGAAACGTATTCCACATTCTCATACCAAAATTACTGAACCACCCACAATGAAAATTAATGGAAATGTTCTTCATGCCCCAACAATGCTAAATTAACCAGAAAGAAAAGTTCTGTCTTAGAAAGGGGACATACAATTCAGTCAAAGAAAAGTGGGCATAGTCAGTAATCTACCACCGTGCATTCACCTCTCCTCTCCTAAGAGACTAAACCAACACCCATCAATGGGTGCAACCACAAAGCTTAGATCATTGGAGAATCTTTGGTCACGGTGCAACTTCCCAAAATGAAAAGAAACTGAAAGGCAGAGGTCCAGGGTACAGCTAGGTGCAAAGCCCTGTCGGGGGGTGGGTGGTGGGGGGGGGGGGGGGGGGTGTTCAGGGGGGCAACGTCCATAAAAAAAGAAGACAGTTGTTCTCTTCTTCTCTTTTTTTTATTCCCGTTTTGAGTCCAATAAGCCTTGTTTAGTTGCGTTTGAAAACAATATGGCGTCACTTGAGGGAGAGAGCACTTTCAGAAGTTCAGTTTCAGGTGAAAATGAAAAAACGAAAAAACTGAAATCCTTGTGAAAAGGAAAGTTGCCCATCCTAACCTACAGCTGGGATAGGCCACCACAGAAAGAGGCGGGCGGGATCTACGCCATAATTTTTTTTTTTATGCCTCGGGAAAGTAGGGATGACAGGGGTGGGTGGGTTGCAGGACGGGAAAGGGGGGGGGGGGGGAGAAGGCAGAGTGGTTTAGCGGAAATCTTTTGCAGACTTCTCTGGAAAACGAATGCCTCCAGTGACTGGGTGGAAGCAACATCTTCAGGGAGGATTGTGGTACAGTACAGAGCCGGACCAAATGATTCGTAGGGGGGAGGGGGGACCGGCCGGGGGGTCCAGGGAACTGCATAGGTTCCGGGTTAAGGGGCAATGCCGTTTTGGGTGCCCAGAGGGCGAATCCCCCGGAAATGCTTGCTCTTATTATGGCCAAAATCGAGCCATTTTCTTACTTTTGGGCCTTGCATAAGGTACATGCTTAGGGCTGAGAGGGGGGGGGGGGGGGGGGGGGTCCGGAAACCAGGATACCCCCCCCCCCCCCTTAGATCCGGCCCTGAGTATAGGTCTTGCGTGCAATAACAAAGTTGATTTTCTGTAGACTGACTGACATTTCTTCAGTAGGATGTTTACAGGTCATACGATTGTCTGCAGAGACTGAAATATTATTTTCATAACATTGATTTAATTATTTACGTTGTTACTCAACATTATGTTAATGGATTGCTCCATGTTAATTTTGGGTTGTTTTCTTCAAAGACTTCTGTTGGTATCTAAATGCAACTCCACTCACTTTTATTCTTCTGCATCCCTTGTACTCCTGTTCAAACGATCCGGCGAGCTGTTAGTGATGGTACTTTGCAAGAAACAGTTCCTTTGTTCTGATGAAACCTTTCACAGGCACTTATTGCATAAATGCAGGCAGCATAATTATGGGACCAAGGTTTATCCTGAATGAAGACTCCGTGCTTAACCAGCTGATTTGTGGCTATCCTGCTTATTTGCAGCTAGTTGGGGGGGAAATTCTTACTCCAACTTCCTATTAAACTGCTCAACAAAAGTTAAGTACCGCTTCTTAACAAAGAGCGTTGCTTGTTGAGCTATTGCTTCAAAAGTAATGAAGCGATTTTGATCAAAATTGAGACTTTTGTTTAATAACAATTGAATTAGACATCTTCAATACATAAAATGATTTGGGCTATGCGTCTTGGTTTTATGCATCATTGCTTTATGCGCTTGTGAACGAAGTGGTACTTAACTTTTGTTGAGTAGTATATATACATTTAAATCCAAGGACTTTGTTCGTTTTACAACCGTATTATATCTAACAAATTTACTCAAATGGCTTTTATCACTGGTTGACATTAGCCTGTAGAAAGGGCCAATAGTAAATGAGAGCTGTACTACAAATGATATTCTACAGTATTGGAATATCATGGTACAGCTTAGTCTTTCATGGAAGACTATGACTCTCTAACTAGGGGGCATTTGCACCGGCTCTAGTGCTGCAGTCACTGGAATTGGGGCCTTTGGGGACCTTCCCCAACACCAACTCGTCCTAAACTCCTAAAAGGAGGTTTTAATTTAGTTTTTTGTTTTAAAAATGTTCCATTGCCAACATTATTTAAAAACAAGGTGGAAAAACGAGAAAGGAGGGGTATGGTTGATGTGGAAGCCCTATCACGACCATTCTCGATAAAGAACAATAGAAACAAACATATCAGATTAATTAAGAATATTTATTTTGGAAACTGACTACACAAACTGAAATGCATCATATAGATCATACTACTTCATTGATTCACAATCTCAACAAAAAATTTGGAGTCAACGTCCATTGGCCTCCGTGATTACAAACTAAATTGACTTAAAAATGCGAAAACTGCAGGTTCAAAACACAAGCATAATACATTAGTAAGATTCCTATGTAACATTTTTTTTTATTACAGAAAAAAACCCTGAGTGTTGAAAAACACACATTGAAATTCTTGTTCAAGAAAGTTATGAATCATACACTCGATTCATAAAAAACCCCACAAAAACACCTGAGAACACTCAAACATATTTGAAGAGGAAACAGTTGACTATGTTCCACTTGAAAATATAGCTAGGTTCTATTCTGGCTTCTTCGCAGGAAAAGACATCTTGCCGATGACTTGTAGAACTGGAACAAAGCCAAGGATAGTGAGGGCCATTGTGGCGACGTACAAGAGCTTGTCCGAGGCCATCTTCTGCCACACCAGCAGTCCATCATCTCGCTGAAACATGCATTACACAGATGACCACATTATTTAGTGACATTGGCAGTACTTGTGCTGGAGCAATTCAAACTGGCTGGGTTACTCCATAATGACAGTACAACAATAAAAATGACAGAGCCATATAAACTGTATTTTCAGTTCAAGATAAAAATGTCTCATGATTTATAATGGAAATTAAAATAGAATTTTGTGCTTCTAGTTGTAAATTTCAAATAATCTCACTTGACATTCGCGCCTTGGCATAAGGCTGTGTCAGACCAATTGATATAAGCCAGAACAACAAGGCTACATCAAAATGTTATGTTCTGCACAGTTATGTGGGGGTTGTCCTTAGCCATGGCAAGCTCCTAGTCGGAGTGTGGCTGCCCACGTGGCGGGGTAATCAAAAACGGTAACACACATAATGTTCTCATCCCTAGCTGATGCATTTGTACCATAGTGTTCAAGTGCTTCGGCTGTTGGGATGATTCCTGGAGTCCTTAAGCCAGGGTACGACAACCAACCAACTTGACTTTCAAAGTTTCATTAGGTGATCTCACTTGATGGAAATCAAGGAAGACAATTTCTGAATATTGGATCAAAATGTTTTTTATGTTAAAAAAAAGTTCCCTGTATCGGTATCACAATATCAAGAAATTTATTCTGTTGCAAAAATACTCCGTAGGTGACATTTTTTCACCATACAACTTTGGTCACATCCTGATCCATCCATTACCAACCTCATAATCAGTGTCTTTGTAATATTTAAGTCAGATTCACTCTGATTATCTTGATTTGTGTTGCCATTTGGTGAATCTTATATCATGGTAAGCATCAAGAACACATGAAAAACCATTCTACCTAGATTTGTTAACATCGGTTCATTGGTTTAGGCGCTGTGCTATGGAACATATTTTTGGTCACACACACACAAACATATACACACAGACAGACAAACGCACAGGCTTCATTTTCATTCTAATGTTCTTGTAGAACTGGGAGTAGAAAAGGAGACAAAAGATTATTAGCCAAAATACAAGAAGAAATTTACATTTGCTTAATGTTTGTGATTTATGAACCATGCTGCAGCAAATCAACAGCATGGAGGACTTACGCAGAAGATGTTCTGCATCTCTTGAATCTTCTTGTAGCGGGCGTTGTTGGGCACTATTCCCCCAGACTGCCCACTGGCAGCAGACGCAAAGCGACGCGCAAAGATTCGGCTGATCATCTTTATGGAAAAAAAAGAAACATTACATTATTATGTACACCAATGTGACCATATATGCCAGAAATGTCCAAGAAAAACATAAAATAATTCACTAACTCGGAATGAATGAGTCAATACACCACACACTAGGTCAGACAGAAACCCTGACATTTTTGTATAAAAAATGACACTAAACGTTCGCCACAAAATAATGTCCATTGTAATAGTTCACACACATAAAAAAGGGGACACAGAGAGAGAATATGTTGGGGAAAAAAAGAAAAAAAAAAAAAAAAAAAATCATTAAAAAAGAAGAAATAAATGAAAAGAAAGGCGGGGACAGTGGGCAAAAAAAAGAAGGAAAAAAAAATTAAAAAAAATAAAAAAAATTAAAATTCACTAACTAGTAGTAACCATCCAAAGTCGAGAGCAAATTCAGGGCAATTACATTTTTACGCTTTTGTTTATTTTGATTTTTTAATGGAACTTTGGAAACATGAAAACCCATGTTAAAAACTGCAACATGCATTCCATTAATAATTATTGAGAACCCTCCATCCCTAAAAGGCACACTTTCTTACTATCAGTATCAAGGTGCCTATAGTACATATTTACCTAGCTCAGCGCCAGAAAAAGATACAGAGGAGCAACCCCAGGGACTTACCTAAAAAGGAAACCCTAGGACTAGGTTTAATCGTATAAGTATAGAGCAGACTATGACAGAGTTCTAAGTGGGTGATGGCATGAGTGCAAGTCTTTCAGTATCACAATGATTTAAGTTTTTCTTAATTTTACCAGAAACTGAACTTCAGGTGTGCTTTTTTTTTTTAATTCATCCACAAAACAAAAATCGACCACAGGCAATTTGGGGCACTTTGAACGCGGTTGCTCTATCCTGGAAGTCTCTCTAGGGGAATTTTGAAAACAGCATGGTGATGCTATATTGTTTTCAAGGTGAATGATATCATTTTACAAGGCTCATCTGACTTAAATTGTCTGTCTGTCTCGTTATTTCTCTCGTGTGTTGCCCCCTTGAATCGTCCAGCGGGGCTCTGTAGTTATGTCCGTCTTCCTTTGGCTGTTGCCCATACTTTGCTGGGCGATGGCGCCAAAAATAACTTTGGTGGAGGGAGCTAATTACAGGAGAGTTTGTTCCCCTTATGTATTTGCTATCTCCTCTCCTAGCTTCACTATTTCTATCTTAGACTATGACAGAGCTAACCCAACTTCTATCAAGGCATACCAGTTTGTTCTGTGTTGTTTAAGTGTAACATATTCAAGATTAGAAGGCTATGCCGTTCTTGAATACATGTCGATTTGTTTGTACATAATTCTCTCCACCACTGTTGTTGTGTACTGTGTGGGTGATGATCATATACTGATGTAGGCAGACTTGACTCATCCTTTTTTGAGGATAAAGTTATGTTTGTCTCTCTTTGGCTGTTGCCCATGCTTTGCTAGGCGATGGTGCTGAAAATAACTTTGGTGAAGGGAGTTAATGACTGGAGAGTTCATTCCTCTTATTCATTTCACTATCTCTTCTCCTAGCCTCACTATTTTAATCTTAGTTAGACTATGACAGAGCTAAATGTAATATTCTGTGCTGGCTATAAAGCTATTTCATTGGATGGCGGTGTTAACCACCGTTTTGTCCCAATTCCGCCGTTTTGTCTATAGACAAAACGGCGGGGTTAGATCCGCCGTTTTGTCCAAATTTTCTATTATGATTTGGACAAAACAGCGGTTCAACAATCCGCCGTTTTGTCTATAGACAAAACGTCGGATTGGACAAAACGGCGCCCAATTTTGAACCGCCGTTTTGTCCAAATGAAAGTTGGAGTTATAAAAACTCATTCTTGACAAGTTCTCATTTAAAAAAAAAATCTTTGTTAAATAAAATGAATAACAAGCTGACCACTGACACTGGTCACTTTGGCCTAATTTTACCGTTTGAATGCTAATTAGTGTATTAGGAGATCATATGAACAATTGTTGATGTGGTTGACCAGTGGTCAATGTCACTGACCAGTGGTCACTATGGCCTATTTTCACTGTTTGACTGCAAATTAGTGTATTAGGAGTTCAAATGAACTTTTTTTTATGTGGTTGACCAGTGGTCAGTGTCACTGACCAGTGGTCACTTTGGCCTATTTTCACTGTTTGACTGCAAATTAGTGTATTAGTTCAAATGAACAAATTTTGATGTCGTTGACCAGTGGTCAGTGTCACTGACCAGTGGTCACTTTGGCCTTTTTTTATGTGGTTGACCATTGGTCAGTGTCACTGACCACTGGTCAACCACATCAAAAATTGTTCATTTGAACTCCTAATACACTAATTTGCAGTCAAACAGTGAAAATAGGCCAAAGTGACCACTGGTCAGTGATACTGACCACTGGTCAACCACATCAACAATTGTTCATATCATCTCCTAATACACTAATTAGCATTCAAACGGTAAAATTAGGCCAAAGTGACCAGTGTCAGTGGTCAGCTTGTTATTCATTTTAATTAACAAAGATTTTTTTTTAAATGAGAACTTGTCAAGAATGAGTTTTTATAACTCCAACTTTCATTTGGACAAAACGACGGTTCAAAATCGGGCGCCGTTTTGTCCAACCCGCCGGCGGATTGTTGAACCGCCGTTTTGTCCAAATCATAATAGAACATTTGGACAAAACAGCGGATCTAACCCCGCCGTTTTGTCTATAGAATTTGGACAAAACGGCAGTTAACAGCGGCAAGCGGCCACTTTTATTTTTTATTTTTCAGAACTTTCTAACCCCTTTTCTATCATTTTCCCGGACGTTCAATTCTAACCCTATCCCTGACCCTATTCCTATCCCGACCTGAAGAAAGGAAGGGGATAGCTGCATGTTTAAAACTTGAATATATGCATGGGTGAAAATCGTCGCTTCTTATATTCTCATAATCCGACGACACCGGCTCTAGGCAATTTAAAAATCCTGCAAGAAGGAGCATCCATATATGTACAACAACAGCAACAAAAACCCGGGGAACTGCGGCTAGCAATTTTCTTCAATACTTTCATATAATATACCCATACCTGTGTGTTGTATTGTATTACATAGTATATCAATAAACCTGGGGCTTCTATGACTATAGGGAAGTTTCTGGGGTTGCTGCTCTGCATCTTACTTTTAGTGGCACTGAGCTAAGTGCTAACTGAGCCAGACTGATAAGTGATATGGAGCTATCTGCAGTCCTCCGTAGCTAGACTGATATGGAGCTATCTGTAGTCCTCCGTGCCAGCTACATCTTCCACACAGGGAACTGCATCTAGTCATTTGTGATACATACTAAGCCTGTCCCTTTTCCAAGCAAAGTAAAGTGTTTCTTATTGAACATTTGTCATGACAAAATTTGACAGAAGGTGGTGGGAGTGGGGGTGTGTGTTAGGACTTGGTGGGGGGGAGGGGGGGAGAGGCTCAGACTGCAGTGCACATTTGCCGAAAAGAAAGCTCAAACCATTATTTATACGATTATTCTACTACTAACAGCCTACTAACTCTTTGTGAGGGTGATAGAACCCGTGGCCATAACATTTCAAACTGTACCAAAAAAATACTAACACCAGACTAGCACAAAACTTTTTTACTAACCGAGTAATAAATGCATGGAATAACCTTCCCGTTGAAGCAGTTAATGCAAAGTCATTAAATTCGTTCAAAAATATCATAGACAAGTACTTGTCTATTAACTGAATACATTTTGTTTTGGAAAAACGTTTTTCCAAAACAAAATGTATTCAGTTAATATGCAGATTTAAATGAGTAAAACACAGATGCCTTAGTATTCATCAGTGAATGAAGCCAAACCTAACAAAAATCTTAAACATATTTAGAGGGCAAAAGGCTTAACAAAATAGCCTATAGTGCCATTTATGCCATGCTATACTACATTTTTTAAAAAAACACGTTTTTATTTATTTATTTTTGCTAACTTTGTTTTTCAAACCATACACTTCTTTATTTCTAAACAAACATCGTTGACCAATGTCATAGACGTGACACCGCGACAGAGGTTGTTCTCTGCTAGTAGGCCTAGTGCTAGCTGGTCAATCACGTAGGCTAGTGCCAGTGAGTCACTGGTCAATCACATAAGTGCCGAAGGTCATTTTCTTCTTTTTTCCTTGTGGCTTCGGTTATTTAAAAAAACTGTTTAGAATTTAATAACATGAATTGTAGAACATGTTCTAATTCTAAATGAGCACAAGAAATTAGCCTTTAGTTTCCGAAAGAGAGAAAAATTACCTTCGTGGTCTTTTATGGTCAGCGTGCTATGATCGGGGTCAAAATGAAGACGGACAGGTGTTATGAGAAATAAGTACCTACCGTGAAATAAGTACCTTTCAAAAGCGCATAAGATAAGAACCATTCTTCTTTGAGATCTAAGTGCTCAATATACACAGAAAGAACCAAGAAATAGAGCGGGAGGGTGTAAATCTACATCTTTGCCAAGAAATCGATGTACAAAGCCATGCTACTTAGTTTCGTATTTTCCAAAATGGCGGACGATATAAACAAACACCCGCACAAACATAGACAATAATATATATTATAAAAATATCCCTGACTTCTCGATTAATCTTCTGTTCTTCCTGCATGCCACAAGACGCCTCTGAATGTATATAATTTAGGGGTGAATCTTTCCCAAACAGCAATTTGAATGAGGAAAAGAGTATTTATTTCATGGATTAAATATGTTATGCACCACCGGAAGTTACGGTCAAGTTGAAGCAAAGACTGTACAGTATCTTTGGTTGAAGGGAGATGACTTCAAAAAACATTTGATCAAAATCGAAAGTAAGGGGATATCTTTAGAAACAAAGCTTACAAGCTTGGATGATTTGGCGTGTTACATCATTTACATCATTTTTTTTAATCGTAACGAATGCATGCATACAAGTTTGTTACCATATACAGTGGATTCCTGCTAACTCAAAATCAGATAAGTAAAAAACACTGGATAACTTAATTTTCTGGTCCCATGGTTTATGTGAAAAGGTCTTTTTAAATAAAAATATTGGCTATCTCAAAATAAAATTTAATTCCCTTGATTTTTGATTTAATCGATTTTCACTGTACATACTTGTATGTACAGTGGGTAGGTAGGTACCAAACAAGCCGTGAAGCTTTTTAAAAGTTCAATCTTTTATGTATTTTGTGGTAATTTTTCCTTTCAGTCAAGGTTGATGCGGCATACATTTTCCTAATAAAGCATTATTAGTCATAGCTCATAAAAACTTAAATTTGGGTAATGCATCCAGACGATTTTTAAACATATTAGTAAGGTGCACATTTTATGTCAGTAGGCAATTCGTTCCACATGTTAGTAATTCTGTTGCCAAAACAATTTTTTCTTATGTTAGTATTATATCTTTTAACAAAAACTTTACCATAGGCGTTTCTAGTCATGTTGTATTGAGGAGATGAAAAGAAATTACTCCAGGACAAATCCACATGATTGTTGAATATTTTATAAGTTTCTATAAGATCTCCCCTTGTTCTCCTTCCTTTAAGTGGAAATAAATTGAGGTACTGTAGTCTGTGGTAATAACCCATGTTTTTGCATGCATTAGCAAGTTTGGTAGCTCTACGCTGAACCTTTTCAATTGCTACTGACTGGTACTTAACTTTTGGAGACCAAATAATGTGCAGTGAAAGTGTATATAATAATAATAATAATAAAAAACGGACACTTACATAGCGCTTATTATCGAGCACAAAGCGCTTTACAATCAGCATTGAAACACTCACACACGCACCACACACACACGTACGCGAGTTAACGCGTTCTTGCACACAGACCCACACACATTTCATCAAACACACAGAAAACACATTCTCACTGAAACGCACACACACTTACTCAAACATACACTTGTAC
Source organism: Phymorhynchus buccinoides (assembly GCA_017654935.2). NCBI lineage: Eukaryota > Metazoa > Mollusca > Gastropoda > Neogastropoda > Raphitomidae > Phymorhynchus > Phymorhynchus buccinoides. The sequence continues at coordinate 39,631,041 of CM065688.1, forward strand.
AAACATGCGTGCATGCACATGGACACACACACACACACAGACATGATATACAAGTGTATGTATAAACCTTGATGTGCAAAATCCATAATTAGCAAATAACACCACATAATCCCAATATTATTGGCTATTTTACTTCTATTTCATTTGTATGGGTGCAACTCTCCAAAATGAAGAGAAAATGAAAGGCATGGGTCCAAGGGCTATTTTAAGCCCCAGCTGGGTACAGGGCAGAGCCCCGTTGCAGATTCAGAAGTTGAAGTGTAAATAGAATTATGAAGGAATTTTAGCTCTCCTACAATTCCAATACCAACTTTATAGTTTTATATCAAAGCACAATCTATTTTATACAAACGTTAATTTCTTTGTTCTTCTTTTTTTGAGGGTGGGGATTAAAAAAAAAGTTGTTTTCAGATAAAATTAAAAAACCCACCTGAAATCCTTGTGAAAAGGAAAAAGTTGCACCCATGCATTTGAAATGAACAAATGGTCGCTGTGATGTAAATGTCCTAAAATATTGTTGTTGTTGTTGTTCCCTGGCCTAAAGACTCCAGAATGAATGACAGCTTTCCTCCTCGAAGATGTGACAAGTACCTCATGTGGGGATCTCTTGGTGAATGAATGCATGTCGGTGTATTTGCCATTTTGTCCACACTTGTTTTAGATATGTTTTAAAGTTTGCAAATTTTTAGTTAGTTTGCAAACAACATGTTCAACATGCCTGGCAACAAAATACCAGTCAACGATGAAATTGCTATGTAAAACTAAAAGAATATAACAGCATTTGGAACAAATTGATCTATCATGTGACCCATCACCATGAAAGGGACATTAAAGACCCCCCACGTCACGTGTCACATTCCCTCTTATGCTAGGAATATTTCGTAAGATCTCTTACCAGTTATAAGAGGGAAAACCGTGATTCTGACACGTGACGTGGTGGGTCTTTAAGTCCACAATCCAGTCCATAACACCCGCTCCCCCCCCCATCTCACTAAACCCCAGCAAAACCGATTGTTGCTAAACTGGAGTCCCCAAGTTTCTACAACAGAACCATCAAAAAGATGATAGTGGTTGTCTAAAGAAAGAAGAAGGAAGTGTCAAACTGACTATTCTGAGAAAATAGTACAGTTGAAATCTTCAGACAATTTTCTTTCTAATGATATAAGAACCATTCTTGTATCTTTTTTCGTTCCAGGGTTATGATCATTTAATGTTGGTAGGGTGAGTGTCAACCATTTTCAGACATCACAGTCTAAAGTAGCTAAGCTGTAGAAAATGCATCAACCTTCTCGTTTTAACCCTTTCACCGCCGCCAGCCATCTTTGAGACAAAAATTTCCATTAAGCTTACTTGGCTACAGAAAAGATTTTGTCTGCAATATTGTGGGTTTTCTCTGCGACACATTTAGAATAGGGTCAATCCTTACTGCCCATATTTAGGAACACAATATCATTGAATAACAGACCCTGATTTCAAGGGTTTGAATGACATGGGTGTTTAAATCATTGTGGTGTAAAAATGCGACGTTGGCGGTGAAAGGGTTAAAGCACGCATTAGACTATTTAAAGACCATAATAAAGAATATCCGTAATAAATATTGTGAGAGGGTGGAGCCAAAGACTGTATAGGGGAAGATAAGCGTCCGGTCTCTTTTCCCTATATGAGTAGTGAGGACAGAAACACTGGTTATGTCCCTTTTAAACAGGCCAGTTGAATTCTCCGTTCAAATTCCAGTCTGAGTTTTTGGATAGCCGTCACTGTGAATGGTGTACTGTCGACACTAACGATAACTCTATCAGCCCGGTTCGCCGAGCTCTTAAGTAATCCATCTTACCCTTTTAGAATATCTTTGGTGGAGCTAAAGGTTTTTGTTAATTGTGCACTTGTGGTGTCTGGCCAGCTGTTGCTCGACTGTTTCAGTAGGGGTTTTGAAAGTTTAAAGTAAATAGTTAAATACATAAATAAATTAAAGTATAATTATTAAAGTTATGTAGTAATAGGAGTTAGGCTTATACATTATAACTTGGACTAAATAGTAATAAGTAATATTAATTAGTAGAAAAGCAATCTTAGTTTTTGAAGGCCATCACATGACCTTCACAGCCAATCAGGTTATGTGTTTACAAAACAAGTTCACTCACTTTCATTTCAAGTTTGGGGATCTTTGAGAGGAGAACAGTGATTGACTCTGACCCAGCAGTTGAGCTTGAGGTGCGCCAGCTCTTGTCATATTATATCCAAAGGAACCTATGCCCTGCGTGCTGTCCTTACGTGAATAAAATTTCTACTTTTGAGACCGGTGTCGAACCTGAGTTTGGGGTGGATGTTCCCTTTTCCCTGTCCCCTTAAAGATCCACTACACCCTCCATTACCCTACCTCACCCTCACCTTTTCCCTCACCCTGTTTCATTATGAAAGATTAGGTGTCAGAACATAAAAATACCCATAACTCAAAATTGATTTTCTTTTTTAATTTAAAAAGAAAAAGATTTTTGACTTTCCAAGCCTTTTGTGAGAAACTAGCCCAGCGACTTAATGTCCCTTCCATGGTGATGGGTTACATATTATAGGGCCTAAGCATGCTTTTTTTCTTTTCTTTCGAGTCAGATCTTTGGTTTCCTGGTCTCCTCAGTCCTCAGGGAACACCTTCCATTTCAGAGAAGCTCAAAAGACAAATCAAGTTTTTAAAGTATTCACTTTCTTGAAAAAGGGGAGAAGAAAAAAATGTAGATGACACAAGTAAAGGAAAAGGCAGAATAAGAGTGATAGATTCGAATGAGCTGTTAGAACAGAAGTATTAGAATAAGTGGAGCCATTTGTACTGAAATATCCCCCCCCCCCCCTTCTCCCCCATTTTTAAAGTTTTTTGTTGCTATTTGGATTATTTCATTGCACTTTTCATTGCTGTAAATTATTACGCCTTCAAAATCTGGGAAACATTTAGTTTTCCTTTACAATTTCTATATCCTGGACTTGGTTAAACAATACAATCTGCATTAAGATGGTGGTTGTTATATGTGTTAAAAAATGCGGTCCGTAAGAAAACAATGCACACAAGACACTATATGCTCACAGTCACACATTGTTTTTTTGTGTCTATTCAGTAATGTCACATGAAGTGGAGCACTTTTTTCCCATTCTCACATTTAAACATGTACACAAAATGTAAATAAGACAAAGAATATTGAAATTTTGCACGTTTAATAGCAAACTGCACACTTTGTATTAAAGTGGACTAAAAACGTTCGTGACAAGGGTAAAAACAAAACATAGCCAGCTAATAATATCGGGATGTCATATTGCAAAATAAGTAAAATGACGCTAGAATGGAACATGGTTTTTTTCTAAAAATACCTAAGAGTTATCACTTAAGAAACAGCTAAAACAAAATGCATACAATGTCCCGAGATTCACAGATAGATTTCATATGAAAACAGGATATACATAGTCACAATAGTAAATCATGATCTGAACAAATACATGGGTGCTCCTGGGAAATAAAAAAAAAATCCTGCAAGACCGCCCAGTTAACAACTTGACTTAAACAATCCTAAAAATACAAAGCTCCTGGAAAAGGCACATAACTATTTATGTGTATTATTTTGTTTTATGTTCTCCACATGAGAGAAACCGAAAAAACCCACGTTTATAAATGGAAAATTCGCTGCTTCTAAAATTCTCATAATCCGGCAACGCCGGCTCCAGGCTCAGGACATCCTGAAAGCAGGAGCATCCATGCAAATATCACATCCCTCACACCCATTGGCCCGTTCTGATGCTGGATTTCTGAAAAGAAAAGTAAACAAAAAAAGTTATTAGTTTTGTTTGTTAATCTGGAGAAAATAGTTCAGACACATGAACATAGTAAAGCAATACTGGTATTAAATGGATGCATTTTAGATTAGAACATTTCAAAGGTAAACCTCAAAGCTACATTTTTAAGTAAGCTACCTTTTTTCGCTTGAGTGTGTTAGGTTTATTGTTCTCTTTATCAACCTCAAAGATGTTTGGAACATTACTTTTTTTCAATTTAAGTTATAGTTAATCAATTGTCTTAAGTTTGTGCCTGGTGATCTGGCATTAAAGAATGTTAAATTCTGAATGCATAGAACTTAAATGTATGCGCTATATAAATCTTCTTAATAAATAAATAAAATGGAAGTCTAATGCTAGCAACCTAATCAAAATGTGGCGAAATGGTGTTTTACGTCCTCTTGGTCTGAATCAGACACACATGGGACATTTGTAAATACAAATATGGTGGGAACAATACTGGAGGCAATGCCCGGAGGTAGTACTAAACCACTAAAGTCACGATTTTAAAAATTAATACAGATAGGTGTAGCGGCAACCACGCCTCGGTTAAACCTCATCGGCTATGGCACCGCCACAAGTATGTGGTATGACACCGCTGTGCTAAATAACCCCAAATATCTACCACCTTTTTTTTTATTCGAATGTGCTGGAGTTAAAAAATAAAATAATAAACTATCAAGTTTGCTTTGATATAAAAAACAAAACAAACAAGATATGTATAGAAAGAAAACAGAATGCTCGTTTATAATTTTGTACAAAAACCTGATAAGTAGATATTCATTACAATCACAAATTATCTTCTTTTTTTCCAGAAAAAGTTATAATCAAATATCCCTAAAAATATAGAAAATCTAGTTTTGTGTTACTATTTTTCTATTTGTAGTAAAGCAACAATATCATCTTAAACATTTTCTTAAAAACTAAAATTAGCAACAACAAACAAGAGGCAAAGCCTTCAAGGCTCACTTCTGATTTTTATTACTATAGCAGGCATGGGAATTCCCATGCCTGTATAGAGAGAATACTGTTATGTAAACACTTGTGCATCTGAAAACAATTAATTTTTATTTTACTGTGTAAATTAAATTATTTCTGTGCATTAAATTACCCCTACCCCTTTCTTTAAAATGTAATTATATGTATGTTTATATATGCGCATGTAACATAGTGGAGCCCTATTTTTATTTTTGGCAAACAAGTAAAATTGAAAAGCATATTGACCAAGCTTTCAGAAAAACATAGTGACCAATCCCCCCCCCCCCCCCCCCGCCGGGGTAAGGGGGGTCTACGGACACCTGTAGTAGGCCTACAGTCTTTGCCTGTAGGTCTAAGCCTCTTACTCTTAGAAAATTAATAATTGAAGTTGCGTAATTCATAAGGCCATACTCCTGATCTGTTACTGTTTTAAACTGATTGTTCATGCGATGAAAACTTGTTCCACATCATCTACATTTCTGTAAGATATTTTATATTAGTCCTAATATCTTATTTTCGTTTCGTTAATTTCCCTCCCCCCTCTGCCACAAAGCAAAGGTCAAGGTCACAGCCAGCAAGCTCATCCATGTTTATCTTCCCCTGTACAGTCTTTGCACATGGTGATCAATCGTCTAAGCCTAAGAAAGGATTCGTACGTCGAAGGCAGTGAAATCGACGAAAACTGGATTTTCCGTATTTTATTTTTCAAGACTGAAATGAATGTGGGCTAAATGTTAGGTACGTCGTCTTGATTAGGAGGTAAGGCGTGATCTCTTATTCTCTAGGCCTAGGCCTTGTTGCCGGAAGTGCGATAGGCTAAGTATTGCATGCGCAGAGATGATGTGCGAATGAACACGAACAACCGTTGTCAAACTAAGGCGCAAATAAAACGAAACAACCAGGCCGTCAACGCACACACTCGGTACATCCATTTGTTACAGAAAATATAAGTTAACGACGTTAAAATGTACCTATTTGAAGGTACACACCTGAAGTCTTGTTTCTTTTTAAAGAGCGTTTTTGTATATCTAATGGAGAGTCTTCTTTCCAGAATCTACTCGGTAGAATACAACACAACAGTAATCTCTGCAACAAATGATTTTCTTTCTTTTGTTCCTTATCGATGTATCTGACTGCTTTGATCATCATGACTTGAAGGCTCACGTCAAAATCAAGTATCCTGCTAACTTTAACCCTCTAACATCTTTTTTTAAAAATAGAAAACGACAACGTTAAAGTTTCAGTGGAGAGTGAGAGTCTTCAAGGTTAAAGGTTGCACAACAGTAATCTCTGCAACAAATGATTATCTTTATTTTGTTCTTTATCAATGTATCTGACTGCTTTGATCGTCGTGACTTGAAGGCTGACGTCAAAATCAAGTATCCTGCTAACTTTAACCCTCTAACGCCTTATATGTTTAGAGAAAATGACAACGTTAAGGTTTGAGTCAAGGTTAAAGGTCGGACCCACGGACGCAACACACACACACACATACACACAACCGAACATGTACGATACAATAGACTCACTTTGTTTTAAAAAATGACGTGAGCCAAGACTGAGTCAAGGCTAAAGGTTGCACAACAGTAATCTCTGCAACAAATGATTATCTTTATTTTGTTCTTTATCAATGTATCTGACTGCTTTGATCGTCGTGACTTGAAGGCTCACGTCAAAATCAAGTATCCTGCTAACTTTAACCCTCTAACGCCTTATATGTTTAGAGAGCTTTGAGTCAAGGTTAAAGGTCGGGGCCACGGACGCAACACACACACACATCCGAACATGTACGATACAATAGACTCACTTTGTTTTAAAAACCGATGTGAGCCCAAAACACTAAAATTCAATTTATTAAAATACCCTGTAATCTCTATCAAAACATATCACATGACATAAAAAAAATTAATGTGTGGTACTGCACTAGTCGGAACATTCTCGCCATGGGGGAGCAGCCTGAATTTCATGAGTCTCGGTAACTAGAAAATAATACCATACTATACTATAACATAAGGAGGAAAAAAAAAAAACCTTTCAGTTTTATATGCACTTTATATACAAACGAGCTTCAATTTGAATCCCCAAAATTAGACAACTAAGCAACCTAACTCAAGTTAGTAAAACAAAAATGTTACCACAAACTTCCTTAACTCATCTGTGCCTTCACCCTTTCGTTTTTCATCACCTCAACTAATACAGACAAACCTCTATTTTTTTAAGACTTCCAAAATGTCCGGAAAAATCAGTCGTAAATTGGAGGGGTCGTATGATGGAGGTTTTCACTGGCAGCCGTAGAAAGAAAAAGTTCAGCACAGTTCATACTCTCTTCTTCATGCACACATACAATGACATATTAAAACTGGATTTGGGTCTTTCCAACTCCATAGGATTGTGCAATCGATGTATTACAGTTTCACTTCGCCTACTTCTGTTAATCACCTCCACTCTCGTCCAAAGTCAGTGGTTTTCTTTTTCAAAGTCAGTGGTTTTCGTGCCTTTCCTACGCTTTCCGCCATCTTTTCTACAACAAGGGAAGCGACTCCGCTTTCAGGCCCTTGACCGTGGTTGTTTCCCTTTGCTCGAAGTCTATGCAGACGACAACAACGGTCGTAAAAACCAACAAAATGGCGGTCATAAGTCGCGTTTTAGAGGAAGTCGTTTAAGAGAGGTCGTTTACATAGTAAAATGCATCCGTGCCAACAAATCCAGTCTCAAATGAGAGGTGGTCGCTTAACAGAGGGTCGTAAAATAGGGGTTTGTCTGTACAGCACAGTTATGGAGCTCACAAGCTAAGATGGAGGCGGTCATCAATCCTGGCTCTTCTTGGGGAAAGCCATCTGGGCCAGCTGGGCCAGAAGAGCGAAGCCCCCGACCACCATCAGCCCAATGGTAGTGTAGTAAAGTCCACGGTCACGGGGAAACTTCTGCCACACCATCCTCCCATCTTCCTTCTGCTCAGCCAGATAAAACAACAACAAAAACATTATGAGTTCTGTACAAGTTTTTGTCACCTGAAATTATGTGCATGTGCATGGCAGTTTTATTTTTCAAAACTATGCATGAAACATTAGCTTGTGACACAAGATGGGCATAAACAAGTTATTGCATGAGCTTTAAAGCTGTTTAGTTCAGGAAATGGGTAGAATACTTGTTGATATATAATTTATTTTTTACTTTTTAATATGTAATTAAAAATGTCCGTTTCTGCAACTACTTTCATCAAGTACTGGACGCTTTAGCCAGAGAACTTTGTTAGCTATTTAACAAAAGTTAACATTAACAATTCTTAAACTTAAAGCCACAGCATATATAAAGGATTCACACGAGGCACGCTCTGTCATTTGAATTGCTGCTCGCAACGGCGGCAGTTCAACCCTTCTTTTTTCTCTGTTGTGTGAGCCACTGCAAGGCTGCACATTTCTGACTAGCGACACTTGATCCGTAGGATCGGTTGTTATGCCTTTAGTTTAAATGATGGTCCTTTTTATTAAATAATGCACCCAAGTTTGAACCACAGATTTTGTTCTTAAAGAGATAGTGCTTAACTTTTTCGCAACACGCCGCTAGAATACTAGCAACGCCCGAGTTTACCATTGCCAACACAAATTAACGAGTTGTTTTTAAAAATGTATATCTTTTAAAGGATTAAAGATGAATATAAACCACTGTACAAAAAGAAAGTCACTGTGGTCTCCAGATTTTTTAAAGAGAATTTACTGAAAAGGGACAAAATTGGGTGTCTGAGGGAACTTCTACTCCCTGACTGCAGTATCCTGAGGAAATACGGAGCAGCGTGAAGGGTTGTGTTGAAAGTGTTAATGAGCAGCTCATATCCTTTTGTTTCCTTAGGCAAAAGCTCAAACTTATCTCTTATATTACTCTTCACAAATTACTGCCCCAGTGGTTTTGTTGTTAATTTCCCAACTTTGTTCATACATCCATACTTTTTTTTTTCTTTTTCTGCACTTCTCAAGCTGAAAAGAGAAAAAAAAGAGTTGTCCTGTTGGCTAGAAATACAATATAGCATTTTAGGTGTCTCAATTTAGTATCAAGACAACAATAAGAATAGTTTTGGAACATTGCAACTGCTGGTCTTTATTTTCTTCTACCACTTTTGCTACTAAAAAGTACTATACTATAATTAATTCAGCATAACAGTGCTCTAGAAAATAAGTAATCTGTAATATTTTTATAAAGTCTAAAGGGTACACAAAAGACAGACATCAAGCACAGAAGGCACATTTTCCCCAACATTGCAAGCAAACTTTTCTTTTCCCTCTCAAATCTCATGCAGGCCATAACAAAATTTAATCTCTAAATATAAGCACTTAAAAGCTGAGATGGAATGATCTAAATTCATCTTGCAAAGCAGTTGCAATATTTCAAGAAAAACTCATCAGTTACTTATATTTATAACCAAGATGCTGTGCTGGCTGGCTCCTCGGATCAGTGGGCAAATCCCTGGCGGCATGCCCTCTGGTGGCTCAAGAGTCCAGTCCTAGACTGGCATACTTCATGGCATGATTGGCATGGGAAACCCTGGGTTAGGGTGGGTTATGTGCATTTGACATTTTTTCTTCTGCTCTGTTTGTCCTCTGCAGTTTCTTCTTTTGGCTGCCTCAGCGCCTTGCCTTGATTATCCCCATTTGTAGTAATTGTACCTGTCTTGTTTTCCCAGTCTTTGTCAGGGATACCAGCTCCATTGAGTTACCGCTTCATTAACCAAGGTAAGTCATACTAGACACACAGTAATAAGCCTAAAGAAAAGAAAAGCTCACTCACCAGAAAAATATTCTGCAGTTCCACAATCCTCTTGTAGCGAGGGTTAGAGGGAACCACCCCAAGGTTCTGGCCTCCAGCAGGGGCAGCAGTGCCGGGGGAAGTGGATGCGGGGGAAGTGGATGCGGGGGAGGTGGATGCGGGGGAGGTGCTGGCTGGTCTTGCTGACATGGTCACCGATGGCTCATGCACTGGTTTGGTCTTCTTGGAGTCAAAGGTGATCACTGAGGGCTCACGTGCCATTGGTGCCAAACCCTGCAGAAATATATTATATAAAGCCAACTCAAAGATCAAGAATAGGAATAGTTCAAAAGTCTACCTTCTCCTATCTTCTAAAAACGCACAGCTCAAGCTAAATCAGTAAATGAGAAGTAAAGGAGCAGCATCAAACTTAGCTCTTATTTCTCTTAACATGACCAAAAGGCACAATTAACCCTTTCACCGCCAAAGTCGCATTTTAGCACCACAGTGATTTAACACCTATGTTACTAAAAGGCATCAAATTGGGGTCTATTATCCAAAGACCCTATTGTCTCAGTTTTGGGAAGTAAGGGTAGACCTTATTTTATATATGTCACATAAGAATCCCCAATACTGCAGACATATTTTGTTCTCTACCCAAGTAAACTTAATGGAACTTTTTGTCTGAAATATGGCTGGCGGTGAAAGGGTTAAGGAAGCCATCACTTAAAAACCCTATTTGAGAGTAGGAAAAAAGACCCTCAGCATTAACAGTGGGGAGATGTTATATGATAATCTGCCATTTGATTAACAAAATAAAAATAGTGACATTTGAGTCAAAGTTTGAATCTGACAGGGTCTGTTCTCAATACCAACTGGTGGTTTCTTTCCTGTGGGTAAGACTTAAAATGCACCCATAGAATCTTCATCGTCTTCTTTTCTCATCCTGCCCCACACCAACCTGTCTTCACTCCGTCCATTACTGGTACACAAGAAGTGCAGTATGAATTTGGGTCACACCTGCCCAATTAAAACCAACAGTACAATGCCTACTCCTACTGAATAGTCAAACAAGCTTTTGCAACACTGGGTAAAATGTTGTGCGTGCATGCATTCAGTGATTCACACATGGGGCCACAGTTTTAAAGACCCATGGGTCCATTTTTTCACCAACTAATCAGATGGGAAATAAGTCAGATACCCATTAAAACATGGGTGGAGTGAGGAAATTAATTTTCCTATGGATAGGACACAACGGCCTATAGTATAAAACAGGGTTTGAACCTGCAAATCTTTCAATCTTAGCCGAGAGGATGTTAAAGTTAAACCCCAAATTTCGATCAAATCTTTCAAAATCAAATCATATCAAGTCTTTCTTCCAGGATTGACCGTGACTGGTCAGATCGGCCTTGTGTCATTTCGGCCTCGCTTCTTTTGGTCGTTTTGGCCTCGCCCTATGAGTCAAATCGGCCTCGTTTCTGTCCAACTCATCCTCGTTTCCGACCAACTCGTCCTCGATATAATTATGTTTTTTTAAAATGTTTTTTGTGTGTGTATCTCTCTCTCTCTCTGTCTCAGTCTCTCTGTCCCTGGGCTGTCTTTCTGTTTCCCTCTCTCTCTCTCTGATAGAGCCATCTGCCATGTGCAAATTTTTTCTAGCCGAGGACCCACCACCTGTATTTAACAGAAATGTCCTGTATCTGTTCCAGGTCGGAGGACGTTGATTTTCTTCAAATATTTTACGATTCTCATCCACATTTTCGCACGTAAGGGTGACTATTTCAGTATTTGATGACAGAAAACAGCGAAATGAGTTGCTTTTTCCGTCATCAGATTATCTTCTCTTACAGGTGAAAATGTGAATTTTGCCAACGATTCTAACTGCACATTAATTGATAGCTCCTCTAACAAAATCAAGAATGTATGCATCCTGAACATTGTCTGAATAAAGAAACTGAAGGTGGGTTTGGATTTCTTCTTCTTCGATCATTCTGACAAATTCCTGTCAATTATGAGCGCAGATGCTCCATAATGCCGTTATACATTACTAAGAAATTGACCCAGCAAGTTCGACCTCGGCTGGAGGAAATCTGTTTGAAAGTGTTTCTTGAAAAAAGTCAAGAGAATGGACCGGTAAGGCAGAAAGACAGTAGATGACAGTAAGTAAAGGAAAAAAGCAGAGTCAAAGAGAGACCAAGATTAGAGGAAGTTACACAGAAGATAATGACAAAGGTCGGGTAATGGTAAATCATTTTTAATACTATAATTAGTATAATTATAATAGCCTAAATTAAAAAAAATAATGAATCTTGATTTTTATTTTAATCAGGAAAGAAACTACCAGTCTACCCACTCACACTGACACATACACATAATATATTGACTTTTGACTTCCACTGTTTCAGAGCCTTGTGACTTGTGTAACACTAACAGTTCTGTGTATCACTGTATGCAAATCGGCCTTGCTTTGGCAAGGTTAGGCGAAAATGGAGTTTTACGTCCTCTCGGTCTGAAACAGACACATATGGGACATTTGTAAATACAAATATGGTGGGAACAATACTGGAGGCAATGCCCGGAGGCAGTACGAAACAAGTAAAGTCCCGATTTTTTTTATTAATACAAGCTTATAAAATGCTTCAGCTTTGCATTTCTTCAATGGCAAGGTTAAGCCAAGGATGGGTCTTTCTCTTTCAAGTCTTTCTTATGATCAAATCTGAATGAAACAACACGAATAAACATTCCTTACCTGAGGAGCATATGCTGCAGATTGAGTAGACGGAGCAAGCCGACCGATAAAGTTATTAAATTTGTAAAACATTGTGTTCTTTCAGCTGAGTGTGGGCTTAGGGTACGGTGTGGGCTTAGGTGCGGTCTGCACGTGTATGTATATATAGACGACCTTGGGTTATTTGCACTTCTCGCTGGAAATCTCGCACAGACGTCAAACCCCGCGATATTTTACTCAGCTTGACGAACATCCTGTCAACACGCTGCCCGCGTACATTATATTGCTGCGCAACGCTGAACGGGAACTCGCTTTGTGTGCGGGCACCTACGGCTTTGAATGGATTCAGTGTGTTGATATTGTTGCTATGTTTCATGGTCAGCGCGCTTCAGAGAAATATTTTGGGCGCACCTTGGTAGAGAATCCTTAGTGACTGATAAAATAACTCTTTTATCACTAATCTCAGTGTCTCTTTCGGGAGGTGGAGAAGAAGAGGTACCTTTTAACGTGAAAAAATGAGTTATATCCGACCTTTGGAAACCGACAGCCTGCCACATCTGAATGGCCATGGAGAGGGTGCAAATGCCCGACGGATCAGGGCTTTGGAGGAAGAACTGGCCGCCTACAGGCGTGGAACACCACGGGCTGGAATTCTTAAATATAATGATTATGACAACGGTTCGTCCCGACGGATAGTTACAGAGGTAATTAAACAAAAATCAAGGTCAATTACGATCAAATTGCCTGTCAGTATTTTTAACCACCTTTTGATAATTTTTTATGTTTCCTTTTAACTAGCTTAATGTGTAGAATAAGCATGCCAGGACTCGTCTGCTGTTATGTACAGTGCTACTTTTGCTTTGGTGTGTGTGTGTGTGTGTGTGTGTGTGTGAACGCATTTTGAAAGATTTCCTTACTAGCATGCATGTTGTTGTTAAGCATACCAGAACTCATCTGCTGATATTCTTTTTGCTACCTTGCTTTGATGTATGTGTGCATGTGCACACATGTGCATAGGTGACCATGCATGTTCAGAGATAGAGAAAGAGAATTAGCATGTATGCAGATTAGTGTCACATACACAATGAGCCACATTCAAAAGGTGCCCTGTGCAACCCACACCTAAAAACAACAACCACAACTTAATTCACATGTACACAATCCATTTCATGTTTGTTGATTTATAAAACCAAGGAATTTATTAAGCAAATTAAATCCCATATGTGGCTAAGTCTGTTGTGTTTTTGTTGTATTTACAACGAGTTTGCAAAAATTTGGGTGAAAATGGCGTGTGATTTTACAATGGCAAGAGGGTGAGAAACTGCACACCTTCAAATCCACAAAAACAAGGGATTTTATGGATTTTTTGTTGGTGGTACGCAGAGTTAAAGAGTTAAATTTTGTTTTGAATTAATTAAATGAATACAATTTGCCTAAATAGCAAAGATCTGCAGCACCAAAAATCCTAAGTTCCTCGTGACATGTGCCATCACGCATAGAAACAGAAGAAAAAGATCGTTGAGCGCCGAAACCGGAAGTAAGATTTGCATGAAATTACGTAGTACGTTTGTATGCGATAAAACATGTTGTCAGTAATAGAAGTTAGAACCAGCTTTTATGGCTAAAATGTAGTTTCTACCTCCAAAAAACAGTTTTGTTGTCACGAGGCACTCTTTCCGTACTAAATGCTTGAATTTTCCAGATGAACGAAAGCTAACCCTATGTTTTGCTAACCGGAGATGTGTATGAGCATGCACACTGGATCTTTCCTGTTTTAACAATGGCGTGGGGCACGTTTATGTATTGACGTACACCCCATTTGTCAAGTCACGAGGCACACTGTGTCACTGTCACGGGGAACACGAATAATGAGTTTATCCAGAAATAAAGCTATCAGAATTATAAGAAAGGTATTGAATTCATGTCTTTAATATGATGTTATTAAATATGACTTTAGTTTAATTGTTCTTGTGTGCCTACAGTCACACAAAATCATGAACAGAAATCTGATAAGTGTTCCTAGTGACATTTCAAGGTTGTGACAGCAAACTGTTGTTACGGGGAACACCAACAATGAACACAGACCCCAAAATATAGAGCCATGAAGGCATTAAATTCATTCCTTTGGTTAAATGTCTTGTTTGATGTCATATCAGTGATAAATAAAACTAGCGCATAAACTGATGTGACACACAGATTTGTTTTTGTGTCACACGATTTGTTTTTGTGTCACACTACAGGATGTCACCAGTCACACCTATTAGATCAGGTTGTGTGGTTTTGTCTTTAGCAATGATATTGTTTTCTCACATTAAATGTGCGGCTGATTCCAATAAAAGTTAAAAACAAAACTTTTTTGTGATGTTACTTTGGTTTACAAGTATGAAAATGAGATTCTGTGTAAAAGTGTTCCTAGTGACTGTGACGACGAGCACTATCTACCACTCTCTTCTTTATGAACCTATTATGGACTTTTTGTTGTTTAATTATCTAGTTTACTCTAACAATTATTCTTGACACAAATCTACTCTGCTGAGTCATCTCCCTCTTAGTCTTATGGAAATGAAGTACATGTATTTTGCATCACACATCACTAGGAACACTTTTCGTTCTCTATTTTTTTATCAAAAGATACAGAAAAGTTTCTTCAAATATTTTATTTTTAGTTATAAAAACAGATTCTTAGATGTCAAAACAGTACAACAGTACTCAAAATTTAAGTATAAAATCGTTTTCATTTTGTAAATGCCTCCAGGGCACCTTTTGAATGTGGCTCAAATGTTTTCACAGACACATATGATATACACACATACATGTGCACACATACACACGCATGCGCACACACGCACACACATACACATGTCACTCAAGCACACATACTCAAACACACACACACACTTGTGCAATGAAACAAATATTTTTGTTGCACTTGCAGTTACAAGATCAATCTCGAGCAATGAGGGAAGAACTAAGGAGGAAGGATGCCATGCTTCAGCATCTGAGTGGGTAAGGCATCTGTGTGCAATGATAATGTCTGTGGATCAGTCTAATCTTTCATCAGAAAATGATGGTAACAATAAGGGAAGAGACTTTTCAAATGAGACTGCGATGCACTGAGGATGGAAGAATGATAAAACAAACTGTCTTGGAACAAGAAAATCAATAGGACAAAATGCTATGGCTCTTGCAGAAATAAGCAGAACAAAGCCTGCTAATATTAAATTTCGACTGGACAATCTGGTATTTGGTACTTTATAGTCACGGAGGTGTCTCTGTGAAATTCGGGTTGCTCCTAGGCGCGCCATCTTTTTTTTTTTGGGGGGGGCACATGTGAGATTTTTGTGTGACTGATAAGGGGGGGAGGGGGTAAATTTTGACCAAATGACAACTTTTTCGTTGCCACTGGGTTTAATGTGTGCTAAGTGCATGGGCACACAGGACCTCGGTTTATCGTCTCATCCGAAAGACTCCACGTTCAGACCATAAGGTCTAGTGCAGAAGTGAGAGAAAAAATCCCCTGTACCCAGGTTCGAACTCGGGTTTACTGTGCACGAGGCGAACGTGTTACCTCTGTGCCACTCTACACCAATTGTTCCAACAGGGGTGAACAGACTAAGACATTTTCATTTTAATGGGACAGTGTCCTATGGCCTGGGCCTCTGCACATCATTGATGGGGTCTCTTCAAAACAAGCAGAATTGAGCATTACTTTTTTTATGATTTAATTTTTTTTTTTTAAATGAAACATACTGCAACGTCACTGGAACATACATCTGCATATATTTTGCTATATTTAATGTTTGCTGTCTAATTGTTTGTCTGTGTTGATAAAGGCGCATTCGCCGAAATATCCAGTAGTTTTGTTTTGTCTCTTGTGAATAAAATAACGTCACTTTGCACTTGTCGTGTAGCTGTTTGTTTGTTGTATGATTTAATTTGTTTTATAAATACCAAATTGCTTTATGTTGTTTCTTTTGCATTCTGTTTAATTTTGTGTGCTTTGGTTTGTGTTGGTGGTTGCATGGTGTGAACTGCTGTAAATAATAATGGAAAATTACTAACACAAAATTTACAGAGATGTATTGACATATTGTAATGTATGCCTACATTGAAAATTTGTCTTTCACTGTTTATTACAGATTAAATAACAATCTGGCTTAGATTTATGCAGATCACATATGCAATCATACTTTTGGTTTTGCCAATTTTTAAATGACATTCAAATTGTAATCAACCAATGACTGTAGTTAAAGTAGTTTGTTAGACTGCTGGGTTTTTTTCTACTTTAAGTAACTTTTTTTTAATGGTCTAAGTCTTACTAGTATTAGTGGGAAATTGATCATTTTTGCTGATTCTAGTGCAAGCACGGTATTTTTGTTGGAAAAGATACTAAAATATAACCAAAAAAAAGTACTTAAATATTGAGATAAATAAAATACTTTTTTTGTCCAGCAGCAAAGAACCTGGGCGGCGTTATATTCCAGTAGATGAGCCAATTCCTGTCAGAGTACCGGTAAGTCTAGTTTTTTTTATTTCTACCAAAAGTGGTTTTTTGCTGGTGCTACATTGTTGTTGTTGTTTTACTTGCTGATGTATATAGTCATTATTGAGTTACTTGTTTTCTACCTGGAGTTATGAACATGTGACATTTTTATATGTGAACAAGTTATGATCAGGGTGGGTTTTTTGGTGTGTTTTTTGGGGTTTGCTGCACCAAGAAGAAAGAAATGGCAAACAGGGTCTAACAACCCAAGATCTAACTCATTCGCATCGCAACGATTTTGAATTATTAAAAAAAACTCACAAATCACTCCAGCCAAACACACAAAGAAAACATACATAAACAAAAGGAGAAATAAAAGAAGATTACAAGTTTTTACTTCAGGTTTAGACATAGGGAAGTGGTAGATCAGACTTTTTTATATATAGACTTTAGATAGAAAAACTCTGTACACCGATTGGTTTCCCCACAACAAACCACTACAAAAGCAAAGTCAGATGCAAAATTGTTGTCTAAGGGAGCGAAGCGAGTTTAGAAGTGACCAAGGTATGGTGTGCACACAGATTTACTTCTCTTGAAGCAAATGCATCAAATTGACAGCTATCTGTTAATTCAGAGCATATATGAATGAGCTAAGACAAAATCAACACTCCAATGAGTGCATGTCATGTATGGTATGGCTGTGGCTGTGATTGAAAAGTGACTGGAAACAAGATGATAAACAGGATTACAGTCAAATTCTGCATGTTAGAAGGAATACCTTAAAAATAAAAAGTAAGGTCATGTATATTCACTCACATGCATCTGCATATATTGACATGTTTTGAATTAAAACTCATGTGTGTATGACAATGTTTTTCAGGTCGATCCATCATACCATGCAGAACTGGCAGACAGAGCCCGAAGTGATGCATTGACAATTCAGTCAAGATATGAACGGGTGACTCAGCAGGTGCGTTCTTTCGTTAAAATGAACCTATACATACATTTGTAAGAATATTCAGAAACATATATTTGTTCTTTGCCAAACATATCAATAATTGTTTGAGGTAACCTGTTTTCTTTCATTTGTTTTTCTTTTCTTTTTACTTTCTTTATTCTTTTTCCTTTCCTAAAGTCATATACCATGTTACCATAAACTACTTATTACATATGATATACTTTCCAACTGTTATTTCTAAATTAGTTTTTGATCAAATGTGAAGGTCGCACCTTATATCATGAAGTGCTTTACAGTTCATATACTGCAATATACTTTTGAATATTACCTCTAAGGAAACAGAAATAAATTGGGTATTTGATAATTGATTGCCTTTAACTCTTTCAACGCTAGCCATTCCTCAGACAAAATGTACCATTAAACTTACCTGGGTAGAGAAAAGATTTTGTCTGCAATATTGGGGATTCCTCTTTGACATGCATAAAATAGGGCCTATCCTTACCTCTCAAAATTAAGAGCATAAGGTAACTGGATAGCAGACCCTCATTTGATGCCTTACAGTGACATGGGTGTTAAATTATTGTGGTGCCAAGAGGCGACAGTGGTGATGAAAGGGTTAAGGAAAAAAAAGTTCCTGAAGCTTGAATTACATGTATTACCGTATTTAACAGACTACAAGGCGCACCTGATTATTTGGCGCATCCCCAAAATTTTACACAAAATTTAAATTTTGTTCTCACGGTTTCTTACTAATTTTTGAGTCGTATTATAAGGCTCAGAGGTCTTGGTCTGGGGAAAAAGTATCGCCTTATATCCGTAAAATACAGTAGCTTGTTGATCCAAATCAAACAATACTGGTATGTGTGTGTGTGTGTGTGTGAAAATTTGAATGAGAGAAATAATATTATATTAGATTTTTTATTATTATTTCCATCAACATGTAACTAGATTTTTTTTCTTCTTCCAGCTAAAAGACTGTGAACTGGAACTTGAAGCCAAAGACATCAAGATCAGGGAGCTACAAACACTCTTGGATGCAAACAGAGATAGTGAATTACGAGGCACTGAAGTTACCCGCTCTCTGCAAGATCGCATTCATGATTTGGAAGCACAGCTGGAGCCCTACAAATCGGCAGCCAATCAGGCTGAAATGACAATCTCAGGGCTTCAGCGAGAACTGCGTGATGCCAGCGACAAAATCATGGATCTGGAAGCCATGCGCAGGTTTGTTGATGAGTCAGTTGTTATATACGGGAGATGAAAGCATTCAAATTTATTCTAAATCATTACATTTCAGTGATGTACTGAGGATCGAAAAGTGATAGGACGAACTGTCCTGAGGCAAGTGATAGGACAAACTGTCCTGAGGCAAGAGAAATCAATAGGACAATGTCCTGGCTCTTGCAGAAATCAGTAGGACAAAGCTTGCCAGTGTTAAAACTTTAATAAGACATTTGTCCTGACAGGAGAGAACACAATTGGACATTTTCCATTTTAGGTCAATGGCCTATGACCGGGGCATCACTGAAATTTAATATACAATCAACCAAAACCAAAGTATGCATGTTTTTTTTTGGTGTTATTTATTTATTTATTTTTGGGGGGGATTAGAATATTTAATTTTTGTATCTTTTTTGAATGCTTAATTATTTTTATTTTTCGAAGGAAAAGAATGGAATCGTTTATTGTACATGTATTATGTACAAAAGAAGTTAACTTTTTTTTTGGCACTGCAGGTCTCAGATAGACGACCAAATTATGGCAGCAAGAATTCCAGGGGAACAACGATTGTCAAACCTTGTTTCAAACCTTGCCAGTCTACTGAATATACCAAAGGAATCCTACGACTTAAGTGATGCCGCTACTGTCGACATGATTGTTGTCAAGGTTTGTATGGATAGATTGGCGTTTAAAACTTAAGTTTTTTTATTTGGGAACATTTGCAATTGTTTTAGCATTTTAATCATGCATGAAGAAATGTTCTAAAATGCTTCATGAAGATAATAAATGTCTTTGTACTTAGATATAAGCCTAGGTTATATTACCATTGAAAAGAAAGAAAATACAAATGATGAATGCATAGTTTTTAAACTTTCTTGTACTAAAATTTTCATACATTTATAAAAGAAAAAACAATTAATTGCTAACACAAAGAACAATCTGTAAAACTAATTCATTTGCATAGAAAGAAGATTTGTACTGTTTGGAAAGATTCAGAAGGCTTCCATCATACCAGAGTTACATGGATGGTTTGTGAACTGTAAGGCGTTTGTTTGTTTTCAAGCTGTGTGTTCTGCAAAGTGTTTCATTTAAATTTTCATTTTTCAGCTGACGGATCTGGTTCAAGAAAACGCCCTGCTGAAGGGCAAGCTGTTGACGCTGAACGAGACGCTGGCCAACACGCAGCTGGAGAGCAAGGCGAGTCGCGACACCATCATGCGCCTGGTGTCAGAGATGGCCAGGGAGCAGAAGGTGGCCACCAAATACACTGCAGAGGTCGACAACCTGCGGGTGGTGAGTTTTTTTTGTAGCAATTGGTAACTTAGGATGATAAATTGACTTACTACGCCCAACTAAGAATAGCACGTGATAAGCCCCTAACGGTTGGACTGCCCTCTGGCGGTCAATTTATCGCCCTAAGCTGCCCATTAATCAGATTGGAGGTTGGGGCAGTGGGTGGATGCCTCGTGCCTCCATACAGGGAGCTGGATGACCCCACCCCCTCCACATTTGTCCTGCGGGTGGTGAGTTTTTTTGGGGGGTTTTGGTAGCAATTAATCAGATTGGAGGTTGGGGCAATGGGTGGATGCCTCGTGCCTCCATACGGGGAGCTGGACGACCCCGCCCCCTCCACATTGGTCCTGCGGGTGGTGAGTTTTTATAAAATATTTTATAGCAATTAATCAGATTGGAGGTTGGGGCAGTGGGTGGATGCCTCGTGCCTCCATACGGGGAGCTGGATGACCCCGCCCCCTCCACATTTGTCCTGCAGGTGGTGAGGGTTTTTGTGTTTTTTTGTAGCAATTAATCGGATTGAAGGTTGGGGCAGTGGGTGGATGCCTCATGCCTCCATACGGGGAGCTGGACGACCCTGCCCCCTCCACGAGTCTTTCCCTTTCCCCATGGAGTTACCGGGGGGTCTTTTGTAAAAATAGTTTCCCCACCTTCTGGAAGTTCTGTGCTTGTAACTTCCTCTTGTCTTTCTCTCTATTTGACTCTGCCTTTTCCCTTTGCTTTCTATCATCTACTTTCTTTCTGACTTATTGGACCATTCTCCTGCCTTTTTTCCAAAGACATCTTCCAATCTTTGAGTTCCTCCAAAATCAGAATGTGTCGGCTGTACGCAGCGGGGAGACCAGTGAAAACTGAAAACCGGACACACATATGTACCTTACCCATTATGGCCTGGGAAGGCAGAAGAAGAAGATTGGATGTAAATGAGGAAGTCACTACCTTTACCTAACAAAATACTTTAGCCAGCAGTGCAGCAGAAAAAGAATGTGGTCTTTGGGAACTGAAAAAGGGTTCAATCAGCAGTGCCTTAATTTTTACCTGCAAAGTATTCCATTGTCTCTTTATATTCTCTCTGTCACTCTTTCTCTCTCTTCTTTTTCTTTCTCTATTGTCAGATTGTCATATATAGTATATGACCTTTTGATTTTTCTGTGTTCATCATTGGTGTGCATGTTTTTTAATTGTGTCATCCATCTCACTGGTTAATGATCTTATGCTATTTTCACATCTTTAAAGAGAGATGGATCAGAATTCGATTTGGTCACTAATTCTCATGCTCAAGGTTGGTGTACCGTGTTTTTCAGACTATAAGGCGCACCTTTGTAAAAGGCGCACACCCCAAAATTTTACTCAAATTTCAGATTATGTTATTATATTTTCTTATTATTTTAATAGTTATATTATAAGACGCAAGGGTCTGAGTCGGGGGGGGGGGGGGGGGGGGGGGGGGGGGGGGAAAGTATCGCCTTATAGTCAGAAAAATACGGTATATGGTGAAGGATTAGTAGAGTGGGAGAAAATATTTGCTGTTTGGACAGGTAATGAAACAAGACAAATGATTAGTTTGACAAGAATTGCTGTATTGCTTGCACATAATTCAAGTGACATAAACAGCTTATGTAACGGCGTTGCAGGAACGTGAGAATGCGGTCAAAGCCCGACTGGACCTGGAGAGGGAAGTGGACATCTTGAAAGAGAGGCTGGATGCCAGCCAGAGAATGCTGGACACCACAAACGCAGAACTGGAGCTTAGGGGGAACCATCTGCAATCTCTTGAGCATGAGGTGATTAGGTTTTATTGATTAAAAAAAGAAACAGACACAAAACAGAATGACTTACAAAGGTTATTTATTGAATAATACAAAAGAAAAGACTATCGATTTGCAACACATTTTGGGTTTATTAAGCACCACAAATAATGAATAATGGAATGCTTTCAGTTTTGAAACACAGGTCTGACCAGTTTGCAATAAAGCTACACCAAATATGTGTTGGAAAGCATACAGTTTATGACATAAAGGATTCTAGTTTAATTCATCTAAAAAAAAGTATACCCTCTTCATCCTTGCATAATTATTATCTATTCTTAATGAAAAAGAAACACTGAAAGGTGCTGACGGGACCTGGAAACACACCACCTGCCTTTCCAACACAAGAGCTTAAAACAACCTGTTGTTTTGACTGGTTTCAGATGCGTGTGACGTCGCACAGTGTGCACAGTTCATCCACAGCCTTCCAGCTGTTCCGTGAGCAGCTGGCCAACCTTCTGAGCACGTCCTTCGAGCACATCGAGCCCAGTGAGGAGATGATCAAAGAGGTGGTCAGAAAACTTGCCGTCAACACTGAAGAGCACCGACTGGTGAGACAAACTGTGAAGAGTGTGCTGTTATTTGGCAAATCTATAATGCATGTAAACAGCTCTATGTATTGTCAAATCAAATGGTCTACGTATGGTCCTGTATTGTAGTTGTTTCCGACTTTTCAACCAGATAGCAGAGGGGGCAGCTGATATTCTACAGGCTGGGCTATTTATTTATAGTGATATATTAGAAATATGCACACAAACATAATTGTACTGTATTCCAATTGTACTGTACTCTCTTTCTCTCTGACTCTCTTGTCAGTGATTCTGTTTTATCTACATGTATTTGTTCGTTTGCCTGTCTGTTTTAAATCTTTCAACCTTTCATAGAACAGAAGAACTGAGCACCACCATTTGTTTACTTTGTAGTTCCATCCATTTAGCTGTTCTTATTGTCATTACTTGAAAGACATTAATATTTTTCACTTGATGTAAGCTACTGTGATGTTTTTAATTCTAGACATGTCTTGTTTTTACTTGTTAAGTTTGGGATTGATTAATGTTTTTTAACAAAAAAACTTTTGGTTTTTACCTTGTATTTTTATCCCTTTTTAATATGTGGTAAGATTTAATGTGGTGACAGCCCTAACATGGTCTTTGTAGTCGACGGGGCTATAATTTTAATCTTAATCTTATTGCAGTATCCAACCAGCTGCTTTTGTCTTCATATTCTCTATTTACCTATCTTTGGTCTGTATTGTTGTCAACAGAAAACGGAAGAGTACGAGGCCAGGGTGCGCAGCCTGACGGAGCAGCTGGACAGCCAGGTGGAGATCCAGAGAGAGCTATCCCTGCATGCCGAGCGCTTCGAGTCCAAGGCCCACCAGCTGGACAGCAAGCTGCGCTGTGCCGCCGGGGAACTGGCCGCCGGGGACGTCCTCAGGGAAGGCTTCAAGTTTGACAAGGAAAAGGTGAACAGAAAAGGCAATGGATACAGTGGAGTCCAAGTATAACGAACTCGCTTTTAACGAAATTTCGCGATTAACAAACTGACTTCAATTTCCCGGCAAATGCCCTTCTATTTGTCACTTGCAAAGCCATGGGTATAACGAACAAAAAATCCTTTTGAAATAACGAACACCCGCTTTTTACGAACACATGTTCTACGCCCCAGGCTAATTTTATTTACTTGGAAAAATAGCCTATAACGAACTCAGCCTGTGCGATGCGCTGCAAAAACCTAGGCCTTCAAACTCCAAGCTAGAACGTGTTGTCAAGAAGAAGGAAGTTGGAAAATATTAACTGCGCATGCGTGAACTCATTTAGATTCACACTGGGTCGTTTGCTAGGCCTAGGCTTCCTACAGATCATTCGGTTTCTCAAGGTCTCTTTACAATTCGTGCTCAAAATAAAGATCGAAAAGTTCGTGAAAGCCTATGACAAACTAAATTTGTGTGATGTGTTGTCACTTAATTAAAATAAGTTCGGAATTCCGAAAGACAACTGTCACTATCATTGTCAGTCATTCAACAGCTGAGAATCACGTTCGGTTTGCAATGGAGAGTGGCAGAAAGAGAAAGAGAGAATCGTTTTCTCTTGAGAAAAAGAAAAACATTTTAGCTGATGTCGCGGAACAAAAACTTAGCAAGACTGCGATCGCTGAGAAACACAACATAGCCAAGTCAACACTCTCAACAATAATCAAACAGAAGGACAAAATCGAGGATTCGTCTTTCTTACCTGCTCGAAAAAGATTGAGAGCTGGCCCAACTGAAAAACACAATCAGCTTGACGATGCTGTGCTTGAGTGGTTCAAACAAACCAGAGCAAATCAAGGTCCGATATCAGGTCCAATCCTCCTGATGCAGGCACAGAGCATAGCAACTGAGTTAGGCATGGACAACTTTGTTCCTTCAGCAGGATGGCTTGATCGGTTCAAGAAGTGAAAGGGGATTGTTTACAAGGCGATCGTAGGAGAGAGTGCGAGTGTGTCAAGCGATATGACTGAAGAATGGAAGTCGACAAACATTCCTCTGCTGCTCAGAGAATTCAGTCCCGATGACATTTACAATGCAGACGAAACGGGGCTTTTCTACCGATGTATGCCAAATAAAACATTGGCACTGAAAGGCGATAAATGCTCAGGAGGAAAGCAGTCGAAAGAACGCCTGACTGTGCTGGTGTGTTCCAACATGAGTGGCAGCGATCGTGTCCCACTTTTGATCATCGGGAAGTTTGCAAAGCCAAGGTGTTTCAGTGGTGTGGGCACTCTGCCTTGCTCCTACAAAAGCAACAAGAAAGCTTGGATGACTTCAATACTATGGGAGGAATGGGTGAGAAAATTTGATGCTAGAATGACTTCTCATTGTTAACTGTCCTGCCCATGGGAAAATTGAATGTCTGTTGTCAGTTAAGATTGTCCTTCTTCCTCCTAACACAACATCAGTGCTTCAACCGTGTGACCAGGGCATCATACACAACTTCAAGTGCAACTACCACCAGATCGTCATCCACAAATACCTTCTTCATCTGGAGCAGAATAAAGATCCCAAGACTTTCTATTTGAGTGTCCTTGATGCTCTCTACATGTCTCGTGCTGCATGGCGGAATGTGTCGGAGGACACAATCTCGAACTGTTTTCGACATGCCGGGTTCGTTGTCAAGGAAACGGAGACCGATTTGGCTTCAGATGAAGATTCGGAAGAAAGGAGAGAAACTGAGAACAGTGACGTGACAGCACCGGACGTGACAGCACCGGACAGATACGCTGAGCTGAAGGAAGATGTGTCGTTTGGTGACTATGCCCGGATAGATTACTGTGTGTCAACAACTCAGATGGCGATGATCACCGACATTGTGAAGAATGTACAGGGGGAGGAGACTGGAACAGCCGCTGATTCGGACAGTGAAGATGACTCAGAAGCCACACCTCTCCCCACTTCGACGGAAGCACGCGCAGCTGCAAGTGTGTTGCGAAGATATTTGGAGGCAAAATTGGAGGACTTGAGCAGTTTGGACCTTCTTTCAAAAATGGACAAACTTGTTGAAAAGTGTGCCAATACAGATCAGCGTCAGACAACACTGCTGAACTTCTTCAAGCCTTGTACATCCCGTGATTAAGACAGACGATCCAAACTGGTCAAGTTTATGTTTTCGGTTATCATTTGGTGAGTGTTTGAACTGTTTTTGTTTTCAACATACATTGTACATGTACAACGAAATCCTGATACAACGAACTGAGTCTGTGTTCCCTTAAAATTCGTTTTACCCGGACTCCACTGTAGATAGGATGAATCAGCCTTGGGGACCTACGACACACAGCTACTGTCTACTAGGGATGTCCTCAGGGAAGGCTTCACGTTTGACAAGGAAAAGGTGAATAGAAAAAACAATGGATAGATAGGATGAATCAGCCTTGGGAACCTACGACACACAGCTACTGTCTACTAGGGATGTCCTCAGGGAAGGCTTCAAGTTTGACAAGGAAAAGGTGAACAGAAAAGGCAATGGATAGATAGGATGAATCAGCCTTGGGGTCCTACGACACACAGCTACTGTCTACTAGGGATGTCCTCAGGGAAGGCTTCAAGTTTGACAAAGAAAAGGTGAACAGAAAAGGCAATGGATAGATAGGATGAATCAGCCTTGGGAACCTACGACACACAGCTACTGTCTACTAGGGATGTCCTCAGGGAAGGCTTCAAGTTTGACAAGGAAAAGGTGAATAGAAAAGGCAATGGATAGATAGGATGAATCAGCCTTGGGAACCTACGACACACAGCTACTGTCTACTAGGGATGTCCTCAGGGAAGGCTTCAAGTTTGACAAGGAAAAGGTGAATAGAAAAGGCAATGGATAGATAGGATGAATCAGCCTTGGGGACCTACGACATACAGCTGCTTTCACTCTGGATGCTGGGGTGTCCATCTAAGACATCCGGGAAGAAGAAGAAGATGGATGAATTAAACTGTCTACTAGGGATGTCCTCATGGAAGGTTTTAAGTTTGACAAAGAAAAGGTGAATAGAAAGCAATGGATGGATAAGATGGATTGATGTACTGAGAAAAGGCTTCAAGTTTGACAAGGAAAAGGTGAATAGAAAAGGCATTGGGTAAATAGGATGAATTGTATGCTATATTAGACGCTTGTGTATTTAAGGCAAATCCACCGATTTTCAAGAAAAATCTGAAAAAAGTCCAAGAAAAAAACGCTTTCAAATATAAGGCGATATGAACCTGGCAAAAAAATGATTATTTTTTTTCATTTGTGCACAGTAACTATACACATCCTATGTTTTTTGTTCACAGCAATTCCACAGTGCGTCAACTATTTTGTTGTTTGTTCTGCACAGTACTTGCGGGGTCTGCAGAAGCTTGGTGAGGTGATGAAGATGGACCACATCTCCCTGGACCTGGGCCTGGACTCCACCCTGGATGGTCTGGTGGCGCGGGCTGAGCAGCTGGTGCGACTGGAGGGCAGCGCAAATGCTGAGCGTTCCACGCATCTCTACAACCTGCAGCGCAAGGTAAAGTCAGCGTTTGCCAAGATATTTGAACATTTACACTAATCGTTTTCATATACAGGGCAAGGCAAATTGATGCTATAGAAGTGATGCCATTTTTAAATGGATACTTCTTTCCCTTTGTTTATTGTAGTAATGCGTACTACTGTTGTGTGTATATTATATTGAAACTGTGCGCAAACATGTTGGAGTAACATGGCTTCTTTTTCTTTTTGTTGATCTCGCAGTTTCCTGTCATATGAGAGCAGACGCGTCATGCTACCATTATGTGCCTAAGTAATTTGCATAAAAGAGTAAAGGTTTAGAATGGTGGTATGATAGTATGTAAGATGAGGTATTTAAGTAGAAGTACTTGCATGTAGAATCATGCTCATAGAGTGTCTTAGGTCAGTTCCTCTCAGAACAATGAGTAACACTTGCACCACACTGGAAAGTGGTGGTTATCGCCTTACTCATTCAGTCCAATGCTGCTGCTTCAGGTGAGGAGCCTGAAGGAGCAGCTGGAGTCCAAGGAGCTGCACATCGACCTGCTGCGCAAGAAGCTGACGGGCATGGAGGAGCGGATCCACGGGCGGGTGGTCCTGGAGAAGGACATGGAGGTGGAGGGGGTGCGTGTGCGCAAGCTGGAGCGCCTGGTGGACAAGTACAAGATGCAGGCCCAGGACGCCCGCCAGGAGATCCAGAACCTCAAGGCCCAGATGTTGGGCACCACCGAACTGCAGGTGAGACATAGAACTGCAGGTCAGACATAGAACTGCAGGTCAGACATAGAACTGCAGGTCAGACAGAACTGCAGGTCAGACATAGAACTGCAGGTCAGACATAGAACTGCAGGTCAGACATAGAACTGCAGGTCAGACATAGAACTGCAGGTCAGACAGAAGAACTGCAGGTCAGACATAGAACTGCAGGTCAGACAGAACTGTAGGTGAGACAGAAGAACTGCAGGTCAGACATAGAACTGTAGGTGAGACAAAAGAACTGCAGGTCAGACAGGAGTACTGCAGGTCAGACATAGAACTGCAGGTCAGACATAGAAACTGTAGGTGAGACAGGATAACTGCAGGTCAGACATAGAACTGCAGGTGAGACAGGAGAACTGCAGGTCAGACATGACTGCAGGTTAGACAGGAGTACCTGAAGGCTCAGGTGTTGGGCACCACCGATCTGCAGGTGATACATATTCTTAAAGACCCTCCACGTCATGTGTCACATTTCCTCTTATGCTAGGAAGATTTCTTAAGATTTCTTACCAGCTATAAGAGGGAAAACATGTGAAAAACATGATTTTGACACATGACGTGGTGGGTCTTTAAAATACTGCTGGGGCAAGGAATGATTTACCTCAGCAACATCATTTGATTCCTCCGAAAATAACACAGCAAAATAAAAAACTTACAGAAAATTGCCTGTGTTTATGATGTGCAACATGGGAGGAACGTCACTGGATGCTTTGAATATCGACCAGGAAGAAAAAGAAAAATAGTCTTAGTGAACTGATAAACTTTCTACAGGCTAAATAATGCCAGGGGATGCCACACAAAAAACTGGATAAGAATCAGAAAGTATGTAAGCATTGTTTGGGATAAAAATGTGCCACTTAACACATAAGATGCCTCAGAAAGTTGGACAGCAACAAGAATTGTGAGTCTTGAAGCAATGCCGAGCGTCATTATAAACTTTTTACATTGCCAGGTGCACCAAAAGTAAACAGCAAAAGAAGAGATCCAATAAAACTTATAATTAAAGTTTGTTTATTTTTACTTTTTCAAATCACCGCTACACCACTACAGTATTTTTGCTATTCTCTTCATCATCATCCTACACACAGGCGATCAATTATTACTATTATCTAGGTGTATCATTTCCTGAAAGGAAAACAGGCACTAGTGATTTTTAATACAATGTGATGTCTCCCAGTCATTTTAGTTAGTCTTAATAATTAATATAATGTATATATTTAACATAATGTTTATCGTGATAAATGATTTAATGTGATATAATATAATGTTTTGTGTCATGACCATCTTTTTACTGTACTTGTCTGTTGTTTGTCTTGTGACAGCAGCCAAATTTCCTTTTATGCACTGTTTTAAAAGGACAATAAATGATTTGATTGATTGATTGATTGAGTCTCTGATTTTTAAGATAGAGAGGTGAGACTTGTGACCCCTGCAGCTAAATTATTTTTTTCAAATATTGTTGTTGACGTACCCTGGTTAAAAGACTCCAGGGATCATCCCAACAGCCAAAACACTTGAACACTATGGTACAAATGCATCAGCTAGGGATGAGAACATTACGTGTGTGACCGGTTTTGATTACCCCGACACGTAGGCAGCCACACTGTCTTCGGAGGATCTTGGACACTGATGATGTTATGCTAGGAGCTTGTCATGGCTAAAGACAATCCCTGCATAACTATGCAGAACATAACATTTTGATGTAGCCTTGGTCATTGTTCTAGCCTATGTCAATCGGTAGGACACAGCCTTAAGCCGAGGCGTTTTTTTCCTTTCCAATCAGATGAGAACGGCAGAGCAGCGCAGAGACGTGGAAGAGCTGGCGCGACAGGTGGAAGAGCTGGAAGAGGTGCGGCGGAAGCAGGCGCGGAAGATCTCTGTCCTGAAGGAGGAGGTGGCCAACTCAGAATCGCACACGCATGAGAAGCGGCTGGTGTCGGACAACGCGGTGCAGGCTCTGTCCAGCGAACTGACGACCACCAAGAATGCACTGGACTCGGTCAAGTACAGGGAAAAACAGGTCAGGAATCACTGTGCTTATACTATTTTTGCTTTACCATTGGTTTCTTGTTTTATTTTTACTCCTTGTAATATAAAATGTATGAAAATATAAAAAAAAAGTTGGCCAACCTTTTAGCTGGTCAGAGGTTTTAAAGTAAACCGAGGTTTTAATTTTTTTCAAGTTTATGATAATACAAATTGAAGGGACAAAAAGAGTTCAGTGATTTGAAAGCATATAACTTTTTGAGGAAATCTCTGGGTTGGTATCTCTGATTCGTTTTACTCACCTGAGGGCTAAGCAATTGAGTGCTGCAGATGGCCTTGACTAGGTTGATGTACTTTCTAAACTCAACAGTTCTTTTTGTTCCTTTAATATTAATGCATCATTATTTTCTTATCCCAGCCTTATCATTTCCATGTTTACATAATTGAATTTATGAATAATGGCAAGTTTTTATTGAAGATAATTCAGTTCTTTTCTTTCCTTTCATATTAATGTATCATTATTTTCCTATCCCAGCCTTATCGTTTTCATGTTTACATAATTGAATTTATGAATAATGTCAAGTTTTTTTCGAAGATAATTCAGTTCTTTTCCTTCCTTTAATATTAATGTATCATTATTTTCCTGTCCCAGCCTTATCGTTTTACATAATTAAATATATGAATAATGTTATTTAGTTTTTATCAAAGATAATTCAGTTCTTTTCCTTCCTCCAATATTAATGTATCATTATTTTCTTATCCCAGCCTTATCATTTCCATGTTTACATAATTGAATTTATGAATAATGTCATTGAGTTTTTATCAAAGATAATTCAGTTCTTTTTCTTCCTTTAATATTAATGTATCATTATTTTCTTATCCCAGCCTCATCATTTCCATAATTGAATTTATGAATAATGTCATTGAGTTTTTATCGAAGATAATTCAGTTCTTTTCCTTCCTTTGATATTAATGTATCATTATTTTCCTATCCCAGCCTTATCGTTTTCATAATTAAATTTATGAATAATGTCATCGAGTTTGCATCAATGATAATTCATGAAAACACCATCATTCTTTGTACTAACACTTGTTTTGACACGGTATGCGGTTTCAGCTGCTGGACTTCAGGAATGTGATTTGTCGCATGCTGGGCCTGGACGTCAACACGCTGGCCATCGCCGACTACGAAGTCATCGCTCGTCTGGAGACACTGATCAAATCTCAAGATGGCGTCACCTTCACCCCTGTCGGGGTCACAGAGCACAGGCCCGTCATCTCAGAGATGGAGGATTCGGACCATGTGGTGCGCAAGGCAAGGGAAAGGTCCCGTCGACGAACCGCCAGTGGGCGCGCCCGTGCACGGTCGATGTCTCCCGTGAAGAGAGACCCCAGAGTGTATTAGGGAGTAAAAGTATCATGTGTTGATTATCTTGTTGCTCTGTCTTTGATATATATATATATGATGGGTAATGGTGGTCTTTTTGTTTTCGTTGTAATAAATAAAAATGTTAATATCTTCTTAGTTAATAGACGATTTTCGGAAAAAAATAGGGGAGAGCACTTCGTGAAAATTGGGAGTTTTTTTACTTCCATTACTCGGTCAAACACCATTGTAACAATGGCGTCGAAGCTTGAAACCGCAGGATGCGAGTCAGCGGCTTGCAAACATTTTTTTAATAAAAATTAGGGGTGTCCAGTGGCCACACACTGATAAAACTTGCAAAATGTGACGTAAAAATATAAATGTTTAGAATGACGCACGGTGTTCTAAGTGCTGTATGTCTGCTCAAACACACACGAGTCAATAGGTTACGAGAGCTGATGGTAGAGTGATTTCCCCTGTTTGACCGATTGAATTAGGTGAGATCACTCCCACACACCATGAAATTACTCCCCTTAATTATTTCCGAACAATTCCTATTGTATTGTTTTATAGTTCATGATGTTGATATTTTTCTTTCCTTTTCTGTGATAAGATCACAGTAAATCATGTGGAAGCAGCAAAAGAATTTCCACCCTCCCTTATATCTTTCATTTTTAACCCCTTCCCTGCCCGGTCCCTATCTACTACGGGATGTGTGATGTCATTGATGATGTCATAACATTTGATATAGCCCTGGAATGATGGTTTTGGGTTTAGACAAGTCTCAGATTGAATCTAACACATCTCTTTTAAATTTTATAAGAAAATCGATAATTTCTGTTTTCCTCTGGCAGTGAAGGGGTTAAACTGGTTATCATCCAAATATACAAAAAATCAACTGACAAAATATACAAAGTGACAGGAAATAGCATTCATTAAAGAAAATTTGATCAATGTAACAAAACATTGAAACGTAAATCCATTGATAGCAGATGTTTTTAAAATAGTGATCAACTTATTGAAGAAATTAATGTTATATTAATTTAAGTGTTAGTGTAGTGTTAGTGTACTTCTTCCACAACCAAATCATTTTGTAATATAAATATTGATGTATGTGCATGTACTTCATTGTTAAAAGGTATGGGAATAAATTGCATTCTAACTGAAGATTATTATTACTAGTAATATGCGTGATGTCAGAGTGAATGTGGATTACCGTATTTATATATACCCTAACATTATTTGACATTGTTTACCGAGCAAATTTGTGAATGGCTGAACTGTTTAGGTCTTTATAATAAAAATAGATGGATTTCTTTGTGGCCTTGTAATTATGAACTACTTTTGTATAACTTTTTTGTTGTTCATTTAACAATGTGATATGCTAAAATGTTCATCATTGCATGGGTAGATGTTGGCAACACTGCCTCTTGTCAAACTTGTGATAAACAGCATTAGGCACATGGTCGAATAAAACATAAAGGTAGATAACAGTGATTCATACTGTAACACACCTAGAACAATAAAAATACTGAATAAATAAGTTAAGTTCAAATAAGAAAGAATTTGGCTGCGTACATTTTATGTCATACTGTATGATTTAGATTACTAGACTCCCCGTGGGGATACCGGGGGATCTTTGGTAAAAATAGTTCCCCCACCTTCTGGAAGTTCTGTGCTTGTAACTTCCTCTAATCTGGCACTCTCTTTGACTCTGCCTTTTTCCTTTGCTTTCTGTCATCTACTATCTTTCTGACTTATTGGCCCATTCTCCTGCCTTTTTTCAAAAAAATCTTCCAAATATTTTTTCTCCTTTGAGCTCCTCCAAAATCAGAATGTGTCGGACTGTACGCAGCGGGGAGACCAGTGAAAACTAAAAACCAGACACACACATACTTTACCCATTATGGCCATATGGCCTGGGAACGCAGAAGAAGAAGAAGATTACAAGAAACAGTTTGGGATATCATTGAAAATCTGGCTGAAATATAAACTAAAATGTCTTTATCATAGCAATAGTTTAATCTCCTTTAATGAAGACAGTAAAATTTCAAGGTTTTGTGCTGTAACATGTTCCAAGGGAGTTGGCTTCAAATGTTGTAAATGTTTGCCTTTATAACAAATACTGCCATATTTGGATTTTGTCTTCTTCATTGTATAATTTCATGCATGTGTAGGTGTTCGTTTTTGTGTAGATGGAATAAGATCTCCTATTGTGCATTCTGACTTTCCATTCTTTTGGAGAACAGTTATCCTTTTGATTCGATGTCATAATTGTTTTATGTATTGGTCTAAGTTTAATGCATTTTAGATGGTCGATTGGGACATGAATATATCAAATAGCCATCATAGTTTCAATTATAAATGTGACTTATTCATGTGGTAAATATTCATAGTTTTTCTTTAAAAGTAAAACTGTTAAAGCCATACTTTACAGTAGTTTTTTTATAACCAAGTTATGATATTTGTAAAAAAATGGTGTACTTAATGTTAAACATTTGCTTTATTTTAACACCCCTTTTCTCAGGAAAAAAAAATTGCATGATTTGGAAAAACACAACATAGTTATACAACAGTTGAAATTTTGCTTTTAAAATGTTTCTTATATAAGTTATTCATCAACGTTTATATCATGAATGTATTGGGGTATCTTTCGGAGTTCTAATGTATTGATGTCTATGTGTGTGATGTTCTCTTGTCTCTTCTTTGTGAGATCTTCCAAAGCAGCAAGCTGTGACCCTGCTCAGCAGAAAACGCTATTGTACATGCCTCTTGTAGTCATTAAATAAAACTTTTAACAAACATTTGCAGTGTGTGAGTTGTTTGTTTTTACTTGTAGATATATGAATGCTTGCTTACCAAGAGAGAGAAATTTGGATTTATTTCTGCATATTTAGCATGGTTTTATAACGTTTTGTTTTGGGGGTTTTCAGGTATGTGCAAGTTTGTATTGTTTACATAATACATAACAAACGAAATATGTTTATCAGTACACACCCACACAACACACTTGTATAGATACATAGTATATGTGCTCAGACAAAGATGTTTGTAATCCACAATAACAAACATACATATCAAAACACAAATATTACTTATCACACACAGAATCTGTACTGTACTGTATGAGTATCCACAAGAAGACAATACTCGCACTCATTCCACTGAACACTGTCATCTATGCACACCCTGGTTTTAAAAATTGCATTTTATTATTTAAAATTCAACTTCTCACAGATTGTTGCAACAAAAATATGGACGGAATAGTGGTTTCATTGCTACAGACAAAATCGTCTGTTAGTAAAAATTGAAAATGTTCAAAGCTCCAAAAAAGAGTACTAATGTAAACATTTCAATGTTTGAATGTGTTTCACATATATATTATATATAAAAGAGGGTATTTGGTATATTAAAAAAAACAACGAATCAAGACAAATGTTTTTTAGATCAACTACAATTGCAAGACAGAAAAAGGTGAAATAGCATAAAAATATGCAAATGTCAGTTTCGTGATCGGCTATAAATGCAAGACAGAAAAAGGTATTTAAAAAAAAGGTGTTGAGTATCAAAAAGTGAATATAAAAAGCAGAAAAGGTTAAGAAAACAAGCGTTGACTATCAAAAACTAATTCATGTTTCTAGATCAGCTATAAATGTGAGATAGAAAAAAAAGTATGGAGTATCAAAACAGGAATCACAAAAACATGATTAAGAGAAAATTGTTTACACCTGTGCTACAAAATCCACCATATCATCAGTTGTGAAAACAAAATAAAATCTGGAAGACTGAACAGTTTGTTGCACAAGCAAGATAGGAATGTTGTGACAGTTAACATTTAAATGCACAGCCGGCATATATAAAGCTTTCATGCGAGGCGCGCAACATCATTTGAATCGCTGCTCGCGACAGAGACGGTTCAACCGTTCTTTTTTCCCTGTTGTCTGCAGTGAGGCAGAACTTCGCAGCGACTAGTCTAGCAGTCTAGACCCGATCCCTGGGATTGGTTGTTATGCCTTTAGCCGATGTGTGAACATAAGTTGAGACAAATTGAGAAAAATAAATGTCAGTACAAAATCTTCATTCTGAGGATGCAATCTGTTTTGAGAATCTCATAGAATTCTCATAGATTCTGAGTGCAGTCAAGTCACATGGTAAATGAAATAATGAAGTAAATCAGAAACCTGTTATCTTATTTCTGACCTTAAATGCTTCAAAAAAGGTTTGTTACAGACAATTCAAAATATAAAACGCAATGTCTTGGAAAATAAGGAAGCAGAACATTTGTGCATGCACACAAAGCATATGTGCTAACTCGAACATACAAAACATGTTGATTTCAGCACAAAAGTTGTACTGTCTAATCACTGGGACAATATTTTTTTTAATAAAAAGCGCCACACACTTTAATAACAATCACATACATTTTTTAAAAAGTCTGTCTCAAACAAAAGATCCTGAAATCCCCCACCACACCCGAAACAAAAAATAAAATACACACACAAAAAAACAACCAAGAATGGCTTTATTGCTCCCATTTGTACCTTTCACTAAAACATGTGAAAAGGGTTAACCCTTTCGCCGCCAGCCATTTTTTTAGCAAATTTTGTTTCCATTAAACTTACATGGTTAAGAGAAAAGATTTGTCTGAAATATTGGGGATTTTTCTGTGATATATTTGAAACAAGGCCTATCCTTAATTCTCAAAAGTAAGAACCCAAGATCATTGGATAACAGATCCTCATTTCAAGACTTTTAATGACATGGGTGTTCAATCTCTGTGGTGCATTGGCGGTGAAAGGGTTAAACAAAAATATGAAGGACAACTGATTTTGAAAATATCACACACAAAGTGATAAAATATCACAAGTATATTCGATGTCTTTAACAATCCCTTGCTCAGGAAGAAAAAGGAAAACTATTTATTGAGAAAGAAAACTACATGTATAATACTGATGCTAAGAAGACAGCAGTTTGAGCAAATCTCTGTGTGTGTCTAAAAATCAGAATCATATCCTGAGAACACTTTGTTAACAAACATACAGAATTTCATTCTATTACAATTTGGCACTTCTTTGCACACACAATCAGAACTGGTACGCACTTATAAGTAACTTTGTGTCTATGAAAAATTATGCATGCATGAAAATCTTATGTACAACACTACATTCACATGAAATGACATGCACAAGAATGTCAAAATAAATGTTCAAGGTGCAATTAATTTTAGGACATGCTCTAGTGTATGAGCTAAACACTTTAGACAGTCACAAAACTCCCATTCAAGAACCAACAAATCCAGAAATGTCTGTAGACGACGCTGACGAAGGGATGAAGGCCCCCGAAAGCTCCGAGGTGAGCCTATACTTTTGCTGAGTTAAACTGTTATAAAATTTGTTTTATCATGTCTGTAGATTGTTTGAGGAAAGTCTCGATAGACCTACATGTCATCAGTCCTACATGTCAACAGTCCTACACGTCATTAGTCCTATGTAGCATTGGTCCTTGGGTAGGACCATCGACTTGTAGGATTAGTGGCACATAGGACTACCGGAGTGTACCCCATTGTTTTAAGTCAGTGTGTGTGTGTGTTTATGCACAAGCTGTTGTGCATATGCAGCACAAAAAATTGAATGGTCACTCTAAAGGAGGTATTCGAACAAATCGGAATAGCATTCAGTCAGACCTGCAATATATGAGTGTTATTCACGTGTGTGTGTTTCTTTCATGTGATTGTCTTTTTGATCCACAAACACAAAGCGATGCAGACAGTCAGTCACAGTACTCCCCAAGCTCCAAATCCTCCAAATCCCAACAACAGCATTCAGAACTCGGGGCTGCCAAACCCTGCCTTGGTCACAGTACTCCCCAAGCTCCAAATCCACCAAATCCAAACAACAGTGTTCAGAACTCGGGGCTGCCAAACCCTACCTTGGCCTGCTCCATACGGATCTCGGCCAGTAGATCATCATCTTCCAGATGTAGCTGAAACAGTTAAAACACACATTTTGTTTTTCCTCACTTATTCTCAATACGTATAAACATATGCATGCATGCACACAGACATAGAGGCGGAAGCAAAAACACTCATTACATCTGTACAAATACTCCTTCATATATGTAAAAAAAAAAAGAAAATCCATAAAAAGTGAAAACAAGTCATAGAAGCGGAAGCAAAAACACTCATTGGCACATCTATACAAATACCCCTACATATATGTAGAAAAATATGAAAATCCATAAAAAGTAAAAACAAACATTTGATGATGATCATTAAGAATCACAAACTTCTCAACATTGAAGGCTATTCAAAATATGTCATGATTATAAACATATTCTGTTATTCTGTAGTCTTTTCTTCTTTTATTGTAGAAGTCTGTCTGAACATTTAGACTGTGAACCACTAAAGCCATCATCAAGGTTCAAAGAGAGAAGAGAGAACAGAACAAAATGAAGACGATACACATATTTCTGTAGCCTTGTACTCCCATTTCCATGAGCTTAAAGGGTAAATTTAGGCTTAAAAAAAAAGAAGTTGTAAACGTTTTCAGATACACTTGGCATTGATTGCGTTGTTTAGATGAACTTCTTCTTCTTCTTCTTCTTCTTCTGCGTTCCCAGACCATAATGGGTAAGGTACGTACGTGTCCGGTTTTCAGTTTTCACTGGTCTCCCCGCTGCGTACAGCCGACACATTCCGATTTCGGAGGAGTTCAAAGGAGAAAAATTATTTTGAAGATTTTTTATTTCAAAAAGGCAGGAGAATGGGCCAATAAGTCAGAAAGATAGTAGATGATAGAAAACAAAGGGAAAAGGCAGACTCAAAGAGAGTGGCAGATTAGAGGAAGTTACAAGCACAGAACTACCAGAAGGTGGGGGAACTGTTTTTACAAAAGACCCCTGGTATCCCCACAGGGAGTTTAGATGAACAAAAATAAATGCACTGACAGGCTGAATTTTCTGGATTTCTATTTTTGAAATAAAACGATGCTCAGAATAGAAACAAAATCGTCTGCTAGACGTGGCTTTGAGTTGCGTCGAAAATGGAAACGACGACATAGAACTGGAGTGCGAAAGTAAAACAACGGTTTTTGGGGGTCCAACTAAAAATGACTAGAGCTATGCTACACATTTCACAGGTTTTCTTTCAAAGATCCAGCTCGGCTGCGAAAATAGATGGAAAACATGAACAGGAGCACTTCCACAACCAATGTTGTCATCGATCTGCTACTGTTCATCTTCTTCCTTATCTTTTGTTTCTGCCAGTGGCTCGAATTGCAATGGTAGAACACTCGGCCCACTAATTCACTGCCTTTAGTCATAGGTTGTCCTACGTCATTGAACGGATTGCGTTATAGGAACACAAGCTTAGAAGTGCATCCCGACTTGGCGTCGCCGTGTCGAACATCACAGTTCAAATAACTAATTATTTCGATTGCCGCTTCAGATGAGTCGGAGACTAACAAGATATCGTCAAAAAAGGTGAGAAAACTTTTATCAACCTACAGTAGCCGTCAAAAGCGTATTTTTTCCGCTGAGAGACGATTTGAAACGATCTTTCAGCCAACAGAGGCCATATGACCCCTTTAAGGGTTCTGTACATAAAACACTTCACTATATGTTACACCCAATCCGCTAAATTGCTTATTTCATGAAATGGGCAAAATGCTTTGTACAATTCATGAAATGGACAATGTATATCAACATTTTCAATGAGGTTGATTCAACAGTAGCACATTTTTCTACATTGTACTTTCATCCCCATCCTCCTCTGCCAAATGCTACTCTGGGGCATGCCTCAGGCACATGTTGCATCAAATGTTTTATCAAATTAAGTTGGAATAAGAGCTTTAAACTCATCTACATGTGTGATTTCTTATTCGTTTGAACCAATTCCTATCTCACGTGTTTAGGAACGAAAAATACTTTTCATTCATAGTGCCTTTCTAAATACCAAGTTTTAAAATAATTAGCTATTAAATTTTCCAGAAGTGGGCAAACCATTTTACCCATTTCATAAATGGATTTGGTGTAGCATATACATCACTGTACATAACAAGCAGAAGAGAAGAAAGAGAAAATGTGCACAACATAGGCACGTGACAAGTGCTGACCTTCACAGCATGTTTGAAGGACTGCTCAGCCTCCACCTTGCGGTCGGTGCGCAGACACACCAAGGAAAGGTAACCCCACACCTCTGGGTCTGCATTGTTCAGGATGTTCGCCTCCATCAGGGCGTCTTCTGCCTCGTTTAGCTCCCCTAGCTGAAAAACAACAACAATTGGAACACCTCAGATTTCAATATTTACAGAAAACTAGTTACAAAACGAAAGAAAAAGAACAGCTAAAAGATACAAGTGTTCATCAGGTAAATTTTTGCTTATGTTTATCAGGAAAACAAGAGGAAAAACAACAACTAAAAGACAAGTGTTTATTAGGAAACAATGTTTTTAGGTTCATAAGAAACATAAATCATGCCCACCCCCCTCTCGCCCCCTCCCATTCAATCCCGCATTGAACTGATCATCCAGGCAGCAAGTCCTTCACGAAAGTCTACTGATTAGTTGGAAACCCTCCACATCGCCAATGTAATAATCATCATCAAATTGTTGATGGAGGATGCTATATGCAAGACGAAGAACATTGTGACATAAAATTATAAACCGAAACTTATTGCCTGCAGTATTTATATTACATTATCTACAAATTCTCCTAACTTCATTTACTTGGTTCTCGACTGATAAAAAGTGCATAATTGTGAAACACACACACACACAGAAAATACACAAAAAGAGTTGGAATATGTATTTACCCTGTAACAGGCAATGCCTGCTCCCAGCCAAGACACACAAGATGGGGACTTCTTGCATGCCATCAGGAATGTGTCTTTTGCTTTGGAGTACTGCAAGAAAAACACACAATTGCAGGTGCATGAGTACACACACATACATCCTTTATCGTCAATACAGATAATTTTGACTTGACTTGACTTGACACGACACATCCACACAAGCATGCAAAACACACATACATTTTCAATTTACCCCAAATTTCAACAAACTCGGTACCGAAACCAAAATCTATTTTCTTAGATATCGCACACACACACACACACCACCACCACCCCACCCCACCCACATCCCTACCTCCCCCTGCTCGAGGTAGATGGAAGCCAGTCTCAGGTAGATGGGGTGCATGTCTGAGGCGTCGGTGACGAAGGACAGGGTACGCTCATAGCACTCCCTGGCCTCCTGGTTGGCCCCGCTCAGGTACTTCACATGACCCATCTGCGCCCACCCATCAGGGTTCTGCAGGAAATAATATGGAAAAGTATTCCAGTCAAATAGCCATATGTGTTGTAGGATGCATGCACAGTCAGTTATGGGTACACCATGCCCCTTGCAGGGCCATTGTGACTGGTGGTGGTCTGATAATGACTTAGCCAGATTTTAACCTTCAGTTTTCCTTCTAAGAGCCTGCAAACAGAGATTCACAGATTATAATGTGAATTGCCTCCGGTTTCATACACATGGCTGTTGAGCCATTGGCTGCCAGAGCAGCTCATCCACCTGGTGGTGCAGTGTAAACACCACACCCTCACGTTGTTTAGCCCGCCAGTTGAGGCAGTTTGCCAAGGTGTGGCACGTGGAGACAGCACTTGAGAGATTTGGGAGATGAGATGAGGCGGTATCTCTACTCAGAGCCCCCATACAGCCCACTCCAGTGAAATAAAAAATGTTTTAAACTTTCACTTTGTTTTTCTTTGTTGTTGTTGATATATACTGATCTGGAAAGTACAAAGAAGTATCCATACAATGACATGAAAACTTCGTTTTATAGGACCTGGCTCTGCGACTATGACAGTTTTGTAATCAGTAGGGGGCTGAGTAGGTGGTGTCTTGCGTGTGTTAGGTGTTCCGAGAAAGGTGATAGATAGGCTGAGACACTGTAATGCATACTCCATCCTTGCTCCCTACACCACTTAGCTTCTGTCCCACCTGGTGTTCCACCTGCAGGGCAGCATTCAGGCTCTCCTCGGCCTCCTCATACTCCTCCTTCTGCAGCCTGAGCTGGGCCATGGCCAGGTGGTAGCGAGGCGTCTTGCCGTTGGGGGTCGTCAGCAGCTCGTGGCCCAGCGCCTGCTCTGTGAACTACACACAGAGGACAATGTGGGGTTAGGGGAAAGAATAAATATATCAGGTGTTAAGCTACAGGTCTTCTGAAGAGGCAGGACCGTATTTTACGAGGCAATACGGCGCACCTGATTGTAAGGCGCATCAGATTTTGTTATTATAGTTTCTTACTATTTTATTACTCAAATTATAAGATGCAAGGCTCTGAGTCTAGAAAAAAAAGTAGTGCCTTATGGTAATAGATTCACATATATATCCAGCTCTGTGACATTAAATTTGAAGATTATAAATAAATTAACCCTCCTGCATTCGCATTTGTTACAGAAAAATCTCTTCAAGAGGTCAGATTCTTTCACATATTTCTGTCTTCTGATGCACACAGAGCCCCATACAGTTACTAGCTTCTTCATAGTGTGTATAACGAGCCAGAACTTTGTGTGTTATGTAAATGCCATCAAAGGGGTCTCAAGAGTGGGGGCAAGCTACGGCCGGTTTGGGTCGACTTAAATACACAGACAACTTCCAGACAGCAGGTTTTCAACGGAATAAATGCAAGAGGGTTCAACAAACAAAAAATAAAACAGAGAGCAATATAAAAACCATAACCATTTTGAGGAAAAAAGCACCATCTCATTATAATTGCACTTTTCGAAACAGTACTGAAAATGACTGTGTGTGAGCATATGTTAATAAAAAAACTGTGTACATAAAGAAATAAAAGAAGCTGAAGATCAATCTTTTTACATCACTGAGCAACTATTTTACCATATCTAAAACAAAAGTTGTCCCTGCAGTTCTGATCATCTAATTCATACATACAACCAGAGCTGTCCATACAGATCTGATTGTGTAATTCAACCATGCATGTTAAAACCTTGACCTTGAACTCACTGGGATGGCCTTGACCTCCAGCAGCCAGTCGACGGCCTGCATGAAGATGGTGGAGGTGGGCACGGGGGTGGGTTCACGGGGAGGCAACTCCTCCACTGCCTCCCTCTCCCCCGTCAGAGGTGTCTCCCTCACCGACCCCTTCACCTGACTGCCTGGACGGGAGGGGGTGATGGACTTACCTGTACACACACACACACACACACACACACACACACATACACCACACACACAGAGAGACACACACACACACACACACACACACACACCACACACACACACACACACACACACACACACACACACACCTCTCATGTGACAGGATGTTTGAACATCAAAGCTTCACAGACTTCGCTGCTGATAAGGTAAGATTGCAGCTGCAGAGAGAACCTAGAAGTTATACCCTTCCTTGCCAGAAAAAAAATGTAAGAAACCATATTCATATATACAGTGAAATATAGCTAACTCAAAAACTGGTATCACACACACACACAAATTGGATATCAGACCAGATTTCCACTGTAAATATTCTAGTGAAGAGAATTTCAAGTTAAAATGCACTACATGTAACGTCCATATAAACAACATTCTCTATTAAGAAAGTAAAGATTTACTTACACCTAAATTAGTTTTCAAATGCGTTAAGAGTTTCAAAAGTTTAGACAAACAAATAAAAATAAAAACTGCATGAACAGCTTTGCAAATAAACTTAATCAGTAGACATTTTTTTTATTTTAAACTTTAAAAACATGTCCATACACTTTACGAGTATCTGCCAATGGTAGCAGTAATGTTGTTGTTGGTTGTTGTTAGCCTACCCTGGCTAAAAGACTCCAGGGATCATCCCAACAGTGGAAGCACTTGAACACTATGGTACAAGTGGCATCACCTATGGGTGAGAACATTACGTGTGTGACCGCTTTTTATTACCCCGCCTCGTGGGCAGCCACACTCCGTCTTCAGGGGAGTAGCAGTTATAACACACACGCATTTCTGATGATCTAACTCAACAAGCACACACTAAGCAAAAAACCAGCGGCTCACTGCGCTTGGATGGCGACGATCGTTTGTCTGCCTTGGCATTGGCATTGGCGTTGGAGGAGCGTGCGGAGGTGGGGGTGTGCTCCCCGCCTGGAGTTGGCTGCTTGATGTCCAGTGCCGGCACCGACAGGCCTCCCTCCGACGACCCAATCAGCTGATCCATGTCACCTGTTACAAACATTTCACATTTTTTTACCTTCATATCCTGATTACTGAGAAAACACCTCCAGGGCTCACAGGGACCCCCATTTGGGGGTATATGAAGCATTAAAATTCTACAGGACCCTCTAAAAGAATGTGCATGGGGTGCCAGGGATGCACTAGAAAATTTATTTTTAGCATTCGCAATGCCACTGGGACTCTCTATCCCGCCTCTAGGACCCTCTATTGTAAGTGAAGGAGTCCCTGGGACCCCTTGTTTTGCGGGATGATTGGGAACCCTGACCTCCCTATTCAGACCCCTTCTTATTAAGACCTTTTTTGGCTGGTTTTCCAAGGTCTTGACAGGGGGGTTCCATTGTATAGTGCATTTGTGTTGATGTGCATATTGAGGCATAATGCAAGAAAGAACAATATTTTTTACTGAATGCTCACCCTTGTTTGCATATCAAGCCTAAAGTGTTTACAATCAGTAAATCACTCAACAGGGTCGTTCTACCACATAGGGCCTAAAAAAACTGAAGACTCTGGTCATCTTGATCTTGATGCAGTAGCTCCCCGTGGGGATACCGGGGGGGAGGGGGGGGTCTTTCGTAAAAATAGTTCCCCCACCTTCTGGAAGTTATG
Organism: Phymorhynchus buccinoides; assembly: GCA_017654935.2. NCBI lineage: Eukaryota > Metazoa > Mollusca > Gastropoda > Neogastropoda > Raphitomidae > Phymorhynchus > Phymorhynchus buccinoides. The sequence continues at coordinate 39,675,019 of CM065688.1, forward strand.
TGCTTGTAACTTCCTCTTTTCTTTCACTCTCTTTGACTCTGCCTTTTCCCTTTGCTTTCTATTATCTACTATCCTTCTGACTTATTGGCCCATTCTCCTGCCTTTTTTCCAAAAACATCTTCCAATCTTTGAGCTCCTCAGAAATCGGAATGTGTCGGCTGTACGCAGCGGGGAGACCAGTGAAAACTGAAAACCGGACATATACGTACCTTACCCATTATGGCCTGGGAACCTGGAAGACGCAGAAGAAGAAGATGCAGTACGTGTTGGCAGGATCCAATTATGGACGTAAACACCAATGGGGGAAGAAAACTGAGGAGAGCACGTTTCAGCATTTCCTATTCAGCATCTTTGATCTATTTATCTGTTATGCAGCTGGTCTTCCTTTTTTGTTTGTGGCACAAGCCACAAACCTATAACTCACTTTGTCGGTCTGTCGGTCTGTCCAAAATAGTCGCACGCCACAAACGATTGCGAATCCGCGCTTGTTTCAATTTGTCTCAAATGTTTTCCCTCATATTTGATTAAAACAACATTGGTGCATACTTTCCATGTGCGTGTCAAACATTCAATTCTGACGGGAAAATCATCCTTTACCAAGAACAGATTCAACGGGTGTAGAAAAAACGAGGTTTTTTTTTGTTGATTGCTCAGACAGTTTCCTGTCATACAAGTGCTGATGCATCATGCTGCTGCTATGCGCCTAGCTAAGAAATAGTTAGGCCCAGCATGTCTGCCTTCGGCTGAAGAAAATCTTTGTAAGAATGTTTAGAACAAAGGCAGGAGAACGGACCAGTAAGGCAGAAAGATAGTAAATGACAGTAAGCAAAGGGAAAAGGCAAAGAGAGTGACAGATTAGAGGAAGTTACAAGGAGAGATTCGTGGAGGCGGCGGGGTCATCCAGTTCCCTGTATGGAGGCATGAGGCATCCACTCACTGCCCCAAATTCATGAATTCAATGTCAGTGAGCACTTCTGATTTACAGTATACAGTACAACTCTGCTTTAACCCTTTCGCCGCCAGCCATTTTTTAGCCGAAAAATACCATTAAACTTAACTGGGAAGAGAAAAAAAAATCTGCAATATTGGGAATTCCTCTGTGACATGCATAACATTAGGCCTGTCTTTACCTCCCAAAATTAAGAAAATAGGGTATTCGGATAACAGGCCCTGATTTGATGACTTTTAGTGACATGGGTGTTCAACCATTGTGGTGCATAAATGCAACATTGGCGGTGAAAGGATTAACTCTAGCCCATTTATTTTTGAAGAAGTATTTTTAGCCCCTTACTACTCCATGCAGGGTGGGAGACTAAAGCAATTCATGTCTTTCTTTTTATCTGTCTGTGAACCACTGCACGGCATTGCTTCAAATTTTATATGTGGTATATTACTGTAGCTGATGCGTCCCATACAGTATCTACTGCAGTAGAAGGGTTGCAGTGGTACACAGTAATACCCTCGTAATTGTTCACTTTAGTCACAACCAGCAATGATCATTTTCATATTTTACGGACTATAAGGCGATACTTTTTTTCTCAGAGCGAGACCCATGCGCCTTATAATGTGACTACAAATATAGTAAGAAAATATCATTTTAAAAATCTGAATTTTTGGGTGTGTAAAATTTGGGTGGTGCGTCTTATAATAAAGTGCGCCTTATAGTCAGAAAAATACAGTATATAACAGGTTCTTTACTAATCTTTCACAATTACTACTTTATATACATCTGTACTGTTAAAAATTCAGGACTTTCCTGGTGTTGCACTGCCTCCGGGCATTGCCTCCAGGATTGTTTCCACCATCTTTATATTTACTAATGACCCATATGTGTCTGTTCCAGACCAGAGGACGTTAAGCAGAATTTCACTCACCTTCCACTTGAGGCGTCTCAGTGACCTCTCCCTCTTTCTCGGCCCTCTCTTTCTCCTTCTCCTTCCTCTCCTTTTCCAGCTCCTCCTCGCGGGCCGCTCGGGCGACGGAGGCCGCATGGGCCACGTTCAGCTTGTTGGCCTCCAGGTAGGCCATTTCTGCCCCGATGTCATTGCTGATGGCATCATAGAACAGTCCTGCACAACAAGATAGCTAGTCATATCAATGTACCTCCATTTCTGCCCCGATGTCGTTGCTGATGGCATCATAGAACAGACCTGCACAACAAGATAGCTAGTCATAGTAATGTACCCCCAGGTAGGCCACTTCTGCCCCGATGTCGTTGCTGATGGCATCAAAGAACAGACCAGTACAACACATAATGTAACAAAAATATAGCATTAAAAAAAGATTCAACTGTGCATTGCAAGAAACTTTAGCTTTCCCTGTATTTGTTCTGTCTGTCACAGCTAAGGCACCCAAATCGACCACTTACTGAGCATGCTATCAGACTGTAAGAGAGGGTAGGCGCTTTTGAGTGGAGCAAGGAGAGTAATTTGACTATAGATTAAGGCCTTCGATTCTGTAATTTATTGCACAATTAGGACAGGTGAGTGTTCAGCCCACTAGCAATCTACTGGCAGTTGACGTCAGCACTACCAGGCATCAGAATAGTCTGAAGTTCAATCCTCTGAAAACAGCGGTAAAAAGGCCATCAAGGCCCTAGACTAAACAGAGACAACACTGACATGAGTTCCCAATCTGACCGAAATGACTTCATATAGTGATAAATCACTATAAAATGCTATTTAACACAAAGGATAACACTGAATAAAAAGGCAAATCCTCTGACAAGGGAAGCCAATCCTCTGTCAGAAATTCTTAATCCTCTGAAATTAGCAGATCCTCTGACAATTCTGCTGCCTGACTGCAGAGTGCAGATATCAGTTGTTCTCACCCAGCATGGTCCACGCCATGATGCTCTTGGGGTCCACGTTGGTGGCGGCTTCAAAGAAGGTCTCCGCCTCTTCGTTCCTCTCGGCCAGCGTGCACACCACTCCGTGCAGCATCAGGCTGAAAACACACCACCTCATGGGTCAGGGAAAACAATTGGAGTGGATGTGATGACAAATGGAAACAGTTAAAAGTCATCAGCACTTAACATGCCATTTCATTTGGAGTGGCTACTAAAATATTATAGTGCAATAGATTAGTTGAGAAACAGACAGGATAAAATGATATTGCGGAAATTCATTTCTGGTAAAAATACAAGCAGTGCAATTTGTTTTGTGCTAAGTATAGGATTCATTTCAATCTCTTTCTCATCTTTATCTCTCTCTCTCTGTCTCCTACACACACACACACACACACACACACACACACACACACACACACACACAGACGCTTCCTACATAACTTTTTTTTATCTTCCCACACTTAGCTATGACTAGCAGACTCACCCTTCCATATGTTTTTGATTAATAGAGATACACTTGTGGAAGCACTCTTCAGCCTGAAAACACACACAAAAAAACATTATTATTATTTTAAAAAAACACCTCTTCTGGTATTGCTCGGTAGTATAAGATAATACATAAACAAAAATAAACAAAGAAGAATAAGAATAAGAATGCTTACAACGTTTTGAAAATCTACTGTAACAGAAAAATACATACACGAAACATGAAATATCTTGGAACATGACATGAAGCAACAAAAAGATGCCCAAACAAATAAAATAAACACAAGGCAGAACGAAGAAACAGATAATAACAAACATACATATGTTGTTGTCGTTGTCTTACCCTGGCTTAAAGACTCGAGGGATCATCCCAACAGCCGAAGCACTTGAACACTATGGCCCAAATGCACCAGCTAGGGATGAGAACATTACGTGTGGCCGTTTTTTATTACCCTGCCATGTGGGCAACCACGGGGGATTTTAGACTGATGATGTTATACTAAGAGCTTGTCATGGCCAATCCCCGCACAACCATGTGGGCCATGTGGGCAACCACGGAGGATTTTTGATGATGTTATACTGATGATGTCATGGCTAAGAGCATCAGAACATAACATGGCCGTTTTTTAAGACAATTTTAGACTGATGATGTTATACTAAGAGCATATCATGGCTTAAGACAATCCCCGCACAACCATGCAGAACATAACATTTTGATGTAACCTTCTAGCTTATGTCAACTGGTCTGACACAGTCTGACACAGCCTCATGCCAAACATACATATAACTTCCATACCAAAGATTCAAAGCTTTATGACTTTTATGGGGAGATTTTCAGATTTCCTTTTTTTTCATGCATGAAATGGAATATAAATTTTAAAAAAACATTGACCAAACCATTCCTACTTACTGATGATGTGTAAAAAGTAGGAAGCACCAGCTCTAAAGCTGACGCTGAGGGTAAACTATAAGATCGCACACTGATCTTACCTTGGACACATTGTTGATGAGAAGGCAGAAGGTGCCAAAGTCAAACCAGTTGTCTGCGTTTCCTTCTTCTCGGATGATTCTCTGCAAAAGAAACAAGCAGTCTAATAAACAACAAGACTTTCAAATCAAAGGTAAAGTGAGGCTGTCAAATTTTCTATTTTTAAGAGGAGAGGGGAAAGGGTCCAGAACACCCCACACCCCCACACACACACACACTACCACTAAAAAAAAGTCTATGTGACTAGAAAATACCAAATACATACTGCCAAAAACAAATTTAGACCAAAACAGACTAACAAAACCAGTCATAGAGACATAATATAACAAAGATAAAGGCATTTATTTGTGTCAGCTTTATGTGAAAGCTTGGGGTGAATTGGAGAGGGTTGGAGAGGGTGGGGGTGAATAAATGAATGCGAGGATAGAAATGGTGGGAAAGAGGGCAGTTCTTAATGTTTTGATAGTCGCTTGTATCGACCCTAACTATGTCCAACATCTTGCGAAGCATGATTTGTTGTCCATTTTTCCTTAGTTTTGTTTCCATTCTTAATGCATGCAAATGTGTCTCCTTGCTTGTATTGTGCTTGTACGAGACCACACTATAATTTCACTTAACATGATAATAAAGTATTTTTGACTTTGACTTTGACTACAAAGAAACAACCACCAAACACTCTGCCAGTGATACTGACCTCCTGGTAATACTTGGTGGCCAGCTCGTAGTTCTTGTTGACCTCGGCCTCGCGGGCGAAGTGTTTGAGCTGCGCACTGGTGGTGAGGGGCGGGGGGATGGGGGGCTGGTCCTCGATCTGCAGCACCTTGTTGAGGGACTCGTGCATCTGGTCCACCAGGTAGATGTACAGCTCGCTCAGGAACGTCTGCAGCGCGAAAACACAGAACGCATTACATACAGAGCGTGTATTAAAGGTATTAGACGGCCTCTTGTTGCTGAAAAATCGTTTAAAATCGGCTCTCAGGGAACAATATGCTTTTGTTGACCTACTGTTCTTCTTCTTCTTCTACGTTCTCGGGCCTTAAGGCCACAATGGGTAAGGCACGTATGTGTCCATTTTCCAGTTTTCACTGGTGGCCTCGCTGCATTCAGCCAACACATTCCGATTTCGGAGGAGGTCAAAGGAGAAAAATTATTTGGAAGATTTTTTGGGAAAAAAAGCAGGAGAATGGGTCAATAAGTCAGAAAGATAGTAGATGATAAAAAGCAAATGGAAAAAGCAGAGTCAAAAAGAGAGTGGCAGATTAGAGGAAGTTACAAGCACAGAACTTCAAGAAGGTGGGGGAACTATTTGTACAGAAGACCCCCTGGTATCCCTATGGCGGGACTGTCAAGTTCAAATTTCAGGATCAAAATCTTAAAACTCTATACAATATTATGTTGTTGTTTTTTCAAGGACATACAACAAACAAACAATTACACGACAAGTGTAAAGTGACGTTATTTTATTTACAAGAGACAAAACAAAACTACCGGATATTTCGGCGATTGCGCCTTTATCAACATAGACAAACAAGAAAACAGCAAACAGCAAAAATAAGCAGACAAAAGGAGCAAAAAATCAACAAGATCAAAAAACAATACTTCCCTTCTACAGTCCAATGCGTAAATGATCAAAGGGACATAGGAAAACATGAGCTTCATGCTGTTCATTTATGAAGTTACTGTCACTGATCCGCCTTGGTTTAAGGTTGTGTCAGACCAACTGACATAGGCTAGATCACTGAGGCTACATCAAAATGTTGTTATGCTCAGCATAGTTATGTGGGGATTGTCCTTAGCCATGACAAGCTCCTAGCATAACATCATCAGTCTCCAAAATCCTCTGAAGTCGAAGTGGTGACTGCCCACATGGCGGGGTAATCACACACTTAATGTTCTCAACCCTAGCTGCATTTGTACCATAGTGTTCAAGTGCTTCAGCTGTTGGGATGACCCCTGGAGTCTTTTAGCCAGGGTACAACAAACAACAACAACAATATATAGAGCTTGTATTAAGGATTGGTGCAGTAATAGTTCTTCAGCCGAAGTTGGACATGCTGGGCCTAACTATTTCTTAGTTAGGCGCATAATGGCAGCATGGCGCATCTATGCTCATGTGACAGGAGGCTGTCTGAGCGAACAATGAAAAAGAAGAAGCTCCCCACCTGCAGCTGCTGTCTGTCGTCGAAGTTGGTGGTCTTGAGGTATTTCTCGCGCACAATCTTGATCACTGAGTGCTTCAGCTGCTCCTTGAAAGTGAAGTACTTGCCCGACGAGTTCAGGTGGTAGATCAGCTTCTGTCGCCTGAGTGCACACGCGCATGCGCACACACACACACACACAACCAGAATAATACATGTTAAAGACTGTTGATAGTCAGAAAAGTTCAGCGTTCATGTCCACAAAAGACAAACTTTGCATTAAGTCTTCTACTGCCCCGGGTGCAGATGTCAAGTCAAGTCAATGTCAAAAATACTTTATTATCACGTTAGGTGAAATTACAGTGTGGTCTCGTACAAGTACAATACAAGCAAGGAAACACATTTGCATGCATTAAAAATGGAAACAAAACTAAGGCAAAATGGACAACAAATCATGGTTCGCAAGAAGTTGGACATAGTTAGGGTCGATACAAGCGACTATCAAAACATTAAGAACTGCCCTCTTTCCCACCATTTCGTGTGCACCAAGACGTTGCCTGTACGTTATTGCCAGCGTTGCAGGTGGTCGCCGGGAAACATCTTCCACATGGTTGTCTATTTTTAGAGTTTATATCAGTTGTTGTTCTTCTTGTTGTCTTACCCTGGCTTAAAGACTCCAGGGATCATCCCAAAAGCTGAAGCACTAGAACACTAGAATGCACCAGCTAGAGATGAGAGCATTACGTGTGTGACCGTTTTTGATTAGCCCATGTGAGCAGCCACACTCCAACTTCAGAGGATTTTGGACTGATGATGTTAGGCTAGGAGCTTGCCATGGCTAAAGACAATCCTCGCATAACTATGCAGAACATAGCATTGATGTAGCCTTGGTGTTCTAGCTTATGTCAGTTGGTCTGACACAGCCTTAAGGCAAGGCGAGCTTATATCAGTGCATTTCCGTTCATTTAACACATTTAATAAAGTAGGTGAACGTTTTTTCTTCTTCTTTTGAAGCATAACTTGGCAGAGAAGGTTACAAAGAACAGAAAATATTTGGTGCCAGAAGAGATAAATACAAATCTGGAAATAATGTGAAGCCAATACAGGTATCAAGGAACAATAAAAGTGTCTAGGTTTCTGTACGACTATGATTTCCAGAAAGCAGAAGAGGCAAGAGGTACTTTGGAAAGCTGGGTTAAAAAATTGTGTTACCTACCGTTCCTCCATGGCTTCGTTGGTCTGATTTTCTTCATCCTTCATCTCCTCTCCAAATAGATCCCTGATAAAACAAAAAATGTACTACACATAACCAAACTTTGCATCATCAGTTATTGAGTCCATCGGGCTGACAACCCAAACCAAACTCTCTCTCTCTTTTTGAGTGGAGCTTGTTCCTTTCCGGCTGAACTGGGGGGATTAATGGTCTTAACCCAGTGCAAGCACTTAATCCTTTCTCTTTTTATCTGTCCTCTCTTCTATCTAAGGCCTAATGTTTCAGTTTCTTCTCAGGCCTTGAGCCTTTTCTTCCGGCATGAGTGGTAGAACCTCCCTGGTTCCGTGGCAAAATAATCAAAGTGTTGATTGTGGCCATGCATAGCCAAGAAAAAGAAGAGCCCCCCCCCCCCCCCCCCCCCCCCCTTTTCATTTTCACAAAACAAAACTTTGATAAACACACATACATTAATACACTAGTTGAGCGCTGAACAAGAAACATAATGCTACTCGTGCTAAAGTGTGCATTTCTAAAAGCTTTAAAATCCTATGCTCACAGTCGTTTGAGCTGATAAGATTTTTTTTGGGGGGGAATGCCATGCTTTTTTTTTTCTGTACACTATATCACAAGTTGGTTGTTCTTTTGCTTTGTTTTGTTTTTCTCACAGTATTCTCTCTTTCTTCTTGCATTAAAAAAACTTCCAATTTAAATTAAAAATACATTCGGTTGTGGCTTTAGAAGACTCTGAGACAAAAATATAAACAGGTGAGACAACCGTATTCTTTAAACCACAGTAATCAACAGAATGCTATTTTGTGCAGGTAACCAATTTTAAGCGATTTTTCACAAAAGGGAGGGTTTCTGTCTCCTTTAAACATACAGTAAATCATTTCACATAATAATTCTTACCTGAATTCTTCCAGAATAAGGGCTGCTACACTGGAGATCTGGCTTTGGAAATCCTCAACAGCCTGTCGAACACAGAGAGAGAGAGAAAGAGAGAGAGAGAGAGAGAGAGAGAGAGAGAGAGAGAGAGAGAGAGAGAGAGAGAGAGAGAGAGAGAGAGAGAGAGAGAGAGAGAAACAAAGACACACAGAGAAGCACACACATACACACACACACACACACACACACACATATGTGAGCAAGTCATATCCAGAACTGTATTCATTTTTCAGTGTTCATTGTGCATGTCCCAATCAGTCACAAAGAGCTACATCAAGAAAAAGCACTTCATATCAAATCTGTTATTAGACTAATTATAGTGCAGTACATTCAACATCAAAGGGGCTGCCATACTGCACACAGTTCAACCCAACTGCGATCCAACTGTGACATTTGTGAGGCATGATTCATGTGAAATACTACTGTCAAAATGAATCTGACGAAATCTGACTAGTTTTGTTCACTATACTTGTAGTCCCCCGTACACGAATCAGATAAAATGTCTGTATTTTTTGTATCAGACTTTCTATGAGATTCGTGTATTGGGGTCAATATGAGTATAGTGAACAAAAATAGTGGAATTATTTGAAGACCCCCCACCCCCCACGGGGGGGGATGTCCTTTACCTTGTCAGCACAGTCAGTCCTCTTGGGGAAGGCAGGACGGGGAGGGATCAGTTCAGCCACCCTGCCACACACATCAAACCACACATTATAGGACAATTAACCCACTTACCCCCACCCTGCCACACACATCAAACCACACATTATAGGACAATTAACCCACTTACCCCCAACCTGCCACACATCAAACTACACATTATAGGACAATTAACCCACTTACCCCCACCCTGCCACACACATCAAACCACACATTATAGGACAATTAACCCACTTAACCCCCACCCTGCCACACATCAAACCACACATTATAGGACAATTAACCCACTTAACCCCCACCCTGCCACACATCAAACCACACATTATAGGACAATTAACCCACTTACCCCCACCCTGCCACACACATCAAACCACACATTATAGGACAATTAACCCACTTACCCCCCACTTCCACACATCAAACCACACATTATAGGACAATTAACCCACCTACCCACCAAACCACACATTATAGGACAATTAACCCACCCACACATCAAACCACACATTATAGGACAATTAACCCACCTACCCCCACACACACATCAAACCACACATTATAGGACAATTAACCCACCTACCTGCCACACATCAAACCACACATTATAGGACAATTAACCCACTTAACCCCCACCCTGCCACACATCAAACCACACATTATAGGACAATTAACCCACTTAACCCCCACCCTGCCCACACATCAAACCACACATTATAGGACAATTAACCCACTTACCCCCACCCTGCCACACACATCAAACCACACATTATAGGACAATTAACCCACTTACCCCCACCATCAAACCACACATTATAGGACAATTAACCCACTTAACCCCCACCCTGCCACACATCAAACCACACATTATAGGACAATTAACCCACTTAACCCCCACCCTGCCACACCCAAACACACATTATAGGACAATTAACCCACTTAACCCCCACCCTGCCACACATCAAACCACACATTATAGGACAATTAACCCACTTACCCCCACCCTGCCACACATCAAACCACACATTATAGGACAATTAACCCACTTAACCCCCACCCTGCCACACATCAAACCACACATTATAGGACAATTAACCCACTTACCCCCACCCTGCCACACATCAAACCACACATTATAGGACAATTAACCCACTTAACCCCCACCCTGCCACACATCAAACCACACATTATAGGACAATTAACCCACTTACCCCCACCACACACACCAAACCACACATTATAGGACAATTAACCCACACCCCCACCCTGCCACACATCAAACCACACATTATAGGACAATTAACCCACTTACCCCCACCCTGCCACACATCAAACCACACATGATAGGACAATTAACCCACTTAACCCCCACCCTGCCACACATCAAACCACACATTATAGGACAATTAACCCACTTACCCCCACCCTGCCACACATCAAACCACACATTATAGGACAATTAACCCACTTACCCCCCACCCTGCCACACATCAAACACACATTATAGGACAAGTAACCCACCTACCCACCACACACATCAAACCACACATTATAGGACAATTAACCCACCTACCCACATCAAACCACACATTATAGGACAATTAACCCACTTAACCCCCACCCTGCCACACACCAAACCACACATTATAAGACAATACATTATAGGACAATTAACCCACCACCCTGCCACACACATTATAGGACAATTAACCCACTTACCCCCACCCTGTCACACACATTATAGGACAATTAACCCACTTACCCCCACCCTGTCACACACATTATAGGACAATTAACCCACTTAACCCCCACCCTGCCACACACCAAACCACACATTATAAGACAATACATTATAGGACAATTAACCCACCACCCTGCCACACACATTATAGGACAATTAACCCACTTACCCCCACCCTGTCACACACATTATAGGACAATTAACCCACTTACCCCCACCCTGTCACACACATTATAGGACAATTAACCCACTTACCCCCACCCTGTCACACACATTATAGGACAATTAACCCACTTACCCATTATAGGACCACCCTGTCACACACACACACATTATAGGACAATTAACCCACTTACCCCCACCCTGTCACACACATTATAGGACATTTAACCCACTTACCCCCAACCTGCCCAACGCTAACCTTGCTATGAAATCCCAGGTCAATGGAAATAATTTGCGCAATTCACTGCAGTAGGTAATTTAAAAAATAATAATTAAAGATATAATTTTAGTCTGAAAATGCATTGAATGATGTCTATTATGTTCTTGATACTCACAAAAAGTCACAAAGAAACTTTCATTTCAAATTTATGGTACCGATTATTTTTGTGTAAAATGTCACATGTGACGGCAAAATGTGCACCACAATTAAAAAAAATAATTTTTAAATGCAAGAAGGCTCCCAATTTGGAACCAGAGAACTAAATATTCAGTCTACTACAGCTATGTGCAATAAAACTGTGCAAAACAATGTCCCTCGCAAAGATGGGCTTTGCAAACAGTGCATCCTACAACAGTTTCTTTATGACTTCTATACTGCAGCCATTCGACTGACGGCATCCACTTTTACAATAATTTTTTGTGTCAGATCATCGATTTTGGCTTCAAGAGCTTCCAAGTCTATTATCTACGTCACACTCAACCCCTACTCGGTCAATTTCTACAAGTTACCTCGCTAAAAAGCCGTCAAAATCGCTGTAATCATGTACGATATCATTCAACAGGCGCCATAATTCTTCGTCAGACAACTAACATTTTTTTTAATTGTTGACTCCAAAAAATCATAAAATCGTGAAAAATTTATGAATTTGGACACAGTAAAGTCCAAAAGAAACTACAGGAAGTGGACTAACACGCAAGTCATGCAGTGCAAGAATCTTGCATATGTAAACAGCACAGTCTGTGGCCATAGTCAGCAAGTGCAAATTGGACGCTAGCGGGCGCTTCTGTTTTCTGATAGTTTTCCGGGCTCTTGCGGGCGCTCCATAGGTTTATGGGTTAAACATCTTAGAACATCACTGGGACATAACAAAACAGCAGGAATTTCTTCATGCTGGCTCCATGACTAAGACATTATTGCCGTCAATATGAGGCTTAGTAGGTGGTGTCCGGTGTGTGTTAACTCAGAACAGGCTCCACTGAACTGCATCGAAGTGAATCAGCAGCAGTGCAGTGTCTCCTCAGTTGGTTGCTTCCTGACAGCCGAACATAGATTTGCTCCCTTTGGACTGCTGGTTTCAGATTCGGTGACCTGGCAAGCCAGGATGTGGGCTGTTTAGGGACCAGGGGCATGATGTCAGAACTCACATTAACATAAAAGTATCTATAAAATCTGTAATTCGCTATCACATATCATGAGTACCTTCCTTTACTCCCAGGCTCTCACGCTATCCTGACTATCTCACTGTACCTTCTGGCCATCTCCTCGGGGGGTCGTTTGGGGACGAGGGGACTGGTAAGGGTGATGTCGATCATGAGGTAGGACTTGGCGTCGGCGTACTGCTGTCCCTCCACGTTGATGGGGGCTTGACCATCCACCTCAGACCCCGTGTCTGACTTGAGCGTCGTCGATGCCTGGGATTCATGGGACCATTTTTGTTTTAAAAGTCAAAATCTTCAGCGAAAAAAGATCAATTTATTAAATTTTAAATTTTATTATACTAACAAAGCAAATCTTCGGGCATGCTTCTTTTCTGTAAAAAAAATAAAATTGTTTTACGAAAGAAATGTCAATGGCCTAATTGTGGTTTTTTCTTGTTGTTGTTTTTTCTCCAAAAGAAAGTTTTGGATTTTATCAAAGATATTCTAAAGGGGAAGATAAGCATCCGGTCTCTTTTCCCTATATGAGTAGTGAGGACAGAAACACTGGCTATGTCCCTTTTAAACAGGACACATTTTACACGGCGATAGGCCAGTTGAATTCTCCGTTCAAGTTCCAGTCTGAGTTTTTGGATAGCCTCCACTGTGAAAAGTGTACTGTCCCCACTAACGATAACTCTATCAGCCCGGTTCGCCGAGCTCTTAAGCAATCCATCTTACCCTTTTAGAATATCTTTGATTTTATTGCCATTAGAATATAAATAAGCACTCTTTAGTCTTAAAAGGTAGCTTCAGTTCTATCAAACTTTACAGCATCATCATAAAGTTTCGTAATACAAAATGGGAGTTGATGACAAATTATGGCATTATTTATTTTTGATGGCTCTACATTCACACACTCTCTCTCTCTCACACACACACACACACACACATACACACACACACATACTCTCTCTCTCTCTCTCTCTCTCTCTCTCTCTCTCTCTTTCTCACTAAAGAACAGACAGAGACACAGAGACACACATGCATGATGGCTCTACATTCACACACACACACGCACACACACACACACACATACATTCTGTCTCTGTCTCTCTCTCTCTCTCTCTCTCTCTCTCTCTCTCTCTCTCTCTCTCTCTCTCTCTCTCTCTCTCTCTCTCTCTCTCTCTCTCTCTCTCTCTCTCTCTCTCTCTCTCCTCTTTCTCACTCAAGAACAGACATAGAGACAGAGATACACATACACACATGCATCACACACATACACGTATGTGCATAATCATGCATCATGCACAAACACACACACACACACTACCTTCTGTTCCCTTTTCTTCTCTCTGCTCCCCCTCCCTCCCCCCTCCTCCTACATGCAGAGAGAAAGTCATTTTAAAACACTTGGCGGAAAAAGAAAAAAAAAAAAGAGGCAAAAGGGTGCTTTGGGACCTGCATGCAACTAAGGCCCCCCCACCCCACTTTCAATTCCACCTTCACACTTCCCTTCCCTCACACAAACCACGACACTTCAAAAGAAAATGTCCGTCATGTTAATACTTGTTGATTTTTGTTACTTGCTGAAGAATAAGGCTTCTCTTGAGTAAGACGAATTTGGATTGGTCTCATCTTGCTTGATCCTGTGTGACCTCACACAATTTACTAGGCTAAATGCTATACTTTGCTTTAATATTAATTTTGATCGATAACTCTTTCCTGTATCCAATATCCTGTGTGATGCATGTATGTGTGTTTGTGTATGAGTGTGTGTGTGTGTGTGTGTGTGTGTGTGTGTGTGTGTGGTTTCCTTCATCTCCTTTGTGGTTCTACATTTGCCATGTGTTCTTGACTTTTTCTTAAGCTCGTTGTAATTTGAATATTAGATTTAATCACTATTATTGATGCCGCTGTTAGGATATTGTCATTGTTGTCTTGTAAGAAAACAAAACAAACAATACTTCTCTTTGGTGATCATTAATGCTTAATACTGTTTTAAATGTTATGCTATATTAAGTTAATTTCAAAAACTGATTACATTTGTATCCTTTTTAAAAATAATTCTTTCACCCTGATCTATTTTCTATGAAGTTATTTTTTTCCTTTGCTCTAATTCCATTACATATGCATGAATTTGTCTGTGTATATATATGTATGTATACTGCTGCTGATGGGATGAAAGAGTGAGTGAAAACATGAACTGTGGGATGAATGAAGAGAAGGAATACAAATTGTTGAATACAAAAAAAAAATACTTGTTGATTTCAAGACTGATGTAACCAAAGGCTTTGAACTCAGTTACACTGCATATGGGAATTTGACCCCCCTCCGAAAAACAACAACAAACTATTATCTCTACTGACTGATGCTACAAGAACTGCATATACAAATACTGAAGATTCTAAAACAACATACTGATGAGTCGACAACAATCTGTACCATCCATACGTCTTGAAAGCAGATTTATTTTGCAGATATCATGTATTTATCAATTGTTTACAATTTTATTTGAAGCAAAAATCTATACACATGAAAGCATGCAGAAATCTATCCTCATATAATTATTTAGCTACTTACACATGCATTTTGACATGTATACAATCTGAGGCATGCACATACAGTAACAACTCAGATACATAGAGTTCAACATGCATGCACACACACACACACACACACACACACACACACACACACACACACACACACACACACACACACACACACACACACACACACACACACACACACACACACACACACACACATTAAACATAAGTCATACTCAAGTAAAAAAAAATATACAACAGAAAAACACACACACACACAAACACACAACAATCAATTTGGTATGAACAGAAGACTTATGTACAACAATTATTACATTAAAACAAACAACAAAACCAATGCTTCCAAGAAAAACTATGAGTATCACACTGTTTGACGCAACACCAACATACATGCTAATGTCAAAGAAACGGTTTACAACCTTCGACAATGGAGATTTTTTGTCCTTGTGTTTAGTTTCAGCCTACAGAAAACAAACCAGGCACAACAAGGCTCATTCCATGTCAGAATAGTCAGCAGTTTAGGAGGAACCAAAGTGCACTGGTGCAAATATCTTGAAAATTATAGAATATCATTTAGTTCCATCCACGAGGTTGGTCAGTTTTGTTCTCCTGGATTTAAAAGTTAATCAAATGCAAACAAAACAGTTACTGGAGTTTCACACTGTAAAAAAACATAAACAAGTACAAACAGACAAATGAAAAAGGATATTAAGGAACCAGTTGTAATTAAATCTTAAAAAAGAATGATTGATAAAACTCGTTAGCAGTAGAATACAAACTGACACATTACAATAGTTCATGAGTTTATAGTCTCAGTTTCTGTGCAACACTTACTACGAAAGACATGCATTTCTTGAGTCTTACTGATCGTCAACACCAACATACCGAATTTTGAATGAAATGCGAAACAGATGTTAAATAAAACCCACTAGTAATATACATGCTTGCAAAAAAGAAAAAAAGAATGTTACTGCATAGATTTCACAAAGAAACGGTCAAATGGTGAGAGCATCAATTACCAAGTAAATTACTTACGCTTAACATTGACCAGACGCTGTGAAAGTGCTACTGTACTTGCATAACAATGATGTTTAGCATGTTCAAACTATTGCATCGGCCCGAAAGACGAAAACACATCAAACCGATCGCATCACAAACATTAACAAATCATCATCAATCGATGTACTAAACACAGCAAATCAAGACTGCATAACAGAGCAAGAAAGTTGAGTCCTGAGCCCCCCCTACCCCACCCCACAATGAGATCTAACGAATACTGACAGCACAACCTGGGAAAAGGGAAAGGTCACAGCAAGCAGAAAAACACGGCAGTATTGCTCCATACACACCTCTGGGTCATGGTGCTGGTTTACACTATTGGACCTCTGCAAGCAACCCATGGGCACAGTGTGTAGGCTACGGTATCATATTATTGTGAAGTTTAACTCATTGTCTTGGAACCTAAGGCACTAAAGATCATGTAATTTAAGTCACTAACGAAAAGCTAATAAGCCAATTTGATAAATCCATCTATTAAGTAGCACCAGATAATAGAAATAATTAATCATCAAACAGTAATTTTTTGTACCAAATTGACAAAAAATGTGAACTAAAGAAAGGCAGGGACAAAAAGAAACTGGTTGTTAGGATAATTCTCCAAAAAGCTAATTACGATATGAATTGTTGGCCAAAATTTGTACTTTTCTGTTATGGCAGGCATCTTATTCTTGCTAGTAAGGAATAAGAATTAAGATACTGCATAACAATGTGACAGAAACAGATAAAAAAAAAATCAAATCAAATCAAGACTGAATACTATTGTTAAACAGTTGCTAGTAGTGTTTGGTTACAAATGGCTATTATATAAAAATTTTAATAAAATATGAAACGGAATGAAAGAGCCAATAAGTCATGAAAATATATGTGAACAAAACAGGATAGGCAAGAAAGCGCAAAAAACAAAAACGACTACACACAATTTCAAATATTGTCTTCTTAGCAATTGGCTAATAAATTAAACTCAGTGACTCTTTCAGATTGGACGACGTAACTCACAAAATGTTGGCCCAGCAGCGTTATCAAAATGCTAAGAGATCGACTTACGTGATATCGGACAAGAAATCAAAAATGCAGTTTTATCTGCACTTACTGGTACTATTTCCCACCATGTGTGATTGTCGGTTCAGGGTTAGGCACCAACACAGAGACACTTATGGGTGTGTGTCAGGAAAAACATTCTAATAATTAACACTACCACTTTTAACATATGTTTATGTATCCTTTACTTCAAATAAAACCCAACTAAGCTAGAAGTCACACAAAACAATGACCAGCAAACCCAATGACAATCCAAATAATTTAGTATTTGTTTCTGCTAATTATAAGCATTCTGAACAAACTATTACTCTGTGTGGTGGTTTTTTTTACTAGCACTAGCAGCCTTAAGAAATGAAAAATGAATATTTTGGATATACATTGTAAACTAATGGGGTTTCTTAGAAGAAGAAAAAATATATAAAGTAAAAACTAAATGGGAATAAATCAAAAGATTACCATTACTACGCGCAAAACTGAGGCAAAGTGCTGAAAAAATAACACATATATTAACAACAGCCATCACTCTTTTTTTTGTGTAAGAAAACTTATAGACAAAATCCAGAGTTTAATTTAAATTATCCGACAAAATAACTATTTAAGCTCCTACCAATTTAGTGTAGTGTGAATCAAACTTTTTATTACATGAATGTTGTTGTTGACCTACCCTGGCTAAAAGACTCCAGGGATCATCACAACAGCCGAAGCACTTGAACACTATGGTACAAATGCACCAGCTAGGGATGAGAACATTACGTGTGTGACCGTTTTTGATTGCCTCGCCACGTCGCGCAGCCACACTCCGACTTCGGAGGATTTTTACATGAATAAAATAAACTAATATTTTGTAATCTGAATCAAACATATTTTAAAAGGTTTCTCAAAATCAATGTCAATCAAAGAAGACTTCTTTTTTTTAAAGAAACTTATGTTCCCTCCAAAATTATCTATTTTAAATAAAATGTGACTTGGGTCCCAGTTAAAAAAATGTATGTACTTTGAATCAAATGTAATCATTTTTTCCTAATAAAAGAAAGAAAAAAAGGTTTTAATAGAATGATGTATTCTGATTCCAATATGATTCCAATGTAGGTCTCTTAAAAATTATGTATTCTGGATAAAACATTTGTGCTAAAAACACACAAACAGGATAAAAACTTTCCAATATTTCGTCTATTATTGACTTCCTCAGGGTTAGGGACGGAATAGTGTTCTGGATAAAATATAGCTAGAGCTCCCATTATTGTGATGCACAAGAGACTTTTCTTCTCTAACATTTATGTAATGCAACATTTGTGTCCTATCTGTGAACAATATAGAATAGCCACACCTGTAGTGATAACCCGCCACCATAAGAATCAAAGAAGAAAAAGTAAAACTATAGCAGGAGTAGACAGTGGATAGGAGTGAAAAGTGCGCTCAGTTTACAGACGCATTGGCACAGAGAGAGAGAGAGAGAGAGAGAGACACTTGACAACTTTATTATGCAAGGATTGAGATTTTAGGCCAGGCCTATTCTTACAACCTGTCCTTGAGACGGAAACAAGACTAATACAAAACGATAAGGCAAACAGATAATTATGATATATGAGAGAGAGAGAGAGAGAGAGAGAGAGAGAGAGAGAGAGAGAGAGAGAGAGAGAGAGAGAGAGAGAGAGAGAGAGAGAGAGAGAGAGAGAGAGAGAACGCATAACAGTAAATCAAAAGGCCATTGAAAGTGCAAATGTGCAGAAGGACAGTTGCAGTGATGCAGTCATTTTCAATGCAAAAAGTATGCATGCAAAGAGGAAAACCCAATTAATGATTATACAATATCGTATAATTATGTGCTCATAAATGACTGTGTAGTTAATCCACTGTTATTTACTCTCCAGTCAAAGACAAGAGTTAGAACAGAAAACCCCCCAAAAAGGTTTTAAAAATAGATTCTTTAACAAAATAAAAAGTTAAAGATAGCGAAGAAGAGTCAGCAAAGAGACAAACAAAAGCCATCAATAACAACAATGACATACAATCATTAGAGCACAATACCCACATGTAAACACACAGAGACACAGACATACACACACACAGAGACCAGACCTACCCCTCCTCCTTTCTTGGCGTCTTTCTTGTCGGCCTCTTTCTCCTTGCCCCCACCACCCCCTCCCTTCTTCGGGGCCGGAGAGTTGCTGTTCCTGTTCAACTGGTTCAGTGCGATGCGGGCCGCTTCGTCGCAAATCCCCGACCTCCGCTTCGTCTGAAACAAATCTTTCTTTTGTTAATGTAAAACAGTTGGGTCAAGTTACACAGGCATATATAAAAAGTTGTAAGTTATTTAATATGAATTGTTCGCAAATAGCCAAGGGGCATAATTTCGCGGTTTGCACGAGTGACCTTTACTGTCCTACTTTTTGTTGGGGGACAATCTGATTTTGTGGTCAAAAGACACATTATATTTTTGGGGAAAATCGTCTATAAAATTTAAAAAAACACATACACTTTCATCCAGAGTTTTTTTTACAGTGTGTTTGCAAAGTCTTTCAAGCACATGCCAAGTGATTGTAATAAAAACAGTTTATTTGTTCTTTAAGTATGACCGGTAATAATACAACAAAACACTGAAACACACACCTAAATATCTTCCCATGACCTTTAAACTGAAAACGAAGAAATATCCCCCGAAGTCGGTGTGTGGCTGCCCACGTGACGGGGTAATCGAAAACAGTCACGCACGTAATGTTCTCATCCCTAGCTGATCCATTTGTACCATAGTGTTCAAGTGCTTTGGCTGTTCGGATGATCCCTGGAGTGGTTTAGCCAGGGTACATCAACAACAACAACAAAATCACCAAAAAAGCTTACTTTTTCATGGAGGAAATGGTCTGTGTAAGGCAGCACTTTGTAAGCCCCACGGATTCGCTTAACTGGGAGAAGAAAAAAAGAAATAATGATTAAGTAAAAAAAGTAAATACACAAACAAGAAACAAAAAAACCCCACATAAAATATTAGAAATGTTACAAAACAACAACAACAACAACAAAACCCAGCTAATAATCAAATAAATAAATGCAACATATTAGAAATGTTACAAAACAACAACAACAACAACAAAACCCAGCTAATAATCAAATAAATAAATGCAACATATTAGAAATGTTACAAAACAACAACAACAACAACAAAACCCAGCTAATAATCAAATAAATAAATGCAACATATTAGAAATGTTACAAAACAACAACAAAACCCAGCTAATAATCAAATAAATAAATGCAACATATTAGAAATGTTACAAAACAACAACAACAACAACAAAACCCAGCTAATAATCAATAAATGCAATATATTAAATGTTACAAAACAACATATGCTTTACGTCCTCCCGCTCTTAAAAAGAACATATGGGACATTACTTATTTATAAAGTTGTGGGAAAACAAAAAAACAAAACAACAACAAAACCCAGCTATTTATAATAATATGCAAAAGCCCCCACATTCCAATTTTTACTACACTTAACCCTTTCATCGCCACTGTCGCCTCTTGGCACCACAATGATTTAACACCCATGTCACTAGAAGGCATCAAATGAGGGTATCTGACCTTAACCCTTTCATCGCCACTGTCGACACAATGATTTAACACCCATGTCACTAGAAGGCATTGGGAGGGGTGACCTTATGTTCTTAATTTTGGGAGTAAGGCCCTATTTTATACATGTCAGAGAGGAATCCCCAATATTGCAGACGAAATCTATTCTCTACCTGGGTAAGTTTAATGGTAAATTTTGGCTGACGAATGGCTAGCGTTGAAAGGGTTAAAGAATGACCCTAAAAAATCAATTTAAACAAATTGAATAATGCACAAGAGCCACTCAGATGTACTAATATTTAATACAGTATGCAAAGATTTTACATACATAACACTGGAATGTAAAACATTATATCAATGCAAAATACACATATTACGAGTAAGAATTTTGTTTTGGTAGAAGGTCTGCATATATGTGTGGCGAACATGTTAAAAACAGGATGAAAAAGATGATAACAAATATAAAAAGTTGTATATACATGTATAAAATGCGATCTTTGTGGACCTTTCACTTGTTTGTCGCTTGTTTGGTTGGTTGGGTTTCCTTCATTTTGTGTGTGTGTGTGTGTGTGTGTGTGTGTGTGTGTGTGTGTGTGTGTGTGTGTGTGTGTGTGTGTGTGTGTGTGTGTGTGTGTGTGTGTGTGTGTGTGTGTGTGTGTGTGTGTGTGTGTGTGTGTGTGTGTGTGTGTGTGTGTGTGTGTGTGTGTGTGTGTGTGTGTGTGTGTGTGTGTGTGTGTGTGTGTGTGTGTGTGTGTGTGTGTGTGTGTGTGTGTGTGTGTGTGTGTGTGTGTGTGTGTGTGTGTGTGTGTGTGTGTGTGTGTGTGTGTGTGTGTGTGTGTGTGTGTGTGTGTGTGTGTGTGTGTGTGTGTGTGTGTGTGTGTGTGTGTGTGTGTGTGTGTGTGTGTGTGTGTTACCTCCAGGGTAGAGCAAGGGCGCAAGGTTGAGAAAAGCCACACCATGGAAGGAGGGAGTTCCTTCATCTTCCTACACACACACACACACACACACACACACACACACACACACACACACACACACACACACACACACACACACACACACATAACAGATTAAAAAATCAGTCTGATTTTTCGTTATTATTATTATTTTCTGTTGGCAGTCGTCTACGCTTCTTCAAAGTCTGAAATTTATTTCTTAATCCATGAGATCTCAAATAGTTAGACTGGTTTCTTTCTTTATGGCATCTTCAAAGGCCTAAAACAAAATACCTACATAAAACAGCTATATAGAGGTTCTTTATAAAGTCACTTTAAAAGTCCTTTGAATGAGAAGAATCACAACTGATAACATCATTCAAAAACTCCTGTCAGACAGTAACTTTAAAACAAGAGCAGGAATACCAACTTTTAAATCGTTAACCTTGGAAGTCCTTTCAAAAAGTAGATTTTAATCACTTATACAAAATAATAACTAAATACCATCTCAAGGTTTCTTTCAAAGGGTAAAACAAAGCATGGTTAAAGTACTTTGGACATGTTACAGGAAAGGGATGTAGGGGTTGTGGTGTTGTTTCAAAAAATGTTGAATATTATTGTACAATCATGGGTACAAAAGCTACAGATGTTGGGATGCTCATTATTAGGAAAGTATTGCATAAAACAGTGGTACAGTATGGACAGTGACATCATATCAAAATGATGCAAAACCATAGACTTTTGAACAAGATGACACACTTAACTGACCAACAAATGCACTCAAGACATTGTGAGATTTTTTGGGGTTATTTCTGAAAAAAAAGAAACAAAGATTAAAAGGACCACCAAATGTAAAGAAACAGTAAAGAGGAACAGGGATTTTCAGTGATGATATAGAAATATCATGTCAATTTATGGCGGTTCAGTTTTACCAGCCACTCTCAAGACATGTTAGGCAACAGGCAGGGAGGCAGGATGATTTTTTTAAAGAGGAAAACCCCATTTTAAATCAATCCAACAGACAAACTTCCTATTAATTCCTTTGTATAAAGACACGTCTTTCTTATAAACTTCTTAACCTCCCAACCTCATCCCTTATCCAATTATCTTATCATTTTTACACAAAGATACAGCTTTCTACATGCTTTAACACATTTTCTCCTCAGACTTTAAAGGTGGACCCTGACGGATGACTTTTTTCAAGAAACACGTCGAGATCACCAGAAAGACAGCCTTTTCAAGGATCAGAACACTCACTTTGCTCTGGTTTCCTAGAAATCAACCCGTCAAAACAGCAATTCCTCCTTGGCGGAGATGCCGGAGAGAGAAGCCATTTTGGATGGGGTGGGTTGAGGCCACTCATTGTAATTGAAGCTTTTTCTTCTTTGTAGTGCAGTAAAAAAAACATTGGAGCTACTTCCTTTGTTGTGAGCGAAACTCCTTTTGGTAAACTGTATAAAATTTAAAAATAATAAAAAGGCTTGTATTGTGGAAATTTTGTGCAAACGATTTTGTCTAAACTCAGGCGGCCATTAGAAAAGAGAATATGACTTCAAGCACCTCCGCCAAGGAGGAATCGCCGACGGTTTGATTTCTAGGAAACCAGAGCAAAATGAGTGTTGCGATCTCTGTAAAGGGTGTTTTCCTGGTGATCTTGACATGTTTCTTGCAAAAACTCATCCGTCAGGGTGCCCCTTTAATCCTAGTTTTATTACCCATTGCATGTAAGGACATGTCTTTTCCAGCAAGCCTGCCCACATACACCCTCACTATTTTGAAACTCGATCCTAACGATTTACTCTCCACTCTGTCTTACTCTCCTCCATTGAATTTATAAACCTGTTTGTTTTGATTAGCAACACACACGCGCACTGGAGCACACATGCGCACACACACACACCTGCGCACACACACACATACTAATACACACATTGCTCACACAAACACTCACGCCTGCATGCATGCTTGTGCATGCTTGTGGCTTTCTACCACCACCACTCTCCCAAACAGAGTCATCATAATCCTTGTCACTCTTCCTCCCTGTGTCTCACCAATTACATCCAGGTAGAATAATGTTAACTACAGTAACAGACCAATACCGAAGATTGGTACAAAGGAGGCACACAAACACACAGATAGGGGTGGGGGTTGATATTCAATCAAAATTATACACACCCGCCCCTGATGCATTATTTGATATGAAAGAAAATAAAACAACAGAAAATGTTGTTTAGTACACATGGATTACTTTAAAATGATAATAAAATGCATTAAAAAAAACCTGCATATGAATAGTGAAGCTGTCGCTAATTATGTAGGCAACAACAACAAAAGACAAATCCTGACACATTGCAATGTGACTCAATATGATATAAACACAACAAACATGTACAAAAATATTCAATACAACAGAAATAAATCAGATGTAAAAACAATTAAAAACAAAAGATAACACAACTACACATCATTGATAATGGCAAAATGGTTGCAAAAGAACTTGCAAAAGAATCTGAAGCATATTTCAGTTGTTCGTAGAGGTTTTACCACCCATGCAATCCACAGTGGAACCTCCCTTATAAGGCTCCCTCCCCCCTCGTGGGGATACCGGAGGGTCTTTTGTATAAATAGTTCCCCCACCTTCTGGAAGTTCTGTGCTTGTAACTTCCTCTAATCTGTCACTCTCTTTGACTCTGCCTTTTCTCTTTGCTTACTGTTATCTATTATCTTTCTGCATTACCGGTCCATTCTCCTGCCTTTTTTCACGAAACACTTTCAAAAACATTTCCTCCAGCTGAAGTCGGACTTGCTGGGCTTAACTATTTCTTAGTTAGGCGCTTAACGGCAGCATGACGCATCTACGCTCATAATTGACTGTCTGAGCGATCGAAAAAGAAGAAAAAGAAGACTCCCTCCCAAGTCTTAAGACCTATACTTCTCCGAGATATTGCCCTTCCTTGTAAGTATTAAAATTACCTCCCTTATACAACTCCTTACCCTTTAGGACCTCATTTTGGATGATTTTTGAAGGTCTTATGAGGGAGGTTCCAATCTACTTCCTACTTGAGAATCAACAAAGAAAACGAAGTAACTAAAGTGTGAAAACGCTAGATCACCAGCCGCACTGCAGCATTTTCAGCTCCAGTGACCTTGACCTCCAACCAATGACTTTCATGATCAAACTTGGCCTAGATATCCTAACTACCCATTTGCATGCAAAATATGAGGGTCCTAGGTCCCTCCGTTCAAACGCTATTGTGGTAGCATACATAAAATAGTTAGCCAATCAGTCAGCCAGGAACACACAGACATCCTTGAAAACATTTCCAGCTTCAGTTCGTGGCTGGTAAGACTAGTCCAACACAACCAATGCATAGTGAAGGTCTACCTTTTTAGCCTTGCCTCCAGACGGCTGGGGTAATCGGAAGATCTCCACAGGCCAGTAGCGGTTCTTCGCCACAGAGTCTTGGAGCCTGGGAATGTTTAGAACGTTGTAATAATTATGTGTGTGTGTGTGTGTGTGTGTGTGTGTGTTTGTAATTCAGTATGAGTTAATGTGTGTGCGCTCACTGTGCACAGGCTGTCGTGCATGCATGTGTGTGTGTCCATATGTGTGTGTGTGTCTGTGTGTGTGTCAGTATGTGTGGTGTCTGTGTGCGCGCATGCATGAGCGCGTGTGTGTCTGTGTGTGTGTCTGTATGTGTGGTGTCTGTGTGCACGCATGCATGAGCGTGTGTGTGTCTGTCTGTGTGTGTGCATGTATCTTCTGGACTGTAAATAAGTGTGTGCGTCTGTGTGTGTGTGTGTGTGTGTGTGTGTGTGTGTGTGTGTGTGTGTGTGTGTGTGTGTGTGTGTGTGTGTGTGTCCGTGCAACCTAGTGTCTATGATTTACTGAATGGGAGATACAGATCGAGTCTGTACCTATGTGTGTGTGTTGTGTATATGTGTGCGTGCATGCATACGTGC
Organism: Phymorhynchus buccinoides; assembly: GCA_017654935.2. Lineage (NCBI taxonomy): Eukaryota > Metazoa > Mollusca > Gastropoda > Neogastropoda > Raphitomidae > Phymorhynchus > Phymorhynchus buccinoides. The sequence goes on from CM065688.1 coordinate 39,700,751, forward strand.
GTGTGCACGTGTGTATCACTGTGTGTATGTGGGGGTATCTGTGTCTGTCTGTGTGTGTGTGTGTGCTGCTATGTGCATGTGTTGTTGCTGGCTGTGTCATTCTTGAATAGTATTTTTGTTGTCTGCTTATTGTTGAACACTTGGTTGTAAAGCGCTTTGGGCTCATTTGAGGTAACACGCTATGTAAATGTACAGTTATTATTATTATTATTATTATTATTATTATGACAGACAGCACATAAGGAAATGGATTTTCAATACAATGTGAATACACACAGAAGTATAAATTAGCAATGCTTGTAACTGTTAGCAGAACTTCAATTATCCTCCATCAAAAAAATGAAACAGACTGCAACGTCACTGGAACATACAACAAACAAACAGCTACACGACAAGTGCAAAGTGACGTTATTTTATTCACAAGAGACAAAACAAACTACTGGATATTTCGGCGAATGCGCCTTTATCAACCTGCATCAGCAAGGAAACAATAGAAATTCAAGCAAGCATTTACAAACAGATGAATATGCAGACAGAAGCGTCACAATCATCCAATTGTTGATGGAGGATGCTATATGGATGAAGAAGACATGTACATGAAGCAGATATATAATAATAATAATAACATTCAATATAGTGGGTGTAGAGTGGCACAGTGGTAGCGCGTTCGCTTCGTGTCAAGCAAACCCGAGTTCGAACCTGGGTACAGGGGATTTTTTTCCTCTCACTTTGCACTAGGCCTTGCGGTCTGAACGTGGAGTCTTTTGGATGAGACGATAAACCGAGGTCCCGTGTGCCCATGCACACGTTAACGAAAAAGTTGTCATTTGGTCAAAATTTACCCCCCTCCCTTCCTTCCTCATCAGTCACACAAAAATCGCATGCAAAAAATATTAAAAATTGGGTGGCGCGCCTCTGGCTGCGACGCGCTCTCCAGGTGGGAGCAACCCGAATTTCACAGAGACGCCTCTGTGACTATAATGTACCTAACCTAACCTAACCAAACATTACATTTATATAGCGTAATGTTACACATAGAACTCCATTAGTTTAGCCTTTGAAGACTTAACAAAGATAGTCAGAAAAAATGCACATGTCCTCATTTTGGTCACAAAGTACTCCCCCCTCCCCCTTTTTTTCTCACAAAACTAGGAGAACAATGAGCCTACAATTGCAGAAATTATGGGATTACTGATGTGTACTTACAGACCAGGGAATAGAAGAAGCCTAAAAGCGCTACATTAGCACAAACACTGTTCTTCCAGAATTGAGAGTACAATAAGCTCACACGTGTTACATTCACACACACGCACACACACACAAAGTGGCACACACAAACAAACACACACACACACTTATTGCAACAATCTTAACATTCCCAGGCTCCAAGACTTACTTACACCTACACATTGACTTTAAAGTATCGAATGAAGAAAGCACATAGATGCCATCAATATTAGCATGAGAGCTGAAAGTGCCAAGATGGATCAGCTTGGTAACAGAAAGGCCAGGAGGAAACCAACAAACCTCAACCACGGTGTCCTATGTCTGTTAGCTCAGAACAGGCTCCACTGAACTCCACAGAAGTAATTCAGCGGCAGTGCAGTGTCTCCTCTGGTGGTTGCCTCCTGACGACCTAACATAGATTTGTATCCTTTGGATTGCTGGTTTTGGATTCTGCGACCTGACGATCCTAAGGTTTGGTTGTGAGTTGGGACTGGAGATGAGCGGTGTGAACGTAACGCCGCCGTAGCTGTACAACCCAGAAGATGGGACAGTGAAAAAACAAGTATGAAGTGCACCTACGCCTTGACAGCGGCGGACTCGAGGTAGCATCGTCGCTCGGTGTTCCAGGTGATGCGCAGTTTCTCAGCCTCTGACAGCTGCCGGTGCTCCCTGTCCTCCTTGCCTTTGAACTCCCCATCCTCATCCTCGATCGGCACCGAGGTGATGTAACTGAAAACAAACACACCTTGGCTTAAGGCTGTGTCAGACCAACTGTCATAGGTTTAAGACTAAAATTATAGGCCCATCGACAACTAAGGCCATGTCAGGGCTGTCACCACATTGAATCTTACCACTCCATAGGCTAGAACACCAAGGCTACATCAAAATGTAGTTATGCTCTGCATAGTTATGCGATGATTTCTTTTTAGCCATGACTAGCTCCTAGCATAACATCATCAGTATCCAAAATCCTCCGAAGTCGGAGTGTGGCTGCCCACATTGCGGGGTAATCCTAAACGGTCACCCATGTAACGTTCTCATGCCTAGCTGGTGCATTTGTACCATAGTATTCAAGTGTTTCAGCTGTTGGGATGATCCCTGGAGTCTATTAGCCAGGGCATAACAACAACAACAACAAAACAAACAACATCATCAACACAGAAGTATATATAATAACAAACAATGTGATGTAACTGAAAACAACATCAACACTGAAGATAATCAACAACAACGTCATGTTTTGTTGCATCATTGCAGTCAACGTTGAAGAAGGGAGCATAAAGCTACCTGAAAGCTACAAAGTAAGCTTTATTTTCTTGCATGAGACTGATAGAAATGTTTCTACATTTTTTTTTTAATCAAGTTTTGTACGGTTTATTCTCTTTCATGAAGTTCCAGGCACGTAAAAAATAGCAACCCCAAAATGAAAACATAGCACAACATTCTCTCTCATACTCTTTCTTCCTCTATCCCAGGCCATATGGCCATAATGGGTAAAATACGCATGTGTCCGGCAATTTTCACCAGTCTCCTCGCTGCATTCAGCCGACACATTCTGATTTTGGAGGACTCTCTCATCCTCAAATGCCAGAGATGTTACAAAATTGAAAAAAACCCACAAACCCACATAAACATTAATGATGAATGATACTCATCCATTATGGCACAAACAAACCTAAACCCCCCCAAAAAAACTATAAAAAAAACACACAGAAGACTAATAAAGATAAATAGTAGACGTCCTATATGTCACAGAAAAAGATGAGTAATAGTCAGCCCTTGCATCACAAAACTGAAACACACACACACACACAGATGCACACACACACACACAGAGGCACACACACACAGACACACACAAAGGCACACACACACACAAAGACACACCCGTCTAATATCACAAGAAGTGGATAGACGTTAAATGAAAGACACACACAAAGGCACACACACACAAAGACACACATGTGCAGGTGCGTGCGCACACAATGAGTGTGCACATGAACACACACACACACACACACACACAGGCACACACACACACACACACACACACACACACACACACAGAGGCACGCACATACACAAACAAAGGCACACACACACAAAGACACACCCATCTAATATCATGAGAAGTGGATAGACGATGAAAGGCACACACACACACAAAGACACACATGTGCATGTGCGTGCGCACACAACGTGTATGCGCATACATACACACACACTCAGAAAGGCACACAGACACACACACACACTGAAGATAAACAATACGCTTCGGTGACTCCACAAACCTGTCAGGAATGAAGACGGAATTGGCGATGGCTGATCCGGGCACGGCCCACTTCTTCTGTTTGTTGGGCAGCTCCTTGTCTGGCCCTGGCTTCAGCTGCCCCGCCGGAAACACCACCGCCATTTCTTTCTGCTCACACGCATCAACATCACTGGCAATGTTTCAACAATTCCACTGAACTCACTGTTACGTGCAACAGCACAAATTTTCATATTTATATTTATGTTGTTCATATTCTCGTAGACAGCAACCATCTTCTCAGGACTGTCACCTAGTAAAATGCCAAACACATGGTCAGTAATACAACTCTATACATAATCACCCTACACAAAAACAAACAAACCCCCAAACAGGCAATATGATACAAAATTTCCCACCAAGGCCTTTAGCTAATGAAGTTAGGCAGTGCTGAGAGCATCAGCCCTCCCGCTTAACATGTCACTCCAAGATTAAACAAACACATTATTATATGTCGCTGTTGTTGGCTTACTCTGGCTAAAAGACTCCAGGGATCATCCCACAAGCCGAAACACTTGAACACTATGGTACAAGTGCATCAGCTACGGATGAAAACATTACATGTGTGACCGTTTTTTATTACCCCATGTGCGCAGCCACACTCCGTCTTCGGGGGATTTTGGAGACTGATGATGTTATGCTAGGAGCTTGTCATGGCTAAAGACAATCCCCGCATAACTATGCATAGCATAACATTTTTATGTAGCCTTGGTGTTCTAGCCTATATATCAATGGGTCTGACACAGCCTTAAGCCAAGGCGAATTATTATATGGGATTCCCTTTGTGTGTGATGCATACACAAACACACCTGCCTACACATTTTTGTACTAAGACAGGGTTCATTCAGATATTTTATATCAAAATTCACAAACTTTCAAAGACCTTTTCAAAGACCCTTTAGCCTATTTTTAAAGACCTCTCACAACATGCAATGATGATGATTGCTTCTCACCGGTGTTAGCCAAAAGACCTGGATATAGGGAAGTAACTCGACAAATCGAGGACGTCTGCTATACGGAAAATTAGTGAAGTTAGATTGCTTATTTATCGATTCTGGAAGCAAAACAAATATGTTATGGCATCAATGACTTTTTAACCCCTTCACTGCCAGCCATATTTCAGCCAGAAAGTACCATTAAACTTAACTGGGTAGAGAAAACAAAATCTGCAATATATTGGGAATCCTCTGTGAAATGTATAACGTTAGGCCTATCCTTACCTCCCAAAATTAAGTCTTTGGATAATAGACCCCAATTTGATGCCTTTTAATGACATAGGTGTTAAATCACTGTGGTGCTAAAATGCGACTTTGGCGGTGAAAGGGTTAAGCCATCAATGACTTTTTCACAAACCATTTCACGATTGTCACAGACCAAAACCAATTTTCAAAGACTTGGAAATGGCACTCCGTTTCTCAAAGACCTTCAAAGACCGTGCGAACCCTGTAGGACTTACTGTGCCCAGGAGCGTACCTCACTGTTGCAGGGGACGGGCAGGGCATCACAATAGAAGAGAAGAGGAACCCTGTAGGACTTACTGTGCCCAGGAGCGTACCTCACTGTTGCAGGGGACGGGCAGGGCGTCACAATAGAAGAAGAGGAACCCTGCAGGACTACCTGTGCCCAGGAGCGTACCTCACTGTTGCAGGGGACGGGCAGGGCGTCACAATAGAAGAGAAGAAGAACCCTGCAGGACTTACTGTGCCCAGGAGCATACCTCACTGTTGCAGGGGACGGGCAGGGCATCACAATAGAAGAAGAGGAACCCTGCAGGACTACCTGTGCCCAGGAGCGTACCTCACTGTTGCAGGGGACGGGCAGGGCGTCACAATAGAAGAGAAGAGGAACCCTGCAGGACTTACTGTGCCCAGGAGCGTACCTCACTGTTGCAGGGAACGGGCAGGGTGTCACAATAGAAGAAGAGGAACCCTGCAGGACTTACTGTGCTCAGGAGCATATCTCACTGTTGCAGGGGACGGGCAGGGCATCACAATAGAAGAGAAGAGGAACCCTGCAGGACTACCTGTGCCCAGGAGCATACCTCACTGTTGCAGGGGACGGGCAGGGCGTAAATAGAAGAGAAGAGGAACCCTGCAGGACTTACTGTGCCCAGGAGCGTACCTCACTGTTGCAGGGGACGGGCAGGGCGTCACAATAGAAGAGAAGAGGAACCCTGCAGGACTACCTGTGCCCAGGAGCGTACCTCACTGTTGCAGGGGACGGGCAGGGTGTCACAATAGAAGAAGAGGAACCCTGCAGGACTTACTGTGCCCAGGAGCGTACCTCACTGTTGCAGGGGACGGGCAGGGCGTCACAATAGAAGAGAAGAGGAACCCTGCAGGACTACCTGTGCCCAGGAGCGTACCTCACTGTTGCAGGGGACGGGCAGGGCGTCACAACAGAAGAGAAGAGGAACCCTGCAGGACTACCTGTGCCCAGGAGCATATCTCACTGTTGCAGGGGACGGGCAGGGCGTCACAATAGAAGGGAAGAGGAACCCTGTAGGACTACCTGTGCCCAGGAGCGTACCTCACTGTTGCAGGGGACGGGCAGGGCGTCACAATAGAAGGGAAGAGGAACCCTGTAGGACTACCTGTGCCCAGAGGCGTACCTCAGTGTTGCAGGGGACGGGCAGGGCGGCGGCGTAGTAGTACTGGGCACCGGTCAGCTGCCAGGTGTCGGGGGTGGAGAACATGGACTCCACGGTGATGGTCATCAGGTTGCAGTCCTTCAGCTGCTGCTCGTCCTGCAGAGCCTCGTTCACTGCCACCGATATGTCCAGCTCCGGCTGGTCCACAGACAAATTATATGATAAGAAATTTCCCACTGAGGCCTTTAGCTAATGAAGTTAGGCAGTGATGAGAGCATTAGCCCTCCCGCTTAACATGTCACTCCAACAACATGTGTTGACAACAACAATGTAAGGCAAATCACTGTGAAAAATTACAAATTTTTCTTCTGCTTTCCCAGGCCATATAGCCATAATGGGTGAGGTATGTGTTTGATTTTCAGTTTTCACTGGTCTCCCCAATGCATTTAGCCGACACATTCTAATTTTGGAGGAGTTCAAAGGAGACAGTTATTTAAAAGTTTGGTTTTTGTAAAGGCAGGAGAATGGGCCAAGAAGGCAGAAAAATAGTGGATGATAGTAAGGAGAGAAACAGTCAGAGTCAAACTAAAGAGAGTGATAGATTAGAGGAAGATGCTAGCACAGAACTTCTAGAAGGTGGGGAACTTTTTCTACTGAAAGATCCCCCGGTAACCCCATGGGGGATAAAAATTACATCTAAGAAAAAAATTACATCTAAGTGCCAAGCACCATAGATTTCAATTGTATTTATTATATGACATCCAAACAATTATAAAATATTGCAACCAAAATAAAGCAACTAGGTGCCAAATACAATTACAAGACAGTTCAACTGCATTTCTCTGATACCTGATATTACCCCCCTTGTACTCAACGAATCAACTCAGAAAGTAAAGCAAAGTTCGAGGTGCAATGCATTCCCAGCATATATTTCCTTAACACCAACAGTCATCCCATCGGAAGAAAAAATGCAACTAAATGCCAAGAAAAGCTGTCGATAATAAAGTGATTAACTCGTAACAAATCTGACTGCATCCTCACCTGTCTCTGATCCCCCCCCCTTCTATTGATGGAAGGTACTTACTCTAGGGTTTTCAGCGGGGATCGCCTCAAGAGGGGACCCAGGAACAGGGTTGATTGTCAAGGTCTGCTGGAAACTGGTTTCTCCTGAGCATATAACACAAAAAGAGAGCTTTGTGAGTCAGTGTGTGTGTGTGTGTGTGTGTGTGTGTGTGTGTGTGTGTGTGTGTGTGTGTGTGTGTGTGTGTGTGTGTGTGTGTGTGTGTGTGTGTGCATGTGTGTGTGTGTGTGTGTGTGTGTGTGTGTGTGTGTGTGTGTGTGTGTGTGTGTGTGTGTGTGTGTTGTGGTTATCATCATGAAGAATTGGTTGGTTGTTTAGCCAGAGTGGTCAACATATTGACCGTGGGCCCTCTAGAAAAGAAGGATTTACCATTTTCAGATTATTAAATAAATAAAAAATAATTCTTCAAACAATCAAATTTATCATTTTTAGATTATTTAATAAACAAATATTCATTCTTCAAACCAATCAAATTCTCCTATTTTCTCAAATGCTTCACACTTTAAACTTGAATCATATATAAAATAGCAACCAACAAAATATGCTTTGCTTTCTGGTCTTCAAGCAGCGAGTTTCTACCTTTGACAAGAGGAAGCAAGTCCACTGTGCACTGTCCCAGTGTGACGGTCTTCTCTTCCTTCTGGCGTCTTTCTTTGGGCATCACTTCGATCACCGTCACTGTCACAAAGCATGTCAACTCAAGAGCGAATGCAACAAACGTAACTCCTTTGACTGCTGGAGCAAAACTGGGAAAGAACAACAACTTGAGTCAATGTGGTGAAACGGTTTGGAGACATACCTCCCCCTCCCCTCCCTAATTGTTAAACAAAACAAAACATCTGCATCCCAGAGTTATTCCCCTTCATTTGATGGCAACATCAATTAATCAACCAATGTTTATATTGTCCATTTGACAGGAAATTCTTTTTGCAGCGATAAAACAAATCAACAAAACATCACAACATCAGAGCTGTTGAATGTGTTTGAATGTGTTATTTAATGTGTGATGTGGAAGTTAAGGAGTTAGGACAAGCAATGATGCATAAATGAATCTGCATCACCATCTTAATTGACTGTGCATTATTCAACATGAGCAGGAACAGATACTAATGATTTTCACATATGTCCTATATGTGCCTGCCCAGGTCGAGAGGACGTAAAGCCTAAATTTTCATTCATTCAATGATTTTCACACAGATAAATATCCAACCAGATATATATACATAACACATAATCTCTCTCTCTCTCTCTCTCTCTCTCTCTCTCACACACACACACACACACACACACACACACACACACACTCACACAGACAGACAGAAATGAAATGGACAGAAACAGAGACAGACTCATGCGACACACACACATACACATACACGCACATACACCCCCACACGCATACACACACCCCCACCCCTAAAGCAGCTGAGACACACAAACACATCCTTACACATACAAAACTAACAACTTCTACTCACACACAACTGGTTTATGGGCAATTTCGTCAATAGCCAGGGGATCTTCGTAGGTGCAGTTCAGAGTAGCGTTGAAGTTGAACTCAGCCGGTTGGTCAGGTAGACAGTCCACTTTCGGGGTTTCCCCGAGCACCTTCTCCGAAAATTCCACTTTCACCATCACGTTGACAGTGTCCCCCTTTGCACCACGCTGAAATGCGTGATAAAAGAACACTTTTTTTTATAACAACAAAACAAAGAAAAACAAAAAGTAAAACAATTACAGCAATACTTCTTACAACACTACTTCTGATGATGATGATTATGATGATAATGATGGTGATGGTGATGATAATGATGCTGATGGTGATGATAATGATGCTGATGGTGATGATAATGATGCTGATGGTGATGATAATGATGAAGATACCAACAAGAAGAAAATCAATGTTCACCTATCCTTCCCTCTTTTGCTAGTTAATCTATAGAGTACATTGCACAGATTAAATCTTCAGATTGCTCTCGAATCAATGCAAGCTTGGGTGAAAATGAAAAATTATTTCATTCCTGAAATAACGCATTCAAACACTATCCCTATTCCTGAAGTGGTGACTGCATATTTCCAATGTCTGTGTTTGTGGGGAGGGGTGGCGGTGGTTAGTACTATTGCAAGTCTTTTGTCTGTCATCAATGCCAGCAGGCAGCATTTTCCATTTTGTCAGACCGCTGTTCTGGATGACAACATGGCCATACTTGAAGACTCTCTCTTCTTCTTCTTCATCAATCGCTCAGACAGTTCCCTGTCAAATATGAGCGCAGATGCGTCATGCTGCCTTCACGCGCTAACTAAGAAATAGGCACAGCCTGGAGAAAATCTTTGCAAGAATTTATTGAAAAAAAGGCAGGAGAATGGACCAGATAGGCAGAAAGATAGTAGATGACAGTAAACAAGGGGAAAAGGCAGAGCCAAAGAGAGAGACAGAGGAGGAAGTTACAAGCACAGAACTTCCAGAAGGTGGGGAACTATCTGTACGAAAGATACACACACACAGACACACACACACACACACACGTATCCCCATGGGAAAAGACTCTTTCTATCACTCAGGTTTTTCATTCCTGATTTCAGGAGCACTCCTGAGCTACTGTCACCCCTGAGCATTTTGTGTACATACCAGATTGCGAGCTCTGCATACTGAGATGACGATGGGCTCTGGAGGGCGCACATGGACTGCTTCTGGCTCTGCCATTTTGACATCCAAAGGAAGCCTGAAAAAAAAGTCATGGGTGAGGAAATAACGAACATTTAAAAAACCAAAAAAGATTTACTAAATAATGGCTTAGTGACTATGACATACATGTGTGTATGAATGTGTCTGTGTGTTTGTATATGTAACAATAAGATAAACTATTTACCCATAAAAATGCAAAGGCCATCGTGGCTTGCTACAGATAAAGAACAAGAATTGTTGTTTTGATGGATACATCAGATGGACTAAAACGGTCAGCATGATGAGGGAACAGGAACGGTGAGAAGAAGAAACATAAGGTGGGTTTAATATCCTTCGACCTGGAAGAGGTACATGTGGGACATTTTTACATAATTATACAGATAGTGGTACGATACTGGAGGCATTTCTACCAGCAAAGCCCTGATGATAGTATAAAAACTTATGTATGATACAGAATAAGAAACTTGTACTTTTTGTAGAAGAGGGAGGAGAGGAGATGCACCTGACGCAGGCTAGTCCATTTGTAATTTTGAAGAACATGTTATTCTTTCTATTCTAATGGTCTTGGGGAATCCTATCCCTTACCCGAGCACAGCAAGATGTCACTTCTTAAACTTTTTATAACGCCCAGTTCTTAGTGATCTTTTTTAACGAACACAGTGGCTACGGTTACGGGGTTGTTGCAACACTCGGACCATGTTCAGGGATAGTAAAAGTAACTCTTCCTGGTCATATTTTTCATCAACAAATGCAATTTCTTATTTTGTATATTTAACGCATTCACGGTTTCGTTAAAATAAGGAATACAATAGGGTTAGGGATACTCAGGATAGGGTTCTTCTTCTTTCTTTGAACAACCACCATCATCTTTTTTATGGTTCTGTTGTTGTAAGAACATGATTATGATAGTCAATGTGTTTTTAAGACAATTGGGCTCAATTTTTGCGTCCCGTGATTGAGCCTCGTAACCGTAGCCCTAATAATGCGGGTTACGGACAAATTGGCCAAACTCAACAGCCACAGGCCCTTGCCCAGCTTCGGGTTTTAAGATAAAAAAAACAACAGCGGTACCCAAAATTAAAAACAGTTGTACAACTACAAAATAGATACCTATCTCCAAGTACTCAGCTAACAGGATACCAAGCACACACAATTTTCGGCCTCACCGATTGCAATGGGAGCGAAGCGATCCACAACCAGCGGGTGCTTTCCTCAAGTCGAATCTCGCTTCCGGTCGCTGTTGGCAACACGGACAAACTTCTTGCGAGTAGCGTCCCCCTGCTTCAATAAAACTATGCAATAATATTCGCGTCAAAATACCCGTTTTAATAATACTTTTTTTTAAATTGTTTGATGGAGAGCTGCGGAGAGAGAAAGGGAGATTGTTCCAGATGTGTGGTGCTTGGAAGCGAACAGATCTGTTTCCAACTGTTTTGTACTTGGTGACAGGTTTGCAGAGAAGTTTTAGGTTGCTTGATCTGAGGTTGCGTTCTGGTATGCATAGGCAGAGAGGAGAGAAGAGAGGTAGTCAGTGTGACGTAAGTGTCCCGCGAGACCCCTCTTTCTTATCTACACCCCCCCCCCCTCTCCTTTTCATTTCTCGGTCCGGCCGCCACTTTAATTGCCATCCACCATCAAACGAACGCCGATTAAGGCATTTGTCTCTTTGAAGCCCGATCTACCTTCCCATCACGAGAAAGTGACAACCACATTCGGCTCCCTTTGAAGACGATTTTCCTTTCAGGAATGTCGGCACGTGATAGGAATGTAACCGGCGCGTGATTGTTCGGTACTAGTATGCATAAAATTATAGCATCATCTTGTGACGTGTCAATTGCTATAAACCAACCACAGGCTTTCATTGTTTGAAAGTGAAGGCTATAATTGGAGTAGTGAGAAAAAGTTTTCACACAAGACGCTGAAACCTAGCTGGAGCAACATTGCAGACTCAACCCCTCTCCCAGCCAGTCTTTATAAGCCCAACTAGTGAGTATTATTGATGGCTGGTGATTGAGACTTGTTGTTTGTTTGATCCTATTTTTGATCTAGATCCTATGTTCAATGATGAATAAGGAGTAGATAGATATGTTATTGAAAAGAAGTGGTAAACATTCTGTTCTATTTATGTGCACTGATTATTTGTGTGTGTGTGTTTTTGACTTTAACACTTTTGGTACCAGACCCGGATTTTATGCCTACTAACCCTTTTGTCTATTTTTAGTAGGAAACCTGTGGGTTGCAATCTTGCACTTTATGATACCATTCCTTTCCAGGTGTTGGATGGAGAGTGATGTTGGCTTGATCACCTTTTATGTTTTACTGATCTCAGTTTGTTAACTGAAATTCAGATTATGTGTTCTTAGTGCTATTGTACAAGGGAAGCCTTCTAGCCGGTTGGGATTCACTAATTCCCTGCCGACTGAAGCCCCTTGTCTCTAAGCCATAGAGACCTACATCCACCTTCTCCTGTGATTATCAGCAGGGCATCGTGGGCCGGACGATCATCCCGGACTCACAAGCACCAAGACGGGAACGCCGCCAAGACGACCCGCACCCAGAATCCGCGAGGAGACCACGCTTGAACCGTGCCATCCCGCGAAGCCGTAACCGGAACGACTGGGAGCTACTCTCACCTGACGAGCAAGCCCAGCCAACCCAGCACTCGCCGATCACTACGGAGGAACTTGACAACAGCTAAGTCCAGTGGACCGCGCCAATCACTTGAACTTTCCTCCGGACACTGAAAATAATTAGTAACCCTTCTCGCTTGGGGCTAACCTTCTAGAAAGACAAAAGTCTTGTAAATCCTTTCGGATTTCATTGTTTTTCATTCATATTTTGTTTTGGCGCCATTGAGCTGCTTTATTATTATTGTTGCATAATCTTATGCAGATTTTGTGAGTAAATAAAATACAAGTGTCAAATAATCCTGAACCCTTTGGTCAGACTGATGAGAGTGGGAGTCTTGTAATTTCATGTAAAACCCTACTTCTCTCTGTCTGCCATTAAGAGCAAATCAACCACTTGTATTTCTTACAATCATACGAGCCAGAACCCGGGCACAAATATAAATTTATTAGATGAAAAGGGGCCGGGAAAGTTGCTCATCTCCCATACCCTAGAGAAGTGGGCTAAAGGCAAATTTTCTACTT
>CM065688.1:39718794-39851294 GCA_017654935.2 Phymorhynchus buccinoides
GAGGGAAAGTTTTACTTTTACACAATATTATGTTCATGTTCATAATTTTAGTTGGGGATTGTATTTAATTCTTTTTCTTCCCGTTAAGTACCCACAATGAACAGTTTGATTTATAGGGCAGGGAGACATGAGACACGTAAATTACCCTCGGAAACCCATAAGTAAGTAAAAGAAAGAAGGAAACAAATAAATATACGGATATGGGGAAATACATGCACTTATTTTTTCCTTCTTTCTTTTACTTATTTAGGGATCATGCATGGGATTTCCGCGTGTACTGTGTACGTGGCCTTATGGTACTATTTTGGTTGAGGTTCAAAATTGGAGAGCAGGGAAAAAAAGACAAAAACAGAGAGAGAGAAACCTAATCTTTAATGACCCAGCCAGTTGGTTCTCCCTGTGGATCCCCAACATGATGCCACGTAAAACAGGAGCACCTTATTTTGAAAACAAAATCTATTGTAGATTGATGGATGACTGGAAGGTCCTGGGACAGGAGGCAACACAGCCATCTCAGGTTCTAGTCACGGATAGTTCGTTTATATACTTTTTAATACACTCATTTATTAGTGTAGCACAGCACAGCATAAACCATTAAAGGCACTAGATTATACTTTATTTTTAGCCTTTTGCCCTCAATTTGATTTTTGTTTGGTTATGCATCATCTACTAGACTAGAGAGTAGAGTCTTCAGTTTTACTATTTTCTTTCTCTCTCTCTACAGTTTTACTATTTTAATCTCTGTGTTTATTGGATTCACTTTGTTCTGAAAATACTAGTGTAGATAACATTTTGAATTTAAAATTTGAAATTGACTGCATTAACAGCTTCATTGACTCACTGGTTCAATGAGCTACTGAGTGAATGTGTACAATACATTCATGATGAACATATGGGTCTACATTTGTCTCTGACACAACAATTTGGGAGTTGAAATAGTCTGTTTCAAAAACACCCACCACCATGTTCTAATTCAGTTTATTCACAGAGCGTGACAATGCACACTGTTCAGATTATGTTTATACATGTAACAGCCTGTTTAAAGCCATGATTATAGTTATACATGTACACTAAAAGAACAATAATTTATAAAAGACAATTAATTATTGCATAAACACACCCACACATGTACACACAGAGATGCACACAGACTCACACACATGCACACACACGCACGCATGCACACACGCACACACACGCACACGCACACACACACACACACACACACACACACACACACACACACACACACACACACACAAGGCATTACACTGATCATAATGTTTTCTATGTTTTGTGTTCCTGTAAATATGCTATTTTTTCATAGATTTTTGATTGATGTGTATTTTGTTTTATGAGGGCAGGATGAAAAAAAGCTTTGTCAGCTTATTCTTTAACCCTCAATAAAGATGATTTTGACTTGACTTGACACACACACACATGTTTAGACACTTTGTCACACTTGACTCAGATCATCGGCTAAGGCCAATCTATCGGACATGTTCCTGCGTTGAAATTCAATTTGAAATTGAATTGCAGACTCACTTGTATCCAGTTTGATTTGCCTTTTGGAGATCATATTTATATATATGCCCATCAATACATCAAATTAAAACTAAAGCCATTGTAGTTAGTTGTTGAGCATTGGGTTGGGTGTGAGTGAACCAAAACTAAGGCGTTTAGACTTCATACCCTGAGGTTTCCTTCATGATTCATCATATCCTTTATAGTTTTCAGTGTATGGTTTCTATTTTGAGCTGGACTATAACTTAACAAAGCAGTTTTGCATTTGTGTGTTATACTTTTGCTTGAAAATAACTAATCTTTATTTATTTCAAACAAAAATCCCCCGCGGGGATACCGGGTGTTTTTTCGTACAAATAGTTTCCCCACCTTCTGGAAGTTCTGTGCTTGTAACATCCTCTAATCTATCATTCTTTTTGACACTGCCTTTCCCTTTTCTTACTGTCAACTACTATCTTTCTGCCTTACTGGTTCATTCTCCTGCCTTTGTTCAAGAAGTTCTGATTTTCTCCAGCCAAAGACAGACATGCTGGGGATAACTATTTCTTAGGCGCATAACAGCAACATGACGCATCTGCGCTCATATGACAGGAGACTCTGAGCGATTGAACAAAAAGAAGAAGATTTCAAACAAAAGTAAAAGATGTAAAATACAGTCAAACCTCTATATTAAGACTTTTAAAAAAGTCAGGAAAAATCGGTCTTAAATTGGAGGGGTCTTACTTAACAGAGGTCGGTTTCATACATAAATTATAGTAAGATGCATTACATCCGTGCCAAAAAAAAATCAGTCTTAAATGAGAGGTCTTTTAACGGAGGGTCTTATAATAGAGGTTTGACTGTATGTGATACTATTATAAGGGAAACTAGATTGTGGCATTCAGAGAAGTGTGAAACTGAATGTACCTATGGTTTGAAGTCTCTTTTTTTATAAATGTGCTTTATATCTGTAACAAAGTTATTTTGTTATTGTTTCAGAAATGCAGGACTGGAGCTGATCAGGGTGAGTCACCTTATTTCTGTTGTTCTTCGCCTGGTGTGTTTATGCTTTGGTCTTTAGAATATGTGCCAGTGCCAAATGGTAGAATTTAACTGTAAAAAGGTAAATTATGTGTACACACACCTGTCACACTCATTTAACTATCTATACATAATTACCCAGTGTGCACATGTATGTAAACACATGACACATATATGTATGTGTCGTTGTCATACATGTACAATGAATGAATGCCACGCACATATTCTATTATGCACATCTTACAAGTTACATTATGCACACATGCATAACACATGCAGGGAGCGTTTAAGAACAGACAGAGTGAGGAAGGGAAGGAGAAAGAGAGAGGGAAAGAGACAGGGAAAGAGAGAGAAAGAGTCAGAGACATAGACGCACAGAGAGAAGATGGAGGTAGAGGGAACAGAAAGAGAGATAGAGGGGGGGATGGGGCATTGCCAAAAGTCCCGGTGGACAGCTAATAGACAAAGAGTCGCAGACCTGCCAAAAATGGACAGGGGTCAGTTGCCAAGTCATTTTGTCGTGACCCCCTGTGAGTGTGACTGTCAGCTGAGGAATGGAGCACTGGTGATCTTCCAGTGTACTTTGGCGTGCAGTCAACAGGGGTTCATGGAGTCCCAGTGTGACTAGTTCGATTGTGAGATACTGGGGTCATCTCCTGACACGTGTGCAAGAGCCAGCCATTTGTGGGTGAAAAGACATGTACACAACTCTAACTTTGCCATAGTATGTTCTTTATTGCATAAGTATATTATTGCATACTTTGTTGTTGTTGACAAATGTGATTAGTGATTCAGTTTCATCTTCATGTATCATGCTGCTTGCATATGCATGTCTCTGTATGTTTACATAATTGCCTGTCTGTGTTTGTGTGTGCATATATATTGTGTGTGTGTGTGTGCGTATGTATGTTGTGTGCATGTGCTGCTATGTTATTTTTTACGTGTGTGTGTGTGTCCTAAGTTATTGACGCTGGTATGAGAATTTCAAAGTCTTTATTTTCCTAAATCAAAATGTCAAAACTTTTATGCATAGGGAATACTTGAACAAAGCTATCCAAAAAAACGTGGTATCTTCGAGATGATTTTGCTACAGCAGAGATTGGGGGGGGGGGGGGGGGGGGGGGGGGGGTGGGGGGGGGGGGGGGGGGGAAGGGGGGGGGGAAGTGTGGGGGGGGGGGGCTTTAAGAAATAGTGAAACGATGACAAAAAGCCACAAAAATCCATTGACGTGCAGATGATGCAACATCCACGTCAAGCTCCATAAATACTCTTCCTTTTATGGACGCCACTCCGACTCCCAACTCCAACTCAAAGCCAGGCACACGTGAACCTCCCTTCACCCAGAAGTAAGGAGGAGATTGGTGTGGCCATGAAAGAAAGTCGACTCGTGACGCACACACACAACACTTGACCCTAGCCAGGAGTCAGGGAGTAAACAGGGGCAAGCGGATACGACTCAGTGTCCTGGAATGTGACGCTACCCCACCGGGTCTCGGCTTCTGGTCACGGCCGATTGCCTCGCCAGTCACGGGAGACAAAAGGAGGTTACCCCAGAATGGGTTCATTACCAGGAACGACCCCGTGCCATGTTTACATAAGCGTGCTGCGGAATCCTCAGTCCGTTACCTGTTGGATGTCTTGAGGGGATTACTGCGGTGCACTGGCCCGTGACTGAGGCATTCTTTACATTTTTCTTTTTTAATTCTCCATTGTTGTGATGTTTGGGTGTCAAAGTTAACGGGTCACCCTTTTCTATCCCCCCCCCCCCCCCCCCCCCCCCCCCCCCCCCCCCAAAGTTCAACTGAGGACTGTAGGACAATTGCAAGATCGTGAGTCATGTTCTCAGCTGATGGTACTACATACCTCTAAGTCTAACCTGTATATATGAGTAGAGTTTGGAGTGAAATGACGTCAGGACAACAAAAGCTGAACATGTCAGAAAAGAAAGTAATTTATTTAACTTAACCCTACTTTAAAAAAAGTTGTTTTTTATCCCCCAGCTCTCTAAGAAAAAGAATAGTTTGTGACTGGAATAAGAACCATTGTGTTTATTTCTTTGTAGTTACTGAAAGTAAGTTTGGGTATTTAAACTTTATTTAAAGAGATTGAATGATAAGGTTAATTATTGTACATGTATAAGTCCCCGTGGGGATTGGGGGGGGGGGGGGGGGGGTCTTTCGTAAAATAGTTCCCCCACCTTCTGGAAGTTCTGTGCTTGTTAACTTCCTCTAATCTGCCACTCTCTTTGACTTGGGTCTTTTCCCTTTGCATTCTATCTACTATTGTACTATCTTTCTGATTTACTGGGCCATTCTCCTGCCTTTTAGTTTTAAACAAAAAATCTTCCAAATAATTTTTCTCCCTTGAGCTCCTCTGAAATTGGAATGTGTTGGCTGTAAACAGCAGGGAGACCAGTAAAAACTGAAAAACGGACACATACATACCTTACCCATTATGGCCATATGGCCTGGGAATGCAGAAGAAGAAGAAGTACATGTATAAGGAAGATGATATGCTTTGGTTTAACACTTAAAGAAGGATGTATCTGCTTTCTTTAAACTCATGAAGTGATGAACACACACATTGCAAGTAAAGATGCACACACATGCACACACATGCGTGCAAGCGCGCAAGCACACACACACACACACACACACACACACACACACACACGTGCGCACGCACGCGCACACACAAACACACACATACGAACGCACATGCACACACACACACATACGCACGCACACGCACACACACACACACACACACGCACACACACACACACGCACACATGCACACACACACACACTTTCCTCTGACCCAGTTTAAAAGAGCAACGTGACCACTCTGACAATGACCTTGCTATGTTGTCAGGCACAACATGTTGCTTGCGATGTCTTCTTTTCACAGTGGAGCAAGAAGTGACGTTAGGATTAGGAAGCTTCATCTGTCAGTAACACAGACTTCTTTGGTTCTTGCATTCACATTCTGATATACAAGCACAGGCATGCATTTACAAGACACTAAAGACATACTAGGCATGTTCACAACACACACACACACAGAGATTACTTTTTTTATTTTAAACTACAGCAAAGCTGAAACATACTACACTGACTTGTAGTGCATGTGCACACACACACACACACACACACACACACACGCACACGCACACATACACACAGAGATATACACATGCGCCCACATGCATTGCACACAAGCACACACACTGCACGACACACACACACACACACACACGCACACACATATATATGCTTGCAGAGGCACACATACACACAGAGATATACACATGCGCCCACATGCATTGCACACAACACACACACTCACACATATACACACACACACACACACACACACACGCGCACACACACACACACACACACACACACACACACACACACACACAACATATACACACATATACATGCTTGCAGAGGCACACATACACACAGAGATATACACATGCGCCCACATGCATTGCACACAAGCACACACTCACACACACACACACACACACACACACACACACATACACACATATACATGCTTGCAGAGGCACACATACACACAGAGATATACACATGCGCCCACATGCATTGCACACAGCACACACACACACACACACACACACACACACACACACACACACACACACACACACACACACACACACACACACACACACACACACACACACAGAGAGAGAGAGAGAGACACACACACACACACACACTCACACACACACACTTACACACACACACACACACACACACGCATACACACCAGACCACACCACAGTGCACCACACACCACATCACAACCACAGATTAGGGACTCCCATTGATTAAGCCATTAAGTGCAGTCAAATGCCCACGGTGTGTGTTTGTGCACAGTTTTCTCTCCTACTCCTAGCCAGCCACTATATCGACTGGACTGCTGAGGCAGATAGCTAATGAAGGAAGGAATGCTCATCGATTTCTGGGCTTGTTAGGCTGTGTGTGTGTGCGCATGTGTGTTTGTGTGTGTGTGCATGCATGTGTGTGCGTACATGCACCTGTCTGAGTGAGTGAGTGTGCATGTGTGCATGCATTCATCCACGGGTTTGTTTTCTTTTATAAAAAGATGTTGCCAAAGTAGATTTGAGCATGAAAATGAAGACATGAAAAGTTTTGGGATTATTTTTTATGCACAAAGACTGTCAATGGATTTGTGTTCTTTTACTGGGAAACAAGGAACTTTTGCTATTGCACTCACATACATGTATTTGGAGACACACACTTACTGCCTCGCCCTTATACTCATGCATCTGTACACAGACAGACACTATGCACATATGCACACATGGAAGCTTACATGAAAGCACATACACACACTCACTGAGAGAGAGAGAGGGGGGGGGGGAGATGGAGAAAGAGAGAGGGAGAAAGAGAGACATATAATGCACTAATACAGTGAATAACAATAGCACAAATGTATTAACATTAATGACAATGCATCAAAGCAGTAGTGTTCTCTATGCATTTCAATACAATGCACTGCTCTGTGTTGTGTGGATTTCACGCCCCCTTGCCTCTCAGTAAGTCAAGGGAATGGCTGAGTGCTTGCTGCGCTGAATGAAGGGTTGCTCATTGATTTCTGGGGAACATTACTCAGCCAAAACTGCAGGGGGGGGGGGGGGGGGGGGGGGGGGGGGGGAAGAGTAGCAGGGAGATGGGGGGGGGGGGGGAATTGGAGATGTGTGTGTGTGGGGGGGGGGGGGGGAGGGGGGTTGAAGTGAAGTGTGATGGAGCCACTTATTACTGGATGGGGAAAGAAAACAGAAATTTTACAGAGAAATGTAGAGGAGGTTTACTAAGCTAGGTTCTGTAATCCAGTCTGAAAGATCTGTGCACTGGTATCCCGAAAGATGTGATGGCAATCTTGTACTTTAGTTAACCACCCCTCATGTTTATGACCCTCAATCTCAAAGTCTGCTTTTGTAATTGTAATGAAAATAATCTTAGGCTGATGCTAACCCTTTCCCCTTCCCTCCAAAATGGCAGAGTGATGCTTCTTTCATTTAACGACCACCATCATCATTGGAGGCACATGCTGACTGCCTCACCCTTATGCTCATACTCACGCATCTGTACACAGACAGACAATCCGCACACATGCACGCACATAAAATGGTTCTGTCATTGGAACTGGGGGACTTCAGTCAGGCCAAAAAGCTTAGTGAAATCAGTGTGAAAATTTGAGGGGAAGGGGGGAACTAAAGTGCATTGTATGTGTGTGTGTGTGTGAATAAGTGCATGCATATGTGTTTGTTTGTGTATGTGTTGTGTTATTTTTGTCATATGGTTGGTATTATTTTTCTTAGTTATATATATGTTCTGTATTTGAAAATGTAAAAAAAAAGTCGGTAAAGGTAAAGATGCGCCCCCCCCCCCCCCCCCCCCCCCCCCCCCCCCCCCCCCCCCCCCCCCCCCCCCCCCCCCCCCCCCCCCCCCCCCCCCCCCCCCCCCCCCCTCCATTTCTTGGTTATTTCCATTTTTTCAATCTTGCTTTTCTTACTGCAGATTGAGTACTTCATCCTCTTTCGTTTGCTATATTTAACACTAATTTTCATCCATTTACATAATTAAACACATGTATGCATTCAATAATAGTAGAAGATAAAGGCAAGACGGAAAAACGCAATGAACCAGGACTGTGACAAATGCTCCGCGGGCTGTTGTGTGTACTGCACTACATAGGGGGGGGGGTCCTATTAGATAATGGCCTTTAACATGACTGCGATTAATTATTCAACAAAGATAATTAGCTGAAAAGGTTAATAAAATACAGCTTAATGTTTGGTAAGAAGGGCGAGTGTAAAAATGCAGGGAGAGCTGAGAAATGTAGGGGGGGGGGGGGGGGGGGGGGGGCTCATCTTGACCTTTGCCAAAAAGTTCAATAATTTAAAAAAGAGAGTATCTTTGCTGTTTTGTGTGTGAGAGGAAGGGGGAGGTTGATTAGGGAATGTAGGCTGTTGGAGATGGGTGGGAGAGGTAGAAATAAAATATATCAGAACCGGACATGGAGAAATTTCAAAGAGAAATGTAGATGTAGAGATTTACTCAGCAAGGTCTATTTATTCTGAAAGATCTGTCAACAAGAATGAAGAAGAAAAAACAACAACACAAAAAAGCAACATAACAAAATTGTGTTTTGAATTTTCGTCTTAACTGACCTTTTCAAGGGCTGGTCAGATCTGTCTACTGGTATTCTGAAAAAAAACCCACCCAACAACAAACACCTGTTTATTTTGAAAAGTCAATTTATTCTGTATGTTCGCTGTCTGCGTATCTACCTGGTGTCTGTCTTCATTGTCATAGTTTGACATATTTTACCTTCCCAGCTATGCAGCATAAACCACTGAACCAATCATAATGAAAATGGGCAGAATTTCTCTGAATATCCTCACAATGATACACACTATGTTAGTTTGCACAATTATCCAATGTTAATTTTTTTAAAATTATAAATAAAACAAAAGACAAAGACAAAAGACCCAAAGAGCATTTCATGTTTTTGCATCTCATCAGCGTTAAGGGCCAGCCACACAGCGTATGATTTGACCCCAGTACGATGCGATTATGACAATGTGAGTCATGATTCACATGAAGAATTTCCGTCTAAAAATAACTACTATTTTCATTCACTATACTCATATACACGAATCGGATAAAATGTTCGATACAAAAATACGATATTTTATCAGATTCGTGTACGGGAGACTACAAACATAGTGAACATAACTAGTAGGATTTCATCAGATTTAGACAGTAGACGTAGTCAATCATGCCTCACAAATGTCAAAATCAGATCGTAGTGAATCGAATCGTGTAGCAGGCCCTTTTAGAGTGACAGTATTATTTCTTGCACCACTATCCTTCACTGCTCAGCACTGAGCATTGTAAGGCAGTGAATAGCAAGTCCTGTGTCCACTCTCTCTCTTTATTTCTAATATCTTTATATTTTAATTCTACCTTTTTATGCTTTTGTTCTCTATTTGTATGTGACAGTTTGATTTGAGCAAGCCTCTGGAGGACCAGGGTCCCTTTGATGTCATTGTGCACAAAGTCACAGACATTTTGGCCAAGGCCGATAACGGCAATGCTACCGCTCAACAGTACATCCACAATATACAGGTATGTGTGTGTGTGTGTGTGTGTGTGTGTGTGTGTGTGTGTGTGTAGTGTGTGTGTGTGTGTGTGTGTGTGTGTGTGTGTGTGTGTTTGTGTGAATGAATGTGTGTGTGTGTGTGTCACTGTGTGTGTGTGTGTGTGTGAATGAATGTGTGTGTGAGTGTGTGCATGCTTGTGTGTGTGTGTGTGTGTTCGTTCGTTCTTTAATTTAACATCTATCCACCTTACAGTGATCTTAGACCAAAAAAAAGAAAAAAGATATATGTTTATGTGTAACTGTGTGTGGTATTTTGAATGTGCATCTGGAGAAGGGATAGGTATGAATGTATGAGGGTATGTGTGTGTACGTGTATGTGTGTGTGTGTGATATAAACGATTGCGTCTCTGCGGATGCACCAGTGTTTGTTTTATTGCCTTGTATTATCTGCATTATGATGTGCTGTATTGCTATGCAATAAGTTTCTTTTATTCAAACCTGTGCGCTTGGAAGACCAACAATCTAAACGTTGTCTGCTCTTACGGCTTTTCTCTGAAAGCAGCAGCTGCAGTGGTCTGCTTCCTTCCAGGTGTTACTCTTCTTCAAATAGAATGGAGGATCAGGAAGCACAGAGCAATTGAGAGGGATGGTGGATACTTATAAACTAAACTAAGGGGAAAAAAGAAATGAGAAAAAACCACTTTGACAGCAGATATATACCCACACCTGTTCCCAGCTTTCTGTTTTCCCTCTTCTGTTATCCCTGCTGTGTGGTTGTCAATGGAACGATGGTGTAATAGGTGAGAAAGGAATGAGAGAGAGAGAGTGTGCTGTCTGTGTGATGGGGGTGGAGTGGGGTAATGTTGAAGAGATTGGGTTGTGTAGTGAGAGATGGGGGTGGAGTGGGGTAAATGTTGAAGAGATTGGGTTGTGTAGTGAGAGATGGGGGTGGAGTGGGGTAAATGTTGAAGAGATTGGGTTGTGTAGTGAGAGATGGGGGTGGAATGGGGTAAATGTTGCTTTTGAAGGAGGCAACATTAAAGAAGTCATTTTGTTTTCAATTTTCTAGTGCATTTCTAATAGAGCCAGGTGATTTAGAGTGGGAGATGCACAAGATCAGCCTGACTTTAAGTTATTAAGGCATACAATGTATTGTACATTGATCACTGCAATACATCGATCCTTTTTTTTGGGGGGGGGGGGGGGGGGGGGGGGGGGACAGGGGTTCATTGCAAGGGTCTGTGACCATGTGAATTCTCAGTAAGGGGTGTATCACTAAGGTGGTTAGCTGGTGGTTTTATCTCAAAATATTGGCTATGACTAGGTGCTAGACACCAGGATGGTAGGCAGTGGGAATCCTGACCGCGGTAATTGTATGCATTATTCTGTGAGTGGGGCAAGATTCCATGCCACTGAGCCACTGATCTGAAATGATTGGGGTCAACTACTCTGGACTGTGCCATACAGTTGGTGTCATGAAAATACTGTGCTGATAGATTAGCTGTCGCCAGGCACGGTGCGCTTCTGTACATGTGCTCAGGTGAATTTGTGCAGATATAATGATGCTGGATTTTAGAGTAATGTGCATATTGTGTTATGCACTGTAATCCATTTGTATGTACGTCCACACACCCCACTTTCTTATGCAGATCCCCAATTTTATATGTAATACACACACACACACATTTTAGAGTAATGTGCATATTGTGTTGTGCACTGTAATCCATCTGTGTGTACATCCACACCCCCACACCCCCCCCCCACTTTCTTATACAGATCTCCAATTTTACACACACACACACACATATTTCATCTCAAAATATTGGCTATCTCAAAATAAAACTTTCACCCTTCCAATTTTGACATGGCCAATTTCCACTGTATTTGTTGTGAAAGCAGTGAGACAACTTTCTCAGAAACAAGCTAGAATGACGCTATGAAGTATTTGGGTTTAGAATGACTCATCTTTGTAGGAAACTGTGTCATATTGTCACAATGATCTAGTCTGTATATTCACCCAGTTGACTTTCAAACTAGCCCTTTCAAAGTAACTGGAAAAACAAGTACTTGTAATTGCAAATGACCCCATAAAGATGACAATATATTTTTCAGGCTCATATTCATATGCTATTAATCTTAGGGCTCTTGTGTTCACAGACTCACAGACACACACATACAACACGCGCATAACCAATATGCAGACATATAATGTGATATATTGTACACACCCACTCGTGCCCACACATACACGTGCATGCACACACGCACACACACACACACACAAGCACACATATACACCAAACACCACACGCTGCCATGCTCATAATGACGCATACACTTAAATGCTCTCTTTCTCTGTCTCTGTCTGTCTGAACATCTGTCTCTTTCACTCTGTCTGTCTGTCTGTCGTTCCTTTTTTCTCAGAAACCATCTGCTTTTGATAGGAACAAATATTGAAATGACGACCTTGCTTTTGAATTTTGTTTTTATTTATTGTAAGAAAAATTTAGAAAAACCAGCTGCCCAGAGTCAATCTTTTAGTTTTGTTCTCTTTTAAATGTGTCCCCCCCTCCCCCCGCCCTCCTGGAGTAAAAGTTTTTTTGAAAAGAAAGAATATCATGTTGCTGTAAAACTCTTGTGGGTCCTGTCTTTTCTTTATACAATACAACATAGTAGCATTAGTTACCTACTAATGCCTCTGACCTCCTCCCTGCCCTCTTTAGTTTTCTCCTCCACTCTCCTCCTTCCTTGGTGGTGACCCCTTCTTTATAGAAGTGAATATACATACTTTGGAGAAGAAAAAAGAAAAGAAGAATAGTAACACAAACAGGGAGGAGAAAACATGCCTGTTGCATTGAGCCTTATCAATACCTGTTGCATTGAGCCTTATCAATATAACTATGATAATATGGTTAACTGTGTTATTTTGTAAACACTCACACCACGCACACATGCACACACACACACACAATGAAAACAACTGTTCTAAACTACTTTTGCTTTGTATAGTGGAAGCAGTTTACAAGAACTGTGTGAAAACTTTGCTATCTGACCGGAGCATTAGCTATGAAAAACATGTTTTACAGCTTTTTATTGTGACTGAAGCATGGCTGTGATGTGCTGATACAATGACTGCTGTATAAAAATAGACAGTTTTCTTTGTTGTTCTTTGTGGGTTGTCCTTTTTTTTCGCCTTTGTTATTGTGTACATTATTAATGCTGGTTTGGTGACTGACCTCTTGCCCCTTGAGGTGTTTCATGCGTATGTCACCTTTTAATGCAAAAAGTTACTCTTTCTTTTCCACTTTTCTGTCTCTGTTTGTCTGTCTGTCGTTCTCTTTCCGTATGTGTGTGTTTGCAGGGCTCCCAATCGTCCCGCAAAACAAGGGGTCACAGGGACTCCTTCACTTACAGTATAGAGGGTCCTAGAGGCGGGATAGAGGGTCCCAGTGACATTGTGAATGCTAAAAAGAATTTTTTTTGTGCATCCCTGGGACCCCCTGCACATTCTTTTAGAGGGTCCTTTAGAATTTTAGTACTTCATAGACCCTCAAATGGGGGTCCCAGGGACCCCTGATTTGTATGTCTCTGTCTGTCTGTGTTACTACTGTTAGGAATGTAATATTCATTTTTTGTGTGCTTATTAAGCACATGCAAACTGTCAAGAGTTGGCACATGTCGAACCAGATCTGTGTGGACTGTTTTTGTCTCTCTGACAGTGGGTTTTCTTCTCTTCTTGACCTGCCTGAATAGTTGTGACATTTTCTTGGCCAGATGGAACAAAACATGTTTAAAGTACACCAGTCCGGTCAAGGTGAAGATAAGACTTCATTTGACTGAGAGTAAGATATAGAAAGAAGTAGATAAAATAAGAAAGACGACATGTATTAAGTACATGCTACGTGATGTGTGTGTGTGCATATGGCTCTTTCTTAAAACAGATTGTTTAGAGCGAGGTCATGACCACCCTGAATTAGTGAAAGGAGACAGAATGTTTAGAGCGAGGTCATGACCACCATGAATTAGCGAAAGGAGACAGAATGTTTAGAGCGAGGTCATGACCACCATGAATTAGCGAATAGTTTCGACATTTTTTTTACTGATACACTGGTCAAAACATTGTTATCATACTTTGTACAGAGACACACGTGATACAACAGTTATTACAAAGAGAAATGGAGTGGAAAGAGAAAGAGAGAGAGAGAGAGAGAGAGAGAGAGAGAGAGAGAGAGAGAGAGTGTGTGTGTGTGTATACAGTGGAGAACTGATAACTCAAAAACGGATAACTCAAAAACACTGACTAACTTAAAATATTGTTTGTGTCCCAGTGTAATAATCTCTATGTTGAAAAGTCATTTTAACTCAACATATTGGCTATCTGAAAATAAAATTTCAGTCCCTTCAATTTTGACTTACGTGTATGTGCAATTTTTACTGTATATATCTGTACATACAGATACACATTTATGTGTTTGTTGTTATTGTTTGACTTGGCATGTACCTACACTGAAGACTTAAAATACAGCATCCAAAATTCACCAAGTATGTTTACGCAAAATAACCGAAGACATACTAACAAACAAACTACCACTAAGCAATCAGAAACAGAGCATACTAAGAACAGAAAAAATTAACAGGAACATTCAACCAACCGATTTGTAATATAATAGGCTGATGTAGTATTTGCTTTTTGGCTGGGGTGGAGGCTGTCTGTGTGTTGTACTTTTTGTGAATGCGAGCATCATTTCCCCCCTGCCCCTCACCTCTCTTGTCACCCCCCCCCCCCCCCCCCCCCCCTATCCATACACACACATCAAGTCCCTAACCAATTTCCTTCGTCTCCTACCCCCACCTCTTTCTTTCCCCCTAAGTTGTTTGTACTGTCTTCTGTTAGAACGCTGTCCCACCACTAGTACAGTAGCAACGGAAAGCGAAAACCACATCAGTCAATTCTGTTAGGAATCCGTTATTGGGTTTTCAGGTCTGAATAAACATTGACAGGTTTGTGTGGGGGTATCTGAATGTGTGTGTGTGTGTGTGTCTGTCTGTCTGTGTGCACACACTCTTTTGCTTGTGTGTGCGCATGTGCGTGTAAGTGTTTGTGTGTGTGTGTGTGTGCATGCTCATTTTGTGTTCATGTGCATCTACATTATTGTCTCTGTGTTTATAGTTGAGTATTTGTTCCCTTGTATGTATGCTTGTTTATTGTTTACTGGTGAATGGACTTGTCGTCATGTGATTTACTAGTCTCCTGTAACATTCAAACATTTACAAAGGCTGTGGCCAGTTGCATTGAATGAATTAATGCCATTATGATGTTGCCGTCATCAGAGCGGGTAATGCTACGTCTGGATCAATCAGGTGGAAGCAACCCGAATTTCACAGACGCCTCTGTGACTATAAAGTACCAAATACCAATCATGCAAAGGGACATTATTTTAGTGGTAAAAAATGGAGTAAGCAACTGTGATGAGTGTGTATGTGTGTGTGTGTTTTGCAAGTGAGTGTCTGTTTTTATGGCATGTTTATGTGAGTGTTCTTTTATGTTCATGTGCTTGCTCAACTACTTCTCTTTCAGGTTTTGTTACACCGGGATAGTTCTTGTGTCCATCCATGATGATTTTTGGATATTTCTGTTAAAACAGGCCCTCCCCCCCCTTCCCCAGTTCATCACTCAGACCAGATATAACATGATGTCATGAAGCCCCAGTAAATTACGCTCCCATCAACTATCCATCCTTGAAAACAGCAAGATGCCAACAGGAATTTGGCCATCAGCCGATATTGATTGATCTGAGAGCAGGAGGCAATATCTGTGTTTGGTTCAATATCTGAGACCAAAAAACCCAACAACAATGAATATGCATTTCTAACAGCTGCTACTTTAGGAGATTGTCCCCCCTTCCCTCTACCCTTTCCTTTCTTCCTTCCGTATAGCCACCACAGTCACTGTTGACTATTCTGTCGCTGTATAACTTGGGGTTCTACCCCATAGTAATCCCACCTAACCCTCCTCACCTTCCTCTTTACCCCAATGGCAATGTAATGCGATTATTTTGCATGCAAGAGGTGTGGCTTATGGAGGCAAACAGCGCCCCTTAAATTTGTGGTGCAAAAATTATTTACTGTATTGTTCAGACTATAAGGTGCACATTATTATAAGGCGTACCCGCCACATTTGACACAAAATTCAGATTTTGTTATTACACTTTCTTATTATTTTGTTCATTATATTATAAGGCACATGGGTCTCAGTCTGGGATAAAAAGTATCGCATCATAGTCCGTAAAATACAGTAATGAAATTTAATGGTGGGTCACCTGGCATCACCAAAAGGACGCCATTGTTAAACAACGCTAGAGTTAATGTGGAGTTTTCATTTGGATACATAAAATGTTTATTTATTTTCAATTGATTACTTTTTTTTTCAAATGGCAAGATTGCTGTAAAGGCTGTGAAGGGATTTTGATGAAATATAGTGGATAGCTGTTACCATATCACGTTTGTTGTTACCGTATTTCACAGACTATAAGGCCATACTTTTCCCCCAGACTGAGACCCCTGCCCTTATAATGTGACTGGTAAAATAGTAAGAAAACAGAGTAACAAAACCTGAATTTTGTGTTAAATTTGGGGTGTGCGTCTTATAATCAGTCCGCAAAATACGGTACTGTCTGAAATTTCTGGTTCATTAGAGTCGATGTTTGAACCTCTCAGTGGTCAAAGTACTAGCGCTTTCATTGATTTATTGAAGTTGTTGTTTAAATCACCAATCATTGTGGCATGCTTGCTAGTTTTTTTCTCTCGCTGAATCAGTGATTACCCTATATGGTATTTAAGCCAAGTGTTTCCATTGTTAATGATTAGCATGTGTATTTCAGAGCTATGCAGTCAGTCACCCTGCATAGCCCTGCATAGTGATCGCAGTCATTGTTGAAATGATCCAGTAGCATAAGTGCTGGCTTTTCTAATTGATTATTGAAGTGTAAACCAAGTCTTTTACTTATTTTTCTGCTTTCCCGGCCATATGACCATAATGACTGAGATACGTATGTGGCCGGTTTTTACTTTGCACTGGTCTCCCCACTGCATTCAGCCGACATATTCTGATTTTGAAGGAGTTAATAGGAGAAAATTATTTGGATTTTGTTTTATAAAAGGCAGGAGAATGGTTCAATGATTCAGAGAGAAAAAATACAGTGGAACCTCCCTTATAAAACCTCCCATTATAAGACTCCCTCCCACATAAGACCTACTTCTTTGAGACATTGCCCTTCTTTGTAAGTATTAAAAGTACCTCCTTTTACCTTATAAGACCCCTCCCTTATAAGACCTCATTTTCAATGATTTTTTAAGGTCTTATAAGGGAGGTTCCACTGTAGTATGAAAGTAAGAAAAGGAAAAGGTGAAGTCAAAGAGTGATAAATTAGAGGAAGTTGATAGCACAGAACTTCCAGAAGGTGTGGTTATTATTTGCACTGAAAGATCCACTGATATCCTCATGGAAGCCAGAGAGGAAGTTGATAGCACAGAACTTCCTGAAGGTGGGGGAACTATTTGTACTGAAAGATCCCATGGTATGCCCACAGGAGCTAGAGAGGAAGTTGATAGCACAGAACTTCCCGAAGGTGGGGGAACTATTTCTTCTTCCATTTAGTATCCACAATCAACAATTTGATTTTTTGATACTGTTTGGTCGAGATCCGAAGGTCGCACACAGAACAAAAACAAATCAAAACAACCCTAATCTACAGTGACCCAGCCAGCCAAGACCCGTTCGCACAGAAAGATCCACTGATATCCTCACGGGAACCCTTGTTACTGTTTGGCGTGTGTGTGTTTCACTTCCAGAGCTATGCAGACAGACACCCCCACTGTGTGTTGCTGGACCCCCTGAAGGGGACCCGGTGCCTGCTGGACCGCTACAAACAGTACCAGCAGATCTGCTCCTGTGACCTCGTTCGCAGAGGTAACACGGCAAAGGTGTACTTTAGACTAGACCACCACCCTCATGTTTATGACCCTCAATCTCATCAAAGTCTGCTGCTTTCAGTTTTATGAAAGTAATCGCAGGTTGATCCTAACTGTACCCCGTTCCGAGAATGGCAGAATCCTGTTTCCCAGTGAAAATTTTCAATGCGAAAAATTTGACGGGGGTGCAGAAAGTACAAGATAGCGAATAACACACTGCTTGAAGATCCTGTGCATCATATCACTTTTTGTGTGTGTACAACCTTTATTTTGGCATTTAAGCACACACACGGATGCACACAAGCACACACACACACACACACACACACACACACACACACACACACACACACACACACACATAATTAGCACCCTGATGTTTTTAGCCACCCATTTTGTCTTGCTCCCTGTAATCTTCCTTCCTTTCCAGAACAGGGATTAAACAGGATTAGGCTTTGCAGGGCTCTTCATACCTCCTAATCCCTTCTGCCAGGCAGCCATTGACCTGGAAATCCATACTATACATTTTCCCTGATAGAAATGTTTACTGCTGAGTGTTTATTTAGAGTGTTTCTTCACTCTTGTTTCTCTCCCTTCTTTTGTGTTTCTCTCTCTCTCTCTCTCTCTCTCTCTCTCTCTCTCTCTCTCTCTCTCTCTCTCTCTCTCTCTCTCTCTCTCTCTCTCTCTCTCTCTCTCTCTCTCTCTCTCTCTCTCTCTCTCTCTCTCTCTCTCTCTCTCTCTCTCTCTCTCTCTCTCTCTCTCTCTCTCTCTCTCTCTCTCTCTCTCTCTCTCTCTCTCTCTCTCTCTCTCTCTCTCTCTCTCTCTCTCTCTCTCTCTCTCTCTCTCTCTCTCTCTCTCTCTCTCTCTCTCTCTCTCTCTCTCTCTCTCTCTCTCTCTCTCTCTCTCTCTCTCTCTCTCTCTCTCTCTCTCTCTCTCTCTCTCTCTCTCTCTCTCTCTCTCTCTCTCTCTCTCTCTCTCTCTCTCTCTCTCTCAAACACACACACACACACACACACACACACACATATCACGATGATTATTTTGGCATGCTTCATTATTTTTGTGTTGAATATATTGATTTTTTTTGCATGTTTGTTTGAGGGCAAGATGTAAAAAAGCCCATTGTGTGCTTAATCTTTTCCCTCAATAAAAAAAGTTTTGTTCGTTCGTTCGTTCTCTCTCATATTCTGAAGATGGAAAAGTTACAGCTCAAACTGTCCTCAAACATTGAACAAAATGTCCTGACTCTTGCAGAAACCAATGGGACAAAGTTCATCAGTGTCCAGTTTCAATATTTGGTATTGATATTTGTTACTTTATAGTCACAGAGGCGTCTCTGTGAAATTCGGGTTGCTCCCACCTAGAGAGCGCCACCCATTTAAAAATAATAAATTTACATGCAATTTTTGTGTGACTGATGAGGAAGGAAGGGGTGTGTGTGTCTTAAATTTTTACTAAATGACAACTTTTTCGTTGCCACTAGGTTTAACGTGTGCTAAGTGCATGGGCACACGTGACCTCGGTTTATCGTCTCATCCGAAAGACTCATCCAGACAGAGGGGAACCGAACACAATATTTTAAAATTTAATAGGACTTTGACCTGGGCCTGAAGCATCACTGGGCTCTCCTTGTGATTTTCTGTCTTCTCTGTCTGTCTGTCTTGTCTTATCTCTTTCTGTCTGTCTGTCTTTCTTTCTCTGGGAGTCACATACTTTAGTTATGTGTGTTCTGTTAAATTTGCATATGTTTAGGGACAAATAAAACAGGGGGTAAAATGGCTCAACTGAAGCAACTACCATTATAAGAAATTAGTCATTGCATAAGTTTAGGAATGAATAAAACAGAGGGCTCAACCGAAGCAATTACCTGTAGTCTTCTTTGGAAATTGGTTCAGCTGCAAATTTTATTTCAGCCCTAAAATAAAGAACAAATTGAAGTAAGTCCTGCAAGTAAAACACAGTTGAAACTATCAAGGTTTGGAAAGTCATATGCTCTTTGTTCTTCTTCATAAAGTGTGGAAATGTATTTTGTAATGAAAATGTGGAATAGTACAGTAATAATCCTTCGGATGAGACCTAAAACCGAGATCCTGTGTGCAAACGCACACACAAGATCTTGCGCGCATGTTAAAGCCCATTCCACTATTCGGTACGAGTAGGCCGTGTGTGCCGGTGGAATGGATGACAAGAACTCACAAAGCATGCATCCTGTGCACGAATAGCTGTCTAAACAAAGACTTTGGGCGTGGGGCAGGATAAACATCCCCATTCAGAAGAAGAAGATAATTCACCTAGGTACTTTAAAACTTACATCAGAGGTGCTTTGTTCACCTCCCAACCTCCCCTTTGTTAGTTCACTTTGCAGCAGCTGTGCTGACAGTCAGTCTGGTTAAAAGCTCTGCGTCATTGCTGGCTTGGAATTGGCATTTGTTTCAAGCAAAATGCTAGCAGTTGTTAAGTTCTAAAAGTAGCGCTTTACGTGGAATGTGCACGTTTGAATGTGATTGACTGTGGGGCAAATTAGCTTGTTATTTCAATATGGACGATTGAGTACTGGTTGCCTGAATCAAAAATGTAGAATGATTTTTGTTTATTGAGTTTTGAAGACATGACATCACTTTGGATGACGGGATAGCTTATTTTCTAAGTTTCCCAATGCAAAATGAATATGTGGCAGGAGAAAAAAAAGGAAGAGGGGCATTGGGAAGAGAATGAACAATGTGATTATTTGCTTGGCAAGATAGCATTAAGACTTGTGAATGTTGAATTCTTAAATTAATACCCTTGTTGAACTGACTGTGTTAGTATTTGACTGTCTGTATGCTATAATAGGCCACAGGCAGGTAAAAAATGTCTTTAGTCTTTTATTGTAAGCTGAGATTTGCAACTAGGAAAGCTCTGCAGTTGACAATGATTTGCAACAGACATGCCAGGCTGGGAATATGGAAACACATTTGGATCAGTAACCTGGACCTTGGTATTTGCAGAATGTACTAGTCAGGCCCTAAGAATAGCACACCAATCAAGATTGAGGTTATTGCTCTGTTAGTGTAGGAAAGCACTGTGCTTATTCACATGTGTGTTTGTACCTGTGACTGTATATGTATCCGTGTGCACACAGCACCTCTACAAAATGTATTCAGTTAATATACAGATTTAAAGGAATAAAACACAGATGCCTTAGTAGTCATCAGTGAATGAAGCCAAACCAATTAAAAATCAAAAACATATTTAGAGGGCAAAAGGCTAAAACAAAACAGCCTATAGTGCCATTTATGCTATACTATGCTATGCTACAACACAACACAAGCAGCATGAATTAATTTACACACAAACACATATTTTTACCCCAACAATTACATATCAATTACCAGGTCTTTATTGTTTGGGGGTTCTTTCGTGTTTTTAATGTGCTGTTGTTGTTGTTGTTGTTGTTGTTTACATGTATTTTATCACTTTTATGATAATTCTTTATTAATGCTTATTGTTTTGATTATGTGAGCAGATAACCGTATCATCATTCCTAAGTTTGTGGAGCTGACAACATCCAATGTAGAGGAAAACAAAGCCAAACTGGCTCAAGCTGGGGTCACTTTTCCCCTAGGTGAGAAAGGAGAGAGAGAGAGAGAGAGGGAGAGAGAGAGACGCACGCTTCAGAAACTTTTTTTAAATGAACAATGGCTTACCCTGGCTGAAAGACTCCAGGGATCATCCCAACAGTGGAAGCACTTTAACACAATGCTACAACTGCATCAGCTACGGATGAGAACATTACGTGTGTGACCATTTTTGATTACCCCGCCACGTGCGCAGCCACACTCCGTCTTCGGAGGATAACAATGGCCTAATTAAGCCTTCATGTCAAGAAGGTACAATATATTTGATAGAGAAAGAGAGACAGACATTCAATGAAGAGGAAAACAAAGTGAAACTGGCTGAGCTGGGGTCATTTTTCCTTTAGTTGAACAATGAGAGATTGAGTAGGAGAGAGACAGAGACATTCAGTGAAGAGGAAAACAAAGTGAAACTGGCTGAGCTGGGGTCATTTTTCCTTTAGTTGAACAATGAGAGATTGAGTAGGAGTGAGACAGAGACATTCAATGAAGAGGAAAACAAAGCGAGTGAAAATAGGGTTTTACGTTCTCTTCGGCCTTTCGGCCATGTGGGGCATTTGTAAATACAAAGATGGTGAGAACAATACTGGAGGCAATGCCCGGAGGCAGTGCTAAACCAGTAAAGTCCCGATTTTTTAAATAATACAGATATGTGTAGCAGTAACCGCGCCTCGGTTAAACCTCATCGGCTATGGTACCACCACAATGAGTAAAAAAACAAAGCGAAACTGGCTGAGCTGGGGTCATTTTTCCTTTTGGTAAGAGAGATAATGGTGTGTGTGTGTGTGTGTGTGAATCTGACTTTGTGTGTGCGTTTGTGTGTTACATGCATTCTCATACATGCACATGTGTGTGTGTGTTCACATACATCATTTTCTGTGTTGATAAGTGTGAAGCATCTGTTGTGTGTTACTCTATGTGTGCTGGATGATGGCGATAATATGGACTGTTTAATATAATGATGCATTTCATTATTTTTTGTTATGATCATATGTTTCAGTTGTCAAACCCATCTTGTCCCATGGATCACGCCGAGCCCACGAGGTAGGATGCAATCTTTATATAGTTAATCTTTCATTTTCCCCAAGATTTGAAAACATAAATACATATTAATGATTGAATGTATAATTGTCATTTAAATTTTGGTACTTGTCGGTTTCCAGACCATTTCGATATATTTTTTAACATTAATTTAGCTTTTAAGTAAAAAAATTATGCCAGTGAATACATTTACCGAGAAACATTCAAATAAAAATCAACAAAGTTAAATTCTAGCTCAGATATCTCTTCTTCTGCATTCCCAGGCCATATGGCCATAATACGAAAGTGTCCGGTTTTCATTATTTACTGGTCTCCTCGCTGCATTCAGCCAACATATTGCGATTTAGAGGAGCTCATAGGAAAATATTCAGAAGATTTTTTTTAAAGGCAGGAGAATTGTCCAGTAAGACAGAAAAATAGTAGTTGACAGTAAGAAAAAAAGGCATAGTCCATGTGAATGATAGATTAGAGGAAATTGCTAGCATAGAAATTCCAGAAAGTGGGGGAACTATTTGTACTGAAAGATTCCCTCGGTATCCCCACGGAGGACTAGCTGAGATCTTCTTCTTCTTCGTTCGCTCAGGCAGTTTCCTGTCATATCAATGTAGACGCGTGTAAACTAAGAAATAGTTAGGCCCAGCATGTCCGACTTCGGCTGAAGAGAGAAAATGGAGTTTTACGTCCTCTTGGTCTGAATCAGACACATATGGGACATTTGTAAATACAAATATGGTTAGAACAATACTGGAGGCAATGCCCGGAGGCAGTACGAAACCAGTAAAGTCCCGATTTAAAAAAATTAATACAGATAGCTGTAGCGGTGACCACGCCTCAGTTAAACCTCATCGGCTGTGGCACCGCCACAAGTAGTAGTGTATGTTTCTTCGGCTGAAGAAATCTTTGTAAGAATTTATAGAAAAAAGGCAGGAGAATGGACCAGTAAGATAGAAAGATAGCAGATGACAGTAGGCAAAGGGAAAAGGCAGAGTCAAAGGGAGTGATGGATTAGAGGAAGTTACAAGCACAGAACTTCCAGAAGGTGGGGGAACTATTTGTACAAAAGACCCCCCGGTATCCCCATGGGGGGCTGAGATATGAAAGTGCATGTTGATATTTTGTTGTTGTTGTTGGAAGACAAGTGTATTATTTTCTTTCCTAAAGATGGCGATCATTTTCAACGAGGAGTGTCTGCAAGATGTGGAAGCGCCCTGTGTGGCCCAGTCCTTCCTGAACCACAATGCACTGCTGTACAAGATCTTTGTCATCGGCACTCGCCAGTTTGTCGTGCAGCGTCCTTCGCTGAAAAACCTCTACCCTGGCAGTAAGTTGGTTCTCGGATGATTCAGGCGACGCATTAACAATGTTGTGGTTATTACTTTTCCTTGGTGTTGTTGCAGCTTTGTTTTGTTCAGTTTTTGCTCTGTTAATTGTATTAACTGCATGGGTGCAACTCTTTCAGTTTTACACTGATTTCAGTTTTTTAAAATTTTACCAGAAACTGAACTTCAGTTTTTTTTTAACTCATTCAAGCCATATATGTCCAGGAATTAATAGGTAGCTGTCAATTTGATGCATTTGCTTCAAGGGAAGTAAATCTGTGTGCACACCATACCTTGGTCACTTCTAAACTCGCTTTGCTCCCTTAGACCACAATTTTGCCTCTGACTTTGCTTTTGTAGTGGTTTGTTTTGGGATAAACAAACGGTGTGGAGAGTTTATTAAAAAAAAGTCTGATCTACCACTTCCCTATGTCTAAACCTGAAGTAAAAACCTGTAATCTTCTTTCCTTTCTCCTTTTGTTTATGTATGTTTTGCTTGTGTGTATTTATGAGTTTTTTTAATAATTCAAAATCGTTGCAATGCGAATGAGTTAATTCATCAACAACAAAAATCAACCACAAGCGAGTTGGGGCATTTTGAACTTGGTTGTTCTATCCTGGAAGTCTCTCTTGGGGAATCTTGAAAACAGCATGGTGATGCCGTATTGTTTTCAAAGGCAATGATTTCATTTTACAAGGCTTATCGGACTCAAACTGTCTCTGTCCATCATTGTAACTGTCTGTCTGTCTTGTTATCTCTCTCTCTTGCGTTGCCCCCCCTGAATCGTCCAACAGGGCTCTGCTCCTGTACCCCGCCGGGGCCCTGGGTGGCCCCTAGACCCCTGCCTTTCAGTGTGTTTTTGTTTGTGGCTCAAGCCACAAACCTATAACTCACTTTGTCGGTCGGTCGGTCTGCCTGTCTGTCTGTCGGTCGGTCTGTCCAAAATTGTCGCACTTCAAATCGAGGCTACACTTCAAATTGAGGCCGCTCTTTAAAATGATGTATTTTAAAAGCGTACAAAATAATAAACATACGTAATACAGACACTACAACAGACACGACGAGTATGCGGTGCTTCTTTTGATGAGTATAAGTAGGATACATAGTTTTAAATGTTTTCCAAAAGATATAAAAAGTTACGAAATGGTGCAGAGATAACATTCTGGTTTACAGAATAAAATTATTGAAAAGCCAGGGGAGGTGACTCATGATTGGAGTGGTAAAAATAGACCGCGTGCCACAAACTATTGCGATTTCGCGCTTGTTTTCATTTTGGTGAGTTGCACCCATGTAGCTGCAAAAAGAACAATTACAAGCACTCACATATTGAGGTTTGTGTCCAATTTTCTGATTTTCCTACAGTAGAATATAACTGTGCTGGAAAGGATGATGCCCCACATGGCCGAAGAGGGCGTTAAACCCTATTTCTTCTTGGAAAGGATGATGTTTGCGGATTATGTTGGGTTCACTCCCCTTAGGCTTTTATTCATGCTGTGCTAGGCGAGGGTGTCATCAGCAACTTTGGTGGAGGGGAGCTAATTTACAGAGAGTTCCCTCCCCTTGTTCATTACATTATCTTCTCTCCTCACTATTTCAATCTGTGCTAGAATTGAAGCGTACAGTGTTTTGTTTTAGGTTTCCTCGGTTTAACATTTTTTACTTGTTACAGTTTTGTAACTCTTGTTTTGAAAAACTAATGTCCCATATGTGTCTGTTTCAGACCGGAGGACGTTAAACGGATTTTCATTCATTTTAGTTAACCAAGTTTTATACACATTATTTTGAAGTGCAACAGACTCAATGCTTATTAATGCATCACTCACTTGTTTAAAGTAGAAGTCAAAGTAATCTTTTATCAACAGTAGGTTTTGTGTTGAAGAAATAATAAAAGCAAGAAATCTGTCATGTTTGTTTTCAGAAGCATTTAAAGTGTCCGCAGGTAATTGTACCAGTTCAGAGACCAAAAGCATTTGTCAGTCTTGTTGCAATTATACTACTGCTTCTCTTTCCACTGACAGTCGAATTTGCTGGGTCATGTTTGGAAAATAATCATCTTCTTTTATACTCGTCTCTGCTTTTCGTTTCTTCAATTTGGCATGCCTTGTTTCATACAGCTAATCGTAAGAAAGAATACATATAATTGGTCATTGTTGTCCTATTGCTCATGTCGTTTTGTTCATTTTTCCTACATTCTCGCTTTTTATTTAGAGAAATCAACTTGCTTTTGGTTGCAATGGCTTGCATTCTTTCTTTTTTTCATATTTCCTATGTCGTAATTTCTCATCTTTCGCTTTCACTTGTCATATTTTATCGAAAAACTTTGGTGCTTCGTATTGTAAGCTTGTACATGTTTTTAAAAGAAACAATTGTAACCCCTCTTATTCTCTTCAGTTGTTCTTATAGACTCTGTGTGCACAGAGGTAATAAAACAATATAAAAAAGAAGGCTATCAATTAGAACCATTTTCAGTTACAATATTATGTTTGAACAAAACATGGTGTGCCTTTTTTCTGACATAAAAGTGTACTTTCAAGGTCTGTCAACCAGGTTTGACACTGAACTGAATTAAAGCAATTGAGGTCACCATTTTGAACCACGACAATCACAGCATTATCATTAAGCAGCAGAAGGAAGGCTGGATGAGATGCTGTGATATGAGTAATAGTGATCGTATTGACCATACTACACAGTAGGCTAATGGAAGTCAGAGATTGGAAATCAATGAACCACTTGACCTGCTTTTCAGATTATAAACATGTTCTTTGTTGGAGTCATATAGTCATTAACTCATTCAAGTCGTTCCGGACATATATGTCCGGAATTAATAGATAGCTGTCAATTTGATGCATTTGCTTCAAGGGAAGTAAATCTGTGTGCACACCATACCTTGGTCACTTATAAACTCGCTTTGCTCCCTTACACCACAACTTTGCCTCTGACTTTGCTTTTGCAATGGTTCGTTGTGGGGGAACCAATCGCTGTAGAGTTTTCCTATATAAAGTCTATATAAAAAAGTCTGTTCTACAACTTCCCTATGTCTAAGCCTGAAGTAAAAACCCGTAATCTTTTTTCATTTCTCCTTTTGTTTATGTATGTTTTGTTTGTGTGTATGGCTAGAGTGATTTGTGAGGTTTTTAAATAATTTGAAATCGTTGCGATGCGAATGAGTTCAGGAATATACAACTTAATTTGGTGATCTGAAATATTAGTTGTAACTGAGGGTGGAATCATCGCTAAAAGAAAGACTTGTGTCAATAGTATCAAGCTTTCAGGTATACTGCCATAGACCTTTTCAATGCAGCACTTTCATTCAAAACCAATTTTATAATTTATAAATAGTGGAAGCACTGTGAGTTAACCATCACTTTTTTGTGTACCTACCATATTTTCCGGGCTAATTTTTTCTTCAACTTTGACCCATGTGGCTTAAACAATGATTGCAGCTAATTTGTGAATATTTCCCCTTCAGTATTTTAGGCTGGTCATCAACTCCAGCCTGTGCTTGTTGACATCGCCAAGTTTGGTAAAAACA
Organism: Phymorhynchus buccinoides; assembly: GCA_017654935.2. NCBI lineage: Eukaryota > Metazoa > Mollusca > Gastropoda > Neogastropoda > Raphitomidae > Phymorhynchus > Phymorhynchus buccinoides. The sequence goes on from CM065688.1 coordinate 39,745,987, forward strand.
AACTGATCACACGATCTGACCACTTCTTCTTCTTCTGCGTTCCCAGGCCAAATGCCATAATGGGTAAAGTATGTATGTGTTCGTTTTCAGTTTTCACTGGTCTCCCCACTGCTTACAGCTGACACATTCCGATTTCGGAGGAGCTCAAAGAAGAAAAGTAGTTTGGAAGATTGTTTTTGAAAAAAGGCAGGAGAATGGGCCAATAAGTCAGAAAGATAGTAGATGACAGTAAGCAAAGGAAAAGGCAGAATCAAAAAGAGTGGCAGATTAGAGGAAGTTACAAGCACAGAACTTCCAGAAGGTGGGGGAACTATTTTTACGAAGGACCCCCTGGTATCCCCACAGGAAGGATCTGACCACTAAATTTCACCACTTTTATGCACATTTTTCTTCACTGAGCTGTTTATGATCAAAGTTTTCACTGAAACAGTTGCGATCGTGTCGATCTTTACGAACTCTGTGCAAACGAAAATGTGAAGTCAACTTCCAAGTTGAAACTAGGTGATCTGTCTCACTCCACAAGTTGGAACTAAATGATTGGTCTCACTTTACAAAAAAGAAGTTGAGAAGCAGCTCCTTTGCTTTATTAAACCGATAAATCGGCATTAGCATCTGCACTGAAACACTTGCTGAATGCAAACAACTCACAAAAGTCAATAAATGAAAACAGCAGGCGCATTAGCGCTTGCCGTGATTACGTATCTGCGGAGTGCGCTGCGCCATTTTGTTTAATGTTGGCCGAGTTGGATGCAAAGTGAAAGTTTCATCAATAATTGATAACTAGATGTGTTTTTGCTTGAGTTACTAATCTAGCATATTTGTGTTAAATGCATTGTGATTGCTACAAAATAATTCTGGAAAAAAAGGAGAAAAAAAAAGTTTTGTGTGTGCAAACTTTTACTGAAAATGAACTGCCAGTGCGTTACTTTGTCTTGTGTTGTGGTGTGTCGCTGTGCATAATCCAGTATTTAGTAGGTCTGTTATGGCGAAGATTAGGTCTGTAATGTGTAGTTTGTGTGCGAGTGCAACACGGGCCGTCAACTAGCTGTCGTGGCTTTCGAGTGTTCGTCCACTCGTCAGCTCAGGTTCATTTTTTTTTCAGTCTCTTGTGGCTTAGACACTGAATGCGGCTTTATCGTTGTTTTTTTCTAGAATTTTAATAAAATTCAGGGGGTGCGGCTTAGACATGGGCACGCTTTGTAGACAGGAAAATATGGTATATTTAAATGTCTTTTGTGGATTATGATTCCATGCTAGTTCATTTTGAACTGCTGAGATGTGTACCACATGGATTAATTTTTATCGCATTGTTGAAACTATCTCAAACTTTCTATTGTTTCAGATCAAGCCACCATATTTTTTGACACACAAGAAGTGTCCAAGCCTGACTCGTCTCACCCTTTGAATGAGGTAAGAATTGATGCTTGCTGCCAACATTGTGTGTGTGTAAATTGAAGCGCATGGTTGGGTGGGGGTGGTGTGTGCATGTGTGTGTGCATATGAGAAGTGTCTACATAATATTATGTTTGTAAAAGTGTGTGATTTCACATGTCGGTATCTTTGTGTAAATGTGTATAAATTCAGCAATGAAAGCTGTTCCCAATAGTCCTTGGTCTACTAAAGTGGAAGGAGGGGTATTATGTGTTTGGTTCTGTCTGTGTGTGATAAGATCATGAAGCACGATACAATGGCCAGTAAGTTGATCATCATTTTTAGAATTTGCCAATAGATTTTTAGCTATTTTGTGTAAAGATAGGATGTTGACGAAGAAAAACATGTACACAAGCACACCATGCCTGACATGGTGACAGCTAATCTACCAGCGCAGTATTTTCATGACACCGATTGGTCCGCAGTCTGGAGTAGTTGACCCAATCATTTGCGCTCATATATGAAAGGAGACTGTCTGAGTGTTCGACAAAGAAAAAGTAGAATAAACAGGAGGAAAAGATTGTGTGCACAATGTAATGTTCTGATGCAGATTGATGCCGGAAATTTGGAGGAGTCGCTGATCAAGCCTGACTGGCAGCTGCTGGAGCAGCTTGGAGCGTCCATTAGCCGCGCCATGGCCATGAGTCTGATCGGTATTGACGTCATCATCGACTGCCAGACACAGCAGTATGCCATCATCGACATCAACTCCTTCCCAGGTGTGTGTGTGTGTGAGTGAATGGTCAGTCTGATTGGTATTGATGTCATCATCGACTGCCAGACACAGCAGTATGCCATCATCGACATCAACTCCTTCCCCAGTCTGATTGGTATTGATGTCGTCATCGACTGTCAGTACAGCAGTATGCCATCATGACATCAACTCCTTCCCAGGTGTGTGTGTGTGAGTGAATGGTCAGTCTGATTGGTATTGATGTCATCATCGACTGCCAGACACAGCAGTATGCCATCATCGACATCAACTCCTTCCCAGGTGTGTGTGTGTGTGTGAATGGTCAGTGTGTATTGATGTCATCATCGACTGAATGGTCAGTCAACTCCTTCCCAGGTGTGTGTGTGTGTGAGTGAATGGTCAGTCAATGGTCAGTCGATGTACTGAACGTCGATCTACTGCCAGACCATAGCAGTATGCCAGTCATGACACAACTCCTGTGTGGTAGTGTGATGTCAGTCTGATTGTATTGATGTCATCATCGACTGCCAGACACAGCAGTATGCCATCATCGACATCAACTCCTTCCCAGGTGTGTGTGTGTGTGTGAGTGAATGGTCAGTCTGATTGGTATTGATGTCGTCATCGACTGCCAGACACAGCAGTATGCCATCATCGACATCAACTCCTTCCCAGGTGTGTGTGTGTGTGAGTGAATGGTCAGTCTGATTGGTATTGACGTCATCATCGACTGCCAGACATAGCAGTATGCCATCATCGACATCAACTCCTTCCCAGGTGTGTGTGTGTGAGTGAATGGTCAGTCTGATTGGTATTGACGTCATCATCGACTGCCAGACATAGCTATGCCATCATCGACATCAACTTCTTCCCAGGTGTGTGTGTGTGTGTGTGTGTGAGTGAATGGTCAGTCTGTTTGGTATTGACGTCATTATCGACTGCCAGACACAGCAGTATGCCATCATCAACATCAACCCCTTCCCAGGTGTGTGTGTGCGCGTGAATGGTCAGTCTGATCGGCATTGATGTCATCATCGACTTCCAGACACAGTAGTATGCCATCATCAACATCAACCCCTTCCCAGGTAAAGCCAACATAAAATGAGGAATGAAAAAGGTAAATGAACAATTATGGAAGAACTTTAAAAAAATGTTGTTGGAAATTAATTATCAGTGCCAAAGCATGCACACGTCAAATAATATAAAGCAGATATTTTTTTAGGGCTCTACTTTGGTGGAGCAGGCGGTTGCATGATTTAGTTTTGTTAAGTGATATAATAAGAGAAAACAAATTTGAGAACTGCGGTATGTTATCGTGTGGCCAGGTTTCGAAGGCATCGACTTTTTCACACACCTGCGGGACCACATCTTGGAACGGCTGCTGCTGCTGCAGACCACTACCACCACAAGGCGCCACTGTGATAGCCCCCTCACCACCACCACACCTCCCACCATGCAGCTCCACAACCACCCTACCACCCCCCCCATGTCCCTAGACACGTCAGCCAAAACCAGGGACCGTGGGGACAGGAAAATGTCCGGCACCAACGCTGCCAACTTGATGAAAGCGTCGCAGCGTCAGCCGGCGTTGATTCTGGGCCAGTCGCCAGTGATACACTGTCATAAATTGATGGCAAACAAGGACCCTCGGAGCTGTGACAGTGAAATGCAGTTGAAGGAGGGGGAAGAAGGGGGCGAGGAGACGAAGGAGGAGCAGTTTCTGAACCAGCTGTCGTCCAACAATAACTGTCCCTCCGGCCTCCTGCCTCCTTGACCTCCTCTTTTTGTCTGCTGATGTTCTTTCTCTTCATCCTCTCAGTCCCACCAAACCCTTCCCCATCTTATTCCTTCTTCTTTCCTTTTCCTCCACACGATATTGCTGTCTTTTTACGTGTGTGTGTGTGTGTGTGAATGAGTGAGTGTGTGTGTGAGTGAGGGTGTGTCGGTGGGTGGGTCTTTTCGTAACAGAAAACTTTGTGTTGACTCAGGCTTCCATTTTATATTTTTTCGTTAGAGTTTTTATTGGTTTTTCTTTTTTGTCTTCTAGTTGATGTGATAGAGATTATTGTAGGAATACAATGTTTTTACAGCTTACACATAGTGTAGGGTACAGTGTGTGTGTGATGGCAAGTATGCACTCTTAAAATGATCATGTACAAATTCATCGCTCCATGTCTTATGTAGTGAGAGATCCATTCTAATAAATTATCAAAGCTGCTCAATTGGAAGCTACTCGTAAAGAAACATTTTAATCCTGGTCAAGATTAGCCTTAGGCTCTGCTGTCTACATATCTAGAAAACTATTGGCTTGTTAGTGCTGGGTCATCTTTATACAGGTTTACATCAAGTTTACAAATGCAATGCAAAATGTATTGCAACCATTCTTTTATAAGGACGGAAAAGAAAATGCATGTATAACTATAGCATCTTCAATGAAAGCAATAATTTGTCATGTTTTGTTTAGTGTTTCTGTCAGCAAAATATGCATTATGCTTTATCATTTTTATAAAGCACTTCAGGTACATTTAAAAAAAATATTACTTGTATTTTGTCCGTTTTCTTTTTTGTTTGTTTGTTTTGTTGTTTTTAGTTTGACCTTTGACTACAAAACAAACTTTTGAATTTAAAATTATTTTTGTTATAAATTGTCTGGTTAAGTGCTTGATAAAGTTTTAGTAATAATTCTGTTGGTGGTTTAGATAGAAATTATGTTCACACTGCTGACTGTAGGGCTGAATGAGTTAATCATGGTACCTGATGTCATTCCAGGAAGATTATGGAAATGATATTGATTTTGTAGGTTGCACTTAGTCTTTTGTAGAGCTCCCTTTGTTGAAAATGAAAATTTGAAATGATGTTGTGTGTGTGTTTATTTTTATTGCATGCATTGTTTTTGACAACAGACAAATGAAATGGTTGAAGCCAAGCAGGCTTTTGCTGGGATTTTTGTTTACAATGTAAACAAACTATTGGAGATGAAAAAACATCACAATTGTTGTCTATTTTGTATGATAATAATAGAAACTCACCATTTGTTGCAAATCAGATTTGTAGATACACAAATTTTAATGCTTTTAATGGAGAAAACAATTTTGTACGAGTGATAATTGTTAAAATATGTGTATAAAACGATCTTACATGAATCTATGTGTTAATGTTTACATTCATTAGTGATTTTATGCCAGTTAAGTTTTGCATGACTATTTAACTTTACACCTCAATGCTCTCTGTTTTACTATTGGCTCCAACATTGTTTCTTTCATTTTAAGTATTTTAAAAGAAACTTGCTTGACAGAGAGCGCCCGCCAGTGTTTTGCATGTGAATGGATTGCGTGAGAAAGTCTTTAAGACAGACATAGGGCACAAGAACATTTGCATCATAATGTGTCAAGTGAAATGACGTGGAATAGGAATTGTTCGGAAATAATTAAGGGGAGTAATTTCATGGTGTGTGGGAGTGATCTTGCCTAATTCAATCGGTCAAACAGGGGAAGTCACTCTACCATCAGCTCTCGTAGCCTATCGACTCGTGTGTTTGAGCAGACATACAGCACTTAGAACATTGTGTGGTATTGAAGGCAATGAGCAGGCTGACAGAATGGCAAAGTTGGGTGCAAAAGACGAGCAACAGAACAACCCCGTCTGCCTCACAGAGATGAAGACCATCATCAAGTCTCTGCACAGGACGCCCCAGCAACAGGACAACCCCGTCTGCCTCACAGAGATGAAGACCATCATCAAGTCTCTGCACAGGACGCCCCAGCAACAGGACAACCCCGTCTGCCTCACAGAGATGAAGACCATCATCAAGTCTCTGCACAGGACGCCCCAGAAACAGGACAGCTACCACCTGCTACCCAGATCACAGCAGGTGGTCATCTTCCGCCTGAGGACAGGGCACAACAGACTGAACCAGCATCTGTTCAGGAAGATGCATGCTGTGCCTTTCCCCATGTGTCCCTGCGGAGAAGCAGAGCAGGACACGGCCCACATTCTGCAGGACTGTGGGGGCCTCCGGCCGCTGAGGGAGGAGATATGGCCAACGCTGGAGCCCCTCCAAGACAAGCTGCACGGGTCTGTGGACACCCTGCAGAGGACCGCCAATTTCGTCTCAAGATCTGGACTCCAAGTGTTATCGGCGATCGACAAACAAACAAACAATTTGTCTTTTGCAGCCATTTTCAAGTAGACGGGGTCTTGCAGCGGAAATCAATGAAAGGCACAGTTTGACACATGTGTGCAGTTCATGCACCCGATATTAGCGCATTGACATTGGCATCATGCGATTGTACTTCCTTCACATTCAGGGCCTACGTCGTCATTTCCTATTTTGACTCGGTTCAGATTAGCAGATTAATCTTTTCAATTTCTGAGCATTGTTTGGTAAAGGTGCAGATCCACACCCCCTCCTCCATTTCTCGGTTCTTTCCGTTTTTTCAGTCCTGCCTTTCTTTTTGCAGATTGAGCACTTCAACCTCTATCGTTTGCTATATTTAATGTTAATTTACATAATTAAAAATATGCATTCAATAATAGTTGAAGATAAAAGCAAGACGGAAAGAACGCAATGAACCAAGACTGTGACCAACGCTCTGCGGCTGTTGTGTGTATTGCGTTACATATTAAATAATGGCCTTTATTATGAATGCGATTAATTATTCAACAAAGATAATTAGCTCAAAAAGTTGATAACATACAGCTTTATATTTGCTAAGAAAGGCAAGTCTGAAAAAGTGGGGAGAGCCGAGAAATCGAAGGGGGCATTGTTGATCTGCACCTTTACCCATCATTTTATTTCAAAAACTAAATAATAATACTGAAAGTTTGCCTTTTTTTTCATGTATAGCATTTTTTGATGTTCATCCAAACAACACAATCAAAACCAATTGTATCTGAAAATGTTTGCATTTATCTCCATGGCATACCAATTGATCCAAACATTTGTGTCTCACTAGTTAGAAACGCGCTGCCTTCCACAGCAGGGGAAAAAAAAGGGCTGTAGTCCCTGGGATATAGGGCCTATAGGGAAAGGAGAGGTGCCACAAGTTAGTTTCCAGAGACAAGTGACTTAAAAGTGTCACCGCTTCGTTTATATACTGTTGGTGTGGCTTTAAAATGCAAACAATTATGTATTGAAATTTGTTAAATTTGTATCTACTGTCTCCTATCTGACATGACTTGAAATTTAATCCCATCCCTAATGTCATGAAATTAATGGAGATGAAATGTAGCAGCAATGCGTAAGTTTCTTGGGAGAGACAATTAGTTGATGCTAACCATAAACAAACCAACAAAGAGTGACAATCAAAACTTTGTGTTTGTTTAGTTTCCTTTTTTTTTTTTTATTATTAGATTCACAAATCATGGACATGAAAATGAGGATCATGCCCCTGTAAGTGCTTGGGCAAGTTTTAGCTGTAGGTGTGAGATGCATGTAACAGTTTTTTTAGGTTTTTTTGCGCCAGTAAAACTCCTTGATTGAGACGATTCAGTTTGAAGGTCCTTTTTCTGTGTAAACATGTGCCGATTTGACATGCGGCCATAGTTCAGATGTTTCACCTAAGTTTTAGCTTAGACACTCCCCTTGTGTTTAAGACTCTCTATCTTAAAATCTAGTTCTTTCAGCTTTATGATAATAACCCTAGGCTGATCCCTAACCCTATCCCTTTCTCAAAAATGGCAGAATGTTGCTTCTCAGTGATAACTTTCAATTTTCGTTGTTTGTTTTGTAAAGATTAAGATCACAAACACTGTGAATTGTAACCACAAAGTTGTTGTGAATAGTCACTGAGATGTGAGCCATAGTGGCTTGACTGGTTTTGAGTAACATAATTACATTCCATTGTGTGTGTGTGTGTTCAATGCCATGACAATGTGTGACACTTTGTTGATGTCAAACACACATTGCTGAGCAACTGATCTATTTGCTAATGATAAAACACCTGCGTTGCCTTTACACCGAGTTTATGTTGATGTACAATTTTTGTTTTGTATTAAGAAAAGTTGCTGAAGAAGGTTTAAGCTTGTGAATAAATTATGTTTGATTACCTGGTGTTGGCATTACATAATTCGCTGTATTGTGTTTTACCTGTATGCTGTAACGATAGGAATGTGCTTCCCAAAGAGTGGTTGTAAACTGCATTACCATACTGAAACTACTAAGCATTTCACATGTTCTTAAGCTTTTGGGGCGATTGTTTTCACAAAAGAACTGGCAGTGAGTTGCATGTATGTGTCTGCTGGTATGTGTATGTGACTGCTGGCGAGATTGTGTCGGGAGAGAAAGAATGTATGTGTGTGAATGAGTGTGAGAGTGTACATGTGTTTGCCCGTGAGTAAGTGCGTCTGTGTGTTTATTGTAATTTGTGTATGTTTAAATGCAGATTGTACCGTGCTTTGTGCTTGATTAAAAGCGCTTTATAAACATCTATTTATTATAATGTGTTTAAGCATCATTGCTGCATGAGAGGATGTAGCTTTTTTTTCTCTTCTCTCAAAGGTAAGCCATGGATTTTCATGACTCAGAATACCATTTAAGTTTTAACTCACTGGGGACGAATGATGAGTTTTCAAGGTTTTGATTTCTGGCATGTAACCAGCTTTCCAGAGTCGCATCGTAATCTATTTTTAGTTTCCTTTGACCTTCCCTCTCGAAATCAACCAATCATTGCAAACTTTACCTTCAGTTCTTTTGTGGTAGAGTTGGGGGATCAAAGATTAGAATGTGAAATTTTCCTTCAAATTCTTTGTGTCCTTCAATAAGAGACAATGTATTTATGGAATCTGATATTTTATGATCAATTAGTGCATGGTGTTGCTTATCTTCTCTGAAAATATTGGTTCCTAACTTATTTTTGGCGATTTGTTTTCAAACCTAGTATTGTAATGGGAAGCAAATGACGAGCGAGCTAACCCTTTTTGTTGCCACCTATCATTGTGCTACAAGCAGGTGAAAACAAAGCATAAAGCAAACCTTGAGTTTTTATATTTCATAAAGTAACTTTCGAACTGAATACAATTACTATCGTGTGTCGACTGTATTTAAATTGTTGAAGAAAATATTAACAAATAGTTATTCTATGGATGATTCAAATGTGGTAGGAATCTAAAGAAATAACAGCATGTTTTTGGTGCTGGCAACTACTGGTGTTTTATTCACAATGATTGATGTGTGGGTAGTGTGACAACAAAAGGGTGAATGAACAGTTTTTAAAAAAGTCCTCGATCAGTTTCTGTCCTGTAAAGAATTTGCTTGGTTAACTCGTTTACCTATGAACTCCTATTGACAAGATGCTACTGCAGAAGGAAACTGACACTTGTCATGTACGGTATATGGCACCAAAGCTTGGTGCATATAGAATTTGGTGTTAACAGTTAAAACCTGAAGTGTACACCAGCTTTGAGAATGATCTTATAATCAAATTATAATATGCACTGCAGATGAGACCTTGATTTCTATACTTAGGACTTGATGTGTACCGCAGGCATTATCTTAACCCTCCGAGACCCCCAAGCTACGGAAACCTTCCAAAAACGTTCGTTGTCTGGTTCGCGTAACGCCCGATCGCGCCCGCTGAACAGCAGGTCTATTAGTTTCACTTTCACTTTTGCCCTACCCACAATGCAATATACTAAGTTAGTGCTTCCTTTACCTGAGTCTCACTGATCCGTTTCTGGCTTTTACAGCAAGGGAAAGCACCCACTAGTCTTTTTGAACGGATTTTTCAAAGTGACACAATTTTTTCTTCTCTCCATGTGACGTGTACAGTATTGACTCGGCGCGATGCTCGGAGTGCCATGATGGATTTTTTTTCCCCAATTCATGGTTTGTTGTGTGACAGTGTGTTAGCTTTCGAATGCAAATATCATCATTGCTATTCAATATGCATCTTTCAGAAATGAAATGTGAGTTAGACTTTATTCTGGGTGATTTTTTTAATGAAAAGATTTGGTGTACGTTCGGAGTTAATTCCCTTCTCTCTGGGGACTGGGATCGATTCTCGGTTCGAATGGTTGGGAGTCATTGGGTTAAACTGGAGACAAAACTTAAATATGTGCTGCAGATAATGGTCATGGAAGCATGACTATTGAATTGCTTCAGCTTGGCTCACTGTTAAAGGGGAAAATATGATACATTATGTGACCAGGTGTAAGATTTCAGATGTCTAGGGCAATCTTTTGCAAGCAGTTATGATGTTATTCCTAAATTATGTTTGTATGTGGATTTTCCAAGCAACAGCTTTCATTTTTAGATACAGGCATGGTAGTGGGGGCAAAGTGAGTTTCGTGGAAGAATATCTAACCGATTCTGCATTTCATTTGAAAGATGTCGACTCAAACTAAAAGGATGAAGTTGGGCATCAAAATGAAGAAGAAGAAAAAGAAGCACTAGGATCACAAATCTGGAAATGTGTGGCGTGAGCTAGGCCACGCACGACTTGTTCAGTCATTCACATCCGGTTCCGCGAAGCGATTGCATAGGTTTTAACGCATGTAAATTTTAGGCACCCGAGCGAATTTTTATCCCAGCTTTTTGTGGGTGTGTGTGTCAAATTTTCACTTTCGTGGCTTTTCCGCGATTCGCGGTCTACCATGCATGTAGATAACTAACTGCAATAGGTTGGAATTGGGGTTGCTTATAGATTTATGCGACTGTTAATGTGAGTTCTACACTCAGTGTCTTATCTGTCACACGTTTTTCTGTCCCAGAAGACTGTGTCCTTCGTCAGTTTGATCTGAGGTAGGACTGTATTCAGGTCTGTCATCTGTGGGGAGGGTTTTCACTCTGGAGGCAGCAGCACATTTCTTTTCTTATTCTGTTTATTGTTATTTTTGCTTGAACTCTGTATTAGGTATTAGGTACTTTATAGTCACAGAGGCGTCTGTGAAATTCGGGTTGCTGCCACCTGGAGAACGCGTCAAAGCCAGAGGCGCGTCACCGAATTAAAACTTTTTTTTGTTTGAATGCAAGTTTTGTGTGACTGATGAGAAAGTGGGGGCGGGGGAATACATTTTGACCAAATGACAACTTTTTCGTTGCCACTGGGTTTAATGTGTGCTAAGTGCATGGACGGTTTATCGTCTCATCCAAAAGATTCCACGTTCAGACCGTAAGGCCTAGTGCAAAATGAGAGGAAAAATCCCCTGTACCCAGGTTCGAACTCGGGTTTGCTTGACACGAGGCGAACGCGCTACCACTGTGCCACTCTACACACTGTGTGTGTTACTTAATTTTTTTGGTACACTAGAGGGAATAGTTTTATTGGTTTGGATACCTTGTCGTGTAGGTGTTTGTTTGTTGTACGTTCCAGTGACGTTGCAATCTGTTTCAGTTTTTTGGATATGAGGCAAGAAAATTAACAATTTGAAAATGATTTCCCATGCTGATTATGCACATATAGCATCATGTCTGTTTTAAATCGATAGTTGTCTAGAAAAAAAATCTCAGGACTATCGACAGAAACAAAAGCTCAAAATGAAAAGTGTAATTTTTGTTCATGTGTTTTTATGAAATAATATAAAATGTTACCCTTTTAACCTTTACTGAATTTCTCAAATTGTTGTCATATGATCAAAATTAAGGCAAAGAAAACCACTGATCAATGAAATTTACTTCAAATCTAAAATATGATCAAAATTAAGGCAAAGAAAACCACTGATCAATGAAATTTACTTAAAATCTAAGTGTGCGATGTCATTTGGGATCAAGCACAAATTAGGAATCCCTCTCAGACTCTGTATAGTTAAGTTTTAGAAAGTGGAGATACAATGAAATATATTTGCAAGTAAACACAGATTGGTGTGATCAAAAGAAAAGCCCCCAAGCTATTGCCCGACCCAACACCCTTACCCCTTTAAAGTATCGAGTTGAAATGACATGTTATGTACCTTGCTGCTTTTACTCTGTGATACGTTATTTAATATACTTGAAATTTCTTGTGATTTGCTTTGTTGTCGTTTATTTTTTTTATACCTGTCCCAACCCCTCTGTCACACAATGGTGTAGATCTAGATGTTAAAAATAACTGCTGAAAGCAGTCGGTCAATTGGATCACAAGATTTATCAATCTCTTGTCTCTTCTGCAAATTTCTAGGGGGGGCATTCATGCTCTGGGGGATGAATTATAGATCGTGCTAAATCAGGCCACATTTACTGTCATTTACAAGTATGCTTACCTTGAATGCATGTCTTGTTTTATTGTGTGTTTAACCCCCCAGTCCTTAGCATCGTAAGTATTATGTTTTATTATTTTCTCAGAAGGACCAGTCTCACTTTTAGTTTTCATCATTCATTATATTTGAAAATAATCATAAAAACCTTTTTCGTCATTAATGGGCCAGACACACTACATACGATTTGACCCCAGTACGATCTGATTGTGACTATGTATGTGAGTGGAGATTCATGTGAAATACTTCCGTCTAAAAACAGTGCTATGTACTATTTTCGTTCACTATACTCAAGTAGCCCCCAATACACGAATCAAATGTCCGACACAAAAATACAGGTTTGTGTACGGCGGACTACAAATATAGTGAACATAACTAGTAGGATATTATTAGATTTATGTAGACAGTAGAATTACACATGGATCATGCCTCACAAATGTCAAAATCTGGTCGCAGTGAATCGAATCGTATGTAGTGTAGCTAGGCCTTAATAGAACAATCAGTACATGAATGGACAGCCATCTTTGAATGTTTTTAAAACAAATTAATACCAGTCAGCTATAGAAAATATTCATAATCCATTGGGTTTTTTAATGCCATAAAAACTAAAACTGATAAAGCCACGACTGGACGTAACAGTTTTCTCTCATTCTGTTTGTGTAAAATGACTGAGCAACAAATTATGCTGGAGGCGTCATTACTCAGCTTATGTCATAAGGCTTTCAAGTGGGGGAAAAGGCGTCGGTAATCAGTAAGTGGTTCTTTTTGTCTGTTTTCTTGGTTGTGAACATACCAATGCGAATTAAAATATGAATGAACAAAAAGATGGACTACTTTGCCAGGGTTACATTGTCCTTTTCTGGTTTGTCTCTTGTCTCTTTGTCTATCTGTGAACAACTTAATTCAGAAACTCATGATCGGACTTTGATTAAATTTTTCAGAGCCTTAGCCAAGGGTATCATCCTGGCAACATTTAATTAAACTTTGAAGGTAATGTGAGACATTTTAAAGCTGTCTACTTAGAGTTCATACTTGTAATTATCATTTGGCACTTATCCAAAGTTATCCCGTTGTTGGTAAAACAAAAATGCACCATCACAAAATTAACGGCAAAGTGAACTTTCAAAGGAAATAAATGCAAATTTTTAATAATGTCCCCATCAGTCTGGCTTAGGGGTGGTTTGTACAGTATCAGTCCTTTCTCATCAATGTGTGTTATATTATTTCTATAACATATCTATGTGTTGAATGAAGCTGCTCATGACACGTTTAATAGATGTCATTCAGTGATTCACACCTTTTTTCAGTGAGGGCTCTCATACAAGCTATCATCAAACAAAAAGTAACAGTTGGAACATGTTTAATTTTAATTTGCTGGTTGCAAATGAAGGAACAAAACCCCCCAATTATTTCCATTTAAATGTGTTTAACAGATAATATATAATAAGTACGGGTTGGCTAATTGTCAAATGTTTTTAATGCTTATGTTTAATTACGGAACGTTTTCTGTTGTGAGGCATTCTTTTATTTTATTTGCAAACATGAAATTGTGCTGAAAATACTTTTGCTGCTGTAAATGAAATAAACATGTATAAATCATTGTCCAGTGTCTTTGTTTTCATGGAGCTTCCAGTTCTACCTGTTGACATTTTGAATGAAGAATGTTTTTCATATCATGCATGTATGTTTTGATGTGTTCCAAGTTTTTCATTTTCAAAAACAAGAAACACACACACGTACAAAATAAATGGAAAGATATTACACGTTTTCTTTATTTCTCCAGAGATAAAAATGCAAAGAGACCTGACATCACCACAGGTGCTTTGTGTGGTTATTGAAGGGCACTAACAACAGATGTAACATTTCTGCTATCATGAAACACATTCACTCATGTTACCTGTTAAATCTTTGCCCTATCACAGATGATTGAACATACTGATGGCAAACTCTTACAGGGAAAAATTCATTCATTTAAATTTCAAAGTATATCATAACATTGCCTAATGTTGAAGTCATAAATAAATGACAAAGCTAGCATTTGACTTTGTAGGCTCCTACTTAAAATGGCAAAATATGAACATTCAAAATGTGTAAACTATTCATTTAATTTGAACTGCTTTCTGGGATATCATAAGACAAAACCATTAATTAATGAAATGAAAAGAACGATGAAATCATGTTTGCCACCCGGCTGTTAATCATCTACAAATTAACCCAGGCTGTTTTCAAATCTGCTGTTGATTAGGGCAAAAAACAAAAGCACAGATCAAACCCAATAGTTGCTACCTAAAATGAACAACTTTCTATATAGCACCGAGGTGGAAAGGGGTGGGGAGTGGGAGTGGATATGAAAATTGTTAGAATAATTTATTAATTGAAAATTGATTTTTGTTATCCTTCCGTAAACTATATTTGTAAAATAGTTTCGGTTATTATTCAATGCAAAACAAGATTATAACTGATTGTAGAGATCCTGTTTGAATTGCACTGCTTTTTTGTTTGTTTTTTGGTTGACTAAGTTTTGTTAAAATCATAATCAACATGAACTATCAATGATAACCATCTTCATTTTCAGATGATCAGTAGGACCTAATCATTAGAAATAAATAGTACATCTTCAAGTGGCAAAGAAAGAAACAAATCATTCAAAGTCCAAATGTGATAGAAATGTATGCGCCGTATACACATTAACAATTAACAACAAAACAAAAAGAAAAAGAAACAAATCCCACTACACCAGTTCCACTGCATTAAGCAGAGCCTACAATATTCCAAAGTTTTAAGACTACTATTTAACAGAGCTTCTAAGAAAGCAACCAATTCTCAATACACATCATTCACACTTCTAATAAAGTACTGTTCCATTTTCATTTGGGAAAGAAATCTGAACCTTCAGGTTTTGTTATTTCGTAAGTAAACCGAGATGTTTGACATTTTAAACTTGCGAAAAATATTCAAACTACTGTAAAACACTTTTTTTCTTCTCCAAATTACAAAGAAAATCAATGAGACTAAGTCATTGGTTTTCTATTATCTGCGTATCTGCTGTGGATTTATTAAAAATTTACCACACAGTTCCCCCCGTTTCATTCCGACTTTTGTATCATTCTCTCCTTTCAACTTTCCTTCATACCCGTTTGAAAATAAAACTGGGAATCATAAAATTTTATAAAATAGTGCATTACAGGTCGCATAGATTTTACTTGCTATCTCAATTTCTTCATTGCAGTGTAGGTAAAAGGCGTGGTGCATTGTACATTATTAAATACCACTTTATTGCATTGCATTTGGGCATTGTTCAAAGACAGAAAAGAGGCTTCAATCAATGCAACATATCATCGCATGTAAGAAGCAGGAAATTCTGAACATCCATCACACACACACATCTGCATCATCAACTAGATAACAGGGTAAAACAACCATTCTCTCCGTCTCTCTCTCTCCCTTTGTAACAAGGTTAAAACAGAACAGCCATTTTCTAGGAGCACAAATAAAAACAGCAGGGAACATCGGGTACCCTACATCCCTACTTACCCCTCTTTTCACTTGCAGATTTTCTGATACTCATTTTTTCTTATACTCATCAGGCAGTTTCATTGCTTCATTCAAAATGAGAGAAGTTTTCAGTGGATAATAGGTCATGCAAACACAGTATGGTGTTTATTCCAAGTTCCAGAAAACTTTCAAGATGATCAATTTACAAAACAACCTGTATTACAAGCATACTGTACACACAACCTCCCTAAACTTTCAGAAACATTTCGACGCAAGCTGTTCCAATATTCTGCTTTCAATATATTTCAACAAGCTATCTTGATGTGGTTAAATTCCAAATAAATATATTTTATCTACACTAGAGATCAGTACAGTCTATAAACATCTTGACTATAACAAGACTACCATGTATGTATGTATGTATGTATGACAAGATTTTTCTCTTTAAAGACAATGTGTGGTAAACTATGCATACCAACATTTTTCTTAATTAAAGCAAAAAGGCAGCAGCCATACATATTCAGAAGAAGAAAAAATGGCTGACTTCAATGAAAACTTGAACAATCTAAAGCTAATTATTCTCAAAGCAGTTTCCAAAATAAAAAGGCATCATTACAAGCAAGCATAAGATGGGTTGGATCCAGACTTTTCTTCAGCTACAAGTACACAACCACTCCCACAACCAGAAGAGTATCCTCAGTCACAGATTTACGCTGGGCGCTGACAGGGGGGTGGGGGTGTAAGAACGGAGGTCAGGCCTGGGCTTGCTGCCGATGAATGAGAAACGCTCCCAGCCCCGCCACGGCCAGAATGGAGAGGACTATGGCAATCATCTTCATGTTCCTGTTGTCTTCCTGGGGCTCACCTGCTCCCATGTTTTTCTGGGGTGGAAAAAATAAGCAGCAGAGTGGTTACCGGCTGTGATGTCATTTTTTTTTAATCAATCAACAGAAAGCACCAGCAATGTGCAACCCTAACTCACAGTGACAGAATAATTTCAATTTACCAAGTGCTCAGGTCACTATGTGGGGCTGATGGAAGGATTTCAGCGAGAACAATGAAGTCTATTCTACCATGAGGCTAATAAAACACACAAACCTTTAAAACTTGAAAGCTTTTGTTTGCTTCAATCACTATTTGACTTTAACTCAAATCCTGAGTAACTTCTAATGCAATATTCTATATGCCCACAATTTCACGAAAATCTTTTCATACCTTTTTCAGCAAGTCTGTTTAACAACAAAAAGTCATGTTCTAAACGATGATACAGATTACGGGGTAATTATTAAAAAAATCAAAGATAATCACCAGCCATTCTTAACTTCTTCAGTTGCATTGCAAACAAACAGCTGGCCGTCACCACAGAACAAGAACATAATGCTACAAAGATAAAGTATCTACCTCCAGGATTCAGTAGAGATAAAGATTATTTCCTCCTATACCAACCCTTTCGATTTTATGCAAAAACAGTACATGTATCCATATACATACTGATCATTTTAACCTTATTATACTGGAACATAAAGGTGATTCACCGTAATCAAGTTTGTTTTAATTGACAGTGATACGCATGTATGATTGAAGTTTCTTTAGACAGATATGTGAGTGAGATAGTCAAAACACAATTCTTACTTAGTGTTAGGCTGATAGAGAACAAAAGATGGATTTCAGAAGAAAAAAAGATTCTTGAATGAATATCTTCTACCAACAAATACATTCACCCCATCCCCACAAAAAATCCACAAAGCCCTTTGTCACAAAATGGAACAAGCTAAGGGTTATGGCTTAAAAAACAAGTTAAATTGTAATATATGTGTAGTTGTTTAGTTTTTTGTGTACATAGATGGCGGATTTGCCATTGGTAATTTTATTTTGTGGATGATTAGATAAAAAAATTCCTGTCAGGACTACCCTAGAAATGTTAGTAAGAAGCCAATGAAGTGTACTGTTAAATTATAACATGTGAGAACTCCTCTGTCATCCTTAAACTGCAAACAAATTGACTGTTTTTTTCTTTTTCTGATTACAAAGACTGCATACAAAAGATACTTTATTGAACACAACTGCCTAATAATAATATGCAAAAAAAGCATACAATCGGCATATAAAAAGCTAAAACTGAAAAAGTATGCATGTGTGTGTGTGTGTGTGTGTCAGTCCATGCATGAGTTGTGTAACTGTGTGCAGGGGAAAGGTGATTAGACAAATATAAAACAAGGTCATTGTGATTATTACAGCCAATACAAGTACCGTAATACATAGGTGTCAACCTATACGTTTTTTCAGTATTGCTGTACGGGAAAAGCATGATTTGGGGTCTGTATGGCTGTATAAAAGTTTTAATACGGGTAAAACTGATTTATACGGGCAGATCAGAAATCAGAGACAAACCACGAAGTGATAGAATTTTGTGATAGACGACAAAATGCGTCGCCAAGCAGCCGAACATGAAAACGAAAGCATTAGACTAGATGATCGGTCATGCGCAGAGAGCGATTTGTTCGATTTGTTCTGGTAATCTGCGCATGCGTAGTTTCTTCAGAACTTCTCGAAAATGGCGGACGCTAATTCTTCCCGTTCTACAAACCTCCCTGTGGCCAAAAAGGCACGAGTTAGGAGTGGGAGACACTTGAAAGAATGGGAAAACCTGTCCTTTGAGAAAGGAAGGTACGCTCCCCTGCCCATTGTTCAATATTTATAACAAAACTGCATGAAAACGATGTCTGATTATAACTGTTTCATGGTTTTGCGTGTTCTGAAATTTATACGGTTTTCAGGCATGAAATAAGGGGAACATTATTTTTCAATAAGGGAAGTTTTGAAAAACGGAAAATTGGGTTGACACCTATAGTAATAGTATTACTTGTATTGAGTATTACTGATACTCAATGAGATGTTTCCAAACTACCCTTTGTAGCCTTTTTCATTGCTGAAGAAAATATAGGTTGTGTCCAAGCTGGGCATCATCCTTATTTTTTTCCAAACATAAAACATATATGCATTACATATACTTTGGGGTTTAATGATACAGAAACCCCCCCACAGAAAAAAGACTCTTAATGCAGCCCCTCTAAGGTGAACAATAACAGTATGGATTGCAAAGCATATAAAAAGAGTGATTTACAGCATTGGCAGCTACTTCATACACAAAATAAAAGCAATAATTATTTGTTCTTTGTTACAATTGTATCCTCCAACTGTGTGTAAGGCTGCCACCACCATCAAGCCATAAGTAAAAGAGTATCACAGGGCTCTATAAAGACAATAACAGTTTATGCTGATCGAGAAAACATGAGCAAACTATACATGACATAGACATTTTTGAAAACATCTCAAGCAGTTTGGGAAGACAAATTCTCTTCCTTGATAATGGTTTCGTTATAAACCATTTAACAACCTGTGATGAAACAAAGCAGTACTAAGCACCACTCAAAACACAGTATCATAACCACATATAAAAGTACAACTACATGTCTTTCACAAATTATTCACAGACTATTATACATTCCAGGATCTTCCTGAAATCGTGTTACAATGGAAAGCTACCATGTTACAAAAGCTCTATGCTGAAGAGTGATGTTGTATTGCCTCTGCTCCTTGTGTCACTTAAATCCACTGTGGATATGATAGTTCAAGTTGGGCTGACTGACTGATACAAGGGTGATACAAGCACTGAAGCCTTAAACCAAAGCTGCCACTTACCTTGGCCTTTACAATTTTCTGAAAATGTACATTTAATCAAAACAGAGTATTATAAAACTCATTTTATTGCTAAGGAAAGAAGTATAACATCCGAACAACAAAGGCACTACTAACTTAGTCGTAAGATCTCGCCAAGTGGTTAAAGCCAATATCTGAAAATGTTTGTGAGTTGGGGGGTTCGAATCTCATTTGATTCGGTATTATTATGTCCTTGCGAAAGGTATTTTCCTCTTTTTCCTCACTTCACTCATCTATAAATGGATACCTCACTTCAGTAGTGGGGGAGCGGAGGGGGCAGGGCAAAGGGGTTAAAAGGAAGGAAAAGGTTAGACTCCACCTTCCTGTACAGAGGCCTAAACATGTTGAATGATTAATTCACTGATTCTACCACCAATAGGTGCAGGACCTTTCAACATTTTTAACATACAGATAGATTAATATTATTATAGATTGCCCAAAATTTCCTTAAGATACCAATTTTGCTCAAATCAAGTCCTTTTTTGGTGTGTTTTTGTTTCATTTTGTTATGCTTTTCCTTTATTTTCACATTTACTTTTTGTGAAGGAAATAGCAAGTTGAAAAAGACAACCATTGAACTATCACCAACAGTAGTTGTCCAAGTCTATGAGTATGACATTCTTTCTTCCCTCTCTCTTTGTTTTTTCTTCTTTTCTGTTGTTGTAAATATATATCTATGACCCATTCGGTTCACTTCTTAAATGATATTCTTCAATTTCTTACTGTGACCCAAAATAAAGAAAAAGAAACGTATCCAGTAGTGCAGGGTGAATATAAAAAAGCAAGAAAAAAAGCTTTCAATTCAAAACGAACAAAGGCTCACCATAAGTGCTGCATAAGCTCCTTGCTGCACCTTCATACACACAGTGTTGCCAGCGGTGATAAATATCTGAACAGCCTCGTTGTGGGTCACCCCCTCAATGTTCTTGCCATTCACCTGTGGTTTACATAATTCATACAAAAATGTGTTAAGCTAAAGCAGTTATATGCACTGAAAAAAAGCACAAAGCTTGTGCTCTTTAAAACAGCCTGGCAATGCTGTTTTGAAAAATAATACCTTTTAAACATCATTTTTATTTATTTCACTCTCATCACCTTCCAAGACTTACGCTTTACACGATGTAGATGTTGCAGCTGCAAATGTTCTCTCATCAAATTAAAAATACTAGACATTAATATTTTGTACAAAGTAGCATAGCCACACTGACAGTGACAACAGCTGTTGCCCTGCCAATGCACACATTGCCCATGGCCAGAAGAATGTTTATTTTCCTAGATATCAATTATCATATTTTTCAGTTTTGTTCTTTGTTTTTTTAATTTTATGTGTATGTATTATGTGATCAATAACTCCTGCTGAATCATGTTCATACAAGCAAAACCAAAATTGATAATGAACACAGGCAGAAACGACTGCAACAAGGAAGAAAGTGAAGCAATAACCTCTAGAATTTTGTCGCCTTCTTTTAATCTGCCGTCTCTGAAGGCCGCCCCCTCCTCCTTGAGACGAGTGACAAAGATGCCGGTGTCCCCTGGGACATGGGGGATGTCTGTGCCGCCACGAATGTTGAAGCCCAGACCTACACATAACATTCAATTGTTACCAACCATGTATACAAACTAACATCATTTTGGCAACAAACAAAACTTCTGAAGCAGAGACAAACATGGCCAGTTAACATTTAAAAGCAATCTGGTATCCACATCTATTCTTTACCCTTATGTAGTGTACTATCTTTTAGTGCTGTGCATATCCAATCCGCATGTAAAGTAAAAGAAAGTCAGAAATAAGCGGATGGGCTATGCAAATGGGTTTCTGCGTGCACAAGCACACTCCAAATTTCTTACTTCCAGAATTTTGTTGTTGCTGCGAATTGCGGATGGGTTTCTGTGCGGAATTTGCGAGTGTATGTTCACACAGCCTTTTTCTCCAAGTCTAAGCTTCACGGTTTCTAACTTTGCATCAAATTTGTCCAAGACATTGAGTGTATAATGGTCTACAGTAACTCAGCCTGATCAGAGAGCACAACCCGTCAATGTTTATGGGAATATATATAAACACATTTGCCCTGTCTTTTGGGACAGTATATGCACTTAAGTTTATCACCTGTTTACGATGATGAACCGGACTAGTCTCCCTTCGTTTATGTTGGCATAATCAGGTTTTTAAGCCGCCCCATTCCTCCCCACTCATCCATACTTTCTTCTCCCATCCTCCTGGGAAAGTTTCTATGTGTACTCCTAGAGAAAAACAGAAACAAGGAAGTTTGGAGAGGATATGGCCGTGTACACACATAAGCGGATATTCCATGAGGAAACCTGTGCGCAATCCATAAATAAGTGATACAAAGAAGGGAAAAGATTTGCACACGTGTCTGAATTTCCCCTATATGCGTAAACTTTTATCCTTCTTTCTTCCACTTATTTAGGGTTTTCCGTACAGAACTTACGCGTCTAATGTGAAACCGGCCTAAGAGAAACCAATCAACAAAGACAGAGAACTGTTCTGTCACTAAAAGACACACAACTACTGTCAGGGTGCCTACAGTACCTTTTCACCTTGCCAAATGTAAGAGAGAGGTACATAGGAGCAAAACCAGGAACTTCCCTAAGAAAGGAAGCCCTAAGTCTGTTCATATACCCTTTATCCTACACTGAACACGGCAACCAAGAAAAACAGAAATGTGCATACACAATTCAATGTTAATGTTGTGTTTGCATTACAATTCTTTGAGGCTGTGTTACTTTGCTCTGTGTTGTGTGTTGTTTTTGTCTGAACAGATGTGTTCAAGATCAGAACCCTACTTCATTCTTGAATTAACGTTAATTGTGTACATGCACATTTCTGTCTATCTAAGTTGTGTTCTGTGTAAGATGGAAGCTATATTAAATAACCTGGGGCTTCCTGTTTGGGGGAAGGTCCTGGTTTTGCTCTATATACCTTTCTGTAAATCTTACACTTAGCAAGGTGAAAAGGTACTGTAGGCGCCTTAACAGTTAGTTGTGAGTCTTTTAGGGAAGGAGAGTTCTCAATCTTTGTTTATTGATTTGTCCTGTCCTCTCCAAGCCTAACTGCTTCTGTGATTGTTTTTGTTTTAATTCTCCAACTCCACGGCTATATCAGTCTGTTATGTGTTGTGTGTTGTTTATATCTAAATATAATTATTCTAGATTAGCAGCATACTTTCCGCCTTGACATAACGCTGTGTCAGACCAATTGACATAAGCTAGAACACCAAGGCTACATCAAAGTGTTGTTATGTTCTGCATAGTTATGCGGGGATTGTCTTTAGCCATGGCAAGCTCCTAGCATAACATCATCAGTCAAAAATCCTCCGAAATCGGAGTGTGGCAGCCCATGTGGTGGTGTAATCAAAAAAGGTCATACACGTAATGTTCTCATCCCTAGCTTTGTACCATAGTGTTCAAGTGCTTCGGCTGTTGGGATGATCCCTGGAGTCTTTAAGCCAGGGTACGACAACAACAGCAGCGTACTTCATCATTAAATTAATATTAAATTGTGTCTATCTTGGTTGCTGCGTTCTGTATAGGATCAGGGGTCAGTGAAAGAACTTGGGGTTTACTTTTTCTCCTACTTTTCTGGGGAAGTTCCTGGGTTTGCTCCTCTGTACCTCTCTTACACGCAGCTAGGTTAATAAGTACTCTAAGCACCTTGATATTAGTAGTGTTTCTTTTTGGGATGGAGTGCTCTCTATCATTCTTTATAATTTAACAAGAGTGAGAGAGAGAGAAACTGACTGAAGATGGTTTAATGCTCGGGCATTAGCCCAATTTGCAACTGGGTTTATGTATAAAAAACGTGTTTGAAAATCCGCCAAATACTGTTACATAGAAGAGAGAGAGACAGAGAGACAGCACTTTCATTCAGACATAAAACAGTCTCACACACACTAATACAGACACATGTTTAATCACATACAGTCACACACACACATACACTGACACACACATGCACACAGGCTAAGTTCATGGCTATACACTTTGGTTTTAACATGCACAAAACACCTGCCCATCTCACACACACGTGCCTCCCCCTCCTGTTCAGTACTTATGGTTTGTTGTTAGATTCTGTCTGGCAAACAAAAAATTCCCACACTGCCAACCCCTGGCTCTGCATTCCACCAATTCCATTTCTATATATTTGTTAACCAATTTGGTCACAATGATCAACATACATGTACATCAACTATTAGAACAAAACAAAGTTTACTTCTGTGTGTCCTATAAAAATTGGAGGGCATCGCTTCAATCTGCAGTATGGCATGTGCCAGTGTTTTAATAAATTGGATTGAATTGTGTAGTTATTTCATGACAAAAAAGGAAACTTTGACACTATGACTATAGTATATGAGTCTATGACTGAATATCTTGATTACCACAGTATGAATAGGACACTCAGATATCCACTGATACGCATGCATGTGTGAGTACATCAATTTTATTGTCTGCATCAGTTACACATGTTGCTGTATTATGTTGTCATTTTATTTTTCACTCGGTCAGAGTCAGTGATGCATTTTTGTCAACTGTTTTCTGTGCTGGGATCCATACACGAAACTCAAAAGAGAACATTGGCAAGCTGGAAGCAATCCAGCACAAAGCAGCCCAAGTTGTGCTCAACCAGTTCAATGTTAAAAAAAACCTTGGCTGGAAATCACTGGAGAGCAGAAGGCAGTTGACCAGGCTCTCCAAGCTGCACATGATCAGCACCGGTGTGAAGAGAATATCCTACCTCATGAAATAAGTACACCTAGCCAGCGCCTAGCCAATCAGAATCGTTTGTTTGTCTGCCATTGTGAATTTTACAAAACTAAGTACATGGCTTTGTACATCGATTTCTCGGCAAATATGTAGATTTACACCCTCCTGCTCTATTTCTTGGTTCTTTCCGTGGTTAGGGTTAGGGTTAGATGGTTATAGTTCGCATGCGAGAGGTAGATCTTTCATGGCAGGTACTTATTTATCATGACACTGGTGCTGCTTACTGCCCAAGTCTCTAAGCCAGACTGGAGTCACTTCCTCCTTGGCAACGATATGGTCACAGCCTCCAGTTTAAAATAACACAGTGCCGCACCAAGTACTTATCAAATTCATTCCTCCGAAGGTCAATCAGGGACTGGAATAACCAGCAGGACTCTTTCTGCTCCTTCACATCAATCGTCCCCAACCACAGTGGTGCAGGAGCGTGGAGGTTGAGCAATAACCCACCAGTCTCCACCCCCACCCCTCCCTCCCTGCTTCCCCCTCCACATCCATTTTTCTTATTATTATTCTGGTAATGTCCACCTGCTGTTTACGGCAATTATTAACATGTACTGGGGTTCACAGATGAAGTTGCGCTGCATGGGGTGATCAATATAAGATTTGAGATGGATTTATTATTATTAACCCTCTTGCATTTATTCTAGAGTTGAGAACCGGTTAAAAAATCTGAACCGGTTTTTAACCGATTTTTCCTCTTTGCATCAGTAGTTTCACCTATACATGCAAACACATATTTACTTGTCAGAATATTCACACACACACACACACACACACATACACACACATGAGATGGTGTAGGTACTATTATTGCTGCATTTTTAAGCGTTATTCTTGCCTCGTTTTTCAACTGATTATGTCTTGATTTAAAATTTATTTAAAATGTATTTTTAAAATGCGTTCTGGTTTTACTGGAGTAATTGTTCGTATTCGTCCAGTTTGTTATTATAATGTCAATTACAATGTTGCAGTGTTATTAGTTATTAGTTTATATTCTTTAATTGTTGTTGATAAATGTGTTTATTGCTGTTGTTCTTATGGGCACCTGGCTGCAATTTCTCTGTCATGAGATAATAAAGATGATTTGATTTGATTTGACACACTGAACTCAACACTCAGCTCAACTCAAAACATTTTAATGAGGCCATCTGCCTGTGTCAAAGGAAGGTGAGGGTAGGGGTGTATTTGAAAAATATAATAATCATTGTATAGGAAAAACAATTAAATCAGAGCAAAAACAAAACGTCATATGGCGGTTGGAGTGTAAAGGACGGTGGCACATTCACAACGCAATGAACTAGCTTTGAGAGTAATCAAATATGTAGCGGGATGAGAAGGAATACCAAAAAAAGTACAATAATCTTAATTATGTACCTGAACAGATTTATATATATATATATAATCAAAATGAGAAGAGGAAATTTTTCACAATGGAAGGAAAAATATCAGACCCGCGCGTGCACGCACACGGCACACCCGCATTCACGTGCGTGCACGCATGCACACACATACACACTGCCCGCGTACACACACGTGCAAGCACGTACATAAACTCTCTCTCTCTCACTCTTTCTCTCTCTGTCTGTCTCTCTCTCTCCTTTGTACGACAGTAATGACATTATTCTACTTTTAAATAATAGATTCAGTAAACACATACATTTTATTTTATCAAAAAAGAGCTACTGAATTTACATTATGCAATTTATGAAGCTACTCTAAAGCTACTCCAAGTTATAACAAAGAACAACCACTCCCCTCCTCCAAAAGAAATCCGCAAAACAAATCAAAATTTAGACAAAACCCTACATCGTTTGGGTTTTAGGGGTCAGTACATAGACAGAGAGAGATTGGGGGAGAGAGAGGGGGAGACGGAGGGGGAGAGGGGGAGGGAGAGGCGGGAGACAGACAGAGAGAGAGAGAGAGAGAGAGAGAGAGAAAGAGAGAGAGTATACATGCACATTTACGTATGAATAAAATACAGTGCAAATATAGCAAGGTCATGTTTGCTTATTGATAAGAAAAAGTGTGTGTGTGTGTGTGTGTGTGTGTGTGTGTGTGTGTGTGTGTGTGCGTGCGTGTGCGTGTGTGTGTGCATGCGTGTGCGCGCCTGTGAGAGAGAGAGGGTGGGGGGAGATAGTGTGTGTGACTCTGTGAGTGTGTGTTTGTGTGTGCGCGTGCGCATGTGTGCAGATCAAAATCTTTTTGAACATATAATATGCTCATCTTCTTAGCATAAGAACGTATAGAAATTAAATAAACTTAAAAGACAATGTTTTACATTTGTTTCTTTCACAGTTCTCTTGGTGATTAATCATGCTTGGTGTTCCACCACCCCGATTGATCGCAATGCCACATTGCAAGCACATATTTTCTACAATCATTCCATAATTCTTTCGCTTCTTCAGGAGAAAATGCCTGCAAATGTTTGACTTGTCCTTCGGGTTCGGTACCGTATTGTAGCCATCAGCCATACTTGCACCTTACAAAGTCAAAGTCATACACCACCACAAACTAGAAACAGCTACTCTTGGTTTACAAACACCCAATCTGCGATGAGAAACATTGTTCTTCGAAAAGAATGTGATATTCTAAAAAAAACTTACTTTCACTTTGCAGTAAAAAAAAAACAGTTCACACTCACAGCAACTCGAACCGTTTTTTCAAACAGCAAAATTTTAGCACCGTTTTTTCGGTTCAAACCGGGTTTTATCCCTCACCTCTAAGTCTAATTAATTCTACCCCAAACCGCCCAGTCAGAAGTTGCCTGTGTATTCAAGCCGCCCTAAACATTCCACTGATTCCAGTCATGGATTGTACAGGGGACGAAGGAGTATTTTCACTATTTAGGTAGTCTGTCTTTGAGGTAATTTGCTGGAACTGTTGATTATGTCTGTGTCTCCTGTTGGTAAGGGGCAAGGGCTTCAACTGTTCAAGGCGCAACATCGCACGCAGGCTAGTCCGTTCAAGATCCTGTTGGTGTGTGGATCCCAGACTGGGCTTGCATATATTCTACAATAGGTCTCACCATTGCCTTGTATGCAAGCTCCTTTGTTGTTGCATAGCGCACCTTCAAGTTCCGTCTCAGGAAGCCCAGGGTTCTGTAGTCCATCGCACAGACAGCTTCCATGTGGGCTCCCCGGGAGAGATCGGTGTGCTACGAAGCTAGGTGACCCCAAGATATTTTGCCGAGGACACTCTTTCTAGTACTAAATTCTAGACTATAGCCATGCAGACTGTAGAGCTGTCTGGAGTTGGCGTTGGGTGGTATTTTTCAGTATGGACGAGGCATCATGGCCATACTCAAGTCAAACCCGCTGAATGGATGCTGGCTGGCTGGGTCATACTCCCTCTTTTCCGCCTTTTTTTCTTGTTCTGGTTTGCAGTATATTGAAGGAGCCTATGAAGGCTATGAACTCGACGGAAACTGGGAGAGCGCAATTAGAGTTGGGATTACATGCATATTTTTTATATATTCATTTAATCATTGTCTTTTTGTACTGTCTGGTGGAATTGACAGTCTATCAAGTTGACCATTGGTCGTTTTTCGCAGCATCCAGGCTGGACCACTCCGGCTAGCGAAGCACTCACACTCACAGGGGACGAACCCCGACCGGCACAGCTCCTGTCCTTTTTTTTGGAAAGTGCCAGAATGATCAACGTACTTACTAAGTTAACTTAGTGATAGTGATCGTGTGCCCTAAAAGAAGAAGAAAAACTCCAGATCCAACCAACTAAGAAAAAGAAAAAGAAACTTAGATAAGTTAGAAAGTAATAAAATAAATAAAATATCTCATCAAAAAGATCAACTTGAAATCGTCGCATGGGCGACTTTACCTGAATCCCCTCGCTCCAATATTAGTTCGACGACAGGCAAATTCAAGGACATGGTGTCGGTCGGTTGCAAAAACTAACAGTACCGCCGACAGGTAGAATCTACCGTCACACTTCAAGCAGACACCATAAAGGACACTCTGTGCCTCTTGCAAGGAGAAGTTAGGGGGAAATTATTATGACGTCGATTCCTTACAGTTATACTGTATGGGAGTGTGTATTAATTTGACGTCATAATAGTCGGGAGTTATTCCCCGTGTGTTCCCCCAAAGAGGAGTATATTTGAATCGAAACTAGGGCCTGTGCATTTTTCTGTCCATACATCTGTAAGCTACCAGTAAAAAGAAACTTATTCCATCTTACTGTAAAAAGAAACTTATTCCAAACTTACTGAACCAAACTTAACGAAACTAGGGCCTGTGCAGACGGTGACCGGTCAGATCGGCCTCATGTCATTTCGCCGATTTCGGCCCCGCTTGTTTTGGTCATTTCGGCCTCGCCATATGAGTCAAATCGGTCTCGTTTCCGTCCAACTCATACATACTATTGTGGCGGTACCATAGCCGATGAGGTTTATCCGAGGCGTGGTTACCGCTGCACATATCTATATTGTTAAAAACTCAGGACTTTACTGGTGTTGCACTGCCTCCGGGCATTGCAGCCAGTATTGTTCCCACCATATTTGTATTTACAAATGTCCCATATGTGTCTATGACCGAGAGGACGTAAAACACCATTTTTCATTCATTCCGTCCAACTCATCCTCGTTTCCGACCAACTCGTCCTCAACATATTTTATGGTTTTTTTTAATGTTTTTTGTGTATCTCTCTCCCTCTCTGTCTCAGTCTCTGTCAGTAAACATCAGTGGGTTTTTTGGCTCACTTGTGTTAACGAAGTGATCAGTCTATGCTCTCACACACATGATTGGCTGTGTATGGGGGGGGGGGGGGGGGGGGGTACATGTGTGTGTGTGTGTCTTGCGTCCGTGGTCTCAGTCTCTCTGTCTCTGTTTCTGTTTCTCTTTATTTCTCTGTTTTTCTGTCTCTCTTAGTCTCTCTTAGCAAGTGAGTGTATCTGGGTGTTTTGTTTATATGTCTGTGTGTGTGTTTGTCTGTGTGTGGGTGCAAGTTGTATCTGTGTGTTTGTATATTATTGCTACCAGGCCAGAGGCGGGGTTTTGCGATTGGTTTGTGTGTGTGTGTGTCTGTGTATCGAGTATCTTAAAAACTACTGTTTGGACTTTGATTAAAATTGGCAGAGGGGTAGACAGCTTGAAAAGGAAGCTTCCTTTCGTTAATCAACACCGTGCTGACCTTGACCTTGAAGTTTGACCTTGAAAACCGAAATTTCTTTGGCTTTGGGATATGTAATTTCCCCCCATCTTTATTTCGTGAACTAGTGAACAGAATCGCTTCAATTTTTGTGTGGTGGTGTACCATGGTGCAAGGAAGTTTGTATAACAGTTCAGCTGTATATCGTGAACAACTGAACAGAATCGCTTCAAATTTTGGGCTATGTATTTTATGCGTTCTGTAAGGGTGGAAAAAGTGGTGTGTTTATGGGGGGGGGGGGGGGGGGGGGGGGAGGGGGGAGAGGACATAACTCGGTGCAAGAAGTTTGTATAAAAGTTCAGCTGTATCTCGTGAACTACTGAACAGAATCGCTTCAAATTTTGGGCTATGTATTTTATGCGTTCTGTAAGGGTGGAAAGTGGTGTGTTTATTGGGGTGGGTGGGAAAGGACATAACTCTGGCCGGGTTTGCATTGTCACAATGCGTTGCTGCCGCTCGGCGATGCCCTTGTTTGAGGATGCAAACGACGCCATTCACACAACAGTATAAAATCTCAACATCACATGAACCATTATTATCGCCAATTATTATAATTGACACGGATAGAGCCATGTGCACGTTTTTCCTAGAAGACAAGTCTTCTTCTTCTTCGCAGTACGTAGCCACAATCAACACACTGATTATTATGCCACGGAACCGGGGAGATTCATCCACAAGTGAACCCGAGGCCGAAATGACCAGGGCTTGAGGCCAAGTTGACTTGCACCCAAGGCCGACCTGGTAAAAGGCCGAGTTGACTGGCATTCATGCCCCCCCCCCCCCCCCCCCCCCCACACACACACACACACACCCTTGTCCTGATGATGCCCTTTAGGCCTATGGCATTATGCAATTATGTCTATATGAGGCAGTTTTACCAACGGGCCTTTTGGATTCGATTCTTTAATAAAGCACAGTTGTATTATTTTCAAAATGTCAGTCTTTCAGTGGAGTTTTTTAATTGTCTTTTTGTTTCATTCTCAAGGAAGAAGAAGCCTAAGCGGCAAGCAGCTAGTATCCGAAATGAAAAGTTGTGTTTTACGTCCTCTCGACCCGGGTAGGCACATATGGGACTAGTATCCAAATTAGTTAAATCAATGGATTTTTTTCATCTTTATTTAGTTTTTAGGTTTTTTTCATGAAATTATAATAATCATAATATGAATTGCTAAACTGATTATAATGAAAATTGGCAGAACTGTCTCCCATGTCACAACAATGATGCTGGAGATGTTCCTTCACCCAAATGAACTGGCATGTAAGCCAGTGCTTATATCCAGATTTGGATCTACCGCGGTTATTAAAGCCTAAGATAAATGCATGTACTGAGGTAAAAGACCTTGGAGTTGTATTTGACAAAAATCTTACTTTTGATGCACATATCCATAAAGGGATAAATAAGGCAAATCAGATGTTAGGAATAATTAAAAGAACATTCATTTGTTTAGATAAGGAAACGTTTTTGTTATTATACAAATCATTGGTGCGTCCACATTTAGAGTATGGTAATATCATCTGGTACCCGTATATAAAACGTCAGTCAGCTTCTATAGAAAGGGTACAGAGGAGAGCAACCAAAATGGTTACAAGTTGTAAAGATTTCAATTACCAAGATATATTAAAATTCTTAAACCTTCATTCATTAAAAAGAAGACGTGTTAGGGGAGATCTTATACAGATGTACAACATTTTTGAAAACTTAGACAACATTAGCATTGATTCTCTTTTTACACTGTCCATTTATAGCAGCACTAGAAATCAAGAGGGAAAATTACATATACAGCGTTGTAATACTAACAAGCGTAAACATTGTTTTAATAATTGAGTTGCTAACGTCTGGAATTTACTAACACCTAACCTAAAAAGAGCACCAACACTAAACACCTTCAAAAACCTCATTGACAAGGATGAACAGTTTGGTCAACTATTTTTTTAACATGATGATAGAATTACAATCATAATTTTAAAAGGCATGCTTTCAGCAAACAAAACAGTGTCAATGAAGGGACGTTCATAAGCCGCGAGGCTTAGGCTTGATCGAGCCAGTCCCACACTATACTATACTATGCTATAGACATGTTTTTAAGTTCAATTAAAAAAAAAATCACATTCAATGCTGAACGAATCAGGATGAAAATAGGCAAAATTTCCCCTGATGCTATGATTATCCTAAATATCGCAATCAAAGACTGTATAGGGGAAGACAAGCATCCGGTCTCTTTTCCCTATATGAGTAGTGAGGACAGAAAGGATGGAAGTTCAGTTTAACGTCGCGTATCGGCTTTCGCCATGTACGACGGGCTGAACAAACCAACCAGGGTATAAATTTTTTTTTATGTTCCTGAATCAGTCTTAGCCAAAAGGCCGAGAAGCGATCAGAATTCATAATTTATAAGAGGACAGAAACACTGGTTATGTCCCTTTTAAGCGCGACACACTTACACGTCGATAGACCAGTTGAATTCTCCGTTCAAATTCCAGTCTGAGTTTTTGGATAGCCGCCGCTGTGAATGGTGTATAACTACCCCACTAGCGATAACTCTATCAGCCCGGTTCGCTGTAACTCTTAAGTAGTCCATCTTACCCTTTTAGAATCTTTGTCGCAATTCACACATTCTATTACCATTTAAGATCATAGTTATATGGCTTGTCATCCTGTTTATTGTTTACTGCACTTGTAGAGAACAGGAGTGCGTTGCAATGGGAACAAGGGCCTCTATGTGTGTGTGTATGTGTGTGCGAGACAAAAATGTTTTACTTTCCAGTCTAAATTATGTGTTTTACTTTCCAGAGCCTAAGCTATGTGTTTTACTTTATAGAGCCTAAACCTACAAACCTGATCATAATAAAAAATTGATAAATTTGTTCCCCACGTCAAAACGATGACAATACATTAATTCTACCTGATCACAATTAAGTGGCAAGTCGTTAACCTAGTCGCAGTGAATTTGACATTTTATGACAGGGTGTAATGTTTTCATTCTGAACATTGGCACAATTGTCCCTGATGCCTTGTACTGACGAGGCCTGTAATGTCAGAACTCACACAAAATGCAAGCCATATAAATCTGCTCTCACGAGTTTGATTTTTGAATGAAAACTGTTTTTCAATCGGGATCGGGCCATAGTCAAAAGGAAATCTAGCGGAATTGTGTGCATGCATGTTATTGTGCGTGTGTGTGTGTGTGTGTGTGTGTGTGTGTGTGCGAGCGTGCATAAAATTTATTTTAGATTTATACCAAAATCTTTTGCAAGTTCAAAACTGTTTTTCTTTAGGGGCGGGTGGGGGGGTTGGAAAGGGGCTAGGGGGAGTTGGATCAGAGGTTTGTATTGTTTCATGCTTCTTTAGTTGACTGTCGGAAATGGACTCAGAACCAATGTTATAAATGTATGTGTGTGTGTGCGTGTGCGTTTCTGTATTGTTTATTTAACCCTTTCACCGCCAACGTCGCATTTTAGCACCACAGTGATTTAACACCTATGTCACTATAAAAGGCATCAAAATAGGGTCTATTATCCAAAGACCCTATTGTCTTAGTTTTAGGAAGTAAGGATAGACCTTATTTTATATGTCACAGAAGAATCCCCATTACTTCAGATGGATTTTGTTCTCCACCCAGGTAAATTTATAGCAATTTTTGGCTGAAATATGGCTGGAAGTGAAAGGGTTAAAAAAAAAAGAGAACAATTTCTGTCTTCACTTATATGCAACACAAAATAATCCAGTTTGGCTTTCCCCTGTTCTTATATGCACCTTTTCACAAAGTTATGCAAATGCACACACACACACACACACACACACACATACAAGCGTGCACATGCATGCACGCACGCACATACACACACACAAGCACTCAAAATGATATGACATTGCACACACACACACACAAACACACACAGTACTCAAAGTAAAGACATTGCATCTTTATTATTAAACTACTTTATTTATACACACGTCCTTTCAGTTCAGAAAGTCACAATCATCTAAATAAATGCTACAAAATGAAGACTTCATTTGAAATCAACAAAATTAACAGGACTAACATTGATCACTTTCAGAATAACATTTCAAATTCCTATTTACAATAAGTAGATAAACAAACAGAGCAAAATATCACACATAGCATAAAACCAATGTTGATCCCATAAGTAGATAACATAAAAGTAAGACACATAACCCCTACAACGTGTGGCTGCCCACGCGGTCACACGCGTAATATTCTCATCCCTAGCTAGCTACCATAGTGTTCAAGTGCTTCATCTTTTGGGATGATCCCTGGAGTCTTTTAGCCAGGGTACGTCAACAACAACAACAACAACAACCCCTACAACAGTCCCTAACAGGACACAATCCCTGAAATGATCCCTAACGCACTGTATGCTCAAACCATTGAAACATGCACATTAGTTTGTTCCTCAAAACGATGGAAAGGGGTAGCCTGTCCTTGGAATCAATCTTTTTTTATGTTGTATGTAAACAGCAGAAAGGACAATATCAGTAATACGTCGATGAAAGCTGGTATAGATCAGTTACTGGGTTTCCCTCTTTGTGCCTTTAATTCATGCAGGGCAAGGTTGTTGGTTTTATTTATGCAAGGGTCATTGTAGATAACTTTGGGTGAGGGAGGGGGATTGATGGTTGTATCCCTTTCGTAGACAGTTATCCATCTTTGTTTATTTTTCACTATCTTATCTCATGGCCTCACCCTTTCAATGTGTAAATCAGGTATCATCAATATGGAACATGCAAGAACAGGCTTTTTTCGTCCATTGCTTTACCACATTATTCTTATGTGCTTCGAAAAAAATGGACTCTTACAGAATGGATAATAATATCTTTAAAAAAAGCAAGAAACAAAATTAGATGAGCTCACAAGACTAAGCATCAGACACCTTGGTCACACTAACATTTAAACCAAAATGGCGTCAAATGCTCAATCAGCACATTTGTTTATTGTGAAGATATGCTGACAGCAATTACGAAAGGTGAATTCTATCTATATAAAATTTGTCTATAAAGCCATACCATAATATTGAGAGGATTTTTGTTTTAATTTCTAAAATGAGTTACAGAGGAATATGGAGAAAAGAACATAAATCAAATGAACAGGCAACATGGCAAAATCAATGGAAACACAAAGGTGTCACTTAGCGGTGTGACACCAAGTCCTCTGCTGGAATAGTTACCTACTTGACGGGACACATCAGCCAAGGGACATAAAATAAGCCGCAAGAGTCATCTTCCATCAGCCCACCAAAACCACTCACTAACATGCTACAAAATTCAATTCTTTTATCCCCCCAAATTCTGAAGTATGAAAATTCATTAATTTTGTTCCCCACATTAAACAAATTACTGACACACATGTATACATTGTGACAATGGTTTACAAAAAATAAAAATAAAAATAAAAAGTGTGTGTGTGTGTGTGTGTGTGTGTGTGTGTGCGTGTGCGCACATGGGTGCATGCATGCATGTATGTGTGAAACAACAATGTGTATACTGTGAAATGTTTGACAGACATTGGACAATATCTGATCATCAAGCCCACTTTGAACTGTACACCATCATAAAAACAACACCACTTTATTTCGCCTAAATGTACTGACAGAAGTGGGTATCATCTTAGACCTTTTATTTGTTTTATCACAAGCAGCAATTCTTATCACATTGCCCTGTCTTCATAGGCCTATCACAATCATGGCCCAGCTTTAACGCAACAACAACAAAACAAAACAATCCGCCATCTATGTACAAAAAAACCTAAACAACTACCCGTATATTACAATTAAACTTGTTTTACAAGCCATAGCCCTTCTCAGCTTATTCCATTTTGTGAGAAAGGGCATTGTGGATTTTTTTGAGGGGCTGGGGTGGGGATGGGGTGAAAGTATTTGTTGGTAGAAGATATTCATTCAACAATCAAGAATCTACAACTTCTTCTTCTTCGTTCGCTCAGACAGTTTCCTGTCACATGAGCATAGATGCACCATGCTGCCGTTATGCGCCTAACTAAGAAATAGCTAGGCCCAGCATGTCTGACTTCGGCTGAAGAAATCTTTGTAAGAATTTATAGAAAAAAGGCAGGAGAATGGACCAGTGAGATAGAAAGATAGCAGATGACAGTAAGCAAAGGGAAAAGGCAGAGTCAAAGAGAGGGACAGATTAGAGGAAGTTACAAGCACAGAACTTCCAGAAGGTGGGGGAACTATTTCTACGAAAGACCCCCTGGTATCCCCACGGGGAGAATCTACAACTATTCATTTAGTTTAAACATAAACATAAATGCAACAAATTAAACATCCAATCAAGCAAACCACAAGAGTCCATCAGCATCTTCTGCTACCATGTCTTTAAAGGAAAGCCCGTTAGGTTATTCAACCCAAGATTCTTCAATAAAAACATCTCAAAAATCGCAAACAAACTGTCACAAAATTGCCATGGTCAATCTTCTTTCACGAACCATAGATTCAAAAAAAGAAAATCAGAAGTTATGTGGCCTTACAACAGGGGTGATCAGAAACAATGTAGGGACATTTATGATAGTACCCATGACTTCCCACTGTCTGCAATGAAATATGAGTGCTGGCTGAGAATTGGGTTAAGAAACAAAATTATGAGTCTCCATACCAGAAAGTGACACATGACAGTTCCAAGTGAACAGGACTATAATGTTCATATTTACAGACATTTTGTTTCAGAAATGAATAAAAGCTACATTTCCACTTCTCTTCATTTGAAATCACTTCCACTCTCAGTTATAAGAAGGAGTGAATTCTTTTCACCTTTGTTCAACATTGTTTTACTTTTGCTTGTTCGTTGTAGATTTGCTCATCTAAAAGGATACATTTTCAACAAGCGCTGAACAAAATCAGATGCCAGGTAGAGCATAGACAAAATCTACGACAAGACAGCTATAATTTTCGTAAACCTTCACTAACCTTTGCTTTTCCTTGTTCAGTGCAAATACGCACATTTACATGAGGGCACCTGATAGTTCATCAAAATCTGAGAAAAGGATATGTTTATTAGTTTCCAATAATTTTGCTCGTTCATTGCCAATTTGCACTTTAAAAAAAGCTACAGTATTTGACGGACTAGAAAGTATGTCCTGTTATAATGCAACCACCCCAACCCCCCACCAAATTTCACACAAACATTGTAATTTTGTGATCATGATTTCTGACTATATTCACGGGTGAAAGTAAAACATTCCCTCAATCCTGAAAAGACACGTTTCAATGCTCTGAATCTTCCCAATCCTGAAGTAGTGACCACATTAAAAAATAATGTCCAATGTGTGTGTATCTGTGGATGGATGGAGATGGTGTTAGAATTGAATATCTATCATCTTGTTTAATCCGCCACCAATGTTTGAATTGATAAGAAATGTTTGAATTTATAAGACCGTGGTTCCGGATGACAAGATGGCCAATCCTGAAGACTTAGCTTTTTCAATCCTGAAGACTTTCTATCAGCTTTTTCAATCCTGATTTCAGGAGCACTCCTAAAGTACTTTCACCCATGTTAATGTACATTATTAGTGATATTATAAAGCACTGGGGTCTTAGTTTGGGGTGAGCGGGTGGAAGTATCGCCTTATAGTCTGCATACAGTAAATGTGACAAAGCGCGATGAATGGAGTCAGATGCCGAAGCAGCTAGAACAAAGCCTTGTCACATGCTGTCCTCCTGGTCAGATGGTGACGGAGACTCAGCCTGGGGGTGGTCGTTGTGGTGGTTGTTGCCAGTGGCGCCGTAGGTCATCTGGGTGTGGCTGTCTTGCTGGGAGCCGCTGTCACCATCCTCCATCAGCACCCCCGCCACAAAGGGCTGCAGAACGCAGGTCAAGTTTAGCCCATGATCAATCAACATGCGCACATTATATAAACATTATCATATGAAGCAGGGACTTTCCTGGTATTGCAGTACCTCCAGGATCGACCCACTATGCCACAAAGGGCTGCAGAACGCAGGTCAAGTTCAGCCCATGATCAACAAACATGCGCACATTATATAAACATCATATGAAGCAGGGACTTTCCTGGTATTGCAGTACCTCCAGGATCGACCCACTATGCCACAAAGGGCTGCAGAACGCAGGTCAAGTTCAGCCCATGATCAACAAACATGCGCACATTATATAAACATTATCATATGAAGCAGGGACTTTTTGGATATTGCAGTACCTCCAGGATCGACCCACTATGCCACAAAGGGCTGCAGAAAGCAGGTCAAGTTCAGCCCATGATCAACAAACATGCGCACATTATATAAACATTATCATATGAAGCAGGGACTTTCCTGGTATTGCAGTACCTCCAGGATCGACCCACTATGCCACAAAGGGCTGCAGAACGCAGGTCAAGTTCAGCCCATGATCAACAAACATGCGCACATTATATAAACATTATCATATGAAGCAGGGACTTTCCTGGTATTGCAGTACCTCCAGGATCGACCCACTATTTGCATATTGTTGTTGTTGTTGTTGTCTTACCCTGACTTAAAGACTCCAGGGATCATCCCAACAGCTGAAGCACTTGAACACTATGGCACAAATGCACCAGCTAGGGATGAGAACATTACGTGTGTGACCGTTTTTGATTACCCCGCCACATGGGCAGCCACACTACGACTTCGGAAGAGTATATTTATAAATGTCCCGTATGTACCTGTACCATGTCGGAGGACGTCAAAAAACACATTTTCTTCAACAAATATGCATGACAATAGACAGGATGGACACATCAGCTGTGGCAGGCAACCTCATCTGGCACCCTCCGGGGAAAAAAAGTATCAGCCTTCAAACAACTTTTTAAAAAATCCAACCTCCGAAGTTGAAGTGTGGCTGCCTACGTGGCGGGGTAATCATAGACGGTCACACACGTAATGTTCTCATCCCTAGTAGAGGCATTTGTACCATGCTGTTCAATTGCTTCGGCTGTTGGGATGGTCCCTGGAGTCTTTAAGCCAGGGAACGACAACAACAAAATCCAACAACCATCGTGGACGAGGGGATATCATTGGTATCCACAGAAAACAAGAAAAATTAATAGAAATGGATGTCACAATTATTTGCACATAACATCACATAAGAACTTACATTCACGTAGATCTAAAAGTGTCACATGAACTTTCATCTAAAGCATAACCGTAACCCTTTCGCTGACAATGTCGCATTACTGCACCACACTGATTTAAGACTCACGTCACTAAAAGGCATGAAATTAGGGTCTGTTATTCAATTACCTTATGTTGTTAAACTTTGGAGAGAAGTATAGTCTTTGTTTCATACATGTCATATGGGGATTCACAGAATTGCAGACGCCAACTTTTCTTTACCCCAAATAAATTTGACAGAAATGTTTGGCTGAAAAATGGCTAGTGGCAAAAGGGTTAAGAAGACATTTTTACGTAGATCTAAAAGTATCACATTAACTTTCAACTAAAGTACATAATCTAAAACAAAGATTAACGATGACACAAACATTGAGCTACCTTATGAGGACTGTCGGTGTCCGAGGAAGTTGTCTCCCCATCATCCAGTTCTTCAGTGTGCTGAAACATTACGTCACACTTTGAAAACAGATTCATGTACTGCCGTAACTAAGAACAGACCAAAGTACAATCTTATCTAGCACACGAAACAACAACATACAGTATTCATACAGCGCTAAATCTTGATGAAAATCAAATTGAAGCACACACACACGTTAAACATTCATAACGCATTTAAACAGAGACGAACAAGAAAATAACACACACACACGTTTGAGAAATGGTCCTAAAGGCAAGAAAGAGGAGGGAAAGAGAGAAAAAGCTTCAATGACGGGGAAACAGGTGGGTTTCGAGGTTTTATTTGAAAGCAGAGAGGGTCGGTCGCTGACGGAGGGAGAGAGGAAGTTTGTTCCAACAACACAAACCAGAAGCTCTCGGATACCACAAACCTTTAATTAAGAAGTTAATTGTTCTGAAATTTGAATTACCATATTTTTATCACTATAAGGAACACTTTTAAGACCTTGAAAAAACAACCAAAATAAGGTCTTAAGTTGGAGGGAGTTGTATAAGGGAGGTAATTTTAATACTTACAAAGAAGAGCAACGTCTCAGAGAAGTAGGTCTTAAGTGGGAGGGAGTCTTATGAGGAGGTGGAGGGGGTCTTATAAGGGAGGTTCCACTGCGTTTATAAGGCATAAATGTTACACAAAATTCAGATTTCATTATTACACTTCCTTACTATATTGTTATTCACATTATAAGATGCAGGGGTCTAAGTTTTTTTTGGGAAAAAGTATAGCCTTATAGTCCGCATAATGTGGTGCCGTAACAAGTAATGAGGCGTTATACTACTCCTTGCCGACACGAAAGGGCGATCATTTTAGACCCGAACTGCCGATGCCCCCTGGTGACGAGTCAGAAGCAGATCATTTTCTGTGGCTATATACTAGTTTCCTGACAGGCAAGGGCGATAACCTTAAGTAAGTGGCGCTCGCATCTCAGGGCACGAGACAGGGGCAGAAATTTTTCTGTATAGAGCCTGATTGTGACAGAGTAAGGGGGATTACAAAATATATTAATAGGCCTTTGCCTCTTTTTTAAATATTTTATAAATAAAGCCTTTTGAGCACAATAAAAAATTTTTAAATTGGAGCCCGGGGGGGTGGGGGGGGGGGGGGGGGGGGGGGGGGGGGGGGGGGGGGGGTTAATCTTAAATTTCCTCCTTCTGCCAAATAAGATAAAGCAAACAGCTAAATATCTTTTAATACAAATACTTTTATCTCTAAATAGTTCAGACATTTTATAAAAGTTTGCTTATTCTTCAAACCTTCTTTAAAACATATACAAACTAAAAACATCTGTACCTCTATCAAAATCTTCTTTTCCGTTAGTATCTTTATAATTTCAAATGCCCCAAATGGCCTTTTGGTCCAGAAGGCGTTAAACCTCTATTTTCTCTCGTAAGGGGGGATTTGTGGATAAGCTGGGTCATGTACCTTAGACTGGACAGCTTAGTTCCTTTGCATCTTTCCATAGTAAAAAAACAAACAAAATTGTGTAGTATTCATACTGAAATTTGAAACAAATTTCAAGTTTGAATAACCTTCTCAAATGATACCCAAATCCTTCTTAAAAACCATTCAAGTCTGTGTGTAACTTTTTAAAACAGGGTACCTTAGACTGGACAGCTTAGTTCCTTTGCATCTTTCCATAGTAAAAAAACAAACAAAATTGTGTAGTATTCATACTGAAATTTGAAACAAATT
The DNA here is from genome assembly GCA_017654935.2 of Phymorhynchus buccinoides. Lineage (NCBI taxonomy): Eukaryota > Metazoa > Mollusca > Gastropoda > Neogastropoda > Raphitomidae > Phymorhynchus > Phymorhynchus buccinoides. The sequence continues at coordinate 39,786,711 of CM065688.1, forward strand.
TCAAGTTTGAATAACCTTCTCAAATGATACCCAAATCCTTCTTAAAAACCATTCAAGTCTGTGTGTAACTTTTTAAAACAGGGTACCTTAGACTGGACAGCTTAGTTCCTTTGCATCTTTCCATAGTAAAAAAACAAACAAAATTGTGTAGTATTCATACTGAAATTTGAAACAAATTTCAAGTTTGAATAACCTTCTCAAATGATACCCAAATCCTTCTTAAAAACCATTCAAGTCTGTGTGTAACTTTTTAAAACAGGGTACCTTAGACTGGACAGCTTAGTTCCTTTGCATCTTTCCATAGTAAAAAAACAAACAAAATTGTGTAGTATTCATACTGAAATTTGAAACAAATTTCAAGTTTGAATAACCTTCTCAAATGATACCCAAATCCTTCTTAAAAACCATTCAAGTCTGTGTGTAACTTTTTAAAACAGGGTACCTTTGGACAGCTTAGTTCCTTTGCATCTTTCCATAGTAAAAAAACAAACAAAATTGTGTAGTATTCATACTGAAATTTGAAACAAATTTCAAGTTTGAATAACCTTCTCAAATGATACCCAAATCCTTCTTAAAAACCATTCAAGTCTGTGTGTAACTTTTTAAAACAGGGTAACCAGCAAAAATAACAAGGCTATTTGTAACTTTTTTCTACAGAATTATTAGTAAAAGGAGTGATAATTTTAAAATTATCAAAATGAACAAGAAATCTTAGGAGTAAATAACAAGTCAAACTTCTAAATCAAATGGAATGTCTTCCCTGGAACATGCGGAATGCTAATTCTCAACAACATTTAATCTGTTTAAAACATTTAGAGTTACATCCGTTGCTGTCAAACAAACGGATAGACAGACAAACCTTCGAACAAAAGGTGTGTTTTTATGGCTGAGACACCACACAAGCTTTACAGCCTAAACATTAGCATGACAACATTTAAAAAAAAAAGTATTAATCATTTTTATAAAGCACAGTGCAATGATTACATTTGAGACATTCAGTATCAGATAATAGACCTACATGTAAAATCACATGTGAAAAAGCAATCATGATCTATCAAAGATGTATGACAACAGCTTAATTAAACGGAAGAGGAAGGAGAATTTAAAAATAAAAATCAGAAATAGAGAAGAGAACCATGATGGGGAAGGAAGCGGGGTTCTAATGAGAATGTAAAGCGTGGGCAGGTTCATTTCAACAGGCCATTTACCACGGGAGGGCAACCTTGAGTTTAACTTCTTCTTCGTCGATCGCTCAGGCAGTTTCCTGTCAAATGAGCGCAGATGTGTCATGCTACCGTTATGCACCTTAGAACTACGAAACAGGCTCAGCATGTCTGTCTTTGGCTAGAGAAAATCCTTGTAAGAGTTTCTAGAACAAAGGCGGGAGAATGGACCAATAAGGCAGAAAGATATAGAAGATGACAGTAAGCAAAGGGAAAAGGCAGAGTCAAAAAGAGTGATAGATTAGAAGAAGCTACAAGCACAGAGAACTGTTTATATGGAGAAAAAAACACAACCACAGTATCCCACAGGGGGCCGGGAGAAGGGTGGGGTGAAGCAGAATTCTAATGAGAATGTAAGTGTGGGCAGGTTCATTTCAACAGGCCATTTTCCACAGGGCATGCGACCTTGAATTTCACTGAAGGCCTTGTCCTCCGAAGTTAGGGTGTGGCTGCCCACGTGGCAGGGTAATAAAAAAAACGGTCACACACGTAATGTTCTCATCCCTAGTTGGTGCATTTGTACCATAGTGTTCAATTGTTTCGGCTGCTGGGATGAGCCCTGGAGTCCTTAAGCCAGAGAACGACAACAACAACAACTGAAGGCCTTGAATAAGAGAGTCAACACAACTGCGGGCAAAACATGCGGGCAGTGGTGTATTCAAATCCCTTTGTTGGCCGAGAGAGTGGGGATGCAACACTGGGCAAGGCTTCTCCACTATAAAACATCTTTATCCCAGCCTGCTGGAATAGCGTGGTCGAATTGACCGCGACAAATGCCATATTCCAAGGGGGGTCTTTCGCAAAAATAGTTCCCCCACCTTCTGGAAGTTCTGTGCTTGTAACTTCCTTTAATCTGCCACTCTCTTTGACTCTGCCTTTTCCCTTTGCTTTCTGTCATCTACTATCTTTCTGACTCATTGGCCCATTCTCCAGCCTTTTTTCAAAAAACTCTTCCATATTATTTTTCTCCTTTGAGCTCCTCCAAAATCGGAATGTGTCGACTGTACGCAGCGGGGAGACCAGTGAAAACTGAAAACCGGGCACATATGTACCTTACCCATTATGGCCATATGGCCTGGGAACACAGAAGAAGAAGAAGAACTAAACAATAGCAGGGCCTTGAGGGAGAGTGGACGTAGGTGACATGCAGATTAGCAAGTGGGGGGGATGTGATGCAACTGTAGTTATCGTGATTTCGTTTCATGTTGTTCCTTATGATTAAGTGTGGGGTTTTTTTCTGCTCAGATTTTTAACTTCTTTGAGCTTAGAGCCCCGTAAGGAGAATAAGCGCTATAAAAATATTTGTTATTATTATTATTATTAAGTGATGTAAGAGTCATGTGATTAACTAAGGGAAGATTATGCAATTCTACTTTTGATACAACACATACCCACAGTCAATCTTCAAGGCTGCATTCCAAACACTTGTAGGCTTTTTAACAATATTACTTATATTGTGCAGGGCAAAAATGAAACTCAAGAGGAAGCCTATATAAAATTTGTCATCCAAGAAAAAATCTACTCAACAAAAAAATCTGCAGGGGTTGTAAACCAAATCAACAAGAACCCCCACAAACAGTAATACAAGCAGCTGTCACAAAAAAAGGGAAGCGATTCTCACCACCTCCTCCCTCAAAAGGGGAACAACTGATTGGTAACTAACCACGGCTGGTATGTGAGGGGCAACAATCTGGAAAAAAACATGCCAACTAATTCGACAACAACAACAATGAAGGGGATGAGTACCAAAGGAGAATGTACAAACAAGAACAATAATAAAATCTTAATTAGCATTCATGCAAAATCCTCCTCCCTGGGAGTGTCAGACAACGTGTGTAGAACATGCTGATTGATATCATGCAAAAGGCTGGTGAACAGACGCAGAAAATGAGGGAAAAATGTCATGAGCTAATATGACATATCGATAAAAATAGAAAACATTCAAAAACAGCAACAAAAAAGATACCGTATTTTTCGGATCATTAGGCGCTGCTGTGATTTTGTTCACTAATAGGGCACCCTCATTTATTAGGCGCATAGGTCGAAATTGGAGAACAAAATATCGCCTTATAGTCCGAAAATTACGTTAATTTGAAAACCATCGACCCTTTTTGTCAAGGCACAAAGCTAGTGCTTGTCCCATTTTGGACACCATAACAAATGCTCCTGTATTTGGTTCCTGAGCAAAGCGGCAAGAAACAGTTTTTTATTTGGTCTGTCCGTCCGTCTGTGTGGCGTTTGTGCGTCCATCTGTGTGCGACCTTGACCACGAGGGAACTTTGCACCCGATCAGCCTTTTTTTCAGTTAACATGCTTGTCAAAACATTCATGTTGCCCTTGTTGATGCTATTTCTCTAAGTTTCTGAACATATTTAATTTAATGCATTTTACTATAACTCTCTACTGAATTACATGCACTAATAATAAGTACCCAAAAAGAGGTTGCTCTCGGTTATCACCAATAACAAACACTGTGTGTAAGGATTCACGAATAACATATACTGAAATAGGATACACCAATAACAAACACAGACTGATTCACCAATAACAAACTCTAACAATTCACCAAATAACAAACACTAAGGACTCACCAATAACAAGCACTGACTAATGAATATAACTGGGCCTGTATTCACGTTGAGATAGCATGAGACTTAGCATGATGCTAACTTAGAAGCTCTTCCAATGTCCTATAGGATTTAATAGGACTTTTGGAAGAGCTTCTAAGTTAGCATCATGCTAAGTCTCATGCTATCTCGACATGAATACCGTCACTGGTAACTAAACTACACCTCAGATTAAAAAATGATCCCACAAATCACTCACCAAGTAAGGGTGTGGTCGCCGGAGGTGTTTGAACCAGCCAAAGCTCAGACGGCCCACAAAGACGATGAGCGTGAGAAACAGACACACGCAGGAGAAGAGGAACACAGGGTCGTGGCCCTCTGCAGCAACAGCATCAATGTGTGTTAGGTCATTATCATAAGTAACCATATATAACTGATGATGAGCGTGAGGAACAGACACACGCAGGAGAACAGGAACACAGGGTTGTGGCCCTCTGCAGCAACAGCATCAATTTGTGTTAGGTCATTGTCATAAAGGGTTCATACATAGTTTTGATACCAAAATTCACAAACTTTCAAAGACCTTTGCAAAGACCCTTTATCCTATTTTCAAAGACCTTTCATGACGGGCAATGGCGACGATCGTTTCAATTACGATCACTCATGCTGCACCGAGTAGCCAAAAGACAAGGATACAGCAAAGGGAAGTAACTCGACAAATTGAGGATGTCTGCTAGATGGAACTAGATCTAATTGTCGAATCGCGGATATTGGAAAATAAGCCAATGATGATGACCTTTTCACAAACCATTTCATGATTTTCACAGACCAAAGCCAATTTTCAAAGACTTTCAAAGACTTGAAAATGTCACTCCATTTCTTAAAGACTTTCAAAGACAGTGTGAACCCAGTAATCATATATAACTGATGATGAGCGTGAGGAACAGACACACGCAGGAGAACAGGAACACAGGGTCGTGGCCCTCTGCAGTAACAGCATCAATGTGCGTTAGGTCATTATCATAAGTAATCATACATAACTGATGATGAGCGTGAGGAACAGACACACGCAGGAGAACAGGAACACAGGGTCGTGGCCCTCTGCAGAAACAGCGTCAATGTGCGTTAGGTCATTATCATAAGTAATCATACATAACTGATGATGAGCGTGAGGAACAGACACACGCAGGAGAACAGGAACACAGGGTCGTGGCCCTCTGCAGAAACAGCGTCAATGTGCGTTAGGTCATTATCATAAGTAATCATACATAACTGATGATGAGCGTGAGGAACAGACACACGCAGGAAAACAGGAACACAGGGTCGTGGCCCTCTGCAGTAACAGCATCAATGTGCGTTAGGTCATTATCATAAGTAATCATACATAACTGATGATGAGCGTGAGGAACAGACACACGCAGGAAAACAGGAACACAGGGTCGTGGCCCTCTGCAGTAACAGCATCAATGTGCGTTAGGTCATTATCATAAGTAATCATACATAACTGATGATGAGCGTGAGGAACAGACACACGCAGGAGAACAGGAACACAGGGTCGTGGCCCTCTGCAGTAACAGCATCAATGTGCGTTAGGTCATTATCATAAGTAATCATACATAACTGATGATGAGCGTGAGGAACAGACACACGCAGGAAAACAGGAACACAGGGTCGTGGCCCTCTGCAGTAACAGCATCAATGTGCGTTAGGTCATTATCATAAGTAATCATACATAACTGATGATGAGCGTGAGGAACAGACACACGCAGGAGAACAGGAACACAGGGTCGTGGCCCTCTGCAGTAACAGCATCAATGTGCGTTAGGTCATTATCATAAGTAATCATACATAACTGATGATGAGCGTGAGGAACAGACACACGCAGGAGAACAGGAAGACAGGGTCGTGGCCCTCTGCAGTAACAGCATCAATGTGCGTTAGGTCATTATCATAAGTAACCATATATAACTGATGATGAGCGTGAGGAACAGACACACGCAGGAGAACAGGAACACAGGGTCGTGGCCCTCTGCAGAAACAGCATCAATGTGCGTTAGGTCATTATCATAAGTAATCATACATAACTGATGATGAGCGTGAGGAACAGACACACGCAGGAGAACAGGAACACAGGGTCGTGGCCCTCTGCAGAAACAGCGTCAATGTGCGTTAGGTCATTATCATAAGTAATCATACATAACTGATGATTCTGACAAGAACACTTCTAGCACATTACAGAACCCAGAACCAAAGGCCACAACATGAAGACATAACCGTTTAAAGATAGAAATTTACGTAAACTTATCTTTAAACAGTTATATGTTCATGTTGATCAGGATTATAAGTGGCGATTTTTTACCATAATACTTCTTAAACATCATACTACCAATACCAGTTGGATTGTTTTTATCCGTCTCAAATAATTTAAAAAAAAGAAAAATCTTGTTTTCTAGGCGATTTAGAGATGGTTTCCTTCTGGAGGACTGATCTGTCAAAACAAAAAAGCATGCCCCCCCCAAAAAAAAGGTGCCATTTTCTCCAGGCGAAGGGAGCTCAAATTTCACAGGTAGGATTTCCTGTAAAGATGATAAATTAAGGCCAACAAACATAAACAAAATAGTCATTAAAAGGCATGCACAAAAGAAGGGTGGTCCTGCACTAGAGGCGACACTCTCTCCGGGTAAGGGGAGCTCGAATTTCACAGGGAGGATTCACAGTGACTTTTTCTTTGTTGATCGCTCAGACAGTTTCCTGTCATATGAGCGCAGATACATCATACTGTCGTTATGCACCTTACTGAGAAATAGTTTAAAAAACATCTGTCTTCGGCTGGAGAAAATCTTTGTAAGAATTTCTAGATAAAAAGGCAGAAGAATGGACCAGTAACACAGAAAGATAGTAGATGACAGTAAGCAAAGGGAAATGGCCGAAGAGAGTATTAGATTAGAGGAAGTTACAAGCACAGAACTTCCAGAATGTGGGGGAACTATTTGTACAAGACCCCCCAGTATCCCCACAGGGACCTACCTGTCCTGAGGCCGGTGAAGAAGGTGATGTTGATCTGCAGCATGATGACGGCCCACAGCACGAAGGTCACCGCCGAGCTGTGGATGTGGCGGTCGATGCGCGACGGCTTGTAGGCGTAGAAGATGTTGTAACGGTCCACCAGGTGTTTGATGCCCATGTACAGCACACCTGCACAGGTTGTGACACCTAGGGTCAACACAGGCACAGCACACCTGCACAGGTTGTGACACCTAGGGTCAACACAGGCACAGCACACCTGCACAGGTTGTCACACCTAGGGTCAACACAGGCACAGCACACCTGCACAGGTTGTGACACCTAGGGTCAACACAGGCACAGCACACCTGCACAGGTTGTCACACCTAGGGTCAACACAGGCACAGCACACCTGCACAGGTTGTCACACCTAGGGTCAACACAGGTACAGCACACCTGCACAGGTTGTCACACCTAGGGTCAACACAGGTACAGCACACCTGCACAGGTTGTCACACCTAGGGTCAACACAGGTACAGCACACCTGCACAGGTTGTCACACCTAGGGTCAACACAGGTACAGCACACCTGCACAGGTTGTCACACCTAGGGTCAACACAGGTACAGCACACCTGCACAGGTTGTCACACCTAGGGTCAATGCAGGTACATCACACCTGCACAGGTTGTCACACCTAGGGTCAACACAGGCACAGCACACCTGCACAGGTTGTCACACCTAGGGTCAACACAGGCACAGCACACCTGCACAGGTTGTCACACCTAGGGTCAACACAGGCACAGCACACCTGCACAGGTTGTCACACCTAGGGTCAATGCAGGTACAGCACACCTGCATGGGTGCATCTGACTGAAAAGAAAAAAACTGAATGTGGGGTCCAGGGGCAACGCCCTGGTCGGGGGTCTGGGGGGCTTCGCCCCCCAGATGCTGACGATAATTCATAAATTAAAAGACAATGGATGCATTCCAAGGCATAGAACTTATAAGTCAACTTCAACAAGAAATTCATGTAATGTTAAATCCTGCTGCCAACATTTGGGCAACACAATTGATACACACTATAACAGACAGAGATGGATAGATACTTTCTTACTCCCTCCCCCCCTCCCCTACACGCACACTTCTGCTAAATGACAAAGGAGTTTTGCATTCAAAGTAAAATTAGTTTGTTTCACACTTCAGGTCAGTGTCTAAACTGTTCAAATCGATAAAAACTAAAAGACTACACTCAAGCCTCACCTTAAAATTCTTCCGATGGTCTGCTTTCTGAGTGTGCTTGAACAGGATCTTCTTGCCGTTGGTTCCGTATTTCAGGTGTGCATTGCACACCGTGCACAAACTAACACCCGGCTGATCCCATTTCTCGCACCAAGTGCGAAGAGGATTGCCTTGTACATCGCACTCGTCAAGCCAATGCCATCTCCATTTGTTTTTTACGGGAGCATCGATGTCGGCCACACTTTCTCCTTCTTTAACCGCGGGCATTTTGTCGTACGCATGTGATGTGGAGAAAATGGCGGCTGAGAAAGAGGCAGATTTGAAATGCCGCATCCATGATTCCTCTTCCGTTTCCTGACTAGCTATGTTCGTTTACTTTCACTTTAAATCGCTCAGATAATCGATCTCGGTATTCAACACGCTTTTTTTTTTTGGGGGGGGGGCAAATTCTTTTCAAAAACGGAATTTCCGTTTTGGGCAATATTAAAAAACCGGATTCCGTCCAAAAACGGAAGAAGATGCACCCATGCACCTGCACAGGTTGTCACACCTAGGGTCAACACAGGTACAGCACACCTGCACAGGTTGTCACACCTAGGGTCAACACAGGTACAGCACACCTGCACAGGTTGTAACACCTAGAGTCAACACAGGTACAGCACACCTGCACAGGTTGTCACACCTAGAGTCAACACAGGTACAGCACACCTGCACAGGTTGTCACACCTAGGGTCAACACAGGTACAGCACACCTGCACAGGTTGTCACACCTAGGGTCAACACAGGTACAGCACACCTGCACAGGTTGTCACACCTAGGGTCAACACAGGTACAGCACACCTGCACAGGTTGTCACACCTAGGGTCAACACAGGTACAGCACACCTGCACAGGTTGTCACACCTAGGGTCAACACAGGTACAGCACACCTGCACAGGTTGTCACACCTAGGGTCAACACAGGTACAGCACACCTGCACAGGTTGTCACACCTAGAGTCAACACAGGTACAGCACACCTGCACAGGTTGTCACACCTAGAGTCAACACAGGTACAGCACACCTGCACAGGTTGTCACACCTAGGGTCAACACAGGTACAGCACACCTGCACAGGTTGTCACACCTAGGGTCAACACAGGTACAGCACACCTGCACAGGTTGTCACACCTAGGGTCAACACAGGCACAGCACACCTGCACAGGTTGTGACACCTAGGGTCAACACAGGTACAGCACACCTGCACAGGTTGTCACACCTAGAGTCAACACAGGTACAGCACACCTGCACAGGTTGTCACACCTAGGGTCAACACAGGTACAGCACACCTGCACAGGTTGTCACACCTAGGGTCAACACAGGTACAGCACACCTGCACAGGCTGTCACACCTAGAGTCAACACAGGTAGGACCTTGTTAATCAAGTTTCGCTTTCAGCTCAAACGGTCTCAAATTCAACATTGTCTTCTTTTTTTAATTAAAATGTCAAAGACTGCGAGTTCTGTGAGAGACCTACTACTAGCTTTGGTGGAAAAACAAAACAAAAGAAAACTAAGAAAAATTAACAAAAACATGCCCACAAACGCTTCATTTTGATTCGCGAGTTCAGCAAGTCATTCTAAAGCAAATATCAGCTGAATAAGCTTCCTTTACTCGTTAATATTTAAGAGCTTTAAGCATAAGCGCTACATAAATTGTCTTAACCCTTTCACATTTTAGCACCACAATGGTTTAACACCCATGTCACTAAAAGGCATCAAATCAGGGCCTATAATCCGAAGACCCTATTTACTTAATTTTGGGAGGTAAGAATAGATGCAATGTTATACATGTCACAGAGGAATTCCCAATATTGAAGATATTTATTTTGTCTCTACCCATTTAAGTTTAAGGGTATTTTGTGGCTGAAAAATGGCTGCGGCGAAAGGGATAAGTATAAGCGCTACATAAATTGTCTTAATAAATCAATAAATAAATATAATAAGGAAAGTAAGAGGAGGTCGCTGCCCGACAAAGTTGATGGGCATAGGATAGGATTACCGGTAGGTAAAAGGTAGAATTATAGAAACCGCCATTGTTTTTGTTAGGGGCACTGACCAAATGGAGTGACCAGGGGGCAAGGGATACTGTAGCTGACCATGATGGCAAAGATACACAGCATCCATGTGTAGTGAATCCCGTACTGGAAGTCCCACACCACCGACTGCACACATACATGTCCATGTACACACACACACACACATGCACACACACACATTGCCCTGTTATATATTTTATGCTATTGTATATATGTATATGAATTAGGATGTATATGTGTGTGTGTGCGTGAGAGAGAGAGGGGGGGGGGTACATATTGTGTGAATGTGGGCATATTTGCAAGCATAATGTTTGTTTACGCTTTGTTGTTGTTTGTTTTTTATTACATGCTCATTTCTCCTCATTTATTCATTTCTTTGTGTTATAGATGGCTTGATGTGAAAAAGCAAACATTATTGCTTATTCAATGTACCATCTGAAAATTAAAATTTTGACTTTGACACACACACACAGAAGAAAAAATCAAGAACTCTGGACAGAGGCCTACTGCTACTAAACTAGCAAAATAATCACAATGGTAACATTGGCTGTGAAACAAAATCATGCTGCTGGGAGAAAGAAACGCCTGAAGGTGCTAATGGAACCCAGACGCACTGACCCCACCTGCCCTACCAACATGAGAGCAGCCCTATGCCTGCCGGCAAAAATCTGGAAACAAACTTACCACGTTGAGGAAACTGACCTTCTGCACTGCTGCCTTTTCAGCCTGGGAGCGGGCCATCATCAGCTTGAGGCTGTAGGCAAACAGCTCTGAGAAACGCAGCAGGTCGATCATGCTGCCGATCAGAGCGGCCGTGATCACGTAGTTGATGAAGAAAGAGCCGTTGCTGGGCAGGAAGATGCACCTGGCAATTCATGTCGACGGTCAAGTCGTGGTTATAGTCCAAGCCAAGCATGAGAAGAGTGTACAGTATTTTACGGACTACAAGGCGCACCTGATAATAACAATATAAATCCTCCGAAGTCGGAGTGTGGCTGCCCATGTGTGTGTGTGTGTGTGTGTGTGGGGGGGGGGTATTATGTGAATGCTAAAAAAGACTCATACTGAAAGAGACTACATAGAGATTTTTTGGGGTATTATCATGATCAAGCTTTTTTCTGTCTAATCTTAAGAAAAATTCTGTTTGAAAGTAGCGGTGCTCCTGGAAAACCCCCCAGGCATTATTGTCTTGAATTCATGCACTTTGGAAAAAAGGATAATGTTATAACAAGGTCCATGATAGTATTATGGTAAAAACATATTTGTATTCAATATCACAGAACGAACGACACTGTCATTAAAATTAAAATTTTAAAAATAAACCCCTAATAAACCTGGTTAGAAGAAACCAAACAAACCAAATGAAACAACAAAATAGTGAAACAAACTTAGTGCCACTGCACACACTTTTCTTAAACAAGCTACAGCTATATTTAAAAATATCAACAACTAAATAAAACCCCATTAAATTCAGTAAAAAGAAACCAAACAATTATAAAATCAGAAATCAAGCAAACTTACTCCCATTGCACACGCTTTTCTTCATTGATCACCATCCACTCAAACAGCGCCTTAACACTGAAACAAATCAAAGCAAGATCAGGGTTTGAAAAACAACAACTCTGATGGTCAACAGAGAATGCTACAAAGAATTTAAATGTTTGTACATCCATTTACAGTTAGAATGACACACTTACACTAAGAAGAAACCCATTAAATCAAAGATAAAATGTAACCTTCTTTAAAGTGCATACCATAATAAGGAACTGTTTGTACACGTGATAAATTAGAATGGTCATAAGTTGCTGTTTCACTTTGCACTGCTGTGTGTATTATAAAAAGGCCATCGTAAGTCATCTGGTGAGGCCCGCTGAGGGCTGAATCAGCACCATCAGTGCATACACACAACACGCACGCACACACACACCCAGAGACGCACACACACACACACACACATACAGACTCACACCTGGTGAGCCCCAAGGAAGGCAGAATAAGCACCATCAGTGCATACACACAACACACACGCACACACACACCCAGACACACACACACACACACCTGGTGAGCCCCAAGGAAGGCAGAATAAGCACCATCAGTGCATACACACAACACGCACGCACACACACACACCCAGAGACGCACACACACACACACACACACACACAGACTCACACCTGGTGAGCCCCAAGGAAGGCAGAATAAGCACCATCAGTGCATACACACAACACACACACACACACACACACACCCAGACACACACACACACACACCTGGTGAGCCCCAAGGAAGGCAGAATAAGCACCATCAGTGCATACACACAACACGCACGCACACACACACCCAGAGACGCACACACACACACACACACACACAGACTCACACCTGGTGAGCCCCAAGGAAGGCAGAATAAGCACCATAAGTACATACATACTGTTACAACACACACACCCAGACACACACACACACGCACACACCTGGTGAGCCCCAAGGCAGAATAAGCACCATCAGTGCATACACACAACACGCATGCACGCACGCACGCACACACACACGCACGCACACACCCACACCCAGAAACACACACACACATAGAGACATACATATACACACACACACACACACACCTGGTGAGCCCCAAGGATGGCAGAATAAGCACCATCAGCAGCAGGAAGATGAAGGTTTTTCTCATCACTGCGTGGTGCTCAGCCGTCCTGGAGTACAAAGCATACGCCGATATACACACACATATGTACGCGCGCACACACACAAGTAAAAAACTGTTGATGAATATAAACACAGCCCTATACTATTTCCTAAATACACACACAAAATTACATGAACTACCCAGAATACATTTTAAAGTCAGATTCAGTACTTCTTTATTAATTTTTCAGATGGACGCATCTCAGAAAGCACGGTACACAGAAATATCTCCTAAACAAACAAAAATAAGACTTCAAATTTCCCTCAATTAAAGCTATAAGTATTGCCGTTTCTAACATCTGTTTCTTCCTGGTCCTATGAATCCTAATGCAACAATTTTGAGCATTTTTTGTAGATTTCAAGCACCACTATTGTCGTTGCAGCCTAAAGCCAAAGGGCAGAAATGGTTTTGCGTCCGTACCTTTATTAACCTGACGATGTAATATGAACCAAGATTTTAATGTGCAACGAAAGGATTATACAATGATTTCTGACCTTGGTCTCTGACGAGGCTGTAATTCCTAATCTTAATATTAATCTTAATTGGTTCATCTATTTTAGGAAAATATTAGTAGTTTTTATATGAGTGCACATTTTCAAGTTTTTTACATAATTCTAATCAAATTATCTCCCTCTTTTAATTCCTTGATGTTATATGCATCTTATTGTCTTAATTGTGGTGTTTTTCTATTGATGTAATCTGAATGTTTTTAGTATTGCTTATCCAGCCTGTGATTGCACAATTTAATTTCCAAAAGGATGAATAAAGTTGTTTTGAATGTTGAAGGAAATACTAGAAAAATGAACATGGCAGAAAAAGAAACCCAAGTCACCTACTTGGTCCAGTGGCCGATGTAATGCTCTGAGAAGTAGACCACATTGGGCAGAAGGGCCGACATGGTCAACAGTAGTAGGGTGGGCAGGAATTGAACCAGCAGTGTGCTCTGGAATATGTGTACAACATATGTGCTCTGGAATATGTGTACAACATATGCACTCTGAAATATGTGGACAACATATGCACTCTGAAATATGTGGACAACATAATTATGCACTCTGAAATATGTGGACAACATAATACACTCTATTGATGCACAGTTTAATGCGCAAAAAAAGAACACTTCTGAGTAAGTCCAAAGATAAAAATGTGATTCATATAATCAGTTTCATAACTACCACTTCCTCCGAAGTCGGAGTGTGGCGGCCCACATGGCGGGGTAATCAAAAACGGTCACACACGTAATGTTCTCATCCCTAGCTGGTGCATTTGTGAAATAATGTTCAAGTGCTTCAGCTGCTGGGATGATCCCTGGAGTCTTTAAGCTAGGGTAAGACAACAACATATTAACTAGCACTGACAGGAAACATTACTTCTCAAGAACTGTTCTGTAAAGCATGGAAAGTATTGCATGCCAAGCATTGAATCTTATTACCAACAACAAAATCTAAAGGATAGATTCTATTAAAACATTAGGCAGACTTGTAGTGCAGTTATAAGAAACAAGAATCAACTAAACACACAACATGAAGTGGTCTCACACGGAGCAATACATGAATTCCATAAAAGCATAAAACAAGCTCCTAGAGCAATGAACACACATATTTCAACTAATTTTGATGCACATATGACACCCAGAGCCACCATCCGACGGACTAGGTTTCAGATCAGGGTGTCACTAAATGTAGCAAATTTTCACCTGGCGCAGGTGTTTCAAAAGTGTTTAAAAAACAAAACAAACAGAGACCCCCCGAAATATCAAGATGACCCCCTAAAAATCTAGAAACACATTTCCAGTGCTTTTTCTGCCCCTGTGATTTTGAATTAACCACTTCATTGCCCAAGAAAAATTCAGAAATTCTTTTTTTTAATTATGAAATTAACCCCTTGACTGCCATAAATGTATCACACACTGACTTGATGATATCACTGATGATGTCATCACATGAAGAGGAATAACTCATATTCTGGTTTTTGCTCTAGCACAGTCAAGAGAGTTATATCCCTGGACCATTTTGCAAGATTGGCTCTATCAGTTGTTGTTTTCATGGCATGATTTGTACAATTATTTTTTTTCTTTAATTTTCTCTGGCAGTTAAGGGGTTAAAAGGAGACCCGTTAAACTCAATCTAACAAAACGGCCCAGGGCCTGTATTCACGTTGAGATAGCATGAGACTTAGCATGATGCTAACTTAGAAGCTCTTCCAATGTCCTATAGGATTTAATAGGACTTTTGGAAGAGCTTCTAAGTTAGCATCATGCTATAGTCTCATGCTATCTCAACGTGAATACAGGCCCAGATCTTTCCTGACTTGTATAACACAAAACCCCTCATTCCAACACTTTAACATGCATACAGTTATGACATCATCAATGGGGTGGTGTGTGTGTGTGTGTGTGTGTGTGTGTGTGTGTGTGTGTGTGTGTGTGTGTGTGTGTGTGTGTGTGTTCGTGTGTGTGTGTGTGTGTGTGTGTGTGTATGTGTGTGAGTGAGGGTGGCGAGTGTGTGTGGATGTGGATGTGTGTGCACTTCCAAGTGTTTTATAATTATTATTGCATTGTAATTTAAATCTTGTGATGCATTTACTGTATATTATGCATGTCTTATTATTTCTATGTTTATATGTTTGTTTTATGTGCATGCCAGACAAAGAATTTCTTTATGTTTTTAAAGACAATAAATTTTGATTGATCGATTGACATCACACTGCCATATAGTAGACATGGCAGGCAGGAAAGGGGTTATGACTGTCCACATAAAACGGCAAGCCTTCTCTCACGTGGAGCTCCTAAGAGAGAGAGAAAAATAGAGATTTAACGCCCTCTGGGCCAAAGGACCATTTAAAGACCCCGCACGTCACATGTCAAAAGCACGGGTTTCACGTGTTTTCCCTCTTATAGCTAGTAAGGAATCTTAAGAAATCTTCCTAGCATAAGAGGGAATGTGACACGTGACGTGCGGGGTCTTTAAGGCATTTGAAATTATGAAGATGCTTAACGGAAAGGAAGGCTTCTCTCACGTGGAGCTCCTTGCCGGGCAACCTGAGGTCAATGTTGAGCATGTCCAGGGTGTGCAGGAACATGACTGGGGTGGTCAGGAAGAACAGCACAATCAGCAGGAACCCGTTGATGCTCACCGCCCGCACCCACCACTTCCAGTTGGGCACCGCCAGGTTTTCCCTGCAATCGAACGAACATCATCACGCTCCAGTCCCCCGTGGGGACACCGGGGGGTCTTTTGTACAAATAGTTCCCCCACCTTCTGGAAGTTCTGTGCTTGTAGCTTCCTCTAATCTGTCACTCTCTTTGACTCTGCCTGTTTCCCTTTGCTTACTGTCATCTACTATCTTTCTGCCTTACCGGTCCATTCTCCTGCCTTTTTTTCACGAAACGCTTTCAAAAACATTTCCTCCAGCCGACGTCGTTAGGTGCATAACGGCAGCATGACGCATCTGCGCTCATAATTGACAGGAACCTGTCTGAGCGATCGAAGAAGAAGAAGAATCACACTCCAGTGTTGCACATTTTTATGATTTTCACGACATTGACCTATCAAATTTGCAATTGTCTATTTGTCTTGGCTTCTGTCAGGACAATTGTCCGTCTTCTTCGATCGCTCAGACAGCTTCCTGTCAATTATGAGTGCAGATGCATCATGCTGCCGTTATGCGCCTAACTAAGAAATAGTAAGGCCCGGCAAGTCCGACTTCGGCAGGACGAAATGTTTTTGAAAGTGTTTCGTGAAAAAAGGGCAGGAGAATGGACTGGAAAGGCAGAAAGATAGTAAATGACAGTAAGCAAAGGGAAAAGGCAGAGTCAAAGAGAGTGACAGATTAATGGAAGCTACAAGCACAGAACTTCCAGAAGGTGGGGGAACTATTTATACAAAAGATTCCCCAGTATCCTCACGGGGGAAGGACAATTGTCCTATGTGTCACAGTTGAAGCGGACTTTTGTCTTATTGTTTTTGTAATCAAGGGGATTGCCATTCCCAGGTGGGAATCAAATACCCTTCTCTTCTTTTTTTAGAAGAGTTTCCTTCCATCCCCCTGCCAACTTGTCACTGTCTCTCACACCTCCCTTATCCCCAGTTACTAACGATGCTCCCTTTTCCCGACTGGACTGTGTTTATTGTAGGGTTGGAGCAACAAATTAAGATAGTCAAGATAATGGTAAATGGGTCGGACTAGAAAAAAACCTATTGACAGTGTTTAGAAGTACTCTACTGTTATATAATGTCACAGGTTACAGGAGAAAGTCTTGCTTCAAGAGGTTGGTGATGGTGTTAATTTCCACAGCATATCCATATTATATGCATATCCATAATAAGCATTGTCAATACATAACCAGCAAAACTCAGATTGCTCTGCATATAACCGACGCATCGTATCCACAGCATATCCATATTATATGTATATCCATAATAATTATTGTCAATACATAACCAGCAAAACTCAGATTGCTCTACATATAACCGACGCATCGTATCCACATGGAAGCAACAGAGTGAAGCGCACTGACCAGTTGATGTTCTATCCATAATAAGTATCGTCAATACATAACCAGCAAAACTCAGATTGCTCTACATATAACCGACGCATCGTATCCACATGGAAGCAACAGAGTGAAGCGCACTGACCAGTTGATGTTCTATCCATAATAAGTATCGTCAATACATAACCAGCAAAACTCAGATAGCTCTGCATATAACCGAGGCATCGTATCCACATGGAAGCAACAGAGTGAAGCACACTGACCAGTTGATGTTCTCCGGGGAGGGTGCAAACTGGACGCGCCAGTCACGGACATGCAGATCCTGGTGAATCCTGGACAGCTGAGGATTGTGTGATCCTTTGCAGGTGGCACTGAAGTCTACTCGGATCCTGTCCACAGCACACAAAAAAAGGAGAGTTGAATAGTAAAATGTATAGATATGTACCATATTGTTCAGAATATAAGGCGGACCCCATAAATTTTACACAACATTCAGATTTTTTTTCTTTCTAACTAATTACTAGTCATATTATAAGGCGCAGGTGTCTCAGCCTGAAAAAACAGTATCGTCGGAAAATACGGTATTTACACACAAATACATAGTTACACACATGCAGACACATGCACATACATTCTTACACACGCATATTTTTGTATCCACATAGGCATTTCACGCACACACACGATTCATATGCAAACATATACACACAAACACATGCACACACATTACCCGCACGCGTACACTCACACACTAGCATAAGCGCATGTGCATATACATTCTTATACACATATTTGTATCCACATAAGCACTGCATGCACACACACAAGCAATTCATACGCTACATCAAAATGTTATGCTCTGCATAGTTATGCGGGGATTGTCTTTAGCCATGACAAGCTCCCAGCATAACATCATCAGTCTAAAATCCCCCGAAGACGGAGTGTGGCTGCCCACATGGCGGGGTAATCAAAAACGGTCACACATGTAATGTTTTCATCCGTAGCTGCTGCATTTGTACCATAGTGTTCAAGTGCTTCGGCTGTTGGGATGATTCCTGGAGTCTTTTAGCCAGAGTACGACAACAACAACAGCATACGCAAACACATACACATATGCACACAAACACATGCACACACATCCCCTATACGTACACGCACACACATACACACAGAGAAAGGCACACACACATACACACACACTCGCATATTCAAAAGTCAAAAAACACACACACACACACATACAGACAAAGGCACACAGACACACACCTCTGCGCCTGTTGGTCTGACTGCAGCGTGATAAAGGCAATGCCGATGGGATCCCGGTAAGCAGTCACTCTCTCCTCGTCGCATAGCCTCAATAGCTCCGCCTCCTCATTCATGTAAAACGTTATGGCATCCACCTTAAACACACAGATTTAATTTTTAAAATGAGGTAGGGAAGCAGACGACACGGGTTATATGAAATATATCAAAACCAGTACAAAATCAAATTTTGTTTATCAAAGTGCTCTCCCCAAGAACCGCCCTCCCCCCAAAAAAAATGGTAAAACACCCAAGTAATGATTCCTTCCAGAGAAACACGTCAAGTAAAAATAAAAATAATAATAATGGGGATATTTATATAGCGCAATAGCCCACAGTGGGCTCATCGCGCTTTACAAAGGTATTATAAAGGCATTACAAACAATAAAAAGATTCATATATAAATTGCACAAAAACACACATAGTTAACAGTATTATATTCACCCTTTCACCGCCAATGTCACATTTATGCACAACAATGGTTTAACACCCATGTCACTAAAAGGCATCAAGTCAGGGCCTGTTATCTGAAGACCCTATTTTCTTATATTTAGGAGGTAATCATAGGCCTAATTTTGTACATGTCACAGACGAATTCCCAATATTGCAAATAATCTTTTGCCTCTACCCAGTTAAGTTTCATGATATTTATTTGGCTGAAAAATGGCTCGCGATGAAAGGGTTAAATAGTAAAAGATTCAACACACACGAATTATACCAAAAGCACATAATAGTTATTAGTGTCATATATAAGATCACAAATTAAATAAAAACATTTATCTATAAAGACAATATAAAATAGCATACTGTGACACACACAGACATACCCATACCTCATCTCCCCTCCCAAACACACAGAAACTATCAAAGAAAATAGACAACTTTTAAAATATAATAGCACAGTAACAACAATGCAGTAATAATATACACACACACACCAACACCCACATCCACACGCGCATGCACACTCGCAGCCCTGCACCCACACACAGACACACGCACACATACACAGATGGACGCTGTTGAACGACTGCAAGACCAAAGTAGAGCAACATCAAGAATCAACTGTGAACGCTGACAACATGGCTTAATAAGAATTGTTCAGAAATAATAAAGGGGAGTAATTGTATGGTGTGTGGGAGTGATCTTGCCTAATTCAATCAGTCAAACAGGGGGAATTACTCTACCATCAGGTAGATCCCCAGCTCTCACCTCGTGTGTTTGAATAGACTTACATCACTTAGAACACTGTGCGTCATTCTAAACTTGATGTCATTTATATTTTTACGTCACATTTTGCAAGTTCTTATCAGTTTGTGGCCACTGGCCACCCATCATTTTTCCTAAAAAAATGTTTGCAAGTCCCTGACTTGCATCCTGCGGTTTCAAGTATCGACACCATGCCGCCATGGTTGCTATGGTTTTGACTGAGTAAGTCGAGGTAATCAACTCTAATTTTCACGAAGTGCTTTCCCCTAGTTTTTTTCCTCCAAAAATCGTCTATTAACTAAAGGGCTTTTTCTTAAGATAACTATCCAAGCCTTTTAAATTCTACGAACGAGACAAATAGTTGAAGAAGGGCGAGTCACTATGCAGACCTTCTGGCAGCCACAACAGCCGCAGGCCAGCTGTCCACAAACGTAGGGGTACATGGTGGGGCGTTTGCCAAACTTGCGCAGCTCTGCCTCTGAATACAGGCGTGCCTCGGAGGCAATCTGCCTGTAAGGACGGACACAATGCATTTCATTTCATGTGTGCACACGTTTGAATTTTTTCTTTCTCTCCCTAAAAGTCTGTTGTAGACACAGTGACTATGTGAGAGGGAAAGACCCCAGAGAGAAAAGACAAAGACAGAAGCTTAAAAAGAGGAAAATGAAGAGCTTAAGAGACAGATTAGTTTACTTAACTGTTGTTGAAAATTCTGCCTCCATACGGGGAGCTGGATGACCCCGCCCCCTCCACGAGTCTCTCCCCATGGGGATACCGGGGGATCTTTCGTAAAAATAGTTCACCCACCTTCTGGAAGTTCTGTGCTTGTAACTTCCTCTAATCTGCCACTCTCTTTGACTCTGCCTTTTCCCTTTGGTTTCCATCATCTACTATCTTTCTGACTTATTGATCCATTCTCCTGCCTTTTTTTAACAAAAAAAATCTTCCAAATAATTTTTCTCCTTTGAACTCCTCCGAAATCAGATTGTGTCGGCTGTACGCAGCTAGGAGACCACTGAAAACTGAAAACTGGACGCATACGTACCTTACCCATTATGGTCATATGACCTGGGAACGCAGAAGAAGAAGTTTAAAATTTGTTTACCTACAAAGATCTTCTGTACTGTGTCACTTATTTTTGTGAATGTCTTGTTTGGTGAAAGCCAGAAGGTGCTATAAGCTTTCTTTATTACTTTTCTGATAGAAACCTTTTGGCTTGCACCAGGCAAATCAAAGTGCTGCTCCATGTTTTCAGACAAATGTTGACAAAAATATTGAGTACACACACACTGACCGTTTCCTATCCAGGTTGACCAGGTCAGCAATGTCATAGGCAAACTGGACATCATCTATGACCACATCGGGATAAGCTTCCCTGAAAAACAAATGGAAAGCCACTGACAAAGATGGTGATAATGGTGGTGATAATAATGATGATGATGATGATAATGATGATGATGATAATGATGATGATGATGATGATAAACTGGATAACGATGGATAACCTATAATATTTCTATAGCGCTTTTGCGAAAACAAAAACAAAACAATGCGCTTGCATTCTCAGAAGACCGATTCGCACGCAAACACAGATGTCTTAGATCCATTCTCCTACATTTGGTCAGCCATCTAAACATTGAAACAAATAAACCAAAAAGAAAAGTGCCTTGCAGGAGGGCCTGAATGCCTGTGTGTTTGTGCAAAAACATCTGGTTCGTGCATAAAAATGTGTCTGTACAGTGGAACCTCCCTTATAAGACTTTAAAAAATCATCTAAAATGAGGTCTTAACCCTTTCGCCGCCAGATATTTTTCAGCCCAATAATACCATTAAGCTTAACTGGGTAGAGGAAAAAAATTGTCAGCAATATTGGGAATTCTTCTGTGACATGCATAACATTAGGCCTATCCTTACCTAGCAAAATTAAGAAAATAGGGTCTTCAGATAACAGACCCTGTTTTGATGCTTTTTAGTGAGATGGGTGCTAAACCATTGTGGTGCAAAAATGCGACATTGGCGGTGAAAGGGTTAAAGGGAGGTAATTTTAATGCTTAGGGCAATGTCTCAGAGAAGGGCAATGTCTCAGAGATGTAGGTCTTATGTGGGAGGGAGTCTTATAATGGGGCGTCTTATAAGGGAGGTTCCAATATACATTCATTTTATCCATTGAAACGTGAGTGCATAATGGACTGCCACTCTTCTTCTTCTTCTGCGTTCCCAGGCCAAAAGGCCATAATGGGTAAAGTACGTATGTGTCCGTTTTCAGTTTTCACTGGTCTCCCCGCTGCGTACAGCTGACACATTCTGATTTCGGATCAGCTTAAAGGAGAAAAGTTATTTGTAAGATTTTTTTCGTAAAAAAAAGGCAGGAGAATGGGCCAATAAGTCAGAAAGATAGTAGATGACAGTAAGCGAAGGAAAAAGGCAGAGTCAAAGAGAGTGACAGATTAGAGGAAGTTACAAGCACAGAACTTCCAGAAGGTGGGGGAACTATTTATACGAAAGACACCCCCCCGGTATCTCCACGGGGAGGCGGACTGCCACTAACTGGAAATGCAGGCGAAGGGTTTCCTCAAAACACTTGTTCCGTGGAATGTTGGAGATCATCAGAGTTCTGGACACCTGCACACAGACATCAGTGGATACTTCATCGGGCAAACCCCAGAAGACACTATCACCCTTCTTTATTTCTTTATAGGTTAGTACCTCCTGGCCCCAACGATCATGAAATATCACACTCAAAATATCAACAGTTGATCTGCCATCGGGCAAACCCCAGAAGACACTATCACCCTTCTTCATTTCTTTATAGGTTAGTACCTTCTGGCTTTCACCCAACGATTATGAAATATCACACTCAAAATATCAACAGTTGATCTGCCATCGGGCAAACCCCAGAAGACACTATCACCCTTCTTCATTTCTTTATAGGTTAGTACCTTCTGGATTTTACCCAACGATTATGAAATATCACACTCAAAATATCAACAGTTGATCTGATGCACTCCCCATGGGGATACCGGGGGGGTCTTTTGTAAAAATAGTTCCCCCACCTTCTGGAAGTTCTGTGCTTGTAACTTCCTCTAATCTGCCACTCTCTTTGACTCTGCCTTTTCCCTTTGCTTTCTATCATCTACTATTTTTCTGACTTATTGGCCCATTCACCTGCCTTTTTTCAAAAACAATCTTCAAAATAATGTTTCTCCTTTGAGCTCCTCTGAAATCGGAATGTGTCGGCTGTACGCAGCGGGGAGACCAGTGAAAACTGAAAACTGGACACATACGTATCTTACCCATTATGGCCATATGGCCTGGGAACACAGAAGAAGAAGAAGAAGAAGAAGATCTGATGCAGTTTTCCAAGTTCAGTCTGCAGTTTTCCAAGTTCGGTCTATCTGATGTAGTTCCAAAGATGATTGATTAGCTTGTAACAATAAGAACTTGAAAAAGTGAAAGGAAAGGGCTAATAACAAATGAAAAATGAACTGTATCTAATAAATAACCTTTGTTGGTGAAAAGCTTAAAATGAATGATTCTGATTCGATATCCTAACTGCCCGTAGAATTCCATCAAAAATATGTTCTTAACTTTTAACCAAACCTGCTAAATATACCAAAATAAACATATTCTTCTTCTTCTCTTTATGCGTTCCCAGGCCATATGGCCATAATGGTAGGGTACGTTTGTGTCCGGTTTTCAGTTTTCACTGGTCTCTCTGCTGCATACAGCCGACACATTCTGATTTCAGAGGAGCTCAAAGAAGAAAAATTATTTGGAAGATTTGTTTTTAAAAGGAAGGAGAAAGGGCCAATAACTCAGAAAGATAGATGATAGAAAGCAAAGGGAAAAGGCAGAGTCAAAGAGAGTGACAGATTAGAGGAAGCTACCAACACAGAACTTCCAGAAGGTGGGGAACTATTTTAACGAAAGACCCCCGGTATCTCCACGGGGAGAGACTCGTGGAGGGGGCAGGGTTGTCCAGCTCCCTGTATGGAGGCACAAGGCATCCACCCACTGCCCCACCTGTTCGTCCTCAGAACTGGGAGTAGAGAAATGGAGCCTGCACTATGGGGAGGGGTAGGGCCATGCACAGATCGAACATATAAATGAAAGCAAATGAAAAAAATCTCCCACCTCAATGTACTCGTGTTCTTCCAGAACTGTGAGTAGAGAAATGGAGCCTGCACTGTGGGGAGGGGTGGGGCCCTGCACAGACCTGTTCGTCCTCAGAACTGGGAGTAGAGAAATGGAGCCTGCACTGTGGGGAGGGGTGGGGCCCTGCACAGACCTGTTCGTCCTCAGAACTGGGAGTAGAGAAATGGAGCCTGCACTATGGGGAGGGGTGGGGGCCTGGGAGTAGAGAAATGGAGCCTGCACTATGGGGAGGGGTGGGGCCCTGCACAGACCTGTTGCACAGACCTGTTCGTCCTCAGAACTGGGAGTAGAGAAATGGAGCCTGCACTATGGGGAGGGGTAGGGCCATGCACAGACCTGTTCGTCCTCAGAACTGGGAGGAGAGAAATGGAGCCTGCACTATGGGGAGGGGTAGGGCCATGCACAGACCTGTTCGTCCTCAGAACTGGGAGCAGAGAAATGGAGCCTGCACTATGGGGAGGGGTGGGGCCGTGCACAGACCTGTTCGTCCTCAGAACTGGGAGCAGAGAAATGGAGCCTGCACTATGGGGAGGGGTGGGGCCCTGCACAGACATGTTCGTCCTCAGAACTGGGAGCAGAGAAATGGAGCCTGCACTATGGGGAGGGGTGGGGCCCTGCACAGACCTGTTCGTCCTCAGAACTGGGAGCAGAGAAATGGAGCCTGCACTATGGGGAGGGGTGGGGCCCTGCACAGACCTGTTCGTCCTCAGAACTGGGAGTAGAGAAATGGAGCCTGCACTATGGGGAGGGGTGGGGCCCTGCACAGACCTGTTCGTCCTCAGAACTGGGAGTAGAGAAATGGAGCCTGCACTGTGGGGAGGGGTGGGGCCCTGCACAGACCTGTTCGTCCTCAGAACTGGGAGCAGAGAAATGGAGCCTGCACTATGGGGAGGGGTGGGGCCCTGCACAGACCTGTTCGTCCTCAGAACTGGGAGTAGAGAAATGGAGCCTGCACTATGGGGAGGGGTGGGGCCCTGCACAGACCTGTTCGTCCTCCTCCACGTGCAGGTTGGTGTGGAAGTGGTGCAGCACGCCCACCAGGATCACCAAGTACAGCACCGAGAAGAGAGAGTGAACCCACAGCAATGACGACCTGCCAGACAGGGAGGCATAGTGAACATAGTGAACACAGAGAACATAGTGAACACAGTGAGTTGGCCGTTCACATGTTAGGTACAGCACAAAGAACAGAGAGTGAACCCACAGCAACAACAACCTGTGAGACAGGGATGGCATAGTGAACATAGAGAACATAGTGAACATAGAGAACACAGTGAGTTGGCCGTTCAGCTGCTAGGTACAGCATAGAGAACAGAGTGAACCCACAACGATGACGACCTGTTACACAGGGGGAGCATAGTGAACATAGAGAACATAGTGAACACAGTATACAGCACCAAGAACAGCGAGTGTACTCACAAAAACGATGACCTGTGAGACTGGAGGGACATAGTGAACACAGCGAGTTAAGCCATTCATTTGTTCAGGTACAGCCCGAGAACAGCGAATGTACTCACAAAAACGATAACCTACACCACAGTGAACACAGTGACCAAGCTACATTGGACTGTCCCATTCATGTCATTCTACAAAGAAAGCAACATTTAGTATTCCATCATTTTGTGAACCTTAACAAATAATTATATTAAATCCTAGAGCACACTTATTGAAGAAACTTTGCAAAAATCACTCACTGAGTATCCAGATTTCCTATAGTCGTGTGACCAAATTCAGTGGCATTGCCAACTGCAACACAGAAATGAAAGAACATTACTATCATATCAACATCACATTTTAATGATTTGAGAACTATGCAAGATAAATCCTACAAATGATACATTTTAGCATGGAATGCATAAAGTACAAGATAGCCAAGAAATTTCATAAATTTTAATAGACGTGAAAATTAGAATTGTTTACCTCCATTACTCGGTCAAATGCCATAGCAACAATAGCGTCGAAGCTTGAAACCGCAGGATGGAGTCAGCGACTTGCAAACATTGTTTTTAGAAAAATGAGGGCACAAACTGAGAGAACTTGCAAAATGTGACGTAAAAATATAAATGACATCAATTTTAAAATGACTCAGTGTTCTAAGTGATGTAAGTCCAATCAAACACGCGAGCCGAGTCTACCTGAAGGTAGAGTAACCCCCCCTGTTTGACCGATTGAATTAGGCAAGATCACTCCCACACACCAAGAAATTACTCCCCTAAATATTTCCAAACAATTCCTATTTTTTAAAATAAAAACCATCAAACGAAGAAGCAAGCGAACACTTACGAAGGTTTCCTTGAAAGTTGATGGGTAAGATGATGACGATGGAGATGATGGTGATGATGAGGGAGTACACCAGCAGGTACCGCTGGAACGACAGGTACTGCACCGCATCCCGCCCACATTTCCGTAAGATGTCATTGTCTCTGGAAATTAATGCCAGAAGTTTTTTTATTTTCCTCAATTTTGTTTCACTTTTTTTTTCAAGTTTATTTGTGGGCTTTGGGATTAGCTTTAATCTGGTGACTGGTTAACTCTTTTTCCTCCGAAGTCGGAGTGTGGCTGCCCACTTGGCGGGGTAATCAAAAATGGTCACAAACGTAATGTTCTCATGATGATGAGATTAGCGTCCAATCGGTCAGAGACCCGTATGGATGGTACTTTTTTCTCATCCCTAGCTGGTGCATTTGTGCCATAGTGTTCAAGTGCTTCGGCCGTTGGGATGATCCCTGGAGTCTTTAAGCCAGGGTAAGACAACAACAATAACATTAACTCTTCTGGCGCCGAGTATTTTCTGTTCTTTGTAACCTTCTCTGCCTAGTAGTTTTTCAAGAGAACTAAAAACGATCATATACTTTACTAAATGCGTTAACCCTCTCTCTCACCGCCAATGTCGCATTTATGCACCACAATGGTTTAACACCCATGTCACTAAAAGGCATCAAATCAGGGCCTGTTATTTCAAGATCTTATTTTCTTAATTTTGGGAGGTAAGGATAGGCCTAATGCTATGCATGTCACAGACGAATTCACAATATTGCAGATATTTTATTTTCTCTACCCACCCCGTTAAGTTTAATGGTATTTTTTGGCTGAAATATGTCTGGCGGCGAAAGGGTTAAATTAACGGAAAATAGACAACCATGTGGAAGATGTTTCCCGGTGCCCACCTGCATGGCGCACATCTGAGGCCGTGGCAGCAGGGGAGTTAATTGCAGTTTGTTTCCCCTTATCTCTCAACTGAGGCCGTGGCAGCAGGGGAGTTAATTGCAGTTTGTTTCCCCTTATCTCTCAACTGAGGCCGTGGCAGCAGGGGAGTTAATTGCAGTTTGTTTCCCCTTATCTCTCAACTGAGGCCGTGGCAGCAGGGGAGTTAATTGCAGTTTGTTTCCCCTTATCTCTCAACTGAGGCCGTGGCAGCAGGGGAGTTAATTGCAGTTTGTTTCCCCTTATCTCTCAACTAAGTGTTTTGATCCATTAATCCCCCGTGGGGATACCAGGGGGTCTTTCATAAAAACACGTGGAAGATGTTTCCCGGTGCCCACCTGCATGGCGCACATCTGAGGCCGTGGCAGCAGGGGAGTTAATTGCAGTTTGTTTCCCCTTATCTCTCAACTAAGTGTTTTGATCCATTAATCCCCCATGGGGATACCAGGAGGTCTTTCATAAAAATAGTTCCCCCAATTCTAGAAGTTCTATGCTTGTAACTTCCTCTAATCTGCCACTCTCTTTGACTCTGCCTTTTCCCTTTGCTTTCTATCATCCACTATCTTTCTTGACTTATTGGCCCATTCTCCTGCCTTTTTTCAAAAAAATCTTCCAAATAATTTTTCTCCTTTGAGCCCCTCCGAAATCGGAATGTGTTGGCTGTATGCAGCAGGGAGACCAGTGAAAACTGAAAACCGGACACATACGTACCTTACCCGTTATGACCATATGGCCTGGGAACGCAGAAGAAGAAGATCCATTATAACAAAATCCAATCTCTTACACTATGGTAAAACATACAACAATGAGTGCTTTTCCAAAAAAATGTAGTACTTGGTACTCATTTCAATAACACTAAGACCCACAAATGCACACATAAAAATTTAGAAACAAAACAATCAACAACAACAACAACAACAAGACACCTAAAGAAATAGGTTGAGAATACTCACTTTAATTTTATAAAAGCTACAATCCATTTGAACACGCTCTGAAAAAAAATTCACAATAAAACAGGTGTGTACACAAAACCATGTTTAATGACAAAAAAATTACAATTTATGTCAGAAATATGAGTAATCTGATCTCCCTTCTTACCCTTGAACACAAGTAAATGTACACCATATGACTAAACATACAATCAACATTTGAAAGGATTAATGACAATAAATACAGTTGTGTTTAATTAATCAGAGTTGGTTCAGTACCATACCCAAACGTTGATGGAATAACGATGTCCAACGGATAAGCAGTCAATTCAAGCACGAATCAGCAATACAAATCACAGACACGAGCCTAAAGTGGGTGAATATCTGATTCATTGCTTATTACAGCAGAATAATGAGCCTGCTTTAACTGGATTACAAATACACACTAACAATCGTGCAACTATGACCAAAGAGACACAAATACAAATATGAACTCTGTGTGCGTGTGTGTGTGTGTGTGTGTGTGTGTGTGTGTGTGTGTGTGTGTGTGTGTGTGTGTGTGTGTGTGTGTGTGTGTGTGCACACGTGTGTGTGTGTGAGCATGTGTGCGAGCGTGCGCATGGATGTGCATAAGTATGTGAGTGAATGTGTGTGTATGTGTGTGTTTGTGCGTTCACGCACATGAGAGTGAGAGTATAATATACGCGTGTTAGCAGTTGTTTCTGGCCAGTGTTGCTGCACGTAATACTGAAAGCCTGTACTGCTTGACGAATGCAATGAGAGCCTGTGCTGACCTTATCTTGAGAATGAACTTTGGAATCTACAGAACAGTGTTGCTGCATGTGATACTGAAAGCCTGTACTGCTTGATGAATGCAATGAAAGCCTGTGCTGACCTTATCTTGAGAATGAACTTTGGAATCTACAGAACAGTGTTGCTGCATGTGATACTGAAAGCCTGTACTGCTTGATGAATGCAATGAAAACCTGTGCTGACCTTATCTTGAGAATGAACTTTGGAATCTACAGAACAGTGCTGCTGCATGTGATATTGAAAGCCTGTACTGCTTGATCTTGAGAATGAACTTTGGAATCTACAGAACAGTGTTGCTGCATGTGATACTGAAAGCCTGTACTGCTTGATGAATGCAATGAAAGCCTGTTCTGACCTTATCTTGAGAATGAACTTTGGAATCTACAGAACAGTGTTGCTGCATGTGATACTGAAAGCCTGTACTGCTTGATGAATGCAATGAAAGCCTGTTCTGACCTTATCTTGAGAATGAACTTTGGAATCTACAGAACAGTG
This sequence comes from Phymorhynchus buccinoides, assembly GCA_017654935.2. Classification (NCBI taxonomy): domain Eukaryota; kingdom Metazoa; phylum Mollusca; class Gastropoda; order Neogastropoda; family Raphitomidae; genus Phymorhynchus; species Phymorhynchus buccinoides. The sequence continues at coordinate 39,816,122 of CM065688.1, forward strand.
TTGCTGCATGTGATACTGAAAGCCTGTACTGCTTGATGAATGCAATGAAAGCCTGTTCTGACCTTATCTTGAGAATGAACTTTGGAATCTACAGAACAGTGTTGCTGCATGTGATACTGAAAGCCTGTACTGCTTGATGAATGCAATGAAAGCCTGTTCTGACCTTATCTTGAGAATGAACTTTGGAATCTACAGAACAGTGTTGCTGCATGTGATACTGAAAGCCTGTACTGCTTGATGAATGCAATGAAAGCCTGTGCTGACCTTATCTTGAGAATGAACTTTGGAATCTACAGAATCCTGGTACTGAAGCTTCTTTTTGTCGTGTCCGTAAAACAGAGATGTCCACCTGGAGAAACACAACAATAAACAATACACATTTTCATAATTTTGTTTGTTTGTTTGGCAAGAAATGCCAAAATGATCAACATATTGATCACATGCTTTCAAGAAGTAAAAGAAGAACCCGTATCTTAAAAAAACACAAAACACTGTCACTTCAAAAGCTATTACCCGTGACGCAAAAGTTTGTAAAATGATTACATATTCTGAAATTTTTATGAAAACAAGTCCTCGATGCAACACGACCAGATCATGCATGGGCCACCCGTTTCCCCCTCTCCCTCTTACAAATCAAGTGTCAGCTGTCATGAGTGTCTAACAAATTTTAATATAAAATCCAATAAAACATCACAAAGAGCTGTCAGTAATCTTTTTTATTCTTCTCAAGAATATCAATCCTTTAAGAAATATTTGCCTGTAGGCTACTTTGAACAGAATTAGCTTGTTTAAAAAAAGAAACAAATGTGATACATCACTTTCCAACACACACATACATGCACACACACACATGCATACACACACACACACTCATATTTCCCTTCTTCACATAGCAAAGCCTACAAGCTGACACACTGACTTACAATGAATTTAGCAATTAAACCAATTGAAACAAATCCAAATGATTCTCACATATAAAATACAAATACACATGTACGTAAATCCTTAAATAAAGATTGTTTTTTTAAGTTTTTCTTGACAGATTTAAAAACATTTCTTCCTGATTTTATAGCATCTTACCCATTCTTTTAACACAATAAAGAATGTTTCATTTCAGCAAGCTACAATTACAGATGAGATTGATATTTGGCATCAGTATATCGATATTTAGTATTGGTATCAGATGATATTGATATGCACATAGCTACATGATCCACACAATACTTGACAGTTAAAGCGAGTTTGCAAGCAGTCTATATGAACAGCAAGCTGTGACAACCCAATTATGAGCAAATGTGGGTGTCAAATGCAAAACCACACATGCATGCACACATACCTGTCAGCATCTGCTCTTTGTTCCTCTCCACATCCCACACTGCCTCCCTCTAATCCTCCCATTCAAATATGCATGGCTTACACACACACACACACACACACACACACACACACATACACAATGACACACATACACAAACACATGCACATACACACACAGTGACACACATACAAACACATGCACGTTCACACACAGTGACACAGACACACACACACTTTACACACGCCCCCACACACATACTAAGCATAGACACGCACATGCTACATTCACACAAAGAGAGAGAGAGAGAGAGAGAGAGAGAGAGAGAGAGAGAGAGAGAGAGAGAGAGAGAGAGAGAGAGAGAGAGAGAGAGAGAGAGAGAGAGAGAGAGAGAGAGAGAGAGAGAGAGAGAGAGAGAGAGAGAGAGAGAGAGAGAGAGAGAGAGAGAGAGAGAGAGAGAGAGAGAGAGATGGGCAGAGAGGAACAAAGAGAATACGAATACGAATGTTTAACGAGGGTAAATGGATAAGCTCAAGCTTCTTTACACCATGCCCTTGAGGGGAAAAAGAAAAGCCAAATAACAAGAAAAGGAAAACAAAAAGAAAGTAAAAAATACATAAAAAGAATGGAAAATAACAACAGGCATGTTCACAGTAAATTGAAGAACATGCGAAAAAAATTCAAGCTCAAACGAAGAGCTCGTTCACAGAGAGAGAGAGAGAGAGAGAGAGAGAGAGAGAGAGAGAGAGAGAGAGAGAGAGAGAGAGAGAGAGAGAGAGAGAGAGAGAGAGAGAGAGAGAGAGAGAGAGAGAGAGAGAGAGAGAGAGAGAGAGAGAGAGAGAGAGAGAGAGAGAGAGAGAGAGAGAGAGAGAGAGAGAGAGAGAGAGAGAGAGAGAGAGAGAGAGAGAGAGAGAGAGAGAGAGAGAGAGAGAGAGAGAGAGAGAGAGAGAGAGAGAGAGAGAGAGAGAGAGAGAGAGAGAGAGAGAGAGAGAGAGAGGAGAGAGAGAGAGAGAGAGAGAGAGAGAGAGAGAGAGAGAGAGAGAGAGAGAGAGAGAGAGAGAGAGAGAGAGAGAGAGAGAGAGAGAGAGAGAGAGAGAGAGAGAGAGAGAGAGAGAGAGAGAGAGAGAGAGAGAGAGAGAGAGAGAGAGAGAGAGAGAGAGAGAGAGAGAGAGAGAGAGAGAGAGAGAGAGAGAGAGAGAGAGAGAGAGAGAGAGACTCGAAAATGTTTAATGCGGATAACTGAATAAGTAAAAATACTTCTTTCCATCAGGTTCTCTAAAAAAAAATCCAAAAAAAAAAATCTAATAAACAAATAAGTAGATCAATCAATCAATCATCAATAATCAACTACAATGCCAAAATATATTGTGTAATGATTCAAACATAAATTACAGTCAAATATAAAACTCCAAGACAAGAGAACGTGCAACATGAAACAACACACACACACACACACACACACACACACACACACACACACACACACACACACATCAAATCCAACGTAACCATGACATGACAAGCAAAAGAAAGTATTAAATGTCAAACGGATAAGAAAAAAAAATACACATCAACAGCATGCATTATCCTTAAACGCTCAGATAATGAGCGAAGAGAGAGGGGGGGGGGGGGGGGGGGGGGGGACATAGAGACAAAAAGAGCTAGCGAGATGCTGGTTTCAAACAACATGGAAAGTCTGTCAATGCCAATAAGATCTGTGCATTTGATTGAGATAACAGGATAAAATAATTAGATTGAAAAAAACCCAAAGAAACAAACAAAAACAACAAAAACATTTACATCTGCAGCTGACAGTTCGTAGGTAATAAGAATGTTCTGATAAGATAATAAAGAAAGAGAAGCATGCGAAAACAAAACCAATTAATGTAATGTAAACAAGATGGCTGAGCCATATAAACTGTACTTTCAGTTACTGATGAAAGTCAAGAAAGATAATTTTGAACTCTTGTGTTACTGGTTTTGGTTTTTTTTGTTAAAATAAATTCCTGTATTGGCATGGCAATACTAAACAGTTTATTATTTTACCCCAAAAAATTCTTAAAGGACACTTTTTCATCAAACCAAATTTTATTGAAATCTATCATTTATCTTTGAATTGTTGTTGTTGCCAAAAGACTCCATGGATCATCCAAACAGCCGAAGCACTTGAACACTATGGTACAAATGCATCAGCTAGGGATGAGAACCTTACGTGTGTGGCCGTTTTTGATGACCCCCACCACATGGGCAGCCACACTCCGTCTTTGGGGGAATCTTTGAAATAATCAGGGTCTTTGTAATATTCAAATCCGATTAATAGAGATTACGTTGATATGGCTCAAAATTGGGTAAATCACAAAAACATATTTTGTGTCTGTGCCTTTTAATCCTTTCAACGCCAATGTCGCATTTTAGCACCACAATGGCTTAACACCTATGTCACTAAAAGGCATCAAACCAGGGTCCGTTATCTAAAGACCTTGTTTTCTTAATTTTGGGAGGTAAGGATAGGCCTAATGTTATACATGTCACAGAGGAATTCCCAATATTGAAGATATTTTTTTTTTCTCTACCCAGTTAAATTTAATGGTATTTTGGGGCTGAAAAATGGCTGGCGGCGAAAGGGTTAAAGAGAATACCCTATGACTTAAAATCAAAGTGATTGCATGAACTACGAAACTCGCATTGGTATCAGCTCGACATGAATCTCAGCATAACATTCATGAGCGCTGAATTTAACTCAGGAATAATTATGACAATGTTTGAATTTATTTGTCATTAATGCTATAACACGAGGAGCATTTATTTGTACATTAATAGTTCATTTTCATTCCAGGAACACCAAACACCTTTAATTCTTCTAGCACCATGCATTTTTTGACGTTCTTGGTTGTCCGTTGCCGCTCAACCAAGAAGAGGGAGGTAACTATTTTTTGGAATGCGCATGCTTTGCTTTAACGGAAAAATCACTGACATAAGCTCTAAAAATAGACAAACACGTGGCAGGGTACTTGCCAATGAATGTCTTTGCATTTGGTGGGAGTGCAGTTATGAACTGGGCGAATGTATTCGCCCATGGTGCTAGAAGAGTTAAAAACATTCATGATTATGCTCTTTTTTAAAAATAATTAAACATTCATTGCAGTTCCAAGGCTTTAACCCCTTGACTGCCACAAACGTATCACATACTGACCAGATGACATCACTGATGATGTCATCAGATGAAGAGAAATAACCCCGATATGCTGGCTTTTGCTCTAGCACAGTCAAGAGAGCTATATCCCCAGACCATTTTGCCAGAATGGCTCTATCAGTTGTCTTTTTCATGGCATGATTTGCCCAATGATTTTGTTCTTTAATTTTTTTCTGGCAGTCAAGGGGTTAAACAGTGTTAACAAAGCAATATATCTATGACCAAAACTGGTAAAAAGAATGACCCAATAAGCCTTCATAATGCATCAAAGCAAGTGCATGAAAGATAAATTCAGTCAAGAGCTACAAAGAAAAAAGACCACAAGAAAAACCACTCCACTGTATGTATGTACAAGGAAGCAGAGAACACAAAGAGACAGACACCCACTGCCCTCTATAAAACACACAAAAACAAATGAAAAAGGAAGCATAGAAAAACCAAGAAGATACAATAAGTTGCCCATACTACCAAAAAAAATCAATGCATTGTGACACATACACATCGTACGATCCAGGGGTAGAGATGGCTCGGCTGCAAACAACACAATGAAATATGTGCAAAGTGTGACATATTGAAACACTTACAACACACATGCCACACATAGCAAGTAACATAACTATAGGAATAATCGCACTTCTAAATGTAAACTAAAACACAAAGTAAACAATAAGAGCAAAGAGGGCAGACATATATTTGCTTTTAGTGACAGCATTAAAAAAACCACTATGATAACGACAGATTAAATCTAACACAGCCTTCAACTCAAAAACACAAAGAAACACTTTAGGATTTGATTTGATTTGATTTTTTGAATGACTCATCTACTATTGAGTTACTCGTGAATGTAAATTATATTCATATTATTGCTTAATATTGAAAAATGCATGTTGATGGATGGGTGTGAGAGAGAATGAAGGAATTGTGGAGTGGAGGGATGAGAGAGGGAAATAAAATATGTTATAACAAATCTAACACAGCCAATACAAGGAAACATTTGAACAAGAAAAGGGTTAGCTTTAAGACATACTCATAATAACAAGCATATAAACTCATCACAACATAAACAACTTTTTCTGTCTGAAAAGACAACATCAAACAATTCAATAAACATCGCAATGTGCAAAACATTTAATACACAAAGGAGGTGGGGTGGGGGTGGGATTACAACATGACTCAATCCTGAACAAAACAATTACTGTACTTTTCGGACTATAAGGCGATACTTTTTTTTCCCAGACTGAGACCCCTGCGCCTTATAATGTGACTGATAATATAGTAAGAAAATAGAATAACAAAATCTGATTTTTGTGTTAAATTTGGGGGGTGCGCCTTATAATCAGGTGCGCTTTATAGTCCAAAAAATACGGTATTCACTGTGCTAAATCAAGATATCGTGTGAACACAATCATGGAAGAAACACACAGTTTGAATTCTAATACCACCAGTTTGACGATGCCAACGGGCAGAACTGTTCTGAAATGAAATAATAAAGAGCCTACAATGTCTCTCCAGAACAAAAACAGAACTGTTCTGAAATGAAATGATAAAGAGCCTACAATGTCTCTCCAGAACAAAAACAGAACTGTTCTGAAATGAAATAATAAATAGCCTACAATGTCTCTCCAGAACAAAAACAGAACTGTTCTGAAATGAAATAATAAATAGCCTACAATGTCTCTCCAGAACAAAAACAGAACTGTTCTGAAATGAAATAATAAATAGCCTACAACGTCTCTCCAGAACAAAAACAGAACTGTTCTGAAATGAAATAATAAATAGCCTACAACGTCTCTCCAGAACAAAAGCACACACAAAATATTCATGACTGCAATAACACGCGAATGAAAAATGCACATCTGCATTTAAAAATTAATGATAAGAAAGATTACATTTATCATTATAAACAAAAAGAAGTGTATCAATTTCACGACAGTATTTTATCGCAATTAAAACTTATTGTTAATCCAGTACTACATGTATAACTGACATTCATATAAAATTAATTGGATGTTGGAAACATGCAATTTGTAATTATATCCTAGACACCCCTATCCATAAAAAAAAATCAACATATGTAATAACCTAAACACAATCAGGAGCAGATCTGGGGAGGGGTGGTCCTGGGTTTCCGGAACCCCCCCCCCTCCGCCCCAAGATGTATCTTATACAAGGAGGATGAAAAGTAAGACAATGACTCGATTTTTTGTCTAATAATCATTAAATTGCTAAATGTTTCGGGGGCTTTACCCCCTGAGCCCCCACTGTAAAGCGCATTGCCCCTTAACCCGGAACCTATGCAGCTTCCTGGACCCCCGGTGGAACCCCCCCCCCCCCTTACGAATCACTTGGTCCGCCCCTGACAATACAGCAACTTACATTATCAATGTAATGTGTGTGTGTGTGTGTGCGTGTGTGTGTGCGTGTGCGTGTGTGTGCGTGTGTGCTTGCGCGTGCGCGTACGTGTGTGTGTATGTGGACCCGTTTGTGTGTTATGCGAAGATGCATGTTTTTATGTCTATGAATATGTCACAGCGTGAGGGTGAGGGTGGGTATGCGAGCGCGTCTGAGTATGTTTGATATGTCTGTAATTTTGTATGTGGGGCGATTCTTAGTTTGTGTAAAGTGCCATGAGTAGTACACCTAGAATGCGCGCTATATAAATATTCTTTATTATTATTATTATCAATCTATCAATCAATGTAATTACTAACGAGAATTTGTAGAATCTTTATTTGATTTTTGGTCTGACCATCACTCTGTAGCAGCAGTGCAATAAATAATCACTGTAGTAATTACTGTACTCACTTCTCCTCAGCTCTACTGACTAGCCCCAGGCGACCGTAGTCCCAGGCAATTTTCCTGAGGATTGTGAACAGCAGCAAAAGACCCTGTACAAAAGGGACCACAATCATTCATACATTTGTCGGGTCACTACAACGATCTTGATTATAAAAAACAAACAAACTTTGGGACCTTCCTGGTATTGCAGTACCTCCAGGATCATCCCACTATCTTTATGGTTTTGTTGCTGTTTTCCCCCCCCACAAATTTTCAATTTTAATATCTTTTTCAACAAAATCTTTAAAAATAGCAGCAATTATCACATATGGAAACATAATAATAGGAATATCTCTATAGTTATTATTGTCCCATATGCGCCTGTTCCAGGCCGGAGGACGCTAAACAAAAGACTGAAGGTACTATATATCAGTCTTCTTTTCGTTGTGTGACAGTACTTTTTGCCTTTCACTTGACAATATTTATGAAGTAAGTGTGTGAGTGAGGTTTTTTGGCTTACCCTGGCTAAAAGACTCCAGGGATCATCCCAACAGCTGAAACATTTGAACACTGTGGTACAAGTGCATCAGCTATGAATGAGAACATTACGTGTGTGACTGTCTTTGATTACCCTGCCACGTGGGCAGCCACACTCCGTCTTCGGGGAAGTGTGTGTGTGAATGAGTGAGTGAGAGAGAGAGAGAGTGTGTGCGTATGTATGTGTGTGTGAGTAAGCAAGAGAGAGAGAGAGTGCGTAAGTGCATATGTGTGTGCATGTTTGCATGTGTGTGTGTGTGTGTGTGTGACTGTGTGTGTGTGTGTGTGTAGGTGTGTAATTGCATGTTTATGTGTACATTAGTGCTAGTGTGTACTGTGTGTGTGTTTGTGTGTGCACGTGCGCGTGTCATGGCGCGTGGTGCTATGTTTCGCACATTGTTTTCTGGTCTAAGATAGGCTAATAGTTAACATCATTCCTTTTTTATTATTTTTGCGTGCATGTATCTATTTGTGTGATTGCTTGTGTGCTTGAATGCATGTGTGCATATATGTGCGTGTGCATGCATATGTGCATGTGTGTGTGAATGATGAAGGGCAAAGGGTATCTGTGTTGGGCTGGTGTGGCTGGTATGATATTGTCCTACACACAAATTGCACACATACATACACACAGCATAACTTTTTTTTTCTTATCTTCTTCTTCGATCGCTCAGTTTCCTGTCAATTATGACCACAGATGTGCCATGCTGCCGTCATGCGCCTAATTAAGAAAAGCTAGGCCCAGGAAGTCCGACTTTGGCTGGAGGAAATCATTTTGAAAGTGTTTCTAGAACAAAGGCGGGAGAATGGACCAGTAAGGCAGAAAGACAGTAGATGACACTCCGCAAAGGGAAAAGGCAGAGTAAAAAAAAGTGACAGATTACAGGAAGTTACAAGCACAGAACTTCCAGAAGGTAGGAGGGGGGGGGGGGGATTTTTTCTTATAATGTATATAAAATCATTTACCAAAAATGAACACACAGACAGACACACACATGGACAGACTGACACAAACACACACTCATTTATAAAAAATGCACACACACACACACACACACACACGCGCGACAAAAATAGGAACAAAAAAAGAGGAGGGAGATGGTGAACTGAACAGAAAGTGAGGAAATATTGATCAGTTCAACTCTTATAAATTTCCAAGCCCTAGGCAAGCTGATAAAGACCAGTCGTCAATCACAGCTGGTGGCTTCTTTACAGCACACACGCACTCCATCACACCACCCCCTCCCCTCTTTCTCTCTCCTATACACCCCACTAACACAGAGATTCAAAGCACAGATGCATTATAACAAAATGGTTATGTAGCATTGAGCACCCGTCTCTATGCGTCACCAGTTTTGTCTCTACGTGTCCTCATCTCTGTGTGTCCCTATCTTTTACATCCCCATCTGTCCTCGTCATATCCGTCTGTGACACAAAAACCTAACCCAACCTTAATCCAAACCCTGGACCTAATCTGAAACCCTATCCCTAACCGTAACCAGGAACCCAAATGAATCCTAACATCCTCACCAAATCGTTTCCCAAACCCTATGCCTAACCCTAACCAGGAACCCAAATGAATCCTAACATCCTCATCAAATCGTTTCCCAAACCCTATGCCTAACCCTAACCAGGAACCCAAACGAATCCTAACATCCTCACCAAATCGTTTCCTATTATATGTGATAGGGACATATTGAGACTGTGACACATTGAGACATGAACACATAGAGACGAGGGCACAATGAGAGTGAGACACAGAGATAGGGACACATAGAGACAGGGGCACAATGAGGGTGAGACACAGAGATAGGGACACATAGAGACGGGGGCACAATGAGGATGAGACACAGAGATAGGGACACATAGAGATGGGGGCACAATGAGAGTGAGACACAGAGAAAGGGACACATAGAGATGGGGGCACAATGAGAGTGAGACACAGAGAAAGGGACACATAGAGATGGGGGCACAATGAGAGTGAGACACAGAGATAGGGACACATAGAGACGGGGGCACAATGAGGGTGAGACACAGAGAAAGGGACACATAGAGACGGGGGCACAATGAGAGTGAGACACAGAGATAGGGACACATAGAGACGGGGGCACAATGAGAGTGGACACAGAGATAGGGACACATAGAGACGGGGGCACAATGAGAGTGAGACACAGAGATAGGGACACATAGAGACGGGGGGCACAATGAGAATGAGACACAGAGATAGGGACACATAGAGACGGGGGCACAATGAGGGTGAGACACAGAGATAGGGACACATAGAGACGGGGGCACAATGAGGACAAGACATACAGATAGGGACACATAGAGACGGGGGCACAATGAGAATGAGACACAGAGATAGGGACACATAGAGACGGGGGCACAATGAGAGTAAGACACAGAGATAGGGACACATAGAGACAGGGGCACAATGAGAATGAGACACAGAGATAGGGACACATAGAGACGGGGGCACAATGAGAGTAAGACACAGAGATAGGGACACATAGAGACGGGGGCACAATGAGAGTGAGACACAGAAATAGGGACACATAGAGACGGGGGCACAATGAAGGTGACGCATAGAGATGGGGGTACATCGAACTGATCCCACAGAAATAGCCATGGCTGTTGTGCAAGTCAGCCATAAACTCTTCTAACCCTCTTCACGTTTTAATGATTTCAATTATGGTGGCGTTTCCAACGACAGCCCAGACCTCGGTTCATTGGCAACATCTGCGTGTATGCATAGAGTGCTTTTTTTTTTGTTTTTTGAGGAGGCCGTTAATTAATTCTGTTTATAACTCTGATCATTTCGTCACATTTTATCATAATTTCTGTTAAGATTTTATCCTTTATCTCCAAGCAGTGCAGATTGATTTTAATTGTATAACCCTACAGATTGATTTCAATTGTATAATCCTACAGATTGATTTTAATTGTATAATCCTACAGATTGATTTCAATTGTATAATCCTACAGATTGATTTTAATTGTATAACCCTACAGATTGATTTCAATTGTATAATCCTACAGATTGATTTCAATTGTATAATCCTACAGATTGATTTCAATTGTATAATCCTACAGATTGATTTCAATTGTATAACCCTACAGATTGATTTCAATTGTATAATCCTAGTGATTGATTTTAATTGTATAATCATACAGATTGATTTCAAGTATGTGTGTGCGTGTGTGTGTGTGTGTGTGAATATGTGTGTGTTGTGTGTGTGTGTGTGTGTGTGTGTGTGTGTGTGTGTGTGTGTGTGTGTGTGTGTGTGTGTGTGTGTGTGTGTGTGTATGTGTGATGTGTGTGCAGAGCTACGTCTGTGGTGTGTGTGTGTGTGTGTGCATACGAATGTGTGAATGTGTATATATGCCTTTCTGTGTGTGTGTGTGCGCGTGTGTATGAATGTGCGTGTCTGTGTGTCTGTGAGTGTATGTATGTGTGTGCGACAGAAATGCTTGCCACCTTTTTTAGCTAAACTACAGCACCAATCATAATGACACTTTGCAGAATTATCACCAATATCCAGAGAATGATGCATGTCATATCAGTTCACTCAGAGATAAAATATTAACGCACAATAAGGTTAGTTTTTGCTACAAAAAGGAATCAAGGTTGTTGTTTTTTGGTATTGGTTTCTTTCTTTTTCTTTTTGGCTGTCCCATCTTGTCAGTGTACACTAGCGTTGCTCCCATGCCGCTAATTCCAAGTCCTAACTCACAGCCAGCATTCCTAGGGTATGAAGACTAACAATAACGTATGAAGACCAACAATATATATCGTATGAAGACCAACAATACCTCTGGCAAAAAAATAATCCTCAAAACTTATGAGAATAGCAAACAAATTAACTAACAGAGCTTCTGGGATTCCATTGCAGGAATCATACAAACCTTAATCAACAACACGTTTTGCAGAGATAAACAAGAAAAAACCCACAACTATCCTCCAAACTTACGAGAAAAGCAAACGTATTGATGACCAGGGATCCTGGAATTCCATTGTAGGAATCGTACATAGACCAACAATACTTTTTTCCTGAGATACATACTTACGAGAAAAGCAAACGTATTGATGACCAGGGTTCCTGGAATTCCATTGTAGGAATCGTACAGCACCACAGACTGGTTCTGGCTGGTGCTGTAGTAGCTGCTCTGGCAGTACTGCTTCTGCCCTGAAGAGTTCAAGGACGGTGGATGGATGGTTGAACTGTTCAAGGTTGACATGGTCCTTCAGGTCAAGGTCACAGAGATGACCTCGGGGTGACCTTTGTTGGTGCTTCAGATCAAGATCAAAGAAATGACCTGGGGGTGGCCTTTGTAGGGCAATAGCTGCAGCGTTTCAGCATGTAGTTTCTAAAGCCGTAGACCATTGGTCATCATGTATGTGTTTCTGTAACATTGGAGATGTTTGTCAAAATTTTCACACATCACAGTTCATCGCTTTTTTTGTTTGTTTCGAATGATCACAGTTCATATCCAAGTGATTTGATTATTGCAATAGAGACTATAGATACAAACACATGCATACACATGCAAATACACACATACACATACTCTCTCGCACACGCACACACACACTCACTCACAAACACTCTCCTCACAATATCAAGACAGGATTACAATACAATATCTTGTTCCACTGTTGAAAGAAAAAGAAATAAAGGAAAACAAATTGTGTGTGTGCGTGCGCGTCTGTGTGTGTGCTTGCGCGCATGTGTGTGTAGAACAAAAAGCTAAAGTCTCAATTCCCTCCTCCTACCACTTACCTCAGCCCATAGATATGTTCCTACAAATGGAACAAATAAAAGAGGAAATGAGAAAAGGGGAGGAGAGGGAGGGTCAAAGAAATATTGGCACATGTTAAACAAAATGACTGGTCAATTATACAAGATGTATGCAGGTTGTAGGTACAGTGGAACCTCCCTTTAAAGACCTTCACAAATCATCCAAAATGAGGTCTTATAAAGGAGGGGTCTTATAAGGGAGGTAATTGTAATACTTACAAAGAAGGGCAATGTCTCAGAGAAGTAGGTCTTATATGGGAGGGAGTCTTATAATGGGAGGTCTTATAAGGGAGGTTCCACTGTACCAGCCTATATAAGATGGAAAGAAAGGAGAAAGACATACAGACATAGTGAGAGAGAGAGAGAGAGAGAGAGAGAGAGAGAGAGAGAGAGAGAGAGAGAGAGAGAGAGAGAGAGAGAGAGAGAGAGAGAGAGAGAATTGAAGAATGAATTTTATTTATAGAGGGTAATAGAGTAAGCAATAACATGCTTTTTTACATCCAGGCCAGAGAGAGAGAGAGAGAGAGAGAGAGAGAGAGAGAGAGAGAGAGAGAGAGAGAGAGAGAGAGAGAGAGAGAGAGAGAGAGAGAGAGAGAGAGAGAGAGAGAGAGAGAGAATTTTAGAGAGAGAGACAAAATGACAAATAACACATTTTTATTGACATAGTTGAGAGAGAGAGAGAGAGAGAGAGAGAGGAGAGAGAGAGAGAGAGAGAGAGAGAGAGAGAGAGAGAGAGAGAGAGAGAGAGAGAGAGATAGGGAGAGAGGAGAGAGGGAGAGAGAGAGAGAGAGAGAGAGAGAGAGAGAGAGAGAGAGAGAGAGAGACAAAATGACAAATAACACATTTTTATTGACAATAGTTGAGAGAGAGAGAGAGAGAGAGAGAGAGAGAGAGAGAGAGAGAGTGAGAGAGAGAGAGAGAGAGAGAGAGAGAGAGAGAGAGAGAGAGAGAGAGAGAGAGAGAGAGAGAGAGAGAGAGAGAGAGAGAGAGAGAGAGAGAGAGAGAGAGAGAGAGAGAGAGAGAGAGAGAGAGAGAGAGAGAGAGAGAGAGAGAGAGAGAGAGAGAGAGAGAGAGAGAGAGAGAGAGAGAGAGAGAGAGAGAGAGAGAGAGAGAGAGAGAGAGAGAGAGAGAGAGAGAGAGAGAGAGAGAGAGAGAGAGAGAGAGAGAGAGAGAGAGGGTGAGAGGGGCAGAGAGACAGCACATGCCTGCTAATGATCATGGGTCAAGCAGTAAAACAAACAGTGTAATATCCCCCTAAAGCTAACATGTGAAAGCTGAACTGGTTAGGTAGGGCCTTATCCTCCACTGCTCTAATTGCCGTCATTACATTCAGCTAGTGCCCAGACTGAATGCCCCATGGCATTTCCCTGTGTAGTGGGGGAACAGTGGGAACACTGTGGCTGATTAGGCAGCCTAACAATGCTGTCAGTGGTGTAGTTTGTGTACATTTTATGTTTCCCATTTTATGTTAATTTTACATGTTATAATATGTAACGTTCTTTAAACAAGTATGAAATATTGCTTAAAAAGTGTTTAAAGTGCATAGGGTGGGGTGGGGGTTGTGTGTGTGTACGTGAGAGAGAGAGAGAGAGAGAGAGAGAGAGAGAGAGAGAGAGAGAGAGAGAGAGAGAGAGAGAGAGAGAGAGAGAGAGAGAGAGAGAGAGAGAGAGAGAGAGAGAGACTTGAAAACTTAAACTTTATTTTCCAAGGATATAGATTTTAGGCAATGCCTATTAAGAGAGAACGAACGAACGAAATTTTTGTTATTGAGGGAAAAAGAGTAAGCACACAATGGGCTTTTTTACATCTTGCCCTCAAACAAACATGCAAGAAAATCAATATATTCAACACAAAAATAATGAAGAAGCATGCAAAAAATAATCATCGAAGAATTATCAATGAAGAAGAAAAAATAGATACAACAAAACCATCTATCTACCCCCCCCCCCCCCCCCCTCCCACACACACAAAGAGGAGAGACAGAGAGAGAGAGAGAGAGGAGAGAGAGAGAGAGAGAGAGAGAGAGAGAGAGAGAGAGAGAGAGAGAGAGAGAGAGAGAGACATAGAGGGAGAGAGACAGAGATAATGTGTGCATTGGCAGGTCTTTGTTTCTTCTTCTTCTTCACAAAAGTATGTGTTTTTGTTTGACTCTTTCACCCTGTGCCTGTATTTGTGTGTGTGTGCACATGCACGCATGTGTGTGTCCAGAAAGGATTAAGGAAACAGTGGTTTAATCAAGTCAAAATCAGAACTGGAATAATCTGTGAGATGCTACTCCCCTTTATTTTTCTAACTTCCCCAAACCCGAAAGCGTAAAAGATTAAAAATAAAACAAAGCAAACATACCTCTCTTTCTCTAATCTTTTGATGACATAGGCTCCTAGTCTTGCAGTGACATCACAAGCACCCACACAAATCCATGCATGTATCCATCCAGCTTGCCACATCAAGTCAGCAAAAGTCTTATGAACTTGTCAACTGGCGTTACATTTCAGTTTAGGGCTGCACACGCTATGGAGTCCACACACGTCGATTGGCAGGCGAAGCCCCAGGGTGTGTGACACATCCCAACAATAATTTTAGCCAGCCAATCTTACTGGTGCGTGTAGGGCAGTCCCTCCATCTGTTACAGCTGTTATTGATCAGTCTCTCTCTCTCTCTCTCTCGCCACCCTTTAAGACATACACTGAGAAGAACATATGTGGCAGTCAACAACTATTAACAATACATGATTTCTTTTCACTATTTCCTCTTTTTTTTTAATTTAAAAAAAATATATCTTAGTTGTTTTTTTCTTCCCCTCTTCTCCCCCCACTCTCTTTCTATAAGATGCATGCATGCTGTGCTCATATTCTCACACCCATATTAATGTGGTTTAGGGATTTTCTCACACCCATAATAATGTGGACTATGGATTGAGAGAGGCAATGTGTCAGTCCACACCTTAATTCACTACACATGGTTTTTTTCCACCATTCTTTTTCTTTATATTTCTGCCACCCCCCCCCCCCCCCCCCCCCTCTCTCTCTCTCTCTCTCCGAGACACGTGCTGTGCTCATATTCTCACACCCATATTAATGTGGTTTATGGATTGATTGAGAGGCGTATATGTGGCAGTCAACACCTATTCACTACACGGTTTCCCCCCCCCCATTATTTTTCTTTATATTTCTGCTCCCTCCCCCCTTCCCTCTCTCTCTCTGAGACACGTGCTGTGCTCATATTCTCACACTATTGTTGTGTTATAGATGGCTTGATGTAAAAAAGCAAACCATTATTGCTTATTCAATGTTCCACCTGAAAATAAAAAATTTGACTTTTGACTTTGACTTGACTTTGACACCCCTATTAATGTGGTTTATGGTTTGATTGAGAGAGGCATATGTGGCAGTCAACACCTATTCACTACACGGTTTTTTTCCACCATTCTTCCTTTTCTTTATATTTCTGCCCCCCCCCCCCTGATTTTGAAAAAGAATGGTGGGGAAAAATCATGTGTAGTGAATAGGTGTGCATTGACACATATGCCTCTCTCAAACCATAATTCACATTAATATGGGCGTGAGAATATGAGCACAGCACGTGTCTCGGAGAGAGAGGGGGGGGGGGGGGGGGGGGGGGGGGGGGGGGCGGCAGAAATATAAAGAAAAGAAAGAATGGTGGGAAAACAATAATGTGTAGCGAATAAGTGTGGACTGACGCATATGCCTCTCTCAATCAAACCATAAACCACATTAATATGGGCGTGAGAATATGAGCACAGCACGTGTCTCGGAGAGAGAGAGAGGGGGGGGGGGGAGGGGGGCAGGCAGAAATATAAAGAAAAGAAAGAATGGTGGGAAAACAATAATGTGTAGCGAATAAGTGTGGACTGACGCATATGCCTCTCTCAATCAAACCATAAACCACATTAATATGGGTGTGAGAATATGAGCCCCCCCCCCCCCCCCCCCCCCCCCTCTCTCTCTCTGAGACATGTGCTGAGCTCATATTCTCACATCCATAATAATGTGGACTATGGATTGAGAGAGGCAATGTGTCAGTCCACACCTTAATTCACTACACATGGTTTTTTTCCACCATTCTTTTTCTTTATATTTCTGCCACCGCCCCCTCTCTCTGAGACACGCGCTGTGCTCATATTCTCACACCCATATTAATGTGGTTTATGGTTTGATTGAGAGAGGCATATGTGTCAGTCCACACTTATTCGCTACACATGATTGTTTTCCCACCATTCTTTCTTTTCTTTATATTTTTGTTGTTCCCCCCCCCCCCCCCACCCCCCCCACCCCCCACGCTCAATCTCTCCAAGACACACTGTGCACATGTCTCAGGCTCTATTAACTCTTCTAGCACCACGGGCGAATACATTCGCTCAGTACATCATTCTACACTCCCACCAAATGCAAAGGCATTCACTGCCAAGTACCCTGCCTTGTGTTTGTCTATATTTAGAGCTTATGTCAGTGATTCCCCCCCCCCCCCCCATTAAAGCAATGCATGCGCGCTCGAAAAAATCAGTTACTCCCCCTTTGTCGGTTGAGATGCAACAGACAACCAGGAATGCAAACAAAAATGCATGGCGCTAGGAGTTAATGTGGTTCATGGTTTGACATGTGACAGCTAACAACTATTCTAACTATATGCATGATTCTTTTCACCACTCCTTCTTTTGATTATGTTTTTCGTTTTCTTTCATTGGACCAGCTAGATGTCACTCTTTGTAGCTACTCTAACAAAAACAACTAGGGGAAGACGGGGTAAAAAGCGCATGGGCGGGTAAGAAGCCCACCCCAATTATCTCATGAAATAAAGAAAATTTCAGTCAAATTTGCCCATGAGACGAATGCTAGACATTAACGCTCGTCTCATGGGCAAAATGAGACTGAAATTTGCTTCATTTCATGAGATAATTGGGGTGGGCTTCTTACCCGCCCATGCGCTTTTTACCCCGTCTTCCCCTATGCATCTTTAAATTACCCCATATCTGATTTCCGAGCCCTATATTAATTATTGTGGGTTTTGATAATGGATATCTCTGAGACCGTTTCACCAATGTAAACTTTTAATCAATTTGGGACGATATCTATAAAACATAAACCTCTGTAAACTTAGCTCCTATCATCAGAATAGGAATTGTTCGGAAATAATTAAGGGGAGTAATTTCATGGTGTGTAGGAGTTATCTTGCCTAATTCAATCAGTCAAACAGGGGAAGTTACTCTGCCATCAGGTAAATCGCCAGCCCTCGCTTATTGTGTTTGAGGAGACACACAGCATGCAGAACGCAGTGCGTCATTCTGAAATTGATGTAATTTATACTTTTACGTCACAGTTTGCAAGTTCGATCACTTTGTAGCAACTGGTCACCCCTTATTTTTCTAAAAAATGTTTGCAAGTCACTGACTCGCATCCTGCGGTTTCAAGCTTCAACGCCATTGTTGCATTGTCGCTATGGTATTTGACTGAGTAATGGAAGTAAACAACTCTAATTTTCACGAAGTGCTCTCCCCTAGTTTTTTTTCCTGAAAATCGTCCATTACAGTAATTAAAAATGTATGGTCAAAGCATCTATAACTTAAAATGAAAAGATAACCTAAAATTATTACCAACAATTTTTGCTGGAGGCATAATTATGACTTTGCCCTTGTTCAATTATAAAGAGAACCTCATTAAACCGATATAATAATAATAATAATAATAATAATAATAGTGAATCATTGACATAGCGCACTCCTCCACCAAATGTTGAGCTCTATGCGCTTAACAACAACAAGAAAAAGTAAAAGCAAGAAATTCAACAAAAACAAATAATCGCTCACACACATGCAAATAGGCATACACATACATCCCCCACACACACACAGGCATGCACGCACACACACACATATCCATATCAACTGTCCTAGAGTGTGGATGGATGTATCCTAAACAAGGCATCTACACAATAAACAAATTTCAGCCCATCCTTCTGGAATTTCTACTACTACTGGAAGTCATAGTCGGACACGACAGACAGGCGCACATTCATCATACCTCATTCTCCCCCTGCTACTAACCACTCCATTTACATCAATTGCATGGCACATTCATCATACCTCATTCTCCCCCTGCTACTAACCACTCCATTTACATCAATTGCAGGGCACATTCATCATACCTCATTCTCCCCCTGCTACTAACCACTCCATTTACATCAATTGCAGGGCACATTCATCATACCTCATTCTCCCCCTGCTACTAACCACTCCATTTACATCAATTGCAGGGCACATTCATCATACCTCATTCTCCCCCTGCTACTAACCACTCCATTTACATCAATTGCAGGGCACAATCATCAAACCTCATTCTCCCCCTGCTACTAACCACTCCATTTACATCAATTGCAGGGGCTGAACACCTAACAAAGTTGTATGAATATTCACGCACATCATTCAACAGCTGCAGCTATCTGGTGCTACGACACTACAAAGGATGTTCAGGCCGTCGCTAGTTATCATGAAAAACGAGCCCCGCTCCATTGTTGTTGCAGCAAGACTAAGGCCGCTGTCCCCGTCAGCACTGAAATGACTCGACTGCCAGTTAATTGGAGTCACTTCTCTGGCCGCTGTTGG
This sequence comes from Phymorhynchus buccinoides, assembly GCA_017654935.2. Classification (NCBI taxonomy): domain Eukaryota; kingdom Metazoa; phylum Mollusca; class Gastropoda; order Neogastropoda; family Raphitomidae; genus Phymorhynchus; species Phymorhynchus buccinoides. The sequence continues at coordinate 39,835,363 of CM065688.1, forward strand.
CCACTGCAATGACCACGTTTTGCCAGAGTGAATGCCCTTGGTAGATGCTTGAGTACTGACCAAACAAGGGCATAACTCTCGCCAATAACCCTATTTGAGTTCTCTGGCCTCTACAACAACCACCTTTCGCAAGAGTGAATTCCCTTGGTAGATGCTTGAGTACTGACCAAACAAGGGCATAACTCTCACCAATAACCCTATTTGAGTTCTCTGGCCTCTATTGGCCACTGCAATGACCACCTTTCGCAAGAGTGAATGCCCTTGGTAGATGCTTTAGTACTGACCAAACAAGGGAATAACTCTCGCCAATAACCCTATTTGAGTTCTCTGGACTCTATTGGCCACTGCAATGCACACCTTTTGCAAGAGTGAATGCCCTTGGTAGATGCTTGAATACTGACCAAACAAGGGTATAACTCACCAATAACCTTATTTTAGGCCACTCCCTTTGCAAGAGTGAATGCCCTTTTGGATACTGACCAACAAGGGATTAACTCTAGCTGTCAAGGGCGTCAATAACCCTAGTTGCAGTGGCCAATAGTCACATAGTTTATATTGCTGGTTTTCGGAGCTTGTAGCGTCATAAACTGGAAACATTTTGAGGTCAGAATGTCGAACCAGCATACTCTCTCTCTCAGCGTCCCCAACTTCCACCCCAGCCTCTCCCCCACCACACACACACAATCACTTACATAGAGCTTCAAATTGTCAGCGTATTGACAGCCATTTGACCCCTCAATTTTGCGCAGCCAGGTGTCATCTGACTCATGAAGTCTGCAATAAAATTTAAGCTTAATACTACAGCGACACATAATTGACCCAATAGTACGGAAATTAACCCATCATTTTCTGTAATCAGATTTTAAACCATTGTTTTACCACATTTTAAAGACTATTAAGTTGATTAAAAAAAATCCAAATTCATACCCCTATGCCTTATTGGAATAGTAAAAAAAATCCACATTATATTTAAAACAAAAATACAATAAAATTAAATTAGATTTTGGGGGGTTAAAACTTGATGGTAGGGGTGGGGAGTTGTCTATTATTTGGAGCATTTTGAGGAGCTCAAAGGAGAACAATATTTGGAAGATTGTTTGTAAAAGGCAGGAGAATGGGCCAAGGCAGAAAATAGATAGGAGATGACAAGCAAAGGGTAAAGGCAGAGTCAAAGAGTGTCAGCTAAGAGAAAGTTTCAAACACAAAACTTCCTGAAGGTGGGAAAACTATTTGTATGAAAGACTCCCTGGTATTCCCATGGGGAGGATACTACTACAGTGGAACCTCCCTTATAAGACCTTAAAAATCATGCAAAATGAGGTCTTATAAGGGAGGGGTCTTATAAGGAAGATAATTTTAATACTTACAAAGAAGGGCAATGTCTCAGAGAAGTAGGTCTTATATAGGAGGGAGTCTTATAAGGGAGGTTCCACTGTAATCAACTTTGTCACTTCGTGAGGAACAAACATATCTTCTTTGGCAAGGAAACAATGAATTTAAGCAGTGAATTTGAACAGCGAAAAAAATTAGGGGGTTGGGGAAGGCATTAGAGGGGGTGGGGGTGGGAGTGTTGACAAGAATTAACGAATTCAAGTAGTGATAATCATAAACGTGTTAAACTTTCTACCAATGTTAACCTTTCGAAAGCAAAACTGGTTGTGAGAACTTGGGGTGGGGGTGGAGGAGGGTGGGGAAGGACGAGGGGAGAAGGGGGTTGGGGTTGGGGAGGGAAGGGGTAGGATGTTGATAATGGAGGAAATTTCATAGGTGAGAACTTGCACATGTGGGAAGGGGAGGGAGGAAGGGGGCAAGAGGAGGGAAGGGGGAGGGGTAGGAGAGAGTGGAATAGCAAACCGGTGGGATTAAAAGGAATCACTAACACGTTCCTCAGCTGGTGTGTGTGTTTAGAGGGGAGTTGAGGGGGAGAGACGGGTAGTGTGGGTCTGGGGGGGATGGGTTGTGCTCAATATACACGTGTGCTCAATATATACTCCACACCTTCAAAGTTTTGAAGCGCCTTAGTGTGTGTGCATGACAAACATGTTCACTTTGGATGTGTGTGCGCGTGTGCGTACATGTCTACGAGTGTGTGTTGCATGTGTATGCTTGTATGCGTTTGTGTGTGGTGGAAATATATGTGTGTGCGTGTGCGTACATGTCTACGAGTGTGTGTTGCATGTGTATGCTTGTGTGTATCTTGTGTGCGTTTGTGTGTGGTGGAAATATATGTGTGCGTGTGCGAGTCAGTTTCAATGTATATCTGTTATTGTCATGTATGAGTGTCATGTGTGTTGAGTGTGTGAGTGCTGCTTGTGTGAGTGTTGTTATTATGTGTGTGTGTGTTGTGTATGTATGTTGTATGCAAGGGTGTGTATGCGGCATGTGAATGTGCATGGATGTCTGTGTGTATGTACGTGTACCCATGTACCGTCATGCCTGAGTGAGTAGTGATAAAATGAAACAAGCTTCTTGCCGTGTCAATTTTGTTTGTGTAGGTCTGATGCATGGATGTTATGTTTGTGCAGGCATGCATGCATGTGTGCATGCATGTGCGTGTGTTAAAGGTACCTGGTACCTTCATGCCAGTTTGAGATGTAATTAAAAAGAAACAAGCTCTTTACTGAATACAGCAACAATTCCTAACTAGATTGAAAAGTTATTGAATGTAGCATTCGAGAATCACCCGCGGAGGGTCCAGCGATCTCCTTGACCTTGATTGGTCAATAATATTCGGAAGGAGCATAAGCCAAACCACCTTCATACCAAGTTTCAACATCCTATGTCGACTGGTGCTTGAGATATGGCTAAACAATTTTTTTGTTTTCAAGGTCATACATCAAGGTCATGACCTTGACCCCAAAAGGCACATCTACAGTACCTAGCCAACATGCACATCAAGTTTCATCTTCCTATCCTTATTCCTTCATGGTGATATGCTGTTATCTTGGGAACTCCATTTTCCAACCCCCCGATTTTCAGGGTCCAGCGATCTCCTTGACCTTGACCAGTCAACAATATTCGGAAGAAGCATAAGCCAAACCACCTTCATACCAAGCTTCAACATCATATGTTGACTGGTGTCCGAGATATGGCTAAAAATAGATTTTCAGTTTCACACCAAAAGGCACATCTACAGTACCTAGCCTACATGCACATCAAGTTTCATCTTCCTATCTTTATTCCTTCATGGTGATATGCTGTTAACAAGCCCACACACATACATACACACACAGCCACTTACTCAACAAAAACAATATCACCTTCGCTCCGTAAACACCGCAGGTAATAACAATTGGAGTAAATTCATTTTGCAGGCACTTAAAATAAACTAGAGTTTACCAGACCAAGTCAGTCTGAAATCATAATATTGAAGTATATGAACTCTTCTTTTACATAATGCCAGGGAAACATAGACTAGTAGTACTAGTAGTAATAATAGTAGTTCAGGTCACTGCCCGGCCTGGACCCAATATTACCCTCTACATCTGTTACCACAACATTGCATGTTAACCCCTTGACTGCCACCAACATATTACGTACTGACCTTATTACATCACTGATGATGTCATCAGATGAAGAGGAATAACCCTGATGCATTGGCTTTTGCTCCAACAGTCAAGAGAGTAATATCCCCAGACTATTTTGCCAGATTGGCTCTATCAGTTGTCGGTAAAGGTAAAGATGTGCCACCCCCCTGCATTTCTCAGTTAATTCCATTTTGACGTTTTTGCCTTTCTTACCAAACATAAAGCTGTATTTTATTAACCTTTTCAGCTAATTATCTTTTTTGGAATAATAACCCTAACCCTACCCCCCCCCCCCCCCCCCCCCCCCCCCCCCCCCCCCCCCCCCCCCCCCCCCCCCCCCCCCCCCCCCCCGCCCATAAGACGGAAAAATGTAATGAACCACGACTGTGACTAATGCCGCATTGTACTGCACTACATAGGGGGGGGGGGGGGGGGGGGGGGTCCTATTAGATAATGGCCTTTATCATGACTGCAATTAATTATTGAACAAAGATAATTAGCTGAAAATGTTCATAAAATACAGCTTCATGTTTGGTAAGAAAGGCAAAAACGGAAAAATGGAATTAACCGAGAAATGTAGGGGGGGTGGCACATCTTGACCTTTACCCAGTTGTCTTTATCGTAGCATGATTTTCCCAACGATTTTTTCTTTATTTTCCTCTGGCAGTCAAGGGGTTAATGTTCAGGTATTTTGAACTCTCCTGTCCTTTTGGGGCAAAAAAGTGTTGTGATCGTTGTGGTGTGTGTTTCTGTGTTTGTCTCCCTTGTTTGCATTGTGCATACAGTTAAACCTCTATTATAAGACCCTCCGATAAAAGACCTCCTCTCATTTCAGACCGATTTTTATGGGAACGGATGCTGAACTTTTCCTATAAAAAATTACCTCCGTTATAAGACCGCCTCCAAATCAAGACCAGTTTTTCTTGACTTTTTGGAAGTCTTGAAATAGAGGTTTGACTGTATCTTGTGATCCACAGCATGCTATTACTCGAAATTATGTACAGTGGTATATTTGTAACTTCAAAAAGACTAATACTTATTGTTTTGCGACTCCTTGAAAATTAGCTTGCATATCAGAGCAATATCCAACCCTTAGTTCTACAAATTACTTATTCCTCTTACGCTACAGATGTGCGAAGCGCAGCCAACAGAATTTGCATAACAGCTGAACATAATTTCCACATCTATTCTATTATTTGGTTGGAAGTGGAAGCATTGTGATCACAACAGCAAAGCAAAGAAAACAAATTCATTCATTCAACAGTTTATTCATTCACCTAATCTCCTTTTAAAAAAAAGAAGTCACATGTTCATTCACTTTTTTTAATGCAATTTGATATCAAGTTCAAGCATCCATATGTACATGAAATAGATGCTCACACCCACAACATATACATGCATGTAAACGCACACTTACACACACACACACCACTTATAATCTGACATACACGCACTGACACACACACACACATCAATTCAAAACATAAACACATACAGGTACATCAATCAAAAATACATACATACATCAAGTACAAACCCAAACCCAAAAAATGACACACACGCACACACACACTATTCTGCATTTGTTTGCATTGTGCATCAGTCCAGGAGAAAACACAAAGAGCTGAAGGATTCACTGGTGAAAAATCAGCTTGCTTCAGGAAGGCGTTCAACTTCATATCTGAAAGAAAACAAAAAGAAAAGCTATCACCATAACCCACACTAAAAACAGGGTTAAAACAGGCTATCTCCAGATGGTCCACTAAGGATGGAACATATTGCGAAAAGTAATAACTTGCATTAGATTTGTTAAAATTCACGGACTGGACTGTAGAGGGGAAGCATTGTTTTTTGCTTGTGTTGCTTGTTGCTCCTTTTGTTGCCGGCTTTTTTGCTCCTTTTGCTGTTTTTGTGTGTGTCTATGTTGATAAGGGCGCATTCGCCGAAATATCCAGTAGTTTTGCTTTGTCTCTTGTGAATAAAATAACGTCACTTTACACTTGTCGTGTAGTTGTTTGTTTGTTGTTGTATCAAATAAGACTGGGGAAAAAAGGAATTATGCAAAAAATTATGTTTTCAGTCTTCTTAACCCTTTCGCCGCCAATGTCGCATTTTAGCACCACAGTGATTTAACACCTATGTCACTAAAAGGCATCAAGTTGGGGTCTATTATCCAAAGACCCTATTGTCTTAGTTTTGGGAAGGAAGGTTAGACCTTATTTTATATATATGTCACAGAAGAATCCCCAATACTGCAAATGGATTTTGTTCCCTACCCAGGTAAATTAAATGGAAATTTTGGGCTGAAAAATGACTGGCGGGGAAAGGGTTAAAATAAAAAAAAGTTAACTGTTATTATTTGTTTGCATTAAGTTCCATAATAAGTCAATGGACCATCTAAACATAGTCCATTTTGACTCTAAGGCGTCGAAATATCATGACTACCTTTTCAATGTATGCATCTTTCCTTTAACCCCTTTCAGCTGCTAAGAACATCTGCATATTAAGTTTCTATCACACAGTAAACCGAACAAAAGATATTCTAAAAGGGTAAGATGGATTACTTAAGAGCTCGGCGAACCGGGCTGATAGTTATCGTTAGTGTCGACAGTACACCATTCACAGTGCAGGCTATCCAAAAACTCAGACTGGAACTGGAACGGAGAATTCAACTGGCCTATCCATGTGTAAAATGTGTCCTGGTTAAAAGGGACATAACCAGTGTTTCTGTCCTCACTACTCATATAGGGAAAAGAGACCGGATGGTTATCTTCCCCTATACAGTCTTTGACTGAACCAATGAAAGGGACAACTTTTGTTTCTTTATACACAAGGCAACAGCAGCATGAAATTGATACACACATTCCTTAAGCCTAAAGGACACAACACTTTAGGCTTTATTCCTACTAGCGCAACGCCGAGTACCAGTAACGCCTAGTAACGGTAACGCCTAGTAACGGTAATGCCAAGTATTGGTAACGCTGAGTACAGCAAATTTGAAGCGATTTGGTAAAGAAACGGTGGAGTTATAAGGCCCTGTTTCACGTTGGCGCTGCTCTGAGAGTGATGCGCTCTCCCTAGTAACGATAATGCCAAGTACTGGTAATGCTGAGTACAGCAAATTTGAAGCGATTTCGTTAAGAAACGGCAGAGTTATAAAGCCCTGTTTCCCGTTGGCGCTGCTCTGAGAGTGACGCGCTCTCCCGATTTTCTTTATATTTGCTGCCAGGCTTTGCCCCAGTGACAGCAAGCCTGACAGCAAATTTGACGCGATTTGGTTGAAAACCGGCGGAGTTATAAGGCCCGTTTTGCATCATGCTGCTGTTATGCGCCTAAGTAATGGATTCGCTTCCGGCTTGGCACATTGATAGTCACCGTCCCCGGTGATATATCTGCCAAATTTGAAGGCAATCGGTCCAGAAATACCGGAGATACGGGCGCCGAAAGGCAGTCGGATGCGCGTTTCGTGCATTTGCAAAACCGCGCAAATGACACGGCTGCCTCGGTTGCCGTTGCCATCGCCCCGTTAGGGCTCACAGCAAATGTGAAGCGAATCGGTCGAAAAACGGTGGAGTTATAAGGCCCGTTTCGTGTTTCAGACACACAGACGGACGGACAGTTAGCTTTTTACTATATGATTTCACCCAATATGGCCATATGACCTGGAAATACAGAAGAAGAGGAAAAATCCTGCACAGGGCTGCTCTATTTGTCAGCAAGATTAGCTTTCTTGTCCTTTCTTGTGAGAAGCATGCAATATGCCTTAACCCTTTCAACACCAGCCATTTTTCAGCCAAACCTTTCCATTAAGCTTACCTGGGTAGAGAAAAGATTCTGTCTGCAATATTGGGGATTCATCTGTGACATGCATAAAATAGGGCCTATCCTTACCTCCCATAAGTAAGAACATAAGGTCATAGGATACCAGACCCCCATTTGAAGCCTTTCAGTGACATGGGTGCTAAATCATTGTGGTGCCAAGAGGCGACAGTGGCGATGAAAGGGCTAAGATAAACTTTGAGGAAAACCAAAGGACAAAACAGAATGTCCATGCTAAATAACCCAAAGCACCCCAATAATGCAAGCTGGATCAGGTCACCATCAACTGCATTTCACTCAGAGAAAGCCGATGCAACGATGACGTAGCACAATACTGAACGAGTGCAATGTAAAAGCGTATGAATACTTACTTCCCCCCGTGGGGATATCGGGGGGTCTTTTGTATAAATAGTTTCCCCACCTTCTGGAAGTTCTGTGCTTGTAACTTCCTCTAATCTGTCACTTTGACTCTGCCTTTTCCCTTTGCTTACTGTCATCCACTATCTTTCTGCCTTACCGGTCCATTCTCCTGCCTTTTTTAACGAAACACTTTCAAAAACATTTCCTCCAGCTGAAGTCGGACTTGCTGGGCCTAACTATTTCTCAGTTAGGCGCATAATGGCAGCATGACGCATCTGCACTCATAATTGACAGCAAACTGTCTGAGCGATCGAAGAAGAAGAAGAAGAAGAATACTTACTTGTGGTTGTGGATGTACACAATGGGCACGCCAGGGATCTTTCGTATCCGACGTTTTAGATCTTTGTCATTTGTAGCAACCATGTAACACTTGTGCTAAAAGACAAAAAAGCAAAACAAAGGATTAACAAAATGAACCTTCAAACAAACAAAAAAGACGGAGGATAAAGTAAGGCCCAAAGCTGTATTTCTTCTTGTACTACTGGCCCTTTACTCAAATGGCTTTCATCACTGGTTGACATTAGGCTGTACTAGGGGCCAATAGTAAATGAGAGCTGTACAACTACAATAAATGATTTTCAACACTATTGGAATATGGTACAGCTTGGTCTTTTGTGGAAGACTATGACTCTCAAACCAAGGGGCACTGGCTCTAGTGCTGCAGCCAAAGGGATTGGTTGACCTTTGGGGACCTTCCACAATGCCATCTGTCCTCACATCCTTTTGGACGAGAAAGTGGAGATGTACCCTGGGCAGGGCTTCTCCACTATAAACAAATTTTAGCCCAGCCCGCCGGAATAGCAGCTGTCCCCTCTGCTATCTGGGTGTCATAGTAGGAAACAACAGACAGGCGTACAGAATTTTTAGATAATCATTCTCCTCTACATCCAAACAGTGGAACAGAAATCTACTTCAACACCAGCTTATCAACACATAACACAAACATAAGGTTCACCTGTGTAACTCGCTCCACCAGGCAGTCGTCAGCATAGGTTCCCTTGTGCAGGCAGGGAAGCCGCACAAAGCGGGGATCACGAACAATCCTGTAAAAGAATGTTCACACCAGAATAAATACCATTTACCACAATAGACCAAACAGTGTCTTGGTCAGTGCATATTCAATGGTAACAATAACCAGCCCTTAATTTTATGAAGTTCTACTAAAGCTGAAGTGGGAAATTAAACGTTGTTACTTTCTAAATTAAGTAAACCGATTCACTTAATTTAGAAAGTAACGTTTAGTTTCCCACTTAAGCTTTAGTAGAACTTCATAAAATTAAGCACTGATAACCGCTACCTAATGATTGATGTGTTACAATATCAGAACCCTATTGTCTTAGAACCAAAGCTGACTGACGTCACACACAGCTAGTGCCGTTATTTCCTTCAAACTAAAGTCAGTGAAGGTTTTTAGTTTGTCCCCCCCATAAGATGATAAGCATGAGATTTTGAATTAGAAAAAGGTGTCTGTACAGCACCCAAGTGAATGAATAGCATTCATAATTTCATAAGTTGGTGCATGACTAGTTAATACTTAACCCTTTCACCGCCAAAGTCGCATTTTAGCACCACAGTGATTTAACACCTATGTCACTAAAAGGCATCAAACTGGGGTCTATTATCCAAAGACCCTATTGTCTTAGTTTTGGGAAGTAAGGGTAGACCTTATTTTATATGTCACAGAAGAATCCCAAATACTGCAGATGGATTTTGTTCTCTACCCAGATAAATTTAATGGAAATATTTGGCTGAAATATGGCTGGCGGTGAAAGGATTAACACTCAATGCTCTTTGTTGGCTTCTTAAGCCACGGATGCTACTGAACAGCATGTGAATAAGGCCACCACACAATTGAATTTCGGTGTTGTTGGTGGTCATGTTTTGATTTTTAGTTAGTTAGTATATTATAGTCCCGTCAACAGCTATGGTTATCTCAGGACTGTCACCGCGTAAAGTTCAACCACGTATAGCAAAACAAATCCATGAATCTTAACAACGTACAAAACCTGAAAACAAAAAATGTAGTGCAATTCCATCATTTTGATTTTTAAATTAAAGCCTTACAAAAATTATCTCATATTCAGAAACAAGCATCTACAGTACCTAGCCATAAAAAACATTGTCATTTGAAAGCAACATTACCTGAGAGCAACTCTGTAGCGCCTTCCTAACTTTTCAAGCTCAGCCATGACACAATCTGTGATGTAGGGGATACCTGCAAGCATGAAGACACAAAACCATTTTGCTGTTTATGAAAAACCCTCAAAATAATGCTGTTCTACAATCAAAAAATAAAAGCACCCCTCCCCTCCTTCTACTCTCTATGTTTTTAACTCCCTGAATTTCTCCCCGTTGGGATACCGGGGGGTCTTTCATAAAAATAGTTCCCCCACCTTCTGGAAGTTCCGTGCTTGTAACTTCCTCTAATCGCCACTATCCTTGACTCTGCCTTTTCCCTTTGCTTTGTATCATCTACTATCTTTCTGACTTGTTGGCCCATTCTCCTGCCTTTTTAAAAACAAATCTTCCAAATAACTTTTCTCCCTTGAGCTCCTCCGTAATCGGAATGTGTCGGCTGTACGCAGCGGGGAGACCAATGAAAACCGAAAACCGGACACATATGTACCTTACCCATTATGGCCATATGGCCTGGGAAGGCAGAAGAAGAAGAAGAACTCCTTGAATTTCAAAATGACACTTTACTTGCTGTCAATGCAAACCCTGAGATATTATGCACCACAGGTATTAAGAAAGACAAGTTGAAATGAAAGCTCACACGCCAAACATAAGAGCCAAAAGAACAGAAAAATGGCTGATCAGTTGATTTTGTTCTCTGTTCTCAAATGCACAGAGTACCAAGGGAGGGTTTATTTCAGGACTGAATGCTTTCATACGAATTAATACAAAATGAACAGCCTTCCTCCAAAACTACCCCCTACCCAGCCTTTTCTTTTTTTATAATACAAGAAATGTATTTGCTGAGCAAAGAATCTCTTTAACTCTTCTAGCACCATGGGCAAATACATTCGCCCAACACATCACTACACTCCCACCAAATGCAAAGACATTCATTGCCAAGTACCCTGACATGTGTTTGTCTATTTTTAGAGCTTATGTCAGTGATTTTTTTCCGTTAATGCAGCGCATGCACACTCGAAAAAAAAAGTTACTTCCCTCTTGTCGGTTGAGATGCAATGGACAACCAAGAACGTCAAAAAATACATGGCGCTAGAAGCGTTAATTTTCTTAAAGACAATAAAAGAATTGACTGATTGATTGATTGTAGGGAGTGGTACTAACACTTTGCGGAGAGGCACTGCATGAAGGAATGGAAGAGGTCCAGCTTGTTGGAGATGCTGAAGTTAACGAAGTTGGTGTCCACCAGGATGCGGAAAGGGGGGCCCAGGTTCTTGTTGTAAGAGAAGAAGAACGACGCTGGGGTCTGGGGTCTGCAACAAACATGTAACACAGATACATGGCATGTGCTTTTGTTGTGTTTTTTTACTTTAAATTGCGCTTCATTGTGTTTATGTCTCATCATTATTACAGTATAGTTGTTGTACCCTGCAGGGGTTAACAGGAACCATTGCCCGACTGCCCGGGGCAAGTGCGCAGCCGTGTCAGGCCAAGCTTCTGTTAAATGTGCCTGACCGGGCAAGTGAAACTTTTGACAACCAACATTTATTTTCTCCATAAACGAACGCTCATTGCCTGTATTATTCAGCGCAGCTTCTCATGTCCGTATTTTTTTTAACGTATCTTGCGACAGAAAGCTCACAGAGCAGACGACAGCTTCTGAAGCGCATCGCAGTGTTTACTCGCCAACGACGCAGTTTCATGCAAGACGTCTTCCCATTGGCTCCTAATTTGGGCAGGAGAGCCAATGGAAATTCATATTGCGAAGTACTTGTCCGACGTGTGTTTGCACACCATGCGGATGATTCGAGATTGATCTGTCCAAAAACATCGTCATGGCTCAGCAAACCTTGCTTTCCTTTCTTGGAAAACGACCGTCACAATCAAAATCCGCAAGTTCTGCCAATAACGAAAGTGAGATTGAGAAAGCAAAACGACGTAAACACCAGAAGGCTGACTACGAAGAGGAACGAGAACGGCGTTTTCAGTTCAAATGGTTGAACGAGTTTCACTTTCCGTGGCTGACTGTCAACGATGAAGACTAACCAACGGCAATGTTATTATGTGTGTGTGGCTAGCAATACACTTGAATTTCGGGAAAGTCCAAAAGCTGTTTGGGCAAGTGAATTTTTCTTTAACTTGCTCGATTGGGCAAGTGGAAAAAAAAGTTACTGTTAAGCCCTGCCCTGGCTAAAAAAACCTCCAGGGATCATCCCAAAAGCCGAAGCATTTGAACAGCATGGTACAAATGCATCAGCTAGGGTTGAGAACATTATATGTGCCACCATTTTGATTACCCTGCCACGTGGGCAACCACTCTGTCTTCAGGGGATTTAGGATACTGATGATGTTATGCTAGGAGCTTGTCATGGCTAAAGACAATCCCCGCATAACTATGCATAGCATAACAACATTTTGATGTAGCCTTGGTGTTCTAGCCCATGTCAATTGTCAATTAAGCCAAGGAAGTATTACAGTACACTATGTTGGTTTAAAAAAAAAAAAATTCATTGTGATGCTCAAAATTGCAAAGCGCTGTGACAATGATGATTATTCTTCATCGAACAGTGCTATGTAAACTTCATTTATTACATTATTATTCTTATTATAAACCATTGAGCTTCAAACACAGAAGCCAGCGGTTTTCCAACAAAACAAAAGAAAGGATTTCAAATCACATATATTACACTTCCTGCCCTTTCTTCCTTCACTCGCACATTCCTAAGCAAAACACACAAGCATTTAGATTTTTTTTCTCTCACAAAACTATTTAATACAGCATGCCGTAAAAATGACTAAATTGCTCTTACTTTCCTTGTTTCAATTAGAATAATAATACTCTGTTAACATCATCATGCCTAATACTTATGTCTTATAAAAATGTCTATGGGCTGATGATTTTTAACAATAGACATGTAAACATATGCAGACAAATTTGATACTCCTCCACTAAAATTGTTTGTTTGTTGTCTTATCTCCTCCGAAATTGGAATGTGTTGGCTGTATGCAGCAGGGAGACCACTGAAAACTGAAAAACGGACACATACGTACCTTACCCATTAACCCCTTGACTGCCATAGAAAATTAAAGAAAAAATAATTGGGCAAATCATGACATGAAAAAGACAACTGATAGAGCCAATCTGAGAAAATGGTCTGGGGATATTACTCTCTTGATTATGTTAGAGCAAAAGCCAGCATATCAGGGTTATTCCTCTTCATCTGATGACATCATCAGTGATGTCATCAGGTCAGTATGTAATACGTTGGTGGCAGTCAAGGGGTTAGGGCCATATGGCCTGGGAATGCAAAAGAAGAAGTTGTCTTATCCTGGCTTAAAGACTCCAGGGACCATCACAACAGCCGAAGCACTTGAACACTATGGTACAAATGCACCAGCTAGGGATGAGAACATTACGTGTGTGACCGTCTTAGATTACCCCACCATGTGGGCAGCCACACTCCGACTTTGGAGGACCACTAATTTTCACTTTCTTCTTCTCAGTGTATCTTTTTTGTTTTTGTTTTTGAACAAACACTTTCCTAAAAATGTAAAAATATACAAAACACATACATAATACACAGACAACTATTACCTACAGGTAAGATTCCACACTTCAATAAAAGAGGGGGAAACAGACAACTATTATCTATAGGTAAGATTCCACACTTCAATAAAAGAGGGGGGAAATAGACAACTATTATCTATAGGTAAGATTCCACACTTCAATAAAAGAGGGGGGAAATATTTCGTCTAAAAATTACTGTACTCACAAAGCTCGTATACTGAGGTTTTCTCCCTTCTTTTTCTTCTCTTTCTTTTTCTTCATCCGGTCCTTGGGTTTTCTAGACAAATGAACAGGTAAACAAAACAGAAATAGAAACATTAAACTACATACAGGCAATAAATATACACACATAAATTAATACTAAGCAAGGAGGAAAATTAAAGATTTATCTTACAAGAGGAAGAACGTATCTTTTAAATAAAATAATTATTAAGAATAAGCCTACTAGTTAACACTGAGCATAAACCAAGTTTGTAATTATAATCAGGTCTTTCCTGGTATTGCAGTATCTCCAGGATCTACACAGATGAAAATGTCCTATATGTACTTGTACCAGGTCGGAGGACGTTAGACACATTTTCTTGAGCATAAACCTACACTACATAACAGAAAACAACAACAAAAGACAGAAAGCTAAATAAGGAGGTGGGGGTGGAATATGTTGTTAATGCAAAATCATAGGCATGTGCCATTTTGTATGAGCATTCTCAACACACACCACACACACCCCCAATCTTATTGAAGGCACTATGATTTTAGTACTTGTAAATTTATGTCAATGATTTTATAACATTTCACACTGAAAGAAAAGCCCATCTCTGTATTTTTGTTCAAGTGTAAAACGAAGGAAACATACTGGAATGGAATACATGCAATGCCTGAATGTCCACATGCCTGATATAATGAGGTTCTATACTGAAAATTATCTGCCCCTGTCTCGTGCCGTGAGATGCAAACGCCACCTACTTAAGATTATCGGCCTTGCCTGACATGAAGTAGTAGTGTATAGCCACAGAAAATTATCTGCACCTGACTCGTCGATAGGTGGCATGAGCAGTTCGGGCCTAAAATTATCGCCCTTTCGTGTCGGCAAGTAGTAGTATAAAGCCCCATTCTAAATAAATACTGTGCACATACCATATTTCTTCTGGGTGTGTATGTGTGTGTGTGTGTGTGTGTGTGTGTGTGTGTGTGTGTGTGTTTATGCAGGCGTGCATGTATACATGTGTTTATGTATAAGTTAATTACTATAAGCACTCTTTCTCTCTTTTCTCATCTTAAAAGAAATAAAACTTTTTTTGTTCTTCTCTTTATTTTCAAAAGAGAAGTGTTTATTCCTTGTGGTTGTTACACTCACAGGCGACTGTCCTTGAGGCTGATCATCCTCTTCATTGCCGCAAACTTGGCCTTGTGTTTGTTGACTTTACCCTGCAAGACAGACAACCACACTCAGAGCATTGGATTTCAAATGTTCTATCCTTCATCAATTTTGTTAACACTTGTCATTAACCCTTTCACCGCCAACACTAAAAGGCATCAAATCAGGGCCTGTTATCTGAAGACCCTATTTTCTTAATTTTTGGGGGTAAGGATAGGCCTAATGGTATATATGTCACAGAGGAAATCGCAATATTGCAGGTATTTTATTTTCTCTACCCAGTTAAGTTTAATTGTATTTTTTGGCTTAAAAATGGCTGGCGGCAAAAGGGTTAATGAAAATAAAATTATTTGTTGTACATCATGTAATACTAATACAGTAATAGGCTTCCATGCTGATACGATAATACTATATAAATTCTACTGTTTGTTGTTGTTTTTGTTATCATCGTTCCCTGGCTTGAAGACTCCAGGGACCATCCCAACAGCCGAAGCACTTGAACACTATGGTACAAATGCAGCAGCTAGGGATGAGAACATTATGTGTGTGACCGTCTTTGATTACCCAGCCACGTAGGCAGCCACACTCCGACTTCGGTGGGTTTTGGACTGATGATGTTATGCTAGGAGCTTACCATGGCTAAAGACAATCCCCGCATTTCTACTGTTTAGTATTAATATTTTCTATTAACAAAGAATTGCTTAAGGATAACCGGACGATGTCCTCCCTAACGCAACTGGCTGTGTGAAAATACTTACAGCGTTAATTCTTTGTCATCTTGAGGTTTTTCTTTTAACAACGTAAGCCTGACGAAAGCCAGATTTTTACTTTTACACAGATTTCTAAGCCTTGGCTTAAGTCTGTGTCGGACCAATGGACATAGGCTAGAACACCAAGGCTACATTAAAATGTTGTTATGCTATCCATAGTTATGCGGGGATTGTCTTTAGCCATGACAAGCTCGTAGCATAACATCATCAGTCTCCAAAATCCCTCGAAGATGGAGTGTGGCTGCCCACATGACGGGGTAATCAAAAACGGTCACACACGCAATGTTCTCATCCGTAGCTGATGCACTTGTATC
>CM065688.1:39856294-39923794 GCA_017654935.2 Phymorhynchus buccinoides
TCTCTCTCTCTCTCTCTCTCTCTCTGCTCTCCGACTTCGAACACTCGACCAATGCAAAATAGCACCATAAAAATCAAACTGTTGATTGTAGGTATACTTAACCGGAACACTCATAAGATAAGCTTGCTTTTGGGATTCTAGACAATGGCATTTGATTTAGATTAAAACAGTAACGAATTGCTCTAATGGTACAAAGAATATATTCCAAGGTCACCATAGATCATTGTATTTATGGTTTTGGGGCTTACACTAAGAAATCTCTTACAAGCAAACAGATAAACTGATTCTATTGCCTTAAAACGTAAACTTCCCATACCTCTGAAGCATATGACAACATGGGTTTAACTTGTGCATCAAAAAGTTTGAAAAATACAGTTCTATCCGTATTTCCAAGACTCCACATTGTCCTATAATTACAACTGCCCTCCCCTTAGCCCTGCCAGCACATTCTTCTACAGCAGAAACAAATAATAGCTTTGCTGACAGCAAAAAAACCCTAGATATTCATAACTGTTCACAATTTCTATCTCTTTACCTTCATATAATACCATTTTTCTGTTTTAGCTATATGACCCCGGCTCCCTTTCCTGCAAATCATAATTTTGGTTTGATTTAAATTTACTTCTAAACTTAGAGATGTTGACGCATTCGGGAACTATTTAGTTGATTTAGTTGATTTTCTCGGAGGGAGAGAGAGAGAGAAGCTCTAACAGTAGTCAATGCACAGCTTATGTTTTTAAGAGAGAGAGAGAGAGAGAGAGAGAGAGAGAGAGAGAGAGAGAGAGAGAGAACCACCTATAGTTTATGCACATGGACCTTTCTACAGGAAAACTTTGAATGGATTACAGTCAGATATGGCCAGCAGCCAATCACTTTGGGGTTGGGCTTGCACCTAGCTAGAGTTGAAGTGAGAGCCGCTGTGCAGCTTAAAGGATAATCCAGCTGATGGCTATTAATCTGGGCAAGGAAGACAAAAGCAAACGCTTTATGTTAAATCTTTAAATGACTGGTAGTTTGTACATTCACTAAGACTAGCAGAAGTTTTTAAAAAGAAGAAAATAATCTATCAGCTGAATTTAGAAGGCTGCTTAGTTAAGTCTACTACCATGGCTGAAGTGGAGAACGCAAGAACACAAGGACCTCATTCATTGATGTCTACTATGCTGGTAGAATTTGAGGAGCCAACCCCAGATCCATACAAGAATGCCATTGTGTATTTGGAGAAACACAGCATCTTGCAGATTTTTCAGGTTGGTCAGTTTTTGTTTGTGGGTTACTGAGCCTGCAAAATGTGTACGCGCGTGTGTGTGTGTGAGAGAGAGGTATGAGATTGAGAAATTATGATTTAGGCTGAAAAGCAGCCCAAAAGAAGTCTGAAGCCTCCTGAGATTGAAGCTTTTTTTAAAATACAAAATCTAAGCCTTAAAACAGCATTAGAAGTAAAATTGATGTACTCAATTACTGCATTCATTTTAATTCAATCATAAGAAGTATTTCTATACTCAGTTGGTATCTTTTTGATAAATAATAAAAGACATCTGGGGCCGCCAAAAAGCCTGAAATCAGCCTAAAGGCTGAAAACTCTCATGCCTGAACTGCGTGTGTGTGTGCTTATTTTTGCATTTGTAAACTTCTCTTGGCTGAGAGAATTGTGTCTATCTCAATATATTTGTAGACACAACTTTGGATAAAAAGAAAGAGAAAAAACCAAGTACACACAGTTTCCCCAATATTTCGTCGTTTACTTAATTTGCGCAAGGGACACTGATTTTCAAATCAATATACAGTTTGCATACACATGCACATGAATGTGTGTCTGTGTGTCTGTGTGCGCACGCGCACACATGTGTGTGTGTGTGTGTGTGTGTGTGTGTGTGTGTGTGTGTGTGTGTGTGTGTGTGTGTGCATGCATGGTATGTATGTGATACAACCACTTCTTGTTGACTTGCCAGATTTTTTTCTCTCTAGTAGGCCCTAATAAGCATGTGTACATATAATACTATGATGACGAGTATTCAGATGACATAATATGTATCAGAAAGAACAAATACAGTGCAGACCCATGCAAATGTAGACAAATCAATTTCTAACTCTTTTAACCCATTTTCTTGCCATGCACACTTCACGCGTGCATAACTGAAATCAAAGGCACAGGATCCCCGAAGGCAAGAAATGAATTTCTTTTTACTTTCAGCAATAGCAAATTGGTTTATCTTTCTTTTGATACCAGTTTCACATGGCTTGTATTTGTAGTTTTTTTTTTATAAACAGTGTTTGTTCCCACCTATGGATGGGGACTTAAAGCTAGTCTGAACCCTTCATTTTTAATCTACACTGTTCATAAAAAGTTACAGACCACTTGCGGCAAAAAATTCAGACACATTTTTCAGAGCTTAAGCTACCATTTATAAACTTTGTGATGCTTTAATATTATAACTCAAGGTCCAAGCTCTTATGCAACGTAAAAACATAAAAAATGCGCCGTTGAGAGACTGCTTAAGACGGTACTAAACGGTCGAATGAGATGCATTTGCACACAGTGCCGATAAAATTTAACGAATAGCAGTGTTCATACATGACTAATGAATAAACAGACCCTTATATTTTCTACTCGCTATTGTCATTTGCGCGTGAAAAAAATGGATCCACAGACTAAGCCCCCCAAAATGCACTTCGCCCTCAGGCCTCTTAGAGGCCAAACATGACGTCACAGAGATTACAAATGTAATGAATGACATAACTGACACTATGCTCGATCGCTAATAATGTTTCAGGTAAAGTAGTGGGACAGTTTCTTGGGCAGAAGCAGTTACTTCTTGTTTCATTAACCCCTTCCCTGCCCAGTCCTGTGTCAACTACAGGATGAGTGATGTCATAACTTTTGATGTCATAGCCCTGGATTTTCTGATCAGGAAAGATATATCTCTAAGACCATTTTCTCAAGTCAGGAAAGATATATCTCTAAGACCATTTTCTCAGATCAAGTCAGGAAAGATATATCTCTAAGACCATTTTCTCAGATTGAGTCTAACAGGTCTCTTTTAAATTTTGCAATAAGAAAATCACTAATATCTCTTTTTCCTTTGGCAGCGAAGGGAATAAAGTGGGGATAAACTGCCATATTGGGCGGTCTTGTGATTTTTGACTGGCTTTGATGAATCTGTGGACCATTCTCAAGACCCTCAACATGTTCGCTAATTTTTTGCCAATATGCTGTGTATAATATTACACTATTTATAGCATGACAAAAATATGGTATTCATGTATGTATGTTGTGTTTGTCAGTAAATCAATGTGTGTAGATGTGGATTTTAGCGAATCAACGAGTGTGTGTATGTAAGTGTGTGCTTGAGTGCATCAGTGAGCATGCACATGCATACGCGTGCAGATGTTTGTGCGAGTCTGTGTGTGTGAGTGTACATACATGTGCAATAAATGCTTGCGAGGTGCCTGCATTTACATGTGTTTTGACCTTCAGTTTAAAACTGTGTGCAGACGATGACGGCCAGAATCCTCTACCAGAAGCCTGACAACCCCCTGGACTTCATGATTGCAGAAATCGGCAAGATGAAAAACGAGAGAGCAGCAAATATGAAACAGTAATGGGAATCTGAAACATGTCATCTGGTGACTTTCACAATCTGTACTGTACCACATCTAATATTTTGGAAAAATCTTTCGTCTTTTTTCCTACCACATCTCAACATTATAGCCTTCTCCTTTCTGTTGTACATTTGGGGGAAAAGAGCCTTTCTTACATGTTTGATTAAATTAAATATGATCAAAAACTTGTATGGTTCACCTGATTTTGTAACAAAGCCTGTTACTTTTCTCATAATCATAACTAATGAATCTAATGGTAATTTGAAAGTCAATGTTCACACTAAAATGCATAAGAGGCACCGTCATAAATTTGCTGCAAACCAAAACATTAAAATATACAACAAAGTCTCATTCATCTCATAAAAAAATGTAAAGGTCTGCATTTGTTTTTCGATCTTTCATTATCATGATGAATAAAGTCTACATGAAGAAGGAACCTTCCACTGAAATGTTTTAATCTGTGTCAGCTTGCTTGCACTGCTACAGCACGTATCAAACACACCATACATCACACATAAGCACTCATCATCAAATGCACGACAAGCACAATATATCGTCTTCATATTTATTTTGTATACAATTTTTCTTAAATAATCATGTTTCTTCATGTTTCAATCAAAGTGTCTGCAAAAGGGGAAATACTGGGTTGGGGGCCAAAAAGTAACGAAAAAGGACAGAAAGAAAGAAAAGAAAACACCATTTCTAGGATCACAAAATAAATGGCAGAAAGTCGAACACAATCATCCTGAACAGAAATCACACAGACAGGTATCTTCTCAACAACACAGAAAACAGAGATGTCGAACATCACATTCCACACAAAAAACCCACACCGTAAAGACCAATCTCTCTATGTTAAAAAGAGTTGGCCTGAACAAGACCTTAACAACATAACTCTTTACAATTTCCCTCACAATAACCACCACACACACACACTTAATTATATTTACATAACTTTGAATGGGCAACAAGAAATAATTAACACAGAACAGAGTGACAACACAGTTCATCGCATGTCATTGACATCTGAACAATCAAACAAAAACACATAACACTTGATCCAACCATTCAAAAGAGATGACAAAAAGTCTATCTGCAGTCAAAATTAGACGAGAAAAACAAACAAACAAAAAACAAATGCTATCAGGGTTGCAGCCAGAAACCAAAATACTTTTTAATATAAAAAGCACAAGAGTATAAAGAACCTAACAAAAGTTTTATATAATAGCAAAAACAATAAGAAAATGAATATTTTTCGGACTATAAGGCGACATTTTTCCCCCCTAGACTGAGACCCCTGCGCCTTATACTGTGAATGATAACATAGTAAGAAACTATAACAACAAAATCTAACTTTTGTGTAAACTCTGGGGTGTGCGCCTTGTAGTCCGCAAAATACGGTAACAGAAGAATTTACAAAAAAAGATGAAAGTGGTAACGGAGATAAAGCGTGTCTTGGGTATAGCAAATAACTTAAACAGTGACCTATAAATATATATCACAATACCACAACAAGTGCATAAAAAGAAAGAAAGGGGAAAGGGGGTTGGGGGGTGACAGATGAAAATCCTGCCAAACAAACAGGTTAGAAAAAAAAAGCTTAAAAAAAGAAGAAGATATATAACAAACTTCATATTACACTGTGTCAGCATGTAATATAACACTGGCCTCCACATGAATCCCTGCGAAACAATCCTCATTATCTCCTAAATTAGACCATAATAAAGCTGGCGGGACAAATGTACACATGGGGTAAAGAAGCAAACGTGGGCGATTCAGGGCTTGGCAACATATTAGACAATTACTATAAATACGACACAAAGTAACAGCTGGCATACGAACACACACACACACACAAAGACACATGCCTGCGCGCACACACAGTGACAATAACTGACATTAAACAAAAAGTTCGCATTCTGCCTCAAAAGGAATACCATTAAATACTGCATTTTCAAAGGAGGTACATTCCTTCACTACAGCCAACTCTCGAATAACCGAGCAACATAATGCGTAATAACAGAACAGACGATACTAACTGCTCCAAATTAGACAGGTGTTGATTGGAAAACGACGAACATTTCAAACACAGACAAAAACATGAAGATAGAAGACAACATCTTCAATAGTGTCACTGTTAATTCTATCAGCAAAACTGATATAAAAGCACATGCACACACTCAGAATCAAAGAGCATTATCTTGAATGGATGAAAATGGTTTAAGGCATAGAGACGATTCTTTGGTATTACTATTACTATTGATGTTCTATTTCTCCCTGTCTTCCATTACTCTAATGCATAAAAAGATAAACTAAAAGAGCCAGGGAAGCATACAATAATTGTAAACTGGTTAAAGTACAAAAATATGGACCCAAAAAGGGGAAAACACTAAACCCTATTTGACATTAACTTTGATAAGAGCAGCAGCAATCACATTTTGATTAACTCTTGCATTTATTCCGCCCCAAACCGCCCAGCCAGAAGTTGCCTCTGTGTATTCAAGCCGCTCTTAACCGCCCGTAGCTTGCCCTCACTCTGAGACCCCCTCTGATGGCATTTTCATCTAAGTTTTGGCTTGTTATACACACACTATGAAGGAGCTTCTCACTTGCAGTGGTATGATAGTTAACTGTATGGCGCTCTGTGCTTCAAAAAACAGATTTTCTTGAAAATGTGTAAAAGAATCTGAACACCAGAAGAAGTTTTGTCTGCAACAAATGCAAATGCAAGAGGGTTATTAAGTCCCATCACTTACTTAGTTGTTGGCATTGTCTCAACATTATGCTGAGAACACAATCAATTGCAACAGTTTCAATTTCTGGTATTTATTTATGCCGCAGATACAAAGTTGAACTGTTTTCTATCTGACACACACACATATATGACAACACACACACACAGAGCACTTAATCTTGGTCACATACCAGTCTCTAAGCACTTTACAATAATTCAGTCACACAATGGGGGCTGCCCTATTCAAGTTCAAACATAACTCTACCTCCTGCCCCCATTTTCATGAAAATGTTTGCTGTAACAGGCAAAGTTAACGAACATTCCCTCCACCTCAGCGTGTTTGTTTTTGTTACAAAACTTTTACACTTTTTTTTGACCATGACAAAATTCAATCGACTTTCACATTAATTTAGAGTCACCTAATAAAACAATGAGGATTCTACCTTAGCCAGATTGGCAGACTAATTGCTGTATTACCACAAAAAAAGAGAGATTATTTTCAAGAGAACTGGTATCAAGTAATAAGATCTTTATTCTTTTTGCATATTTCTTTGTAAATCAGTATTTAGCAGAAAAGGTTTTTTTGTTGCTGTCTTACCCTGGCTTAAAGACTCCAGGGATCATTCCAACAGCCAACATACTTGAACACTAATATAAATGCACCAGCTAGGGATGAGAAAATTATGTGTGTGACCGGTTTTTTTTTTAATTACCCCACCACGTGTCAGCCACACCCCGACTTCAGAGGATTTTAGACTTGATGACGTTATGCTAGGAGCTTGTCATGGCTAAAGACAATCCCCGCACAACCATGCATAACATAACATTTTGATGTAGCCTTGGTGTTCTAGCTTATGTCAACTGGTCTGACACAGCCTCATGCCAAGGCGAGAAAATGTGTGTTTATCCTTTAACTAGTTTAAATTCTGATGTGCCAGTCTATCCTACCACCCAATCCCCCACCCAACCCCTCAAAAAGGACATAAAGTAATTATCCTTTACATTTTGTAAAATATTGTGGCACATCCAGTGCACTGATTGTAAAACCAAACATAAAAAAATTATAACAAAAGAAATGCAAAAAAACACCACCACTAATCAACAACAAAATAAAATAAAAACAATACCAACACACTAATTGTATGCAAAATGAAAGGTTCAAACACTAACAAGAAAAGATAACAAAGAAATATAAACAATGGACTGTGTACAATGCCAAGATATAAACAATGAAACAGACATATTGTTTTTTTTGCATCAATAAGGGCAAAACAAAATTCTGCTTGCAATAAACGTTAATCCAACATAAAAATCAGTACTATTAGGCTATTGATCAGCATGCAAGCTCACAATTATCAAGCAATCCATGAAATGAAAGAACAAGAAAATAGCATTGTCATCCTATTTTATTTTTCTGTTCCTCGCTCCCTCGTTTTAACACATCTTTCCCTCCCAAGGACATAACTTTTACCAAAAAATAAAATTCTGTATCCAACAATTTTTGAAATTCAATTTCAATTTTGTTTTAATATGTTCTGCATCCAACATAAAAAAACCGGCAGGATTGATATAATAATAACCACATAATGCTTACCGATCTTGATCAAAGGAAAGAATATAAAAGTAATAATAAGTGGAAACTCCCTACCAAGATCTTCCCTATAAGATGTGACCCATACATTTTCACTGAATTTTTCCTCTTCATATCCGGATTACTCAATGTCCTACCCACGTGGGGATACCGAGGGATCTTTTGTATAGTTTCCCCACCTTCTGGAAGTTCTGTGCTTGTAACTTCCTCTGCTCTGTCACTCTCTTTGGCTCTGCCTTTTCCCTTTGCTTGCTGTCATCTACTATCTTTCTGCCTTTCTGGTCCATTCTCCTGCCTTTTTTTCAAGAAACACTTTCAAAAACGTTTCCTCCAGCTGGAGTCGGACATGCTGGGCCTAATTATTTCTTACTTATGTGCATAAAGGCAGCATGATGCATCTACGCTCATAATTGACAGGAAACTGTCTGAGTGATCGAAAAAGAAGAACTCAATGTTCACCTCTCTAATTAAGACCATTCCCTATTAAGACCTTTTTGGGGGCAGATTTTTCAAGGTCTTCATAAGGAGGTTCCACTGTACATAGCTTAACCCTTTCACTGCCAGAGAAAATTGGAGAATTTATTTTCTTCATTATTATAAAATGAAAATGACACCAGTTAGACTCAATCTGAAAAGAAAAAAAAGTCTAGAGATATATCTTTCCTGACTTGTCTAAGACAAAAACCATCATTCCAGGGCTATGACATCAAAAGTTATGACATCATCAAAGACATCACACACCCTGTAGTCGACAAGGGGCCAGGCATGGAAAGGGTTAATTATTACGAAATCAACAGGTTTGTGTATTGGCATGAGAGGGTCCAAAAACGAGCATACATCTGTGTTAAGTAAATGCACATGACCAGTTCTGCTGAATACATACAAAACACAGAAAGAGAAAGACAACAGTCAACAACAACAGCAGAGTGAAGTGATGAACACCATGTTCAATCAGCAGGTTGAATGAAACACACTGAATGGAACAACAAATTTATATAAGAATATTGATAAATAACCAACCCAGAACAAAATACCTACACACTGTGTCTTAGATTGCATGTATTGACTTGACACAATACACATTCACAAATGATAGAATCGAATAAGCATTACACCACAAGATTATCCTTTGATGAGCTATTACCGCTAACAGATTTCAAAAAGAGAAAAACTAAACAAAAAACAATAAAAAGCAAAATAAAACAAAAAACATACATGTAACACTTGAAGTATTGTTTTATTTTGTCTCTTTTTGATGCCAGACTTCGGACCTCGACCGCTTATAGTATCATAAAATCAAACTGATGATTGAGGATACTCAACGGTAGAAGAAGTAGTATACACATTCACTTTTACTAGTTTTAGTTTTAGGAAACATCATCATCAACAATAACAGCCACAAAAATATTTGACTGTCAACAAAGAACAAATTTTCACTTTTGATAAACAATAACAACAAATTTAAACTTCGCTTTAACAAATAATAATAAAAACTTATTACATGAAAACAACAAAATAACATGATTACTTGAAGAACAGCGCGTTTAACAGACGAGACCTAACTGCTCAGAATAAAGTTTCTACGGCAATATCCACATTTCTGCCCCTATGGATGATTTACGACAGAAAAGAACAAAGCCAATGGCTTTTACAAACAGAACCAAATCATTCGTCAAAATACAGACAAATCACAAGAACAAACACTTTCAAATACAGCTTTTCCCCCAGAACTATCCCAGTTTGGAACTCTTCCAGCCGCAGCAGCTGAGGCTCCCTCCTTGGTATCTTTCAAGAGGGAGCTCAACAACTTGTCTTTCTAATCTCTGACTAGGGGGCCATAGATCAAAGTAACAGTAAATGAAGGGCAGGAGCTGTGCTGGTCAGGGTTCGGCCCGGGGCCGCTATGGTAGCCGGATTGGTCTTGCTTGGATACTGTGAAATAAAGGTTTATGCCCCCCCCCCCCCCCCCCACACACACACACAGTTTGCCCAAAGATATATTTTATTTTTCGAATTGCACAACCTCTCAAGTCACTGTAATGTCTACTGAGACGGCGTAACAAATAATTGTTGAAGATTATCTCTCCTAGTGGCAGAAATGTGAATATTGTTATGTTTTCTTTATACTACCCAACAATAGATGGCATTGACTAGTAAAGACTACGAGTCTTGTGTAGTTGTGCGAAACAGACAAAATACATAAAGGATAACACAATACAGTTTTAGGGTAAAGGCTCTCTATCAGACCATGCAAATTGTTGAAAGAAATGGGTTGTGAGTTTCATTCAACTTAACTTGAATGCTGAATACTCTGATACAGCCTTAAGGAACAAAAACAGCAACCTTAGTACGATTTTTTAAAAAGAAGACATTTCTGATTCGGAATAGGAAAACCCCCACTAGACTGCAATATGCAAAATGCTATTCTGCTGTCAGTTATGATAAGTTAGTAAAGTGACATGTTATCTTTCTTGTCAAGGAAGTTTAGAAACACAAAAACATTTAAACTAATCACATTTGGGTATATAAAAAAATGAAGCTGCAGTTAAGATCCATCAACAATTCTGGTAATTGAAGACTAAAGTAAAGGTACCTTCTGTTAGAGCTGTGATTGGTCGAACACTTCAAAATATCAAAGCTAATGGCACATAATATACATGTATATGAAATTGTGTTTATTTCCCAGGAAAAAAAAGCATCACAACTTTAAGGTAGTTAAAAATCTCCCATAACCCAACAAGTATTTCTTTTACAAAAACGGGTTAGCAAATAAGCTTACCCCCTCCCCCCCAAAAAAAAAAGACAAAAGAGAGCAGACTACAGACTATTAGGTTTTCATAACACGTTTGCTTCAGTCTAGTAAAACTCCTGGCCAGACCAACTGAAGAAAACTTTTCACCAAGTCCCTGATCAGATTTGAATCCTTTAAGCTCTGGGGCTATTAAGGCTGCAAATAAAAAAATTAAAAAAACCTCTTGTGCCACAGGCATAAGTCAGAATAAGGCATTTGCAGCAGGCGTTCATACTGTAAACAAGACTACAACACTGCCCGCATATTTAGCCCATTGAACTGCAGTGAACTCTTTCATTCAAAACCTTCATTGAAATTCTTCTTCAACGGTCAATCTTGTTGGCTATATGTCAGACATTAACCCCTTGATTGCCACCAACTTATTACGTACTGACCTGATGACATCACTGATGATGTAATCAGATGAAGAGGAATAACCATGGTATGCTGGCTTTTGCTCTTGCACAGTCAAGAGGTCCATATCCCCAGACCATTTTTCCAGATTGTCTCCATCAGATGTCTTTTTCATGGCATGTTTTACCAAATGATTTCTTCTTTGATTTTCGCTGGCAGTCAAGGGGTTAAAACCAGAGAACACAATGAAGTTCACAGTCTTCTCCAGGTCATGGCCCCTGCCCTAGAGCTGCACTTGTAGCTCCATTCCCCCCTGGCCAGGTCTGGCATCATAGAACATTGTGGGCTGGATAGTACTGAAGAATGTGTTCTGGGGTTTGGGGTCCTGATTCACAAGGACATTCATCTGAGTGGGCGATTTTGAGATGGTTGAGGTGGCTCAGTGGTCAGTCCTCAGACGGAAGAGAGTTGTTTGCTAGTGTCTCTAGAGATGATGAATACAGTCAGTACTACTTTCTTTGCCCAGTGTTCTCTTCCACTGGGACTGGTAGTGATTGTGGGTGATAGTTTTGGTTCCCTGCAGGTCACTGGATCAATGTTGCCTGCCTATGGCAAATGGCCTATTGAACGATCACTAACCTCATTTAGTACAGTCCAATATAATAAAGAAACATTAAGAACTGTATAAAAAAAAAATAGTACACCAGCCCTTCAATATACTGCCAGACCATGCATATTATAACCCCCCCTATTTGATTATTTAAAAATAAATATTTTATTATTCTATTAAAAAAAAAGTTAGGCGACACCTTTTCACAAGATACCTCCTTTGGTTTAAAATAAATCCATCCATTATCTTTGATCCAATCAGTGTTTTTGTAATATTCAAAATGTTGTCACTGGGAACAAGTTGATATGGCATGCTATTCTCTGAATCTGACATAAAACTGCAAGGTTTAAGGAACCATTGTACCAAGTTTCATTACAATTGCTTCAGTGGTTTCAGCATTATAAACTGGAACACATTTCGGTCACATACGGATGCGGACAGACAGAGACATGCGCAGCACTCTTTCCCATCCCAATGTACTCCCATTCTGTTAGAACTGGGAGTAGAAAAAAGCACATCAAAAGGATAAATCACAAGAAATAAAGAATGGAATAATTTTCCAAAAGAAATTATTTTCTCAAGATATTTTAAAAATCAAAGCTTTATGCGGAGAGAAACTCTGCCAACTAGGTAAAGAGCAAAATAGTTATGCACTCTCCATAAAGACAAGATTTACTGAAATTTAAAAACTGAAAAAACCCACCTTTTGCTTAAGTCAGACAACACCCATTTAAATAACCTGCCCCTTCACCATTTCATTAATCTTTTAATAAAAACACCATACCAACATTCTTACATTATTCTGAGATAAGCTGTAATTCTTTTAAAAAATCACATTGGGCAAAACTGTCCCAATCACTCAAGCAAGAATCTAAGAAATTCAATGAGCATCATGTATAGACTCTGTATAGTCTTGATTATATTTATCGCTTAGGGGATAAATGTCAGCAGTTCAAATCCTTCTGTGATTAAAGTTTATGCACATGCTGATTTTCATATCCAGATGAGGACATGTTAAATATTTTTAGCAATATTTTGTATCCTTTTCCAAAACAGTACAGACTACAGGAGGCATAGCTTGCCAATAAATACTGAAACATTCATATTCAAAACCCTTGTTTATTACAAATGAAATAAGCATGGATAATTGCATGTCGAGTAACAAACAACATCTGTTGATTTTGAGACATGTTGCATCGAATGCTGCTTTCAGTTCCACCATCCTCTTTTCCTTAGTTAATGTGTTAAACTTTTCACAAGCCAAGACAAGTAATGTCAGACAAATTTTGAAAGCCAACGCAGAACTTCAGTAGCACTGACCATATTACCCTTCTTGCAAATGTTAATAAATAGTATACCAAGTTCTCACGTTCAAATTAAACCCAAAATTTGAAAAAAGCAAAACTTAAGATTAAAAAGACAGCTTTTGATAGGCTGGACTTAGATAAAAATATGAGTTTGAGATATGATGATTGCATTTAAGCAAGAGAGGGCAGAAACGTAATGCAATGTCTTCTCCCATAATTAACATAAAAAGAGACAGAGCAAATATGCTTTGATGGGGAAGGTTCAAGGCAAATCTGCATCAAGCATGATAATTTGGCGTAATTGCTGGCAAACCGATCTTTGCTTTTAGTTTTACACATCTGGACGCTATATTCAACATGTATACATACCTGAAACATGTGTGCTCATTTGCTTAGTTAAAAGATGTTAAGAGTTAATACTAACTTAATTTGCAAGGAATTGAATCATAAACAAATAAAACTAAAACAAAACAACAAAAAGAACATGACTAAAACTAGAAAACCAATGAGGCAATATGAACACATAACAAGAATCTATCAAAATAACAAGAGTAGACTATGTTGACGAATACTATTTGAAATAGTCAGAAGGAAGTATATGAAGTAGAAATGAGCAGGAGGACAGAACAAAGTAAATGCAATGGAGAAATCAGGACAAATACTTGTGATGCAGTATACACAGGTAAATAAATGTTACTTATTGATATATAATAGAGACAGGACTTCAGTTCAAAAAAAGGGAAACCGAACTGTTGACAGATTATATACAAAGATGGCTGTAACCCAAGAAATTCATATAGACACAAAACCAAACATGTACAAAAACAAAAACCAACCAACCACAAACACACATATGTTCAGATTTCACTTCAGTATAGCAGACTTAATGTGTCAATCACACGAAAACATGTGACTGCAGAGTAAGGATGAGAAGAGAGTAGAAAGAGGGGTGGGTAGGGGTATAAAGTGAGGGGACATCCAATATTTTACACAATAAATAAGCAAGGAGCATGAAACAAGTTTAACAGGGACAAGAAAAACAAACAAACAAAACGTGTGAAAGGACGAAAATCACAGGAGAGAAAACAGGACGCCCACATCAATGAACATCTACTAAAACAAGTTGCCAATCACAATTCAGTACTTCACAGATCGAAGACATGAAAACAGCTTGAAGGATATGAAAAGAGATGAGAGGGGAGGGGGGAAGATAACAGGCGGGCTACATACTGCCTACAGTGACTGTGCCGACACACCCTAAAGTCACAACACTCCTCAATGCAGCAAGCGCAGTTCAAGAGACAAACATAACTCAGCCTCATCATTCACACACATACACCATTCTACACTCAAAATCAAGGAGACTTCATCTTTTCAGACTACATGTAGTAGCGCACAGTGAATTTCAAGCTTACAGTCTGTGAATCTGCAGGTTCACATCACAGTGAAGGTTCGATTTAGTGTTTTTTGTTTCAAGCGTTGCAACAGAAAATCCATACCACTGAGCCTTGCACTAGTGTTCAGGCAGAGTCTGGATGCGTTAGTTGGACTGGTCAAAGAGAGAACTGAGCAGGAGTGGCCTGAACTGGTGGTGTTCTGTGTTATATGGCAAAAATACTGTGTCAACATGTCTGTGCTCACACAACGCCCCTTCAGCAGCTTGT
Organism: Phymorhynchus buccinoides; assembly: GCA_017654935.2. Classification (NCBI taxonomy): domain Eukaryota; kingdom Metazoa; phylum Mollusca; class Gastropoda; order Neogastropoda; family Raphitomidae; genus Phymorhynchus; species Phymorhynchus buccinoides. Next base: position 39,870,949 of record CM065688.1, read on the forward strand.
GCCTGTCTTGCTGCTGTCCTGGTTGTGACACCCATCCCACTCCAAACAGGCTGGGAGGAACCACAAGCAGCACACCACAACCTTCATCAACCTTTAGGGGAGCCTGAGAAGTTGCACATGTTGTCAGAATGGTCACAATGGTCCAAGCTTGTTTAGTTTGTTGCACGCTTCTGATTGGGAATATGTAAGCATACACCAATGCATGCGCGCCTCGCCAGAAATTATCACAACATTCCCGCAAACAAATGCCGGTGTGTATCTTCACGACATATCTCAACGCCCGCACACAATCAACACGCACACACAGGGCAACGCCTTCACGACACATGTTCCTAGCACAAGTTTCACGACACATCCACACACACTCAGAAAGCGTGACAATCAGCAGAGGTCAGTTGACTCGCAGCGTGTGAGATTCTATGGGGGCTGCGGAGTCGTAGAGTGTGTCTGTGTCCTGAGTGGGTTCCCCCTGCAAGCGACACTGGTTGTTGAGGGTGCCGGCCCCGCAGTCGCAGAAGAAGCGGTCGTGTCGGATGAACTCCACGTCGTGACCCTGGTGGCACGTTTTGATACAGTTCACACAGATCGCATTGCGCTCCGTCGTGTGGCAAGTCTTGCACCTGTTCAGGGAAAGATAAAAACAAACATCTGTTATTGTCGAAACAACTGGTATTGTCAAAATGCGAGAACCTATTTCATGCCATCTTCTCTCTACTTCGCTTAGAGGCATCCGGTTGAATTATATTCTGCTGCACTTTAGACTTTATTTTAAATTGTAACTTCCAGACAATTCAATGTCAATTCCTCAACTGGAGTCAATTACATACCCCAAACTTCTAATATTTACATATAGGAATCCTACCGGTGCATGCATTTTCTTTATACCCATAGGTTCTTCTATCCAAATAAGACATACAACTTGTTATGGACAAAATAACACCTTTACTACAACTTGTTATGGACAAACATCACACCTTTGAACAATCTATTTTGCTGCAACAGGATAATATTGAGCAAAAAAGCTATTTGATGCAGCTTTGTTGGAAAAACCTTGGTGGCTGTGGGTGGTCTCACCTGTAGAAGTCGTGCATGGGAAAACTGGTGTAGCTGGAGATTTTGTACAGACACTGGCCCTGAGCCACCGCTTTCTCCACCATGTTGTGGTTGCCTGTGATGTTGTTTTCTGATGAAAAATATCATCACAACATAATATTCATTATACTCTGGTGCTTTTTTTGGTTGTAGAAAACAAACACTTTACATATCAAGTACTCAGATTAGTTTTCTGCGGGAAAACCCCTGATATAATATGTGAAAAAGCGTGAGAAAATCAGGCAAAAGGACAGTTCAGTAAACATTCAGATTTAGCTTCCCTAATAGCGATGCAGAAAACTGAATTCAAAACCTTTTAAAGCTTTGATTTTACAATCCTTGGAAACTTGACATTCAGAATCAGATGCGAGTTTTTGGTTCCCCGTTTGTTTGTTTTTAACTTCAAATAAACAAAGAAAGCATTCACATTTTTAATGCATAGTTTTGATGCAGGCAGGTTACTGGGAAAAATATATAAATAAATTGTGCTTTGGTCATGAATTTGATTATAAAAAAATAATTATTTTTCAGCATTACTCAAAATCATGTTGTGTCCAATGTTGGGCTTTCTCATGTACAGATTACTGGAAGTACATATGGTACAGAATTTGTCAATGAAATGCACTGCCAACAAGCCTGGAACTATGCTTATACAGCATGCCATTTTTTGATCATCATCGGGACAATTATTAGGACATCAACAGACACTGGGGACAACTATGCTAATTTTCACAAGGCAGTTCAATGACTTGCATCCAGTCGTAAATACTCTCATTCTTGTAGAACTGGGATAACAAAAAGTACCGTATTTAATGGACTATACGGCGCTACTTTTTTTTCCTAGACATAAGACTGAGACTCCAGCGCCTTATAATGTGACTGGTAATATAGTAAGAAACAATAACATTTTGTAAAGTTTGGGGGCTGCACCTTATAATCAGGTGCACCTTGTAGTCCGTAAAACATGGCACATGCAACTCGATCAGTTTACCTTCCATGATAACCCAGTGTCAAACAGAACTGTACCTTCCATCGACTCAGCCTTTCACAGAATTGTACCTTCTGTTGTCACCCAGCCTTTCACAGAAGTGTACCTTCTGTTGTCACCCAGCCATTCACAGAAGTGTACCTTCTGTTGTCACCCAGCCTTTCACAGAATTGTACCTTCTGTTGTCACCCAGCCTTTCACAGAAGTGTACCTTCTGTTGTCACCCAGCCTTTCACAGAATTGTACCTTCTGTTGTCACCCAGCCATTCACAGAAGTGTACCTTCTGTTGTCACCCAGCCATTCACAGAAGTGTACCTTCTGTTGTCACCCAGCCATTCACAGAAGTGTACCTTCTGTTGTCACCCAGCCATTCACAGAAGTGTACCTTCTGTTGTCACCCAGCCTTTCACAGAAGTGTACCTTCTGTTGTCACCCAGCCATTCACAGAAGTGTACCTTCTGTTGTCACCCAGCCATTCACACCTTCTGTTGTCACCCAGCCATTGTGTACCTTCTGTTGTCACCCAGCCATTAACAGAAGTGTACCTTCTGTTGTCACCCAGCACAGAATTGTACCTTCTGTTGTCACCCAGCCTTTCACAGAAGTGTACCTTCTGTTGTCACCCAGCCATTCACAGAAGTGTACCTTCTGTTGTACCTTCTGTTGTCACCCAGCCTTTCACAGAATTGTACCTTCTGTTGTCACCCAGCCTTTCACAGAAGTGTACCTTCTGTTGTCACCCAGCCTTTCACAGAAGTGTACCTTCTGTTGTCACCCAGCCTTTCACAGAAGTGTACCTTCTGTTGTCACCCAGCCATTCACAGAAGTGTACCTTCTGTTGTCACCCAGCCATTAACAGAAGTGTACCTTCTGTTGTCACCCAGCCTGTTTCACCCAGCCTTTCAAGTGTACCTTCTGTTGTCACCCACACCTTCTGTTGTCACCCAGAATTCACAGAAGTGTGCCTTCTGTTGTCACCCAGCCATTCACAGAAGTGTGCCTTCTGTTGTCACCCTTCTGTTGTCACCTTCTGTTGTCACCCAGCCATTAACAGAAGTGTACCTTCTGTTGTCACCCAGCCATTCACAGAAGTGTACCTTCTGTTGTCACAGAAGTGTACCTTCTGTTGTCACCCAGCCTTTCACAGAAGTGTACCTTCTGTTGTCACCCAGCCATTCACAGAAGTGTACCTTCTGTTGTCACCCAGCCATTCACAGAAGTGTACCTTCTGTTGTCACCCAGCCATTCACAGAAGTGTACCTTCTGTTGTCACCCAGCCATTCACAGAAGTGTACCTTCCTTCTGTACCTTCTGTTGTCACCCAGCCTTTCACAGAATTGTACCTTCTGTTGTCACCCAGCCTTTCACAGAAGTGTACCTTCTGTTGTCACCCAGCCTTTCACAGAAGTGTACCTTCTGTTGTCACCCAGCCTTTCACAGAAGTGTACCTTCTGTTGTCACCCAGCCTTTCACAGAAGTGTACCTTCTGTTGTCACCCAGCCATTCACAGAAGTGTACCTTCTGTTGTCACCCAGCCTTTCACAGAAGTGTACCTTCTGTTGTCACCCAGCCATTCACAGAAGTGTACAGAAGTGTACCTTCTGTTGTCACCCAGCCTTTCACAGAAGTGTACCTTCTGTTGTCACCCAGCCTTTCACAGAAGTGTACCTTCTGTTGTCACCCAGCCTTTCACAGAAGTGTACCTTCTGTTGTCACCCAGCCATTCACAGAATTAACAGAAGTGTACCTTCTGTTGTCACCCAGCCATTAACAGAAGTGTACCTTCTGTTGTCACCCAGCCTTTCACAGAAGTGTACCTTCTGTTGTCACCCAGCCTTTCACAGAATTGTACCTTCTGTTGTCACCCTAGCCTTGTCACAGAAGTGTACCTTCTGTTGTCACCCAGCCATTCACAGAAGTGTACCTTCTGTTGTCACCCAGCCATTCACAGAAGTGTACCTTCTGTTGTCACCCAGCCATTAACAGAAGTGTACCTTCTGTTGTCACCCAGCCATTAACAGAAGTGTGCCTTCTGTTGTCACCCAGCCATTAACAGAAGTGTACCTTCTGTTGTCACCCAGCCATTAACAGAAGTGTACCTTCTGTTGTCACCCAGCCTTTCACAGAAGTGTACCTTCTGTTGTCACCCAGCCATTAACAGAAGTGTACCTTCTGTTGTCACCCAGCCTTTCACAGAAGTGTACCTTCTGTTGTCACCCAGCACAGAAGTGTACCTTCTGTTGTCACCCAGCCTTTCACAGAAGTGTACCTTCTGTTGTCACCCAGCCATTCACAGAAGTGTACCTTCTGTTGTCACCCAGCCATTAACAGAAGTGTACCTTCTGTTGTCACCCAGCCATTCACAGAAGTGTACCTTCTGTTGTCACCCAGCCATTAACAGAAGTGTACCTTCTGTTGTCACCCAGCACAGAAGTGTACCTTCTGTTGTCACCCAGAAGTGTACCTTCTGTTGTCACCCAGCCATTCACAGAAGTGTACCTTCTGTTGTCACCCAGCCATTAACAGAAGTGTACCTTCTGTTGTCACCCAGCCATTAACAGAAGTGTACCTTCTGTTGTCACCCAGCCATTCACAGAAGTGTACCTTCTGTTGTCACCCAGCCATTAACAGAAGTGTACCTTCTGTTGTCACCCAGCCTTTCACAGAAGTGTACCTTCTGTTGTCACCCAGCCTGTTTCACAGAAGTGTACCTTCTGTTGTCACCCAGCCTTTCACAGAATTGTACCTTCTGTTGTCACCCAGCCATTCACAGAAGTGTACCTTCTGTTGTCACCCAGCCTTTCACAGAAGTGTACCTTCTGTTGTCACCCAGCCTTTCACAGAAGTGTACCTTCTGTTGTCACCCAGCCATTCACAGAAGTGTACCTTCTGTTGTCACCCAGCCTTTCACAGAAGTGTACCTTCTGTTGTCACCCAGCCTTTCACAGAAGTGTACCTTCTGTTGTCACCCAGCCATTAACAGAAGTGTACCTTCTGTTGTCACCCAGCCATTAACAGAAGTGTACCTTCTGTTGTCACCCAGCCTTTCACAGAAGTGTACCTTCTGTTGTCACCCAGCCTTTCACAGAAGTGTACCTTCTGTTGTCACCCAGCCATTCACAGAAGTGTACCTTCTGTTGAGCCTTTTGTACCTTCTGTTGTCACCCAGCCTTTCACAGAAGTGTACCTTCTGTTGTCACCCAGCCATTAACAGAAGTGTACCTTCTGTTGTCACCCAGCCATTAACAGAAGTGTACCTTCTGTTGTCACCCAGCCAGAAGTGTACCTTCTGTTGTCACAGAAGTGTACCTTCTGTTGTCACCCAGCCTTTCACAGAAGTGTACCTTCTGTTGTCACCCAGCCTTTCACAGAAGTGTGCCTTCTGTTGTCACCCAGCCTTTCACAGAAGTGTACCTTCTGTTGTCACCATTCACAGAAGCCTGTTTCACCCAGCCTTTCACAGAAGTGTACCTTCTGTTGTCACCCAGCCTTTCACAGAAGTGTACCTTCTGTTGTCACCCAGCCTTTCACAGAAGTGTACCTTCTGTTGTCACCCAGCCTTTCACAGAACTACATTCCCTTGCCATCCAGTCTCCAACAGAACTGACCTTTGAGGTAGGGTGTGACCCCACTGGCCAGACACAGGCCGCCGAACTTGTTGTTGAAGATTTTGTTGTACTCGAGGTTGGCAGTGGCGTTGTTGGTGATCTCCACGCCCGCGGCCTGCCCGTCGTAAATCCTGTTGCGCTTCAGGATTGGGTGGCTCTGGGTGCTGATCAACACGCCTGCCTGGGCGTTGCGGAAGATCTCATTCTCCTCCAACAGACCTGAGAATTCACAATGACGAGGGATTAGGGTGTGAAAATTATAAAAACTGTTGCCTTCAATTAGTATGAATAGCATGAAAATGTTACAATATCAAATCATTCCTAATGTCAATAAACGTTATTTATTTAAGAAAATGTATATAGTGCTTAACCTTCAAGCTATAAGCGCTTTATGTTTATTAATTCCAAATTAATCATTCATAACACCTGATGTTCCTGCAGAGGCCACTGTAAAAGACCTGAATTTAGCCACACAGCCAGTATGATGGGATGCGGCAACAGACCTGGCCCAGACCTCAGAACCAACTCTGGGGGACGGCCGATGACCTTAACCGGACATCCAGGTTTGCGGTAGCATTTGGTCTGAGGTTTTGATGCATAGCCAGCTGAACGCAGAATAAAAAGAAGCCACACAGCCCGGACAGGAGTATCCCCTTGTACCTTTTCCTCCGTTGAAGATGCAGATGCCCCCGTCCCTGCCGTCATGGATCTTGTTGTGGCGCAGCACGGGGTTGCTGTCGGTCTTGATCCAGATGCCGGCCATGGCGTTGTCGAAGATCTCGTTGTACTCGATCACGCCCAGCCCGCTGTTGTACACCAGGATGCCGCCGTTCTGACCGCCCCATATCTTGTTCTTGGTGATGGTCGGGTTGCTCCCCGTCCTGTTAACATCATCATCATTATTATCAATATCGTCATCATCATTATCAACATCGCCAAATCATCCTGCACCGCCTTGAAATCTTTTCAAAACTCTCATCACCTTCACTTTTCTCTACACTAAGTTTACCCCCTCCCATTTGTGCTGATACCTGTGTGTGCGTGCGCGCGCGTGTGCGTGTTTGTGTCTGTCTGTCTGTCTTTCGTACAAATAGTTTCCCAACTTCTGTGCTTGTAACTTCCTCTGAATGCCTTTTCCTTTTGCTTGTTGTTCATCTACTGTCTGCCTTACTGGTCCATTCTCTTGCCTTTGTTCTAGAAACTCTTACAAATATTTTCCCCAGCCGAAGACACACATGCTGGGGCTAATTATTTCTTAGTTTGGCGCATATCAGCAGCATGGCGCATCTGCGCTCATATGACATGAGACTGAGCACTGCTCTCACCGACCTGATCTGCACACCAGAGTAGAGGTGGTTGAAAATGTCATTGTCCTCCAGTCTGCCATGGCCGTTGTCGTAAAAATACACCCCGACCTGAAAACAGCAGTTAACGTCAATCAAGAAGACCATGCCAAGACATCAGTTTTTCTCCAGATACCAAACAGCTGAAAATAACACTTTTTTGCTCATCTTTAATTTGAGACTTTCATTTAACCCCTTTGCTGCCGCCTACTACTTGCGCATGCACCGCCGGCTTGCTGCGCGATTTTTGAACGCGGCAATATCGCTACTTAGCGGCGACATATATATACGTCGGTGGCAAGTACTGAAGCACAATAGAGGACGTATATATATACGTCGTGGGCAGCGAAGTGGTTAACGTCTTCACTACCTCAGAAAAAATTAGAGATTATCTTTTTACTATCACAAAACAGAAACAAGAAGTTCTTCCCAATCTGTTCTTCCCAATGAGGCAACCTCACCTGTTTTCCGCTGTGTATGCGGTTGCGGCGCAGGGTGGGCTGACTGCCTGTGGTGATCCACACACCAGCCAGGGTGTTGCTGTACACCTCGTTCTCCTCTATCAGACCCTTGCCCTTTTCATGCTGCAACAACACACACCATCAAAAGCCACTATTGCTGCGTTTCTCTCATTTTGGTCATACCTAAATTGATCAATATATGCTTCAAACAAGCACTACAGGAGTACATTCTTCAAAGACTTTTACAGCTTTCATTGCTATTACATAATACATACTAATAAAAAGGTGTCTGTGAATATCTCGCCATAAAAAGGCATTTATACATGAACATAAGGACACTCAAATTTGAAATGTTCATTAAATTAAATGTAAACACACTAAAGGCAATCATTTTATTATTTTAAATGTCAATACCTATTTACATCTTTTTATACAAGTAACAAATGCCTGTTCCAGACACATTTTTTAACGTACAAGTAACCTATTTACAACAGACTGCTTAAAAATAATGTGGTACAACATTAGCTCTGGCAAACAAAATAATTCTACCCTATAAAAGACAGTGCCCGATCAATATTGAACATAAGCCCACAGCCATTAACAAATTCTTACAATATGTGTACAAAACTCACCACATAGATTCCACCATGCTGCCCATGGTGGATTTTGTTATGGCGCACAATGGGATTGCTGTTGGTTCGAATCTGGATTCCTGCTAATGCGTTACCTGTAACAAAAGAGACGTTTACACAAATGAGCACTGAAGATTTAAAAATATCCAACAAACTTTTAGGACCAACTATCTAATAACACAAGACCTCTAGATACACAGCGTGAATCGATCAGTACAGAAATTTCCAAAAACAAATTTTCTGAGAAGGTTCTTACATAAATTTTAGTTATATTTCTGCTTAAAGATTTACATATACCATATTTTTTAGACTGTAAGGTCCCACCCCCCAAATGTTGCACTACATTCAGATTTTGTTATATAATACTTTTTTACTTTAGTACTAATCAGATAATAAGGCATAGGAGTAAAGGGGAAAAAAGTATTGCCTGATAGTTCGTAAAGTACGGTAATAATTTTCCACTTCTCCTCATTCCTTTAATAATAATAATAATGGGAATTTATATAGCGCTCTTTCTCACATGAGCTCAGTGCGCTTTACATTGATAACAAGAACATTAAAGGCAAACAAATAATTAATCATTAGAAAGTGAAATAAGCACGATGCTTGCACGCAACGTTCTCTTACTTCCTCACACACACACACACATGCACGCATATACATGCACGCACTCACTCACACACAATTAATTATACAAGAGTAAAATAATTACAATATGAACATTCTAAGAAGAAACATAGACCACATTCACATTCTCAATCACGTTTGAATACAATACTGCAACTTAAAATAAAATCATACTGCCATCAACATACCAATTACATGATTAATTGTAATAGACAAATTTTGCAAAAACAAAAATACCTTTCTACCTCATTTACAAACATTTAAAGTTTACAAGACGTGGACATTATACATACAACATATGAATTACAAAATAATTGTAAATATATTTTTTACAAGATTTAATATAAACAACAAAAAGAAGACAAAAATGCATAAATTTGAATACCATATATATTGTTGAGCTCAATCAATCCTTTGCCGTCTCCAAAGATATACACTCCTCCCTGCTGGCCATTGAAGATTTCGTTTTTTCTGAAACACAAAATCAAATTGGCATTAAACCGTAGAAAAGGAATTGAAGTTCAGCAAAATCAATAGTGAATTAACACACACACAAACAACGTCGGCTGCTGAATGTTTTGATGCCGCGTTGACAAGCATTGAATCATATTGTTGACTAGACTTAAAGTCATTTAACAATTTATCAGTTTCTTTTCGTGATTAACTGACACACCACAGTTACACATTACACAGAAAACCACATCAAGTTTACATTGTTTTTCTTGTATTTTACCAAAGTACAATAGTTTATAAAGAAAAATCAGTTTTAAAACACCCAAGCATCCAAAACATCAGAAAACAAGAACTTGTACCAAAATATTGATAGACAAGACACAAGTAACAAGTGAACACCTAAGAAGTTACAGTATTAAACCACTTACCGCCCAACGCTAACCTTGCTATGAAATCCCATGTCAAGGGAAATAACTTGTGCAATTCACTACAGTAGGCAATTTCAAAAAATAATTAAAGATATAATTTCAGTCGGTAAATGCATTGAAATTTCTAATATGTTCTTGATACTCTGAAAAAGTCACAAAGAAACACTAATTTCAAATTCATGGTACTGTTTACTTCTTTTAAAAAAAAGTCACACTTGAACAGTGAACTGACCTGATCGTGGGGTCACTGCCAGAGGTGATCCAGACCCCGGCAAAGTTGTTGGAGTGGATCTTGTTGTCCAGGAACTGTCCGCGGCCGTTCTCGTGCACATAGATGCCCCCTGTCTGCCCGTGGTGGATGTCACACTGGACCACCGTAGGGTTGGCCCCAGCCTTCACCTCAAAGCCCGCTATCCTGTTGTTGTGGATGTCGCACGAGTGGAAGAAACCCTGAAACACAAATAAATGTGTTCCCAAATGCATTCAATAAAGGATTGATCATGACACGAATCATACGTTAGGTCTATTTATAAAAATACAACTGCTGACAGCAACAAACTGTTTGAAAATGGATACTCAAACACATAAAAGATTGATTTAAGTCAATAATTTATGATACAACCTCAGTAATTAACTGTTAGCATTTGCCATTTTTAATGAACTGGAAGAAAATTCCAATAAGAAAAGATATTGGATCTTATATCCTAACTTCTTCGTCAGAAAGAAATTTAAGAAGAAAGATGAAAAGCTGTAATGCCGACTGTTTTATATTAAAGTCCTACCATGACGGAGACAAATTAAAATTATCAATGGCTCCAACCCACCTGCGTACGCATCTCGACCATTCCAACGGAAGTGTCGCCATCTTAGTCCTTATTTGTGTGTAAACAAAGTGAAAATGTTATCTAAATGTGTAAAGAAAACATCCAGATGTTATAAATACAGTTTAGATAAGTTTCGAATTGGAACAGCCAAATACGCAGCATCGATCTGGCATTTTTCAAAAAAAGGTAAGGACTAAGATGGCGGTCTCCCATAATATGGCGCTCATTGTGGCCGGATATGACGACACGTGGGTACCAGCCATATCAAACCTCCCTGTGGGGATAACGGGGGGTCTTTTGTAAAAATAGTTCCTCCACCATCTTTTAGTTCTGGGCTTGTAACTTCCTCTAATCTGCCACTCTCTTTGACTCTGCCTTTTCCCCTTGCTTTCTGTCATCTATTCTCTTTCTGATTTATTGGCCCATTCTCCTGCCTTTAAAAAAATATATATAAAAAAATTCTTCTTTGAGCTCCTCCGAACTCAGAATGTGTCAGCTGTACACAGCGGGGAGACGAGTGAAAACTAAAAAAAGGACACATATGTACCTTACCCATTATGGCCATATGGCCTGGGAACGCAGAAGAAGAAATCAATATCAAATCAAATCCACTTTATTATCTCTCACGCAGAAATTACATATGAAAAGCGTGGAGTCAAACATTACTGTTAAGTTTTCTGTTGTGAAAAATTGTTTAGACTTTACTCTGCAACTCACCATTCCATTGTCAAAGGTGAAGACGCCGACGTCTCTCCCGTGGTGTATATGGTTGCTCCTCATGACAGGGTTGGCATAATTTTTCACCCAGATGCCCGCCAGTGCATTCCCACTGATTTCATTGTGCATATATTTGCCCTGCGTCACACAAAAGGTCGCAAAGTTGACAGACACAAGATGAAACAACCAATAAGAGTAAACAAAACGTGTGCATGCAAGTACTTGGTGATCTCACTCAGGGCCCCCCCTCCCCCCCTCCCAATTTATCCTCAGCTTCTTCCCGAAGCAGATGCATTCATTTCACTTGCCTATAGAAAGAATGCACTCACTGTGCCCGTTATTGCCTGATTTTCATACAAGGCAAAATAATGAAATTAAAGGAGGCTGGAAATCAAATATAAAAGTAACCAATAATGTTATGCATTAGAACAGCTATTAGCACAATTCCCCAGCTCTTTACTGGATAATTAACCTCTAAAGACTGAACAAAAAGTCAAAACAAAATTATCTGCGGCAAATGTTTATTTCATAGTCCAGTATCACGTTATAACCATCATTCCATGAAGAAAGGGATAGAAAATGGTTGGCTTGCGGCGTCGCACGAAATCTGCCCTTTCAACTCGCTGCCTTACTTCTGTAGTCCTAGTATGCCTTTAACACATGAATCTATATGCAAGCTTCATGCCATGGTCTGTATGTATGTTGTGCTTCGATATGGAATGTAGAAAATTGTCTGCAACCCATGCCTCACCTCAGCATAATCAGTGACATACAGGCCAACGTTCTCACAATCCTTGATGATGCAGTGCTGAATCGTAGGGTCCGCTCCCTTACTTGATACACACACCGCGGCCCCAACTAAAACACACACAAGACTTTGTAATAGGACAGATCTACCGGTATATTAAAAGACACATTCAACAGTTCTTGTTTTAAATTTGTTTCACTCATACTTTGAACAGAAAGAACTGCCCTGCAGTGCTTTACATGCCCAAGCCTTGTACTTTTCCTTTTCACTATAAATGCATTATATGCCAATACTCTGTTAAAACGGCAACATTTTAAGCTAATGATTTTGAACATAACAATGTACTGCTATAAACTGTGTAAGATTTTTCTTACAAAGTGAGGTTTCAACCCAAACATACAAAGAACTAGCTTTCTATATTCCTTCTACAGTATCACTTAGAGGGGGTTCTGGTTTAAATGGGTTTTTAAAAAAAAGAAACAACAATAACAGTGACATAACTGAAGGGGGTTCTCTACGCTACTTTCAACATGTACATACTGAAACGTACCAACTGATGTGCTCTTGATGCGGCAGTGATCGATCATGGGTGAACAGGCCTCTGATATCTCCAATGCATAATGCCGATGGTGTGGCACCGATGAGGTAATATCCGGTGAAAACTGAAACACAACCATTTATTTTTTCATGACATCTATCATAAAACTTGCATCTGAAGATCATGTGGGTTTGCAATGGCAAAACACTATTACAGTGGAACCTCCCTTATAAGACTCCCTCCCACATAAGACCTACTTCTGCGAGACATTGCTCTTCTTTTAAGTATCAAAATTACCTCCCTTATAAGACCTCATTTTGGATGATTTTTGAAGGTTTTATAAGGGAGGTTCCACTGGATAACCAAAGCTATGGCAATTACTTTGTAACTATTACTCAAAAAGCAAGCTTGTTTGTTGAAGCTGTTCCAAGTCTTTAACTCTTCTAGCGCCATGTATTTTGTTGACGTTCTTGGTTGTCTATTGCATCTCAACTGACAAGAGAGGAGTAACAATTTTTTAGAGTGTGCACATTTTGCTTTAACAGTAGAAACAATCCAAGAAGAAACAATCCATTAAGGTCTAAAAATAAACACATGGCAGGGTACTTGGCAGTGAATGTCTTTGCATTTGGTGGGAGTGTAGAGTGACACTTGGACGAATGCATTCGCTACATTCGCTACAAGAGTTTAAAAAAATGCAATAAAAGTTATCAATCAACAGTTTTGACTTACTGCAATTTTGAGTGGAGTTAATACTTGAAAAATGAAATGAAATGCTATGAAAACCGACAGTGGAAAGAAACAAAATGCTATGAAAACTTTACAGTAGAAACCTTTGTGATGTAACACTAACAGGCACAAACAATGGCAGAAGACTTTACCAATGTACACACAAGTAAAAATTTTAAGTTCATGGGAACGTTTTTTTAAACTTAGGGCTTTAATGTTTGAATCAAGTCCAGACGGAGTGAAGGAATACCTTTATAGTGACGTAACCAATGTAGGCCGACTTGGCTCCCTCAGAGAAGACCACGGTGGACTCATTGTCTCTCTCGATGATCACCTTGTCCACCACATCACCAGGGGCTGCAAAAACACACATTACATTAAACCACATGCAAAACATTGATATTAAAAGCTGTAATTCATTATGGATGAAGAACTTGCAACAAGAGAGCTTTTCTGAGCACTGACTGACAATACACTCTTCACTTAGTAATAATCTATTTCTGATTTCTTAATACCATGTTTCCTTACTAAAATTCCAATTATTTTGCCTTCATCTTGTATGCTGCAGGCTTTATGATTTTTAAAATTTATATTAATAAAAAAACCAATTCTTTAATGCTTATTCTTATATCCCTAAGCGCTTGATGATTATGATAATTTTTTAAAAAGGAAAACAAGGTTGAAAATGAAAGCCAGAAGGTACAAGAAATGCTTAAATAAATTTTAAATTGTGGTAATTGGAAGGCCAGTTGATCAGATTTCAGCCAAAAGACGCGTAAATAGTGACACAGAAAAAGGAAAAGAAACACACGCAACCCCAACCCCCTTTCCCAAGTTCTACAAGGCTCTGACTTTCCAAGTATTGTTGAAATATTGTTGCTTTCCCATAGCTGAACAATCAACTGCAAAGTCCTCACCAGCACCGATAATAGAGATGTTCATGTCAATCAGTAGGAACTCTCCAAAATAGGTCCCTTCATGCAAAAACAGCAGTATATCCTCTCCTTCCAGGTTCTCCAGGTGACTGTAGGCAGATTCTATGCTGTCAAAACACTGAAACAACAAACATTAAATCACAGGTCAAATCAACACGTTTCTTCTTTTTCATGGCAATGACTTTCATGGAAAACAAATGCTTCAACAGACAAGTTCCTTTGTAAGCTAAAGGTCACGCAGTAACTGTTTTACATCAGAATTGCATTATGGAAATGGCTGGGGGGGTTTTTACTGAAAAAAACATATGATACGAAAATATGATACGAAAATAGATAAGGGGGACAATGAATGATGGAAATCTACAATGCAAAAAACAATATATAATAAAGACCGAAAAGCATGCAAACAAATGAATTAACTTACCATGATGTTTCTGCCTTTTAATTTTTTCCCTTTGGAATCTGATGACTCAAACCGCTTTTTCGGGTCTTTCCATACATGGTAGCCTCGATGCTGAAAAGAAGACAGATAATGATAGCCGTTTACCCTTTAAAGAAAATTTCAGCAGCATTCATGGTACAAGGTCTTTCAATTTCTGAATTAAGAAAAAAAAATCAGACTTATCTACAACTTCATTACAATGTTGTTACACATCTGCATCTATGCAGAGGTTCAGATTGTCAGCGAGCCGGGGTCACCGACCCATACTGATGGTGATTTGACCCCTCATTTTGTGCAGCAAGGGGTCATCTGACCTATGAACTCTGCAATAACATTTAACTGTAATACTACACTGACATATTATTGGCCCGTTATTTTGGAAATTGATCCATCATTTTCTGACCCATGAAGTTTGAGAACAATGCAAAGCTCTGTCTATGGAACAATTGTTTCAAGATATAGCAGATTAACCTCTTCGCTGACGCCTACTACTTGCGCATGCGCCACCGGCTTGCCACGCAATTTTTAACCGTGGCAATATCGCTACTTAGCGGCGACGTATATATACGTCGGTGGCAATTACTGAAGCGCTATAGAGAACGCATATACTTCGTGGGCAGCGAAGAGGTTAATAAAAGCCAAAAAGAAAAGAAAAACGTCAAAATGTACCATGGGGAACATCTTAAATGTAATCAGGTAAATAAAAAATATATAGTAACAATTGAGTTTTATTTGCTATCACTAGAACACACAGTAGAAGACTTCACATTTTCATACTGCTCAGACTGTTACTGACTGGTTTGATTTGACAAAGAAGAATTATGATGCTTTTTATTTGCAGATATAGAAAGATTATGCTGACTGAAACTAGAAATTGCAGCTGAAAACTGCATCAAATGCATGCTGCTTGCAGCCTCACTGACAACAAGAACTGAAAAAAAGATACTTCAGGGTTGTTTCTCCAGGCATGGGAATTGTCAGAGACAAAAAAACTCTGAACTCCGGGTGTGGATGCTGGCCCGGTGCCTAAGGCCCCCCCCCCTACCCCCCCCCCCCCCCCCCCCCCCCCCCCCCCCCCCCATTTTTACAGCGTTAAAATATCGTATTATAAAAAAAATTGAAGTATTTAGTAACTAAAACTTTGACCTAAAAAAAATGTCTGCGAATTCGCGGACAATTCCCATGCCTGTTCTGTCAAAGAAAACACATTTCTGATGAGCTTCGTAGAGGTTGACAAGGCAGGAGATAGCTAACAAGGAAGCAGAGACAGACAGACAGACAGCAGTAAGAGAAAGGGAAAGGGGGACAGACCAGCTGTTTGAAGCACTCCTTCCAAGGGTTGGGCAGGTCACAGTCATCTGGTTGAACAAACGTGAACTCGTGTTGGGCAGGATGCAGCAGTGGCTGTGTGTACTGGAACACTTCTTTGACCAGGTTTTTCCTGCAACATATTCAATCAATGCAATTTATTCCATCATTAGTTAAGTCTTCACTGTTACAAATATATCTTCAAGTTTCTGAAAGCTCTGTTCAAAACCTAACATTATATATAATTCAATACATGTCTTTCCAAACACAATAACTAATACAAAGCTAATTCTTTTGCTAAGAGTGATTCAGAGTCTATACGCTTAGCTCGTTTATAAGCAAACAGAAACTTTTGATAGCAACAAACTGATGCTATAAAAATACATAATTCTGAACTATTTAACACACACACACCAATGCATAAAATCATATACACAAAGTTACCAGAAGTACAAAAGGGAAAAAAGTTTAAAAAGTGACTATATCCACATTTATAAGGGAGATAAAAAGAGCAAGGCAGGTTGCTTTTTCAATCAATAGATTAAAAAGAGAAAATATGGATCTTGCTGAAAAAGTTGTCAAATGATTTCTTTGAAAACCAATTTCTTTTTGTATTTATCACAATCATTACCACAGAAATTCAGAAATAAACAGGAGTCTTGAGAGACATGCATTTCAAGAACAAGTGCAACCAAGTTGATACCTAAATTACAAACATTCATCATGTTTTCTTTAAATAAGATTCAATATAAAATGTAGCAGAAATGCACAGTCCAATCCACTGACCATAGTTCTGTGTCATTGGCCAGGTTGTTGAACCTCCTGCACACCTGTGCAGCACGGGACAAGTCATTCTCTTGCAGGTAAGAGAAGATTTTGAGCATCACCTCGTCAGGCAGCTCTTCTTGCAGATATTTAGCACCAATCCTCCCTGAAACCAGGCCAACTGGATTACAACCTTCCAGCTTATTTTCAAAATAACAAAACTGCAACTGAACAAGAACAGTGTTGAACAAGATACGAAAAGAAAGGTGCCTGGGAAGGATGTTTTACAGAATTGGCTGCTAAAGTTGGTTGATGTTTCCTTTGCAAATGACTTGTGAACACAATTCAAAGTTAAACTCGAAGGTCAGTGAGAGGGGGTAGGGTGGGTGGGTGATGGGAATATAATACTCTTTCTTCCCCAGAACCATCCGTGACTGGAATTCCCTACCACCAGAAACCGTCCAGCCCCCCACGCTCAGCTCCTTCACCTCGAAGGTGCTGAAGCTTCCCACATAAAAACTCACTACACTCTTTTCTCTTTTTTTTCGTGTGGGGCTGGGTGTTCTTGGACTAGCCAGGGGTGCTCGGCCGTGCATGGCCTCTTATCTATCTAGTTTTTGGGGGGTTTTCCCCCGCGCTGCATAATTCTTTGAACCCCAGTACATGTCAGTAATGGCCGGTTACGGCAGGTGGACATTATTGATAGAAGAGTAGTGTGCAGTAATGGGAAGGCAAAAATGATTAGTTCATTAGATGGAATGTGAAGAGACAGAACCATCAAAAGGATGATGGTGGTCGTCACCTGCAACAAGAAGAAGACCAAGGGAAGAAAGGGGAGAATGGGGTGAGCTGTTGGGTCAGTGGTAATAATGGCATAAGAGAAAAGGAAAAAAAGGGGAGGGTGATGACCAAATGTATAGTTTATGTAGACTCATAGTGTCCAGTAAGCAGATTCTCCATGAATTTCTCATACTGGATCTCTTTGTCACCATTATGCTAGAGCCAGAAGGCTGCCAATCTGATGTGCAAATGATTTGTTAACTCTATCACAACTTCTCTCCTTGAGTTAAACTTTGAACAGTGTTCATAAGTCAACTGCAAAGGAAATATCAACCACTTTTTTGCAGTAACTTCTCTAAAGACAATTTGTTTGCGTGTATATGAATTGACAATCATTATTCATATAAAAATTGTGGACCCTCCAACAATTTTGATACCTGAAACTAAACTGTACTAAGAATGTAAAAACTAAATAAGTTATTATACCTAAGTTTTTAAAGCTGAATCGACAGATTGTGCATATTCTTCATAGTTCAGGACAACAAAACAATAAATAAAGGCTCTATGTTAAATATTACCTATGGGCTGCAAAACTGGATTCATATCAGCAGGAGTTCTCCTCCGCTTTCTACAAGGACTGGCGGCCACTGAGGCACCCAAGCGTTGTTGCATGGCATCATCCGCACTAGCTGTTCGCCTGCGGGTTGTCTGTCGTAGATTGTACCCTTCTTGTACATCTCCCATGCCCATGCTATCATCACTTTCGTCTTCAACAGATGTGTCTGAAAAAAAGGTAATATAAAAGACTCCCATCATAATTTTGTTTAAATGCATAGAAGAATAAAATACTGTGATATTCCTTAATGTTTATTAATTTACCACTAATACCAGTCTCCACTTAAACCACCTTTATATTAATTTAACCAACTTCCATATTATGTAACCAATTGTGCATGGCACACTAATACCAGTCTCCACTTAAACAACCTTTATATTAATTTAACCAACTTCCATATTATGTAACCAATTGTGCATGGCATATTACATACACAGCAAACAAATTCTAAGCAGGCCAATTGTAAAAAAAACACCTCAATATGTTCACTTGAACTTTGAAGTTGAAGCCAAAATTGTAAACTGCATCAGACTTTTTGCCACTGCACATTAAAAATTAACAATGCTTAAAAAAGTAAAATCCAATAAGGATTTCACCTGGAGTGTCATCCTCAGGAGGCACACATGTTTTTGTCACCAGGTTGTGTTCGAAATGAAAAAATTCATACTAAAGTTTTCACTAATTTCAGTCAGATTCAAATCACATGTCTGATGTCTGAACACGAGTTCATGACATTTTCAGAGCTTAATTTTGTCAGGGGACCCCCCATCAATGACCCAATTTCACCCTCATTTTATGCAGCCAGTGGTCATAATACTTACATGACCTATTAAGTCTAAAAACAATCTTTTTTAAACTGACAAATTACTGGCCCCTTATTTTGGAAAAATGACCCCTCATTCTCTATAATCAGGGGTCACATGACCCATGAACTGAAGTTAGAAAACAATCTGAAGGTCTGCACTTTCTCCTGAAATGGTTACTCCAAATTAAGGTTGGTTCCGCCATTTCAGGAACAAAAAAAAAAAAATTCTGCTTCAGAGTGTTTAATTTTTACAATGGATCCTCATTATTAAGATGTGACCCCAAAAATTGTGACTGATTTTTTCCCCTTTCATATCCCAATTACTGAGTGTGAACGTCCCTCTATTTAAATTAAGACCTTTTGGGGCTGATTTTTGAAGGTCTTAACAGGGAGGTTCCACTGTACAAAAAAGTGTCACATCAGTTACAATTTCGTATACCAAAGTTTCATTTCTGAAATAAAAATTGTTAAAAAATGTTTATATCATGGCTGATGTTGTTGTTGTTGACGGGGTACCCTGGCGAAAAGACTCCAGGGATAATCCCAACAGCCGAAGCACTTGAACACTATGGTACAAACTAGGGATGAGAACATTACGTGCGTGACCGGTTTTGATTACCCCAGCCATACTCCGTTTTCGGGGGATTTGGGAGACTGATGAGGTTATGCTAGGAGCTTGTCATGGCTAAAGATAGTCCCTGCATAACTGTGCATAGGCATAGCATAACATTTTGATTTAAGCCTTGGTGTTCTAACACATGTCAATTGGTCTGACATAGCCTTAAGCCAAGGTGGATGGCTGATAATCTTAGCACTTCTTCTTACAACTTAGTTTAAGGTAAAAAAACCAAAACAAAGTTCAACACTTAAACGTTGTAACTTGTCTAAATTATGGGAATGCAGAAGAAGAAGTCTAAATTATTACATTAAAAAAGTTTGAACAAACATGTAACTGACATGGCACCCCAACTTACAAAGCACAATACATTTAAAATTCAATTAGCATCATAAAAAAAAAAAGCATGCCCACAACAAAACTGCAGAACAAGGACAAGAACTGATCTGGTTTCTATTGGCAGACTTGTTCAAAGAGCAAATGTGTATGATGCGGAAGCCTGGCATCCATCATGCATCAGTAAGTGTCTGGTGTACAACTATAAATGTGCATCAAACGAGATGTCCTGTATTTGACATTACAAAAATGAACAATTACTACTACTACTGTACTAGGATTAGGAGGCTGAGTGACTCTTTAAGGTACAATTATCTTTAATTTTTTTTAAGTATTTCTTTCTTTTTAAGGGAAAAAGTAGAAGCTGTCTTTGGAGAGGAGTAAAGAGAGCTACTCAGCTAGGAATGCAAACATTAGGCCTAAGGGAGAAGGGTGTAAGAATCTCAGGTGAGAATCTCATAAATTAATTTTGTTTTGAAGGGCTGTTGGGTTGGTTACAAAAGTGTGCTTGCTTGTGTGTGCTTAGTTTCAAGTGTTTCATTTGACGGCACATACTGATTCACTGAATTACTTCTCAACAAAATACTCTTCTGTCTTCAAGTTCAACATATGCTCTCAGTGTTTCAATATTTTGTTCACTCATGAAAATGTCACTGTCACACTCACAGTCCCTGAACTTTACAGAGTGGCATCATGTTGGTGTCTCGCTGAATGGGCGCTGGCTGGCCAGGTCACTCAAATTAGAATACGGTTTGCTTTTGTTTTGTTTTTAAGATGTGCTCTTCGTAAGTTCGTCGATATGCCACAGAGTGGTGATTTCGACTACAACAAGACCAGATGCCAAGTCAAAACAGGCTTCTTTTGGAAGACCATGCTCTCAGAGTTAGGATTAGGATTAGGAAATAGGGACAAAATAATATATCCGTTAGGCTTTCAAAGTCCCATCTTTGTGTTTTGGGTTTTATTTTTACATACTCAAGGTATATCGCACACTCAGGTTTTTGCAATGAATTATTTTAAATCATCGTATTCGTACATTATAAAATTGTAATTGGTCGAGCTGATTTTTAAAGCTGTTAGTATCACTACTATAAGGTGCTCTCTTAATGTTAGTTGGTAGTTGATTCCATAATTAAAGGTGCAACTCTGTTGGTAAAAGAATATTTTCTTGTGTTAGTTTTACAATATTCAATAAATACTTTATCAGTGCTATTTCTTGTTGTCATAATTTGTTAGTTTGAAAAATTATGTTGCATTTATTTTAAATCATCAATATTATTAAATATTTTATAACTTTGTATTAGATCTCCTATTCTTCTTGCTTTCAAACTTGGAAGATTTAGGCATTCAATTCTCTATTAGTCTATACGAAAAGTTATTAAAACCATCGGCAAAGGTAAAGATGTGCCACCCCCCCTATATTTCTCGGTTAATTGTATTTTTCCGTGATTGCCTTTCTTACCATACATAAAGCTGTATTTTAGGAACATTTTTAGCTAATACACTTTTTGGAATACTAACCCTATCCCTAACCCTAACCCTACCCCCCACCCTATAAGACGGAAAAACGCAACGAACCACAACTGTGACAAATCGCGGTGTACTGCAGTACATAGTGGGGGGTAGGGTTAGGTTTAGGGCTAGGGTTAGGGTTAGGGTTAGTATTCCAAAAAGGTAATTAGGTGAAAATGTTCCTAAAATACAGCTTTATATATGGTAAGAAAGGCAAACACGGAGAAATACAATTAACTGAGAAATGCAGGGGGGGGTGGCACATCTTGACCTTTACCAAACCATCAATTAATTTAGTTGCCTTTCTTTGCACCTTCTGTATTAATGCTGACTGTCTTTCAATTTGGGATACCAAATAACATTACCATAATTATTCTATATGTGGTCTAACCTTGTATAAATGCAGGAAAGTATCCTGATCTAAGTATGAAAAAGTTCTTTTAATAATAGTTTTAATACCAAGCATTTTATTAGATTTCTTAATAGCATCATGAATATGGTTACAATACAAGATCCTTTTCTTCTGTGCACTATGATATAACATAACTGATACCATCTTTACTCATACTCATAGTGTAATTATTACAAAATACAAGTTAGTTACCACGCAAAATTCGCCATATCCAGTCCTTGCAATGTTTCAAATCAGCTCTCAAGACCCACCTATTCAAGCTACATCAGAACCTTTAGGCCACATTGCTTCTCAATTCTATTCTCACACACACCTTACCCTACCCTACAATGTTAGTTTCACTGTGTGTTGACTGCAATGTCTACGTCAGCTTTGTTGCGAGAGTCACAGTCAGAGAGAGAGAGAGAGAGAGAGAGAGAGAGAGAGAGAGAGAGAGAGAGAGAGAGAGAGAGAGAGAGAGAGAGAGAGAGAGAGAGAGAGAGAGAGAGAGAGAGAGAGAGAGAGAGAGAGAGAGAGAGAGAAAGAGAGTTGATGCTTTATTCCACTGATTGTATTATGTATTGTGTTCTTGGGTGGGGCGAGTGGTGGTGATGGTAATGGTGTGTGTGTGTGTGTGTGTGCATGAATGTGGGGGGGGGGGGGGGTGCGCGTGTGTGTGTGTGCATACGTGCGTGTATGTGTCTGTGTGTGTGCATGCCTATTTCAGTATTTGCATGTGTGTGAGCGATTACTTGTTTTGTTTTTGTTGAATTTCTTGCTTTTTTTTTTTTTGGTTAAGCGCATAGAGCTCCACATTTGGTGGAGGAGTGCGCTATATAAATTATTCACTATTATTATTATTCTTACTGTTGCCCTGATGTAAAACTTACTGGTTGAGTTAGAATCAGCCGTCTATGCTCCATTCGATATTAACACAATAAAATTTTACATAATTATAACACAGAATAAGAGTTTTATGCATAAAAAAAAGTTGTAATAATTATGATTACTTATAATTTAATCGTCGTTTTTATTGACATTTGACTGATTTGTTCATTGTTGAGGAGACTCAATCATGAATATTTGTTGTTTAAGCAGCAACAAATGAGCTTGACTACAAACTGTTGATTGCTCTTAATGCTTGCAAACATGAAACTTAAGCATATTAGCAACAATAATGAATAAACTTTACACAAATTATCTTTTCACTAATTTTTAGCCACTGCCAATTGACATTTTTTGGGGGCCGACTGCCTTTCATAATTTACATGACTTACCTCGGGATCGTCTTATCCGTTGCGTTAGACGAGTCATCGGTCTTTTCCTGAGGTTCCTCGCTTTCATTGTTGTAGAACGAGTTGTTCTTGTGGACATACTGACACGGACAAAACTGACTGCGGGTTTGCAAAAAGCTAATTTTCATGAAGAAAGGAGCTAGACACCCGCAGCCATTTTGTAAGAAATCTCCACGAAGTGAAGCCACCAGCGAATAAGAGAACACAGACGGGTCACGTGTGCATATCAACCAATAGAATTTTTGTTGCCAAAAAGAATCCGACTGCATTCCGGAAAATGGCGACTGTGACAACAAGAGCAATGTGTTTTGCATAAAACTAGGATTGCAGTTTTATTTTCAGTTTGATTTTTTACTAAAAACAGTGGATCACAACAAACTGTAATGGCTACAGGACTCGGTTTTAGACTTACAGGCTTAGGTTATTCACACCTCGTAAGGAATCTCACGAAAATGGAACAAAACTTGCTAAAGAAGGTACTACAAAGTAACAAACAGAAAGGACAAAGCCAAGGCAAATGTGCACTACTTACCACACCCCTCACCCGCCCACGTGATTAGTTCTGTTTTCCTATCATAACATTAATCAAATCTATCCAAACCCTATCTCTTACCAGAGTATGGCAAAATGCTGCATCTGTCGATTTTTTTTTAATGAGCAAATTTAGTAGTGCTTGTGGAGGAGGGGGTGGGGTGGGGGTTAACGTAAGGTGTGTGTGTATTGTGATCAGGGGTGTAAAATGCACAATCAACAGTTTACACAATTCTATATATAAAGAAGTTGGTCACCACCACAGAAGAAGGGAAGGGAAGAAGGATCAGGTTGGTTATTATCATGATACAGAAAGAACTAGAAATACATTGGGACAATACTATCCTGGCCAGAGTTTATGTCCTCCCAGTATATTAATTATTATAGCGAACACTAACCAATGTATTTGCAAACCTCAGTACTTGCCTGTGTAACTCTTCTACCCCCATCCTCCACTTTCCCTGAGCTTACACTACTCCAACTTCCCCTGTCTTGTCAAAGAGACAATTGTCCTGAATACGTTTTTGTCAAATATCTGGAGTTGTTTCCCTTTGACCATTTGACAACATTCAAATGTTAGTGCTTGAACAAAAACATCCCCCAAAGACCCCTTCAATGTCAAGGTCAGCACAGTTATAATTTTGTTTACAGAACCCTCCCTGCACTATGATACACCACCACTCAAAATTTGAAGCAATTCTGTTCACTGGTTCATGAGATACAGCTCGGAAGTGAAATATATAGCCCAAAGAAGGAAATTTCGGTTTTCAAAGTCAAACTTCAAGGTCAAGGTCAGCACAGTCATGAATATTGAAAGGAACCTTCCTTTTCAAGATATCTACCCCTCTGCCAAATTTAATAACAATCTGTTCAGTAGTTTTTAAGATAATCGATGCACATACAGACACACACACACACACACACACACACACACACACACACACACACACACACAGACCCGTCACAATACCCCATCCTCTGGCCGGGCAATGATGGGATTTTGAAAGCCAAGAACACAAGGGTGGGGCAGCTTAACTATGCACAAATAATAATTAAAAAATTACTTTGGATAATTTGGTATGTTCTAGATCTAACCTGGAAATGAAAGTGATGTGCATAAAGCATAATTTAAAATGAAAACTGCACTCTTTAGATAACTTGACTCACATTCATCAGATGATTGTGATGGGCGTGACCAGAGGTGTAAAATCTGCAGACTCTGAAATAAAACAGAATGTGAGGGTAAATTTGAAGGCAGAGGCATAATATCAGCCTTTGGGTCAGTTTGTAAGGCTTCAAGTCCTGGATCTAAACAACCAATGCCTCCTTCCCTCCTTCCTCCCAATCTCCACATTGCCTTACTCACCCTTCAGTTCAGCCATTCCTCAGCCGTCACCACCCTCCCACTGTCACAACCCTACCCACTTAATCACACTCCCTTTCCTTCACTCCCCTGACCCCATTTTTACTTCATACTATGTTTGCCTTACCATAATATCATGACTTCCAATTCCAATCATCTGGGAGCTATTACAGTAAAAATCGCTTAAGTCAAAATTGAAGAGACTGAAATTTTATTTTGAGATAGCCAATATTTTGAGTTAAAAAGACTTTTCAACATAGAGATTATTATACTGGGACCCAAAAATAATTGTGAGTTATCCGGTGTTTTTGAGTTACGGTGGAGAACTGATAACTCAAAAACACTGGATAACTCACAATAATTTTTGGGTCCCGGTATAAAACTATAATAATCTCTTTGATCTCTATGTTGAAAAGTCTTTTAAACTCAAAATATTGGCTATCTCAAAATAAAATTTCAGTCCCTTAATTTTGACTCAAGCGATTTTTACTGTATCTCACTATCTGTTTTTGAGTTATCAGTTCTCTACTGTATCTGTAGACTGTTTCTGCTGAACTGGACCTTCCAGTTTCTTGAGAGACACATCAAAACCATCCAATTCCAAAGGATGATGGTGGCTGCTTACTGAAAGAAGAAGATGAGGGTTGTAAAGTTTTGAAAACTAGCCTCCTCCTGTGGGGATATGGGTGGTTGGTGGTGGTGGTGGGGGGGGGGGGGGGGGGTCTCTTGTATAAATAGTTCCCCCACTTTCTGGAAGTTCTGTGATTGTAACTTCCTCTATTCTGCCACTCTGTTTGACTCTGCCTTTCCCCCTTTGCTTACTGTCATAGATCTACTATCTTTCTGCCTTACTGGTCCATTCGCCTGCCTTTTTTCAAGAAACACTTTAAAAAAGATTTCCTTCAGCTGAAGTCGGACTTGCTGGGCCTATTTCTTAAAAAACCCCCAACTGAAACAGACTGCAATGTCACTGGAACATACAACAAACAAACAAGCACACAAGTGTGATTGTGAAGTGACGCTATTTTACTCACAAGAGACACAAACAAACCTATTTCTTAGTTAGGCGCAAAAACGGCAGCATAACGCATCTGTGCTCATAATTGACAGGAAAGTGTCTGAGCGATCGAAGAAGAAGGAGAAAACTAGCCTTGGTTAGCCTTTGATAAGGTGGGGTTTGGAGGTGGTATTAGTAGTCAAAGTCCATATTTTAATGCCACAGATCAAGATCAAGATCGATAAAAAAAATTATGTGAAGGGTCACAAGGCAAGCAAGGCACTGTGTCACACCTCATGTTTGAATGGTCACTTCTTTCAAATCATTGATGTCACACTTGAGTGCCTTTGTCAAGATACCACTGATAATATTATATGCAAAGTAAATGTGTGGATTTTTTAAAATGCCTTTCTGACACAACTTTATTTCAACTTTTATTTTATGGTTTCCTTTCAGCCATTATTTTGGCACAAGGATTTAACATTTTGAAATTGAATTTTTGTTCAGTATCTTCAAATATATTGAAAAGTACCATTGGATTGAATCAATTCTTGTTTTTGTTTTCTTACAGATTTTTGAGGAAACCGATGAAGATGGAAAGGGTTTCTTGACTCGAACAGACTTGAAAATTGCTGTAATTTCCTTGCTGGGATATAAGCCATCTAAGGTTTGTATACCTATACGTTATTTGGTGTTTGATTCTTTCACATCATTTGTATAGCATTTACTCCTTTGTTGTCTATTGGCCACTGCAAAGAACACCTTTTGCAAGAGTGAATGCCCTTGCTCCGGGTGGGTGGGGGAAGATGGTTGAGTACTGACCAAACAAGGGAATAACTCACCAATAACCCTATTTGAGGCCACTTAATGGCTGCCTTTTGCAAGAGTGAATGCCCTTTTGGATACTAATAAACAAGAGCTTAACTCTTGCCATCAAGGGCGTTAATAACCCTACTTGCAGTCGTCAATATAGACCTTTGCAACTAGGGTTATTAACGCCCTTGACAGTGAGAGTAATTGCTCTTGCTGGTCAGTACTGACAAGGGCATTCACTCTTGCGAAAGGCAGCCATTTAGTGGCATCAAATAGGGGTTATTGGCGAGAGTTACCCCCCTGTCTGGTCAGTACTGAACCATCTTCCCCCACCCTCCAAGGGCATTCACTCTTGCAAAAGGTGTTCGTTGCAGACCCCAATATGTACCATATTTTTCAGACTACACTCCCAAAATTATGCACAAAATTCAGATTTTGTAATTAAATTTTCTTAATATATGATCAATCATATCATAAGGCGCAGGGGTCTCAGTCTGGGGGAAAAGTATTGCCTTATAGTCAGAAAAATACGGTATATGGCTCTTTCTTTTATGGCCATGTTTATGAATATCCTACCTTAGTCCTTCAGTACAAGTTTTAGTAAGTCTTTGCTTTAAAAAAAAAAAGAGGCCAATTGCAATATGTCTGTGTGCGTGTGTCTGTGCGTGTGTGTTCCTCTGTGCAGTATGAAGCAAATCAAATGCTGGACAAATACGGACACTTATTAGAAGATGGAACTTTGGGTAAGTCAATTAACAGGCTATAAATCAAATGTACAAACACTGTATATAATTTGCAAGTTAGTTGCTGGACTGTGAAATATGCAGACACAAACTGTTTTCTTTCAGCAGTGTTTAATTAATCTCTTGAGTAAGATAACTTCAGCTCACTCTTCTGTTTTAACCCTTGTCCCAGTTCATGCATTTTCACTGTCAGTCTTTTGCTGTAGTGTTGTTATATTTGTCAACAAATTTCTTTAAATGGCTCACAAGGACAGTTATTTAGAATCAGTATTACTGCAATGTGTGCAGGAAGGTGAATAACCGTTATCAATTTTAAGAACGTCAGCAGGTCACTTTATAAACTTTTTAACATTTTGTTGTTAACTGAATATTTGCTGTGCATAAAGAAGAAACAAAATCTGCATGTTAGCAAAGATTTTCAATAGATGTTAATTGCAGCTGGCATGAACTCAGATGTTCAGGAACATATATATGTTTTGTTGTTGTTGTTTGTATTCTTCTCAAACATTGGTGTTCTCCTTATGAAAATATATAAATCTCAAATTAGTTATGTTAAGTTTATGAGTTAAGTGTCATAGCTTAATATGTAAAAGTTCCCTTTAAAAGTATATTGTTTCTAGAAGATTGATAATTAAAATAATCTTTTTAACCAGTATTAGGACAACTGTCTCAAACACACTGAAGATAAATAATTTAATTTATTATTATTTAACAGTCTTAGTCCCTGAAAGCTTTCCGTCTATATCTCTGTCTTTCTTTGTCTGTCTATGTATCTGTCTATGTCTCTCTGTGTGTCTCTTTCAATTCTGTATTCATACTTTCCATTTACAGTGAACAAGTTTTCATATAATTTTTACATGACACTCTTTCACACATGCAGATAGGCAGTAATTGTCAGAGATCTCTTGATGTGACTTTGCATGCAGCAGTCTGGGAACTCAGTACATACCGGTAGTTTGTTTCCAGTCCATTTTACTAGCACTGCATGCATGGCAATAAATTGCATTTTTCCCCCCAGCTTTGAATCTGGGCGAGTTCATTGAAGCCATGACACCCAAGCTGATCAACAGGGATGAGGACGACGAAATCCGACAGACCTTCATGGCTTTTGACACACACTGTAAGTGAACAACTGAATATGTGGACGAGGCATGCCTTTTGATTCTCACTATAAGTGGGCAGCTGAATAGATGTGAGAGTGTGTGCGCTGGTCTGTAACTTTTATGGTTGTTTCTTATATTTCTTTCTTTTTCATTTTTTTTCTTTTCAGTTTCAGGTGGGTTTTTTTATCTTGATATTTTTTTCATGACAACTTACTGTGATTGTAAACATTTTTTTTTTAAACTTTGACTTTTTTGTCACTAAAGAGTCAATATTTTGTGTAGTCGTTAGCAGTGTGCGATTGTGACCTCTAAAATCACACATGAAGCAAATGCTATTCTAAACCTGGGCTGGTCTTTGAATGGGGATGCTTTGCCCAGGCTACATCTCTGTTCCCTTGGCCAGGGGAACTTTTAGAATTGGCATTGGGATTGTACATAAAGGCTTACTAGTCAAGGGTGCAACACTAAGAGCCAAGGCAAAGAAGATACATCATGCTTGTTATTGTGCAATACTGGATTGCTTTTAAGTGTTAGATGCTATTTGGGTGTTTTTTGTGGGAAAAACTAGTATTTGGTATAAGACAGGAAGACTTGTGAACTTAGGTAAAAGTATGCGAAAGCCCAATCTAAATCAATATGAAGAATTTCGCAAATTTACTGACTTCCAATCTTCAGTAAATTTGAGGAAACATGCATGCAAAATTCAGGACATTTGCCAATTTCCTGAAATTGGTAGGAAATTAGCAATATCCCTGAGTGAAACAGTAACTTTGCAAATATCCTGAAAATTTCAGGAAATTTGCAAATTTTCTAGTTTTGTAAATTTACTGTAACATGTGTAAGAGAGAGAGACGATGTTGTTGTTGTGCAGGCAAAGGGTTCCTGACTGTTGATGACCTGAAGAAAGTGTTCTTTCAGCTTGCTCCCCACATGGGACAGCACCGCGTCGAAGCCATTTTCAAGTCAGTGGACAAGTTTGCTCCCTTGATCTCTTTTTTCAGCTCCCTTGATCTCTTTTTTCAAAGTTTGGGACATAAGTATTGCAGTGCTAACATTATTTAAAGACCCAGTGACGCACCACGATTAAGTCCCTTGGTTTTTTCTGGGTTGCTGTGACCCACATACAAATTTCCCCAACTTCAAATTGAGGCTGCTCTTTAAACATGTTTTGGTTTGAATTTGGGGCCATTTATATGGGAGTCAGACTTGGTCAAAACAAGATTTCTTTCCATTTATAAGAGGGAAAACACGGCAAACACGTGATTTTGACGTGATCTGGTGGATCTTTAAAATAGGGGTATGTGCATGCATGCACAATACACACACACACTAGCAAAAAGCCACTTATTTCTTTTAGCACATTTAAACAGAGCTCAAGTCATGGTCAAGAATGTTGCTCGAGTTCGAAGTTTATAAACAGAAGTATAAAGGTTGTTTTTTTAGGTTGTTTTTAATTGTTAAAGGTAGTTAGTGCATTAGTATGGTGTTTTCAGCTGCACAAACTGTCTTCTGTTGATATGAATTTCAGCATTATTCAATTTCTCTTTTTTTCTCTTTTTTGTTCTTGTACTGAACGGTGTGTTTTTGTTTTGTGTTTTTGCCAGGGAGCTTGACCGTGATGGGGATGGAAGAGTCAGCTACAGGGACTTTGATTTCATGATGAAGTTTGATCCTCTCAGTTGACCTCCACAAAGCATTGGTCAACCATCCGTAGTTCATCTACCATGTCTGCTTACAAGTCTACTGTGATATTAAAAGCTGTGTACTAGAAACAGCTTTATGTGTTATCTGAACTGAAATTTCCAATTTTTGATTGAAATTTTGAGATTTCCATTAGTATTTTGTTAGAAAAAAAGGAATATTTATGTAACATTTCTTATATGTCGTGAGCAAATGATGAATGCATGCTTAAGAATGGTGTATTTTTACCTAATGTGATTGCATCTCGATGAATGTAAAATGAAGATCTGTTTAATGTCCTCCGGTCTGGGACAGACACATATGGGACATTAGTAGATATAAAGATGGTGGGAATGATCCTGGAGGCAATGCCCAGAGGCAGTGATGTTTCACTGACACTGAAAAGTGTAGCACTTTTTCTCTTCTTTCTTCAGTGGCCGATCACTGCTGTCAGGGGCAATAACACTGGGTTGTTTGTTGTTGTCGTACCCTGACTTAAAGATTCCCGGGATCATCCCAACAGCTTAAGCACTTGAACACTATGGTACAAATGCACCAGATACGGATGAGAGCATTACGTGTGTGACCGTTTTTGATTACCCCGCCACATGGGCAGCCACACTCCCACTTCGGAGGACTTTCGAGGATTTTGGACTGATGGTGTTATTGCTAGGAGCTTGCCATGGCTAAAGACAATCCTTGCAACTATGCAGAACATAACAACATTTTGATGTAACCTTGGTGTTCTTGCTTATGTTAATGAGGCTTTATACTGAAAATTCTCTGCCCCTGTCTTGTGCCCTGAGATGCGAACGCCACCTACTTAAGATTATCTCCCTTGCCTGTCATGAAGTAGTAGTATATAGCCACAGAAAATTATCTGCCCCTGACTTACCGCTGGGTGGCATGAGCTGTTTGGGCCAAAAATGGTAAAGGTAAAGATGTGCCACCCCCCTACATTTCTCAGTTAATTGTATTTGTCCGTTTTTGCCTTTCTTACCATACATAAAGCTGTATTTTAGGAACATTTTTAGCTAATAACCTTTTTGGAATACTAACCCTATCCCTAACCATAGCCCTAACCCTACCCCCCACTATGTACTGCAGTACACCGCGATTTGTCACAGTTGTGGTTTGTTGCGTTTTTCCGTCTTATAGGGTGGGGGGTAGGGTTAGGCTTAGGGCTAGGGTTTGTATTCCAAAAAGGTTATTAGCTAAAAATGTTCCTAAAATACAGCTTTATGTATGGTAAGAAAGGCAAAAAAGGAAAAATACAATTAACCGAGAAATGTAGGGGGGGGGGTGGCACATCTTGACCTTTACCCCAAAAATTATTGCCCTTCTTGTGTCGGCAAGAAGTAGTATAGTGCCCCATTAACACTCACTTTGCTCAGTTTTCCTTCAGTGAAAGAATGGCCGCCTGAGTTTAGACCAAATCGTTTGCACGAAATGTCCACAATACAAGCCTTTTTATTTTATTTTTTTTATTTACTATTTAGTAAGAGTTTCGCTCACAACAAAGGAAATAGCTCCAATTTTTGTTTTACTACACTACAAAGAACAAAAAGCTTCAACCACAATGAGTGGCCTCCACCCACCCCATCCAAAATGGCTTCTCTCTCCGGCAACTCCGCCAAGGAGGAATCGCCATTTTGACGGTTTGTTTTCTAGGAAACCAGAGCAAAGTGAGTGTTCCGATCCTTGAAAAGGCTGTCTTTCTGGTGATCTCGACGTGTTTCTTGCAAAAACTCATCCATCAGGGTCCACCTTTAAGCCAAGGCGAATAACACTGAGTGGCTTTCTTTGGGGCAAACTTTGCACATAGTGACTACGTCTCTTGAATAAACATTGCATATTTATTGTGTGAAAGATAAACTATTTTATATTAATATTGAAGCCAAGGACCCATATTCTCAATTTTAATTAAACACTTTGTACTTCTATAGGATAACATATCTTCATGGGTGACATGAATGTGGAATTTCCCCCCGGTGGGCTTCCACCTATCATGGTGGGGGTGGGGGGGCTTACGGAGAGAAGCCCAGCAGCCTCCTAAAGTCCAACCACACGTCCTCATCGTAGGAGGCGGACAACGGCTTAGGCTGGCTTGTGTGGTTAGGGCCCTCCCGTGGGGATACCGGGGGGTCTTTCAGCAGAAATAGTTCTCCCTTCTTCTGGAAGTTCTATGCTAGTAACTTCCCCTACTCTGTCACTCTCTTTGACTCTGCCTTTTCTCTTCTTTTTGCTTTCTGGCGTCTACTTTTGTCTGCCTTATTGGTCCATTCACCTGCATTTTTTTTATAAAACCCTCCCACGTTTTTCCTTTTTACAATTTATGACATGCCAGTTGTTTTTTTATTGTACACTGGCGTCCACGCGTGATAATTGCGCACTTGAGTGAGCACTTGTTGTCCATTCTGCAGTGCATATTTGCTTATATAGCCTTTTTTATGTATTTTAGCTTACTAGTATGTATTTGTTATCCTTTTTTACTGTTTTTTTTAACCTGGATCCGATAAATAGAGTAGAGTGGCTCAACGTTTCCAGCACTGTGTGGACTTATGTGCTATAGGGTGCAATGATGGAGGTGTCATGTTATGAATTGTACTGTATGTTTTGTTGTTTTCAGGTTGTTGAACGTTGGTAAGATACATTGATGAGTGTTTTGTACTAAGTGGTCAAAACGTTACGCGGTGACAGTCCTGAGATGACCATAGCTGTTGACGGGACTATAATGGGGGAAAAAAAAGAGAGAAAAAAAGAATGTGGAATAAAAGTAATTTACTATGGCATTAAACTATAATGTTTACATGGATGAAAAGTTGAACACCAAGCCTTGTAGCCTACTATCTTCTTGCACTGACCACATACTGTCTTCATCTCCCAAAGTAGTTAATTATTATTTGTTTGATGATGTCTAGTGTTTCCTCCAGATTTTTGTCATTCCAATTCAGGAATTTTGCTAGGTTACTTTGTCCCTTTACTGCTGCTAACTAGGATATTGGCATAACACGATGATTGATTTTTAAACACCAGATTTATTTGGCAACATCCCTGACACTGCCTTAGTCACCAGCTGGGCTATCAACAACATAAGCTGGCAAACTTGTAGTTTAGACCCCCCTATTCACATTTTTGCGTTGAAAATTTTAACTTATTATTTGTTTTCTTACCATGGCTTAAAGACTCCAGGGATCATCTCAACAGCCAAAGCACTTGAACACTATGGCACAAGTGCACCAGCTAGGGATGAGAATATTACGTGTGTGACCGTTTTTGATTACCCCGCCATGTGGGCAGCCACACTCCGACTTTGGAGGAGAACATTTTCACTGAGATGCAACATTCTGCCATTCTCAGGAAAGGGACATAGTTAGGATCAGCCTTGGTTTATTGTCCTGAAACTGAAGGAACCAGACTTTGAGCTTGAGAGTCATAAACATGAGGGGGGTGCCTAAAATACAAATTTGCCCATAAGTTGACTAAAATACAGATTGGTTGCTGATTTGTCACCATGAAGTTTGACTCAGACTTTTTTGGTTCACAGTTGCATATGTTGTGAACCATAAAGGAGGTATTTTTACATTGGTCATTGACTTTTTTGGTGTCACAGTTGCATGATTAAAGGAGGTATTTTTACATTGGTCATTGACTTTTTTGGTGTCACAGTTGCATGATGTTGTGAACCATAAAGGAGGTATTTTTACATTGGTCATTGACTTTTTTGGTGTCACAGTTGCATGATGTTGTGAACCATAAAGGAGGTATTTTTACATTGGTCATTGACTTTTTTGGTGTCACAGTTGCATGATGTTGTGAACCATAAAGGAGGTATTTTTACATTGGTCATTGACTTTTTTGGTGTCTTAGTTGCATGTTGCAGACCATGTTGTTGTCGTACCCTAGCTTAAAGACTCCAGGGATCACCCCAACAGCCGAAGCACTTGAACACTATGGTACAAGTGCACCAGCTAGGGATGAGAACATTACATGTGTGACCGTTTTTGATTACCCTGCCACATGGGCAGCCACACTTAGACTTCAGAGGATTTGGACTGATGATCTTATTGCTAGGAGATTGTCATGGCTAAAGACAATCCCCGCATAAATATGCAGAACATAACATTTTGATGTACCCTTGGTGTTCTAGCTTATGTCAATTGGTCTGACACAGTCTCATGCCAAGGTGGTTGCAGACCATAAGGTAGTTATTTCTACTTTGACTTTTTTGGTATCATAGTTGCATGATGTTGCAGAGCATAAGGGAGATATTTCTACAATCACAATAATTATTTAAAAAAATGTAATATAAGAAATATAATGGCAGAAAAAAATGAAATCAGTCCAAGGCTATTGTCAGTTCTTTAAATCCTCCATTAAAAAGCTAAATCTTAACAGTGAAAATGGTGAACAACCAAGGAAGTGTTCTGTTTAATATTGTCTTCTTCTTCATCAATCGCTGATATAAACGTAGATGTGTCATCTTGTCGTTACTTCCATCAAAGCCCTATAGCACCTACCGCCTAGCTCTGCGCTGATAAAAGGTACAGGAGCATATACCCCTATCCCAACACAGAGCGCGACAACCAAGACAGATAGAAATTAAGTTTCTTGGATTGTTCCTCTGTGCCTTTCATACACACAGAGCTAGGTGATACATACCATAGATGGCTTTGATGAGATTTGTGTGCATTATAAAAAGGAAATTATCCAGTTATCCACCTTTGCTTATTTGATTATCTTCTCGACAAGTCATGTTGTTTAAGCATCCGAGGTGGCTGTAACGGCTACATCTCTCAACATGTTCCAGTCGAGAGTCAACTAATCTATCTAGTTTTTCTTGTTTTTGTTTTTTAATAAACTAGGTGTTCCTGTCAGACGTGGCATCACGTTGGGGATCCACAGGGAGACCTGACTGGCTGGGTCACTAAATTAGCTTAGGGTGTTTTTATTTTTATTGTCTGACCTGGAACCTTGACCCATACTGTGCCAATGAATCAAAGTGTTGATTGTGGGCGCTCATCTGGAAGAAGAAAAGGAGAAGCGTTCTGAATTGCTGTGGATATTTATGGTTTGTTTTAATGCATTTTTCATTCAAATTGATTCATGGTGTGATGAGCTTTTCAAAGGTTTGTATGTTAACATTTCAAAGGCAGCAGTAAACAATCAAGAACAACAAATTATTTTTATGCTGTTTGTTTGGTTTATTTGCACTTCTTAAAAAATAAAAAGTAAGTTTTTCATTTATATCTACTTACTATTCTCTCTCTCTCTCTCTCTCTCCCCTCTCTCTTTCTTTCTCTCCCTCTCTGTTTTTCTCTCTATCTCTGAAGCAGACTGCTATGAACTTCACATCAGGCCCATGGCCTAATCAATTTAATTCTAGGAATAAGTCCTCTCTCTCTCTCTCTCTCTCTCTCTCTCTCTCTCTCTCTCTCTCTCTCTCTGTGTTTTTCTCTTTGTCTCTTAAACAGACTGCTATGAACAATATTTGTTTATTATGAAGTTCATTTTAATTATGGGATTAAGTCTCTCTCTCTCTCTCTCTCTCTCTCTCTCTCTCTCTCTCTCTCTCTCTCTCTCTCTCTCTCTCTCTCTCTCTCTCTCTCTCTCGTCTCTGTGTGTGTGTGTGTATACAAATGCACCCACCACTCAAAGAAAGAGCATAGGACCACCGCTTTCTGTTGAGTTTTTTGTTTGTATGTTTGTATGCTTTAGAGCTCACAGTCTGTACAAGACACGGTGTCCAACAGCCTTCCATCAAAACAAGTTTTGACAAAGACTTGTGCCACCGGCGTTAATCCCACACTACTGTACGGGGATGTTAGTTTGTTTCACCCACTTCACTTACTCTGCTTAGCCTGAGGCTGGGCTCAGGCCTGTACAGTAGTTTTAGGCCTACTATAAACCTTTACCTACTGACTGCTCAGTCCTAAAACCTTGAGTCAACACAGACACTTGACCTAATTGGACCCACTTTCAGCCCGTCAGGATATTGAAGGCGGAGCAAGTTTCGACAAGATGACAGATGCTGTTCACTTAAAACCAATAATGGCATGAATGCTGTAAAGAACAACAGTAGAAATTGCGGTCTTTTTTATGGCTATAGAGGGAAGATATAGGGGGGGGGGGGGGGTATGAAAAGGTTTGTTATTGATGTGTACTATAATGTTGATAGATAAAATTTAAGGGACATTTTCAGCTTATTTGAAGGATACAACCCAGCCACACAAAAAGTAGTAGAAAATATATAATCATTTTTTTTCTATAAAAAAAAAAGGCGTTAATGGTTTCTTGTGAACAAATAAAAAATTTGTTGACGATTATTGTTTGTTTGTCGACGATTATTGTTCGTTTGCTTGCATGTTTGTTTCTATGTTTTCTTTACTAAGAAAAGTTTATCGAAAACATGGACTCTTTTTATGCAAAGTATTGAAAGATTAACCCCTTGACTGCCACCAACGTATCACGTACCGACCTGATGAAGACTGACATCACTGATGATTTCATCAGATGAAGAGGAATAACCCCGATATGCTGGCTTTTGCTCTAACACAATCAAGAGAGTTATATCCCCAGACCATTTTGCCAGATTGGCTCTATCAGTTGTCTTTTTCATGGCATGATTTGCCCAATGATCTTTTCTGTGGCAGTCAAGGGGTTAAGGGTATTCCCTTAACAATATCCTTCCAAAATTTTGATGTTATCCCAATGGCCATTCCGAATTCTTAAGGACTTTTAAATTTGAATGGAAACAAATATGCATTTGCTTGTACATCTGTATATCACTGAAACTATTATCCCGCATATATACTGGAAAACGTTTTGCAATATGAACTCAATGTATAATTCATTGACCTATGGGGTTCCAAAGGGCCCAGGCAAATGTTTTTGGCCACTCAGCAGACTTGGCGTTGGTGGGGAGAGGGAGGGGGGGGAGGAGATAAGATGAACAATGGCCCAGACTCTTGTACAGAGAGGCCACATTGATAATATAGTTAACACAATATTCATAGATTTTCTAATTTTATGTCAGTAATGCACATTAGCGCACAGACACAGCTGTTATCCCCAATTTGTTTCCATGCTTCCCTTCCCTTTACCATTATGCTTAATAACGTTATCAGCCTGCATGCACTACAGGTGCACACAGTTGGTATGATATAGTCGTTTGTCATTGCACACACACACACTCTCTCTCTCTCTCTCTATCTCTCTCTCTCTCTCTCTCTCACTCTCTCTCAGATCTCTCTCTCTCTCTCTCTCTCTCTCTCTCTCTCTCTCTCTCTCTCAGATCTCTCTCTCTCTCTCTCTCTCTCTCTCTCTCTCTCTCTCTCTCTCTCTCTCTCTCTCTCTCAATATAACATTCGTATTCGTAATCGTATTCTCTCTCTCTCTTGCTGAGTAATTTATTTGTATAATTATAGGGGCTTAATGTCTGACTTGTAGACAGGCACTGTGCCACAATCTAAAAAAGAACCAATTCAAGTGTGCTCTACAAAAATGGGCAGAGGCCTGAATTAATTAAAAACATGATTATTTTACTTCATTTCTCTCTCTGATGAACGTGAAGATTCTCTCTCTCTCTCTCTCTCTCTCTCTCTCTCTCTCTCTCTCTCTCTCTCTCTCTCTCTCTCTCTCTCTCTCTCTCTCTCTCTCTCTCTCTCTCTCTCTCTCTCTCTCTCTCTCTCTCTCTCTCTCTCTCTCTCTCTCTCTCTCTCTCTCTCTCTCTCTCTCTCTCTCTCTCTCTCTCTCTCTCTCTCTCTCCTCTCTCTCTCTCTCTCTCTCTCTCTCTCTCTCTCTCTCTCTCTCTCTCTCTCTCTCTCTCTCTCTCTCTCTCTCTCTCTCTCTCTCTCTCTCTCTCTCTCTCTCTCTCTTCCCTTCATTGGGCGTCCTTCATTGGGCGTCTTATCTCTTCCCATGTCTATCTCTGTGCAACGGTTCATAAAATTTGATAGATGAACAGCAGAGGAGGGTTGGATACTGTGTGGAGAAGCGCGCGCGTGTGTGTGTGTTACAGTACGGGCCAACGAGGAAGAAAAATAATAGCTGTCAGAAACTAAAGGAGAAGAGAGGGTCAATGAAAATAATAGAGGAAGTGACTAGCATGAAAATCGTCACAAAAATGAACCGTTTCCATATGAAATGGTATGAGGTAATGTGATTTTTAAAAATCCGATTTCAAACAATTTTTAGAGCTTTAAATGTAAACATGGAAGGAAGATTACTTTTTTTTAGTTTCATCCGATTTTATGATAGTTTTGGGGGGACTTTAAAACATTTTTAAATATGGTAGGAAGATTTTCTTCCGCTTATTCATCTTATCTTTTCATAACTTTTCTTATTTTTCTTCCCCTTTTTTCTTCTGTGCATGGTGCTTTACAAATAACTAAATGCTGTAACATTCTTGCTTGTCACAGTATCTTCCCTTCGAAATTTAATACGACCATGCATCACACACACACACACACACACACACACACCTACCTAACCAAGTCTACATCGTTTGTAAAAGATGAGTTTTCAAGTGTGTGATTTACAAATAAATAAATGTTGCCATTCTCTTGCTTGCACCACCCCTTCAAAACACGATCATTACATTACACACAACTAGCCTACATCGTTTGTAAAAAGTGATATTTCAAGTGCTGGCTGAGAGAACGTCTAGTCTGTGGAATCAAGGTAATTTGTTCCCCACATAGCTGGAGCTTGAAACGAAAACAAGAAGAAAGGTCTTGCACCGAAAGTTTTGTTTTGACATACGATAGATGCAGGAGGAAGAGCAGGTGTCACTCCAGTGATGGAGGCGTGTAAAAGGTGCATGAATTAGGTAGGTAGAGACAAAACCGGAGATGACGACGAAAGAAAATGTGGAAATAGTAAGTTCTTCTTCTGGTTAAGTTGTAGGCCTATCCCATGAAA
Organism: Phymorhynchus buccinoides; assembly: GCA_017654935.2. Taxonomy (NCBI): domain Eukaryota; kingdom Metazoa; phylum Mollusca; class Gastropoda; order Neogastropoda; family Raphitomidae; genus Phymorhynchus; species Phymorhynchus buccinoides. The sequence goes on from CM065688.1 coordinate 39,910,091, forward strand.
TTCTCACATTGAAAATGTTAGGCCAAACTGAGAAACAACATCTGCCATTCTTATCTCGGGAAATAGGGACAGGGCTAGGATCCGCTTAGTGTTATCAAAGAGCCTCGGTAGAAGTGTTAATGTCATGAAACTGAAAGAACCAGACTTTGAGATGGAGAGTCGCAAACATGAGGGGGACGGTTTGGGGGACAACTTTGCCCTTCTTTCTTTCTTCATCGCGTAATCTTTTATTTTTATTTTCTATCTGAGTGTTTGTCTGTCTGGTTTTCTTTCTTTCATTTTCATTAGGCCCTACAGTCTTCCTTTCTTTCGTTTATTCTCTCTCTCTCTCTCTCTCTCTCTCTCTCTCTCTCTCTCTCTCTCTCTCTCTCTCTCTCTCTCTCTCTCTCTCTCTCTCTCTCTCTCTCTCTCATTTGTTAAAATAAACCAGTTAATGTGACAATGACAATAAAAGACTGTCAAAGAGTACACTCTTTGCTTTGGTCTATTATAGATATTCGTTGGTGAATTTTGTTCTCAGGGATACGCCTCTTCCGTTATTTTTCTCTCGTTTGGACCAGGGAATCGGATCCTTTATTCTGAGTCCCTGCTTGAACACAGATATTTTGGTGAAAGTCGTTAACACACATCAATCATTGAAAACTAACAACACATTTTACTCTTTCACTATTAACACAAATCACTCATTGAAAACTAACAACACAGTTTACTATTTCACTATTAACAACACAGTTTACTATTTCATTATTAACACTCACTAACAACAATCATTGAAAACTAACAACACATTTTACTCTTTCACTATTAACCCAAATCACTCATTGAAAACTAACAACACAGTTTACTCTTTCACTACTAACACAAATCACTCATTGAAAACTAACAACACGGTTTATTCTTTCATTATTAACACAAATCATTGCCAACTAACAACTGGGCAATAACTATAAAGATAGTGGGACGATCCTGGAAGTACTACAATACCAGGAAAGTCCCGACGTTTTGAATAATCAAGATATGCTTAAGTTACTTTGACCCAGGTGAAAGACTGGTTCGTCTGGGACCTTTAGTAGTTGGGCTATCATTGTATTGGAACACCATCACAAGGACTAGTCTTTGTCTCACCATTAAGGCTAGTCTGTGGTTTTATAAGGAAATGCACGTAATCGCTCTTAAATGGAAACTTGGTTTGCGTGAGAAAGTGACCCCCAGTTGCGATTCCAACTCATATTACGTAAAATGGAATGACGCCTTGAAAACAACTTTTGTTGATGATTTAGATGTTGAAACAATTACATCAATAGAGTCAGCACTTGATGATTTGCTACTAAATCCAGAGATTATTACTTTAAATATTGTTGATGATATAGTTGGCAGAGTTAATGAGATTTTACTTAAAAGTGCAAATACACTAGATATGCTGAAAAAGAAAAAGAACAGTGCTAACCAGCCTAAAAAGAAAACAAACAATAAACCATGGTTTAACGTAGACTGTAAGGTTAAAAGAAAGAATTATTCACGTTGTAGGAGAAGAAGTCTACTTATGAAAAATGATTTGTTTTTCAAGGCAGAAAGAGACCATGCTGCTAAGGCATATAAGAAAACGGTAAGAAAGCAAGAGAGAAAATATAATCAAGAAATGGCAAAACAATTGTGACAATTGCAGTCAAAAGATCCAAAGGCTTATTGGAACATTTTAAACCGAAAAAAGAGAAAACCTAATCCTAAGCAACCCAGTTGCCAAGCTTTTTTTTATCTATTTAAAAATATGAATATAGTAGGCGAAGATGAAGCTGATCAAGCTTTTGGTAATGACTTTAATAATGATAACGCGAATGCCTTTTTGGATAATGTAATTACTGAAAATGAGATTATACATTGCATAAATAAGCTAAAGAATAATAAGGCCTGTGGACTAGATAATATTATAAATGAATTCCTGCAATATTCAGCAGTAAAAATGCTTAGTTTGTATGTTAAATTATTTAACCTTGTGCTAATTACTGGTAAAGTACCGTCTGACTGGGTAATTGGAGTTATACATCCTATATTTAAAAATAAAGGATGCCCTGCAGATTCCACTAACTATCGAGGTATAACTATATTGTCATGCTTTGGAAAATTGTTTACAAGTATCCTGAATGAACGTTTAAATGTGTTCATTGAAACATTTGGTTTGATTGGTATGGAACAAGCTGGTTTTAGAAGTAACTTTTCAACACTCGACCATTTGTTTACTCTATATGGCGTGATTGATATTTTGCTGTTTAAGAAAAAACGATTATATTGTGCATTTTTAGACTACAAAAAGGCATTTGATAAAGTAAAGAGGTCGTTTCTGTGGCAGAAACTGATAAATAGTGGCATTAACGGCAAACTATTAAGAGTAATACAAAATATGTACTCTCAAGCTAAATCGTGTGTAGCTGTTAATGGGGAATTTTCTGATTATTTTTCGTTAGATGTCGGTGTGAGACAAGGAGAGAATTTATCACCTGTAATGTTTCCATGTTTTTGAATGATATGAAAGAGTTTTTGTCTGTGATATGACTGGCCTTGTTACTGTTGCAAGGGAAGCAAATGAAGCAGGCATCAGTGAATCTGAAGTAGACATTTTGTTAAAATTGTTTTTATTACTGTATGCAGACGACACTGTCATTTTTTCTGAAACTTCAGCTGGATTGCAGAAAGGTCTTGATGGTATCAAACAGTATTGTGAAAAATGGAAATTGAAATTAAATGCTAAAAAATATTGTTATTTTTTCTAAGGGTAAGGTTAGACGTTTTCCTGACTTCTTTATAGGAACAGAAAAGATAGAGGTAGTTCATGATTTCTTGTACTTAGGATTAAAGCTTAACTATAATAACCGATTTAATGTTGCACAACGTGACCTGTTTGATCGAGCTTCCCGAGCAATGTTTGCTTTGTTGACAAAAGCTAAGTTATTGAAGCTTCCTGCAGACCTAATGATTGATCTATTTGATAAAACTGTACTTCCAATTCTTACATACGGATGTGAAATTTGGGGGTTTGACATGAATGATATTATTCAAAGACTGCAACTAAAATTTTATAAGTTGGTTTTGAAGGTGCGACAATCGACTCCTTCTTTCATGATATTTGGAGAGACAGGAAAATATCCCGTATCAGTCACTGTTAAATCCAGAATGTTATCATTTTGGTTTAACCTAGTAACACACCATCACAGTGCAAGTGAAAAGCTATCATTTATTGTGTATAAAACCCTTTTGAGAATGTATGATTTAAATGTACACGAAAATAAATATATCAAATACATTCATACATTATTAAACAAAATTGGTTTAAGTAGTTTTTGGTTGAATCAAAATTTGCTTGATGTACATCCATTATGGTTCAAAGAGAAAGTGAAGAGATGTCTTAAAGATAGCTTCTTACAAACCTGGTATATGCATGTTGATAATGATGAATTATATATGAATTATAGAATGTTTAAACCATCATTTGGTGTTGATCCCTACTATTTAGTCCTTCCACAGAATTATGTGATTACCATTCTAAAATTTAGAACAACCAATAGTAATTTGCCAGTAAATAAACTGCGCTACGATAATATACCCAGAAGTGAAAGAAATTGCGAAAAGTGTAACGTACATGATGTGGCAGATGAGTTCCATTATTTGTTTGTCTGTCCCTTCTTTAATACTGAAAGAAATAGATACCTTCCACGGTACTTTTTTGTGCGACCAAATGCGTATAAATGTAATGCTTTGTTTTCCTCGAAAAATAAGAAACTCTTGATTAAACTTAAGCACTTTGTTACAGTTATAAACAGTTCTTTTCGATGATGTGTATGGACAAAATGTCACATGTTCTGTTTTTTGTAATATGGTATAGGTATATTTGTCCTAGTTATCTACTTGTTGTTTTCATAATATAGACATCACTCTGTTTTGATGTTCGATTGTTTAACTATGTGTGTACTTTGTTTTATATTTCTGTGCCCCAAGTGGGTATGAAATAAAACATTTGCCTTGCCTTGCCTTGCGAAGAAAAGCGAAGCAAGAATATTATATTGAACAAAAATTCCATCTTTTGTGTATTAATAAAAATGTGAACAAGCCTTGGGTGAATTGTAACCCCTGCTCCATCCTTGCCCCGTTTTTTATCCCTGACTTATCTTCCTTTATAAATAAACTAACTTAATTAACTAAGGTTTGGGTGTGTTTTTTGTGTGTGTTTTTCCTTTCACATGACTTTTCTCTCTCACTACAACAAAATACATAACAAATAAATCATCACTTCACATTACTTTTCTTTCTCCCATGCACATATGCATATAATAATTTATCTATAGCCTACCACAGACATGTTTCGGTCCACTGTCTAGACTATCCTTTCTTTTCACACACTCTCTCACATTTTAGTTTAAGAGAACTGTTAAGATGGACAGTTCGAATTGCACATAAGCATATAATAATTTATCTATAGCTACCACAGACATGTTTCGGTCCAGTGTCTAGACTATCGTTTTTTTCACACACTCTCTCACATTTTAGTTTAAGTGAACTGTTAAGATGGACATTTCCAATGAACGTTTAGTGTTAATGGGATTATATAGTTAATATATAGTTGAAGTTTGTTCCAAACTTAGATCATATGCCATTGCAAAATTCTGACGCCAGCGTTTTCTCATAGGATAATAGACCTACTGGTCATTCTGTCTTCCTTCTATCGGTACTACTGAAGTGAGTAATTGGTCAGCTGTATTGTGGTGGTGCGTGGTCAGTGGGACGTCAGTAATCCGGTTAGCTACGTCAGCTGTGACAAACGGCCAACTGGTGCGTCACATGGGTGATGAATGACAGAGTTGACGGCACGTGCCATAGCGGAACTGACCATAAAAACTACCTTGTGTTGTGGTCCATCACAGAAAGGCCCAAAGTGAATCTCAGTCAGTGAAGGGGCCAAAACATGTGGAAGGTTACTCGCTGATTTTGTTAGCAAATCCTGATGGGTTAAATATCATCAAAATCTGTGCTGCACAAACTTTTTAAGCGCTGAAATCTTCTAAAATACAGCAAAACGGCGATCTGAATAGGCCTAAATAAATTAAGAAACACCCTATTAAACCTAATCAAATGACAATCGAGATTAATTCGCTGTTTTCATGAAATGTCCTTTTGCTGGAACAAAAGCTTTCTGTCACATATTTTAAAAAATTAAAATCTACTGGCTTGCTTTCTTCATACGCATACAAGCTATATAAAAAAAAAAAGAGATGCAAAATCTTACCTCCTGACCTCAACAAAGGTAGGCCTACTAAAGTCTAAATGAGGACAGATTTTTTTAAAAATCAATCAACAGTGAGCTACATACTGCATTGGGAAAAAAACAAACAAACAAAAAACAACACAATCAGGTCTAAGTTTTAGTAATCCCACTCCTGTGCCCCTCTCTCTCTGGATTACTCCTGTGCCCCTCTCTCTCTCTCTCTCTCTCTCTCTCTCTCTCTCTCCAACGTCCACGACTGACCTATTGGCAGTGGAACCTCCCTTATAAGACACCCCCTCCCCTATACGTCTCCCTCCCTACTTCTCTAAGACATTGCCTTTCCTTGTAAGTATTTAAATTACCCCCCTTATACAACTCCCTCCCAACATGGATCCTAGATTTAATGTGTCTTATTTTGGATGATTTTTGGAGGTCTTAAAAGGGAGGTTCCACTGTATACTATATTTTTGAAGACACTTCATACTGGTTTAAACGTTTTTATTGTCTTTACATAACAAACATACATAGCAACAAAACTGAAACAACAACAAGCTAGGCTTATGGCGTGCTCAGTATAAGAAAAAGTGCATATCAGACAATATAGGCGGATTTAAATAACTATATGCTTCAATCAAAATAAACAAATGACACAAAACCGAGTGTCAAGATTGTGACGAGGTAATGGGTTAAAAGGCTAAGTCTCTAGGGAAGACTTTAGATAATTTGCCTTTAGCCCACTTCTCTAGGGTATGGGAGATGAGCAACTTTCCCGGCCCCTTTTCATCTAATAAATTTATATTTGTGCCCGGGTTCTGGCTCGTCAGATGGTTGTAAGAAATACAAGTGGTTGAATTGCTCTAAATGGCAGACAGAGAGAAGTAAGGTTTTACATGAAATTACAAGACTCCCACTCTCATCAGTCTGACCAAAGGGTTCAGGATTATTTGACACTTGTATTTTATTTACTCCCAAAATCTGCATAAGATTATGCAACAATAATAATAAAGCAGCTCAATGGCGCCAAAACAAAATATGAATAAAACACAATGAAATCCGAAAGGATTCACAAGACTTTTGTCTTTCTATAAGGTTCGCCCCATGCCGGAAGGGTTACTAATTATATTCGGTGTCCGTAGGAAAGTTCAAATGATTGGCGCAGTCAGGTAGACTTAGCTGTTTGAAGTTCTGGGCTTGCTCGTCAGGTGAGAGTAGCTCCCAGTCGTTCCTATTACGGCTTCGCGGGATGGCACGGTTCAAGCGTGGTCTCCTCGCGGATTCTGGGTGCGGGTTGTCTTGGCGACGGACCCGTCTTGGTGCTTGGTGGAGTCCGGGATGATCGTCCGGCCCACGATGCCCTGCTGATAATCACAGGAGAAGGTGGATGTAGATCTCTATGGCTTAGAGACAAGGGGCTTCAGTCGGCAGGGAATTAGTGAATCCCAACCGGCTTGAAGGCTTCCCTTGTACAATAGCACTACATGTAGTTAATAAATAAACTGAATTTCAGTTAACAAACTGAGATCAGTAAAACATAAAAGGTGATCAATCCATCATCACTCTCCATCCAACACCTGGAAAGGAATGGTATCATAAAGTGCAAGATTGCGGCCCATAGGTTTCCTACTAAAAATAGACAAAAGGGTTAGTAGGCATAAACTCCGGTTCTGGTACCAAAAGTGTTCAAGTCAAAAACACACACACACAAATAATCAGTGCACATAAATAGAATAGAATGTTTACCACTTCTTTTCTATAACATATCTATCTACTCCTTATTCATCATTGAACATAGGATCTAGATCAAAACTAGAGTCAAACACACAAGATCTCAATCACCTGCCATCAATAATACTTACTAGTGGGCTTATGATGACTGGTTGTGAGTGTTGCTCTAGCTACGTTTCAGCATCTTGTGTGACAACTTTTTCTCACCACTCCAATTATAGCCTTCACTTTCAAACAATGAAAGCCTGCTATTGGTGTATTACAGTCCACACGTCACAAGATTGCTGTTCTAAATGTACCGAACAATCACGCGCCTATTACATCCTTATCACGTGCCGACATTCAAATCTTTCTCGTGCTCAGAAAGGAAGGGGTTGAAAGGGGCCGACTGTGGTGGTCACTTTCTTGTGATGTGACGGTAGAAAGGGGGGGGGGGGGGGGATGAAGGGAGATAACCTCGGTAGATGGTACGTGCTGACCAGGGAGAAAGAGATAACGCCCTTCCGCGGCGTTCGTTTGAAGCAGCGGGGCAATTAACGTGGCGGCTGGACAGAGAAATGTAAAGGCGAGGGGGGGGGGGGGGAGGGGAAGGGGGGGGGGGGGGTGTAGATAAGAAATAAAGAAAGTGGGTCGCGCGGGACACTTACGTCACAGAGGCCCCCCGAAGAAAAGATTCTGGTACCGGAATCTTCCTGTGGAACGCCGACTCCACTTTCGACTTGGGCGACAGGGACAAATTAGTGGGGAGACTGGGTCGGCTGGAATGGTGGAACATCTGGTCGCAACACAGAGTTCAAAGGAGCAGGTGGGTTAGAGATCAGTGGAATGGATTCCGACTGAGGTTGGTGCGGCAATCCTGTGTTGAGTTGTCCCAAGGTTGATTGCAGAATAGCAAACACCTCTTGCCTGAGTTTCCCCTTTAGCCTGGATTCATCATTGCTGATGATGTGGTTTGGTAGGCCGATTCGGGCGAAAATGGCTTTGAGTGCCGCGGCTATCTGGCTAGCATCAAGTGAGGAGATTGGGGCGGCATCGCACTGCATGGTACATATGTCGACCACGGTGACTATATACCGGAATTTCTTCTTCCGTTTAGGTAGAGGCCCGACCAAGTCGACTGCCACTCGCTGAAAGGGAGGGGTAGGTGACGGCTGTACGTGCGGCGGCCTGTCCCGATAGTACCTTCGGTGGGTGTTTGCGGGTACAGTGCTGCCTTTCACCTGAGGTACCTGTGGCGAGTGGTCTTGGGTCGTTAGGCGGACATTCCTTGGGAAGGATTTTCCAAGTTGTGGCGGACTTGGGGACTTGGGACAATCTGGATTGGCTCGCGCGGCAATTTGGTTTGCCGCGTTGAGAGGTTTCTTCCCTGCTGAGGGAGATTTGCTCTTTGGGAAGGAGGGAGGGAGTTGGTTTGTGGTTTGGGGAGAAGGGAATCCTGCTGAAACAATAGCAGGTTGAGAGGGGTGCCCTAAAAACACATACTGTGATCCCAGTATGAGGTCATAGACAGGACTGTCCATGAGCACTGCCTTGATGGGTCCCTTAACATATCTGGTGTCGACATTGATTATGGCGACTGGCAAAGTGGATGGGGGGATTGCAGCATCAGGGCCTTGCAGAGAGATGAAGTCTCCCGTGTATGCTGACGCGGGGACTAAGGATCCGCAGACAATGGCGTCGCATGACAGTCCAGTGTCATAGAGACACTGAACAGGGATGTTGTTGACAGTCGCCTGTCCAACGACTGACGGTGTGCCTGGACACTGTACTGGGGAGGGGTTTGTGCAATTCTGCGAAGTCGAGACGACTTGCATAGTTGCAACATTTTGCCGCTTGTAAGCAAGTTTCCTGCAGTCATCCCGATTGTGGGTGTTCGACTTGCAGTATGAGCAGAATAAGGGTTGTCCCAGTGGTTGTCGTTCATGGGTAGAACTGTTTGACCCACTTTTGGAGTTGGGGTTAAACCTGCTCTGCTGTGAAGCAGTGGACCCAACTACTTGCTGTAGTTTTGGCCTTTTAGGGGCGCTAGGTTCATCATGGGCTAGAGTGTACCTATCACTTAGCTGGATGAGGTCAGCCAGAGTTGTGGCACCTTGTTCGGCAGTAAAGGTGCGTAACTCTGGGGACATGGTTTCGCGCAGTTGCTCGCCAACCATCAGTTCCCGGAGATCCTCATAGGACTCTGATTTGGCAGAAAGGGACACCCATTTAGTCAGATAGTTCCCCAGTCTATCTGAAAATTGGGCATAGGACTCTCCCCTACCTTTTCTGGTTGACCGGAACTTTTTCCGGTAGGCGTCAGCTGTCAACTGGTATCTGTTGAGCAGGGCTTCTTTCAAAGCTGGGTAGTCGGTAATTTGGCTTGACGGAAGTTTGCTGTACACCTCATAAGCCACACCCCTGAGACTTTGGGCAAGCTTGAGGTTGAACTTTTCCGGAGCAAGCTCAAATTCCTGGGCCAGTCTTTCAAATCTATCGAGGAATGCATCGATAGACTCGGTTGCCTCATTGAATGCCTCCAATGTGAAGGTCATGGCTGAGGTATGAATGGGAGGGGGAAAATTTTGAGGGGCAGCAGTCTCAGAGTCTGCTGAGTTTTCAAGCTGCTTCATAGCTAGCTCATGGTCTCGCGCCTTTTCTCGCTCAGTGGCCTCAAGTTCGAGTTCTTTATTTTTGGCATCCTGCACTAGTTGTCTCTGCCTTAACTCATGAGTACGGATTTGCTCTTGAGCGTCGCGAGCTTTATCAGCCTCTTGAGCCTCATGGGCTCTCTGTTTGTCTTTCTCGGCCTCCTCGCGAGCTTTATCAGCCTCTTGAGCCTCATGAGCTCTTTGTTTGTCTTTCTCGGCCTCCTCGCGAGTTTTCTCTTTGTCATATTCAGATATGACAAAATTTGCTAACTCTTGGCCTGACATTCCTAGAGATTCTCCCCATTCTTTAAGTTCCCTCCTAAGTTTAACAATCTCAGCCATGGTTGTAAATACAACTATTCAAAATAAAAACAAAGCTGCTGAGTTGAATGTATCAAACAACACTTAACTATTTCAGCATAAACAGAAATAGCATGCACATCAAAATAAAGTCATAAATAGCATTCAAACAAATCAAATCAAAACACAGTGAACCAAATCACAATAACTTTCCCAGTGGACACAAGATAAGTTTTTGAAAAGGAACTACAGTTTGAATTGAAATTTGTTAGACTTTATGAAAAAAAATATCCCGGACGCGAGCCCCCAATTAGATGTGACGAGGTAATGGGTTAAAAGGCTAAGTCTCTAGGGAAGACTTTAGATAATTTGCCTTTAGCCCACTTCTCTAGGGTATGGGAGATGAGCAACTTTCCCGGCCCCTTTTCATCTAATAAATTTATATTTGTGCCCGGGTTCTGGCTCGTCAGATGGTTGTAAGAAATACAAGTGGTTGAATTGCTCTAAATGGCAGACAGAGAGAAGTAGGGTTTTACATGAAATTACAAGACTCCCACTCTCATCAGTCTGACCAAAGGGTTCAGGATTATTTGACACTTGTATTTTATTTACTCCCAAAATCTGCATAAGATTATGCAACAATAATAATAAAGCAGCTCAATGGCGCCAAAACAAAATATGAATTAAAAACAATGAAATCCGAAAGGATTCACAAGACTTTTGTCTTTCTATAAGGTTCGCCCCATGCCGGAAGGGTTACTAATTATCTTCGGTGTCCGTAGGAAAGTTCAAATGATTGGCGCAGTCAGGTAGACTTAGCTGTTTGAAGTTCTGGGCTTGCTCGTCAGGTGAGAGTAGCTCCCAGTCGTTCCTATTACGGCTTCGCGGGATGGCACGGTTCAAGCGTGGTCTCCTCGCGGATTCTGGGTGCAGGTTGTCTTGGCGACGGACCCGTCTTGGTGCTTGGTGGAGTCCGGGGTGATCGTCCGGCCCACGATGCCCTGCTGATAATCACAGGAGAAGGTGGATGTAGATCTCTATGGCTTAGAGACAAGGGGCTTCAGTCGGCAGGGAATTAGTGAATCCCAACCGGCTTGAAGGCTTCCCTTGTACAATAGCACTACATGTAGTTAATAAATAAACTGAATTTCAGTTAACAAACTGAGATCAGTAAAACATAAAAGGTGATCAATCCATCATCACTCTCCATCCAACACCTGGAAAGGAATGGTATCATAAAGTGCAAGATTGCGGCCCATAGGTTTCCTACTAAAAATAGACAAAAGGGTTAGTAGGCATAAACTCCGGTTCTGGTACCAAAAGTGTTCAAGTCAAAAAACACACACACACAAATAATCAGTGCACATAAATAGAATAGAATGTTTACCACTTCTTTTCTATAACATATCTATCTACTCCTTATTCATCATTGAACATAGGATCTAGATCAAAACTAGAGTCAAACACACAAGATCTCAATCACCTGCCATCAATAATACTTACTAGTGGGCTTATGATGACTGGTTGTGAGTGTTGCTCTAGCTACGTTTCAGCATCTTGTGTGACAACTTTTTCTCACCACTCCAATTATAGCCTTCACTTTCAAACAATGAAAGCCTGCTATTGGTGTATTACAGTCCATACGTCACAAGATTGCTGTTCTAAATGTACCGAGCAATCACGCGCCTATTCCATCCTTATCACGTGCCGACATTCAAATCCTTCTCGTGCTCGGAAAGGAAGGGGTTGAAAGGGGCCGACTGTGGTTGTCACTTTCTTGTGATGAGACGGTAGAAAGGGGGGGGGGGGGGGGGGGGGGGGGATGAAGGGAGATAACCTCGGTAGATGGTACGTGCTGACCAGGGAGAAAGAGATAACGCCCTTCCGCGGCGTTCGTTTGAAGCAGCGGGGCAATTAACGTGGCGGCTGGACAGAGAAATGTAAAGGCGAGGGGGGGGGAGGGGAGAAGGGGGGGGGGTGTAGATAAGAAATAAAGAAAGCGGGTCGCGCGGGACACTTACGTCACAAAGATAAAGAAAATAGGGGTAAATCATAGTAGAATCAAGACCCCCTAAACAAAAATAACAACAACAAAAACACACACAAAAAACACATACCCAAAAAACAAACAAAATCAAAATAACATTGATTATTTCAAAGCAGAAAACAATTGCAAATCAAAGATGATGATCTCATATAAAACACGCTAATGCCTTACTTTTTAAGCAACAAAACTTAAACTTACAGACACGAACAAACAGACATAAACATAGAAAGACAGAAAGACACACCAGCAGATATATACACTCAGAGAGGAGAGAGGGGAGAGAGAGAGAGAGAGAGAGAGAGAGAGAGAGAGAGAGAGAGAGAGAGAGAGAGAGAGAGAGAGAGAGAGAGAGAGAGAGAGAGAGAGAGAGAGAGAGAGAGAGCGACGTCCACCTTAATTAGCGACCTTAGCCCTGTGTCAATAGTAAATGATGAAAGCAATCACATCATGCACAACATCACTAAGTCATCAGTTACAGCATACACAATAGCATCAAACACTGTCACTAATTACAAATACACAAAACAGAAAGAAAAGGATACAAACTCTCATATGATAACGGCAAGAAACAGAGGATGAAGAAGACCACATCAACAGATATATTCCAGCAGGCACACAAGCAAACAAAGAAACTGATGAGCAAGCAGACAGGTAAGAAAGAGCAGGTATCTGAGCCATAGTAATAATAGAATTCAACAATCCTTTTCCTGTTACAACCTTTTGCTTTGAGCAATGAAATAGTGCACTATTTTGAAAATTGTTTCATTTTCTGCTATCGATAACGTTTGGTCACCAAAGAGAAGACTGCGGGTGTTGACACTTCATACTATTGTACTTCATTGTGAAGACACTTCATACTATCAAGCCTCTTGCTTAATTTAAGCCATGTGGCTAGAAGGGCAATTAACGTCCCGTCAAGCATGACTTTTGTAATCTCACAATTAATTCACCTGTTGAAAGCCTTGTTACGAAGCTGACTTTTCTGACCTTTCACGAAAGTAGGCACATTTTTGTTTCTTCTGAAATAAAACTCTTAACAGCGTTAAGCGCATTGAGCTTTAATGTAAGGCGCTATGTAAATTTCCTAAATAAATAAATACTGCTTGGGATGTTGTTATTTTTCCGTTCTAGTTATAGAGTAAAAAAACAACAACACTTGCATGATAGGCCTACTGACAAACAAAATAAATGTTGATTTTTTTTGTATGTTGTGTAGAATTAGTAAGAAGACAAAATCAGACAGCGACAATACTGCTTGGGGAGTTAAAAAAATGTGTTCTAGTTATAGAGTAAAAAAAAAAATCCATGATCCTTATAAACAAAATAAAAGTTGATTTTTTAATGTTGTGTAGAATGAGTAAGAAGACAAAATCGAGAGAGAAAAGGAAGAGACAAGCGTCGTCGACGACTGATATGAATAATGCCATTATGAGAACCTACTACTCCTGGCCTACAATTATTAGGAGACATGAGCGTGTTTTTTTTATTTCTTTCTTTATGAAGCGTTTATTTCTTTTAACAAAATCAATTTTGCTTTGTTATTTTCTAATATCCTGTGCCACATTAAAAAAAAACAAGCGCGGATTCGCAATCGTTTGTGGCGTGCGACAATTTTGGACCGACCGACAGTCTGACCGACCGACAGCCAGACCGACAAAGTGAGTTATAGGTTTGTGGCTTGTACAAAAAGGGAAACTATTATGATCGCTTAGTGGCCGAATAAGCTTAGGGACCGACTCACTTGTCCA
>CM065688.1:39926294-39956294 GCA_017654935.2 Phymorhynchus buccinoides
ACATGAACTTGCGCGCGCGCACACACACACACACGCGCGCGCACACACAATGATATACACACACACGCATGCACACACGCACGCACTGACGCACACACGCACTGAGAGTCCTGGTCCAAGATTCTGGAAACTGTCGCGTAGCTGGTAGGCCTATGTGATAATAAACCCGTCTAAACAAGAGACTGAACCCTAATACCCCATGTCTCAGCCAGAACATCAAAACTATATAAAGGGATTGTAGTGGATGTTTCGTGAAAGCCGGAAAAGAAAGAATACATAAACATAAGTTGACCCAAGTCAGGTCAATAATGTTGAACTACACCAGTCCTGTCTCTCAAAGTGGTATTCTGTCCCTCCATCAAAACGTAGTTTAGTTTTAGAAAAAAACGTAGGACAAAGTACAGAATAGAAGGAATTCACGACATGGCAAGGACTGATCAATATAGGTCTTTACCCCAATTAGCGGGGGAAGGGCCTTCTAAAGTATGTAAGCCTATTTTAGGCCGACATGGACTGGCCCCATTGCCAATAATGTGTAGGCCTATGCTTACTTCTGCCAGTCCAAAAATAATTATAAGCCTAGATTTCACGTACGGAGTGGCCACGTATTAAAGGCCTACCATTAATGTTGGTATCACATAGAAAACTGAGTTGTCTGGGGCTGTCTGATTGGACAGTATTTCACAGCGGTGCGGGATGAACTGGTGGCAAATGTCAAATTGAAACCCTTATTCGCATTCCTACGCAAGGGCGGAGCTCCACAGGGCTTTTGTATACTGAATGAAAGAGCATATCCGGGTGTGCATGAAGAAACAAGGGTTTCAACTTGACATTTGCCGTACCGGCATAACGAGCACCTCCGAGCTACGGGGTAAACCTGCGGGAAAGGAAGGTAGTTAATGGGTTTCCTTGTCAACATCCATTTCTTTGAGAGGCTCAAGCGCGTGGCAAGCCGCAGGGTTGTATAAGCAGGTTACAAATACCTTCAATGGCCACTGAGATGGTGAGGGTTCAGAGGGAGAGAGAGAGAGAGGGGGGGGGGGGGGGGGGGGGGGGGGGGGGTGGGGGGGGGGGGGGAGGGTTGGGGGGGGGGGGGGTGGGGGGGGGTGGTGGGGGGGGGGGGGGGGGGGGGGGGGAGGGGGGGGGGGGGGGGGGGGGGGGGGGGGGGAATGAACTATCAGAATGGTGGAAGTAAGCTTAGGGTAGTACTACAGAGGTATTTTATTTCCGTGGGTAGTACCAGAGTACCTTCTTTACACTACACTCTCTGGTAGTACCAACAAAGCCTGGTAGTAGGCCCTACCCTGCGGATGTGGGATCTTGAACTTGAAAGTCTTCTGTTGGGTTTCTTTGGTTGGGAAAATCTAAGATTATTGATTCCACATATCATTTAGCCTAAACCCGGTTTTCACTTTCAATGTGGAGGTTAATTTACAACAACTAACCTACAACAACAGCGAGAAATACACTATTATGACGTCATCACCTGCAACTGAACAAAGGCAACGAAACAAAACTGTCAAATACATTTCGGCGTTTGAGGAACCAGCAACAAATGAGTAAGTTCAGTGAATAATCTTCCAAGAGGGGGCAGCTGCTATTCCGGCGGGTTGGGCTAAAATGTGGAGATGCAATGCCCAGGGTATATCCCCACTCTCTCGGCCAAAGGCCATTTGAAGACAGCTGACGTTGGGGAAGGTCCCCAAAGGCCAAGCAACCCCGTTTCAGTATGCCTATTTGGATGCAGCATTAGAGCCAGTACCCCCCCCCCCCCCCCCCCCCCCCCCCCCTCCCCCCCCCCCCCCCCCCCCCCCCCCCCCCCCCACCCCCCCCCCCCCCCCCCCCCCCCCCCCCCCCACCCCCCCCCCCCCCCCCCCCCCGCCCCCCCCCCCCCCCCCCCCCCCCCCCCCACCCCCCCCCCCCCCCCCCCCCCCCCCCCCCCCCCCCCCCCCCCCCCCCCCCCCCCCCCCCCCCCCCCCCCCCCCCCCCCCCCCCCCCCCCCCCCCCCCCCCCCCCCCCCCCCCCCCCTCCCCCCCCCCCCCCCCCCCCCCCCCCCCCCCCCCCCCCCCCCCCCCCCCCCCCCCCCCCCCCCCCCCCCCCCCCCCCCCCCCCCCCCCCCCCCCCCTTAACTTGAGATCTAGTTTGAGTCATAACGCTACCACGAAAGACTAAGCTGTATCTAGAGTTTCCATTACTAGGCCCTACACGTAGAAAATCATCTGTTGCTCTATTTTACTATTGGCCCCTAACACAGGCTAATGTTAACCAAGGATAGCATGCAGCCATTTCAGCAAGGGCCTGGGTGGGGTTATTGTTTACTGAGGTGACCACCGTCTGTCTCCGGACACCCACATGAGACTATTAATTACCAGCCGCGTACGAAGAGAGCGAAGCTGGTAATGTTTTCAGTGAATTATGTTCCTGACTGACTATCTGACTATAATATTATATCTGGCTATGCTAATTTTTTTAGCACGATAACGGTTGAACGGAGGGACCTAGGACGCTCAAATTTTGCATGTGGATAGATAGGTGGGTGATTGAGGCCAAGTTCCAAGATGAAGGTTACTGGTCAAAGGTCAAGGTCACTGGAGCCGAAAATATATTTTAGCACGTCTACACTTGGGAAGGAGAAAAAAAAGGGCTGTAGGCCTACAGTTCAGGCCTAACCTCAGGCCTAGCCAGGCGTGACCAGACAACGCTGAGTCATGCATTTGTGATACTGTTGACCACCTTGACTCGACGGAGTGAGCGCGGTTGCGTCATACGCCGCTCTTTGTCACATGTTGAGCAGAAAAGGGTTGCGAGGTGAATTTGACGTGCTTACGAAAATCAAGTATAATTTAATGCAACAAAAAGCGCTTTTTCTGAATGTGCCTGTTTCAGTTAGTACATGTACATGCAATAAGCTTTAAATCAACACCAAACACTTTATATCTTATTTAGTTAGAGAGCCCATTTAAAATCCGGTTTTTCCTTTGGAGTGATTCTTGTCGGTTATTTTTTTAATTTTTGTTGTTATAATAAGACTTTGTACAACAAACAGTGCTTATCATAAATATACACGTGATGTACACAAAATAACTTTCACATTGACACCATGCACGTACTTCAAATGTCCTATAATTAAAGTTAGCTCAGTACAATCCGTTAAAATCGGCTTTTTCACACACACACACACACAGGCTTGCATGCAAACTATTTCTTTTTGTCACAAAAATGGCCCAGGGGGGAAAAGTCATGGTAAAAGAAAGGAGAAAGGGTCTGAGGCAGATTAGGCGGTGTGTGTGTGTCGTGTGGGGGGGGGGGGGGGGGGGGGGGGGGGTTGGGGTGGGGGGGGGGGGGCGGGGCGGGGGGAGTCCTGGTTGCACGGACCTCCTTCGCCCCCTCGCACCCCCCCCCCCCCCCCCCCCCCCCCTCCAATCGGATGACTCGAAAAACGAAAAAAAGAAGGAAAAGGCACACGCTCATGAAAAAGAAACAAGATGGCGAAGTATGAAAATGGGGTTTAACGTCCGCTCGGCTGCAAGCAGCACATATGAGACAAACCATCAAACAATCAACATATGATAATTAACCGTTTAAACATGAAATTCCACTTACCAGTAACACCCACATACATATACCCCCCCCCCCCCCCCCCTATAGGGGAAGACGGGGTAAAAAGCGCATGGGTGGGTAAGAAGCCCACCCCAATTATCTCATGAAATGAAGCAAATTTCAGTCTCATTTTGCCCATGAGACGAGCGTTAATGTCTAGCATTCGTCTCATGGGCAAATTTGACTGAAATTTTCTTTATTTCATGAGATAATTGGGGTGGGCTTCTTACCCGCCCATGCGCTTTTTACCCCGTCTTCCACTACACACTTGTTAAGTCTGATAAAAGACACTTGTTAAGTCTGATAAAAGACTGTGTATCACATTGAAATTTGGGTTTGCATGTGGATAAGTAGGTAGTTAGGATATCCAGGCCAATATTGAAGATGAAGGTCGAGTTCTCTGAGGCCGTAAATGCTGCCGCGCGGCTGGTATTCTAGCGTTTTTCACGCTCTAGTTGAGCCATGCTAATTATAGGCCTTATGGCTTGATTAACCCTGAATACTACCACCAAGCATCCTTCTGGACTTACATGATGTCATCCAATGTCCTAATTGACGTGTCGAAACCACTGGTCTGTGATGCCTGTTGAAAAGTTGGGCATACCCACTCTCTCTCGCGCGCGCGCGCACACGCGCACACACACACACACACACACACACCCTATTTGAGGCCACTAAATGGCTGCCTTTCGCAAGAGTGAATTCCCTTTTCAGTACTAACCAACAAGGGATTCACTCTCACTGTCAAGGGCATTAATAACCCTAGTTGCAGAGGCCAATAAGAGGCTACGCCTAATTAGATGTTAAACCAACCATTGAGAGAGAGGCACGCGCCATCATTTGAATCGCTGCTCGCGACAGAGACGGTTCAACCGTTATTTTTTCCCTGTTGTGCGAGACACTGCAAGGCAGAACTTCGCAGCGACTAGTCTAGCAGTCTTGACCCGATCCCTGGGATCGGTTGTTATGTCGTTAACAAACTGAGCGCACTATATGCCTAACCTCAGTCAACATACAAGTAGTAGTAGTCCTAGCAAAGATAGGCAGCAGCAGCAGCAGTAGTAGTAGTAGGAGTAGGCCTAGTAGTAGTAGTAGGCCTAGTAGTAGCAGCAGCAACAGCAGCAGTAGTAGTAGTAGCAGTAGTAGTAATAGCAGCAGCAGCAATAGTATTTGTACAGTAGACCTAGTCAGTAGCTGTAGCAGGAGAGCAGTAGTTTGATGGTACACAAGGAGAGAGGGGAGCTAGGCCTAGGCCTATTGTGCCAATGGGGGGTAGGGGGGGGATTGCTGATATTCGATATTCATAGTACTGACTGCCATAGTCATCGACATACATTTTTTATGTTGTAATCATAAACATGACAACATGCAGTAAAACAAATTAGCGGACAGACCCAAGAAAACAAGGCTATATCATAATATTTTATTTACAAGAAAATAAAGAACACAAACGCCCATTATATTCTAGTTTGCAGCGAATTTTCAAGTGTCTTACACACTTTTCTTCAGGCTTGATAATATTTTATTTAAGACATAGATTTTATGATTTATCCTGTGTAAATTGGCTACTCAACATTATTAGATTTTCAGCATTTTTTTTAGCCGTTACACACACACACACACACACACACACACGTTTCCCATGTTTTTCGTGTGGCTTGACAATGAAAACTTATCGAATCCTGAAACAGACTATAAATCTGTGCTCCCATGATTTTCTTTAGCCAATGAAATACTTCGGCTTTGTCAACTAAAGAGACCAACCAATCGTGGCGCAGCCCGCCAAGCGTCACTCTGCGTACACTAAACAGTGTTTTCTCGTAATATTTTACACAAAGGTAAGAGTATTTTTGATTGCTTTTTATATTATTTGGTATCGATCGATTGCTTAGATGCTATAGAATAGTATGGCAGTGGAACAACTTTTGTTGCAATTATTGTATTTATGTAATAAGCGTAGCGTGGGTTCCCTATCACTGTCCTAGATTTTAGGTGGTGCTTCACTCGCATCACAAACAAGTGGCCGTGCGTTCGGCGTTGTGTAGCCCCCGTGAAGCCCTCTCATAATCTCACTCCATTGTGTTGATGGCTAGGCCTTCTGGGCTGCGCTACGTTGTTAATTTCCCACTGTAAATTGGCGCACTCGATCTACAAAACCCCCAACTAGACTACAATGCTTTTGTTGAGATGAAATAAAAGTGCTACAGCAAGCCATAAACTGAAGTCTGACCCACTTATTCCGCATTGGCTGCAGTTTAGGCCTATCTTCTGCTACTGTATGCCAGTGTGTGGACTAGGCCTAGACCAAGGAATCAGGAGTTGCGTACCCTTGATAAGTTGAACAGTGGGTTGGGCTTTCATTCTGATAACTTTATGTATAGGTTTTGGTCTGTAGGCCTAGGTCTAAGTTTGTATGGCGACATTCTGTTGTCATACATTTTAATATCTTAGAGTAAACTATTTATTAGTATTCTTAATGATGAAAGAAATTTGTTTAAATTGGCTTCTAACAAAAGTAATTGTTATTACATTAATACTATAGTTTTGAAGAAATCACATTTGTCTAAAATGGCTAATCAGCTGAGGTTTACCAGTACTGGCAGTAGTAGTACAGTAGTTTAGAAACAAATAATTTAGAAATTAAATGTGTTTTTTTTTAGAATGGTCAAATTCAACCTATTTTGCACACACAAAAGTACAAAACCCCTCTGTCTTACACATTTTATTTGTCTCTTTGCCAGATTTTCTCTCTGTGTTTTCATCTTGTTATTGATCAACTTGTAGCGGTGCCATTGCCGATGAGGTTTAACCGAGGCGTGGTTACCGCTACACCTATCTGTATTAATAAAAAAAATCGGGACTTTGCTGGTTTCGTACTGCCTCTGGGCATTGCCTCCAGTGTTGTTCCCACCATATTTGTATTTACAAATGTCCCATATGTGTCTGATTCAGACCAAGAGGACGTAAAACACCATTTTCGCGCTCGCGTGTGTTTTCATCTTTCCAAATTTCTGTTTCTGTTGTCTGCACATGAATGTCAGTGTCTTTCTGTCTCTGTCTCTCTGTTACTGTTATGTCTGCTGTTGTTTTACCCAGTTCACTCAGTTTGTCTCTTACTGTCTTAAGACTGTTCTCAGCTACATCCACATTTTTTTGACAGAAAGTACTAAACAGGGGTAGATATGGAACAAGAAATCCAGACATAAATTCAGACAACTTACTACTATCTGCAAAGACAAAAGAGCCCGAGAGAGACAAACAGGCTCTCACACAGAATAGAAAAAAATAAATGTTAAACAATATGAGTGACGTCATGAGAAACACCAAAATTGCTCAGCTGTGAGAAATAATAAATGTTTGAAGCAAAACAAACTAAATATTCATACTGAAATAGCTGTTCCATGTAATTAAATACATGTACATTGATTTCCCTATAATCACAATGTTACTAAAAATAACTTACATATATGAATTATGATTGTTCTTATTTTTATTTAATTTGTGTAATTCTTTTGATTCTAGGTTTCAAGGCTGATACAAGTAACCATGCCATCACCAAAAAAGGTAAAAGAAACAAGGTTTACTGTTAGACTTCACTTGATGCTTTAACTTAAAACGTTAAAATAGATGAATAATTAATGAGAAATATCTGGTTTGATGATAATCTCCAATTTGTTTGTATTTGTATTGATTGGAGTTATTTGGGGAAGTAGGTGGATGCCTCATACCTCCATATGGGGAGATGGATGACCCTGTCCCCTCTACCAGTCTCCCCGTGGGGATACCAGGAGGTCTTTCATAAAAATAGTTCCCCCACCTTCTTGAAGTTCTGTCCTTGTAACTTTCTCTAATCTGCCACTCTCTTTGACTGCCTTTTCCATGGCTTTCTAATACTGTACTGCAAAAAAAAGTACCATTTACTGTCTTTCTGACTTATTGGCCCATTCTCCTTTCTTTAAAAAAAAATCTTACAAATAATTTTTCTCCTTTGATCTCAGAAATCAGAATGTACTGGCTGTACTCAGTGGGGAGACCAGTGAAAACTGAAAACTGGACTCATACGTTCCTTACCCATTATATGGCGTGGGAACGCTGAAGGAGAATAAGGTGTTTTATTGTGATAATTTGCATTTTGGCATATTCTAGTAGTTTTCTGGTTCACATCAATTTTCAAAAACTTTTGGAGCCATATAAAAATTGTGATTGAAGAGTTTGATGAAAAAATGGTAAGTTTAAAAACAAAACAAATAAACCTACCACCCTAGAGCACAGTATAGTACTATTAGTAGGCTATCAGCCGCAATGCATTGCACAAGTTTGAATAAATGCAAATAATTAAACTATCATTACTGTTTCTCAGAAACGCCAAGAGGAGTACCAATCTGAAGGCAGTGTACCAGAATCATGAACAAGACTATAGATCAATGACATCGTTTGAAGAAGCCTTTCCACTCTGACCTTGGTTGTTGTGGGCTTTTGCTTCTATCAGCTGAGTTCTCAGCTGAAGACAGAAAGGGGCAGTAACTCAAACGCAATATTATGCAAGGTTAAAGTCTGTTGCCAAGCTGTTATTTCCCCGGGTGCCAGAATTAGTACTTCAGTTTTCTTGTTCTCAGACAGCAAGAATCAGTACTTCAGTTTTCTTGTTCTCAGAAAGCAAAGTCATTGCTCTTTTTTTACACATACATTATAACTGGAAGGTTAGTTTTCTTGCAAGGGTTTAAATTTTGTTATTGCATTAAATATTGATTACACTGATACTTGTGATATTGAATGATACACCCTCAGCCAAACATAGATTGGCTACTTGTTATTATTTAAATGTAAACTGACTGTTAAGTTTAACATTTCTAAAAAGACATACATGAAAAGTGAAGTTGGAATGATAGAAGAGCTTACTAGTGAGCATTAAGTAATAGTTCCTGAAATGGCTTCAGAAATCAGATTTGAGTGCTTATGTAGTATTCTGTTTTGAACTGTTGTTCAACAGCTTTGAAGTCTGCCATTGTCAGTATTTATTGGCTTATTGCTTTTTCCCAAATCTGAAAAATAAAAGATCTTTGTATATATTTGGCCATGTGGTGTCATCATCTAGACTTTACACATCCTTGTTTTTGAAAGTTTTGATAGATTTTGTTTAAATTGAAAGGCCGAACTTAACATTCTATAAGAAAAGAGGTGAGGATAAGAGTTTTGTAATCTTTTACAGATTTCTGAAAGATCCAAAGATGATTTTCTCATTTTATGTTTTGCTTTCAGACTCGCTCCCGCAGTCGGAGTAGGAGCAGGGGTAGAAGCAGCCCGAAAAAGAAGAGCCGTTCCTCGTCCAGAACACGAACACGAACACCCTCCGCGTCTCCTGCCCGCAAGGCTTCCCCTGCACGCAAAACCAAGGGTGCTGCCACCAGTCAGGAAAAGGCCTCTGTCACTCCTGTGAGGCAGTCCGCCCGCCTTGCAAGCATTGTGGCTCAAGAGGTAGGACTGTGTTGTCCACATTTTCTATTTTTATGTCATACTGTTTAATTATTTAGTAAAATGCAATGGAACCTCGCCTTGCAAGCATTGTGGCTCAAGAGGTAGGACTGTGTTGTCCACATTTTCTATTTTTATGTCATGCTGTTTAATTATTTAGTAAAATACAATGGAACCTCCCTTATAACTTAAGACCACCCCCATTAAAAGACTGCCTCCCTTTTAAGACATGCTTCTCTGACTCTGAGACATTGCCCTTCCTTGTAAGTAGTAAGATTGCCTCCCTTATCAGGGCTCCCAGGGACCCCCATTTGGGGGTCTATGAAGTACGAACATTCTACTGAACCCTCTAAAACTAAAAGAATGTGCAGGGTGTCCCACTTCCAGGGATGCACTAAAACAATTCTTTTTGCCATTCACAGTGCCACTGGGACCCTCTATCCTGCCTCTAGGACCCTCTATGCTATAAGTGAATGAGTCTCTGGGACCCCTTGTTTTGCGGGACAATTGGGAGCCCTACTTATACAACACCCCATTTAAGACCTCATTTTGGATTATTTTTGAAGGTCTTATAAGGGAGGTTCCACTGTACTGTAGTATTCATTGTATTTTTGTAAAAAGAAGTCAAAATGTCTCTCAAGACATTGACACACATGTAGTAAAATTTGCATTAAGAAAATTGAATGTTATTACAGGTATTGAGGTAAATGACTGTGTCTGGTGATTGCATTTGTTTTGCATCTTAAAATCTTTTGTACATTCAGTTAAGTTTGACATCATTTGGTGTTTCAATCAAAGTATTATGTCAGAAAAGAGCTCATAGATATGTGTATTGTATTTATCCATAGGCAGTTGCTAATACAAGCGGAGACACTGTTTCATATGTACTCAATCATATTTGATTGATGAATTATGATCTGTCATAATGTGCAACGTAGCCTGCCTCTAGTTAATTACAATCTTTGATTTTTTTAAAAAGAAAGAAACAATAGAAAAGTAGTGAGCTGATTTAATTTTCTTTATTCTGTTCAGTGCCGAAGGCATTTGGATAATGGAAAGTCATTATTCAACAAAAAATTTAGCTGAAAAAAACCTATTGATGCAAAGTGTACATAACCTTTTTTTTTGGGTGGTGGTGGAGGAGGTGAATGAATGAATACACTAGCTATTGAAAGTGGTTTTTACTTTTAGGCTTCTGACATTTTACTATCAGCCTGCACTATGAAGCCATACCGAAAAGGTTAATATGCCTAAAATGTCAAATTTCTCCCTTTTTAACCCTCCTCAGTTATAAATATTCATTGAAACTTAAGGGGCAGCCACACACATACGAATCGTATCTGAATGCGTTGCGATTTTGACGATGTGAGTCCTGAATCACGTGATTTCATGTATTGGGTCTACTTCAGTACTTGAGTATAGTGAGGGAAAATAGCAGAATTACTTTTAGGCGGAAGCATTTCACATGATTCATAACTCGCATCGCCAAAATCGCATTGCATTCAGGTGTGATTCATGTGTGTGGCTGGTCCTTTATTGCTTACTGCTAAAAACAATGCCTGCTATCAATTTATCGCACAACCAGGCTCCATCATCAAAAAAACCCTCATTTAATATTTGTCAGTTACAAAAAAGGAGGGGTGGTGGTTGCTTACCAACTCGTTACCTGGTTTCCTGTTGTAATTAACCCTTTCGCCGCCAGCCATTTTTCAGCAAAAAAATACTATTAAACTGAACAGGGTAGAAATAACAAATTATTTACAATATTGTGAATTCCTCTCTGAAATGCATAACATTAGGCCTATCCTTACCTCCCAAAATTAAGAAAATAAGGTCTTCAGATAACAGGCCCTGATTTGATGCCTTTTAGTAACATGGGTGTTAAGCCATTGTGCATAAATGCGATATTGGCGGTGAAAGGGTTAAAGATCAAAAGGTTATGCTGATATTTAGATAACATGTTAATTTTGTTCTTTGGCACAAAATTAATCACTTCTCTTCACTCATATGGCCTATAAGAAAAGTACTAAAGTAAGCAGGATGTATATATATATACGTCCTAAGCACTGAAGGGGTTAATGTGTGCAGAAACACGTATCTATCAAAACGGTGGAGAAAATCACCAAGGAGGCCAAAAGCAACATGGTGATCAAAGAGAAGGAGAAGCAGGCTCCTCGCATGACTCACTTTGAGTTTGGCGGGCCTATCGGGACCTTCTTCATGATCTTCTTTCTGCCTGCCGTGCTTTATCTCGTCAATCTCGCCTGCAGGAAGGTACGTGAAGTGTAGGTGATTTCGTGAATGCTGTTATTGGCATGGTTTTGCTGCAGACTCTCGAAGCTGCTTATAAACGTAAGGATTTTTATATTATTTTTGTTTATGCAACAAACAAACACCTACACGACAAGTGCAAAGTGACGTTATTTTTTTCACAAGAGACAAAGCAAAACTACTGGATATTTCGGCGAATGCGCCTTTATCAACACAGACAAACAATTAAACAGCAAACATCAAATATAGTTTTGTTTTGTCTCTTGTGAATAAAATAACGTCACTTTGCACTTGTCGTGTAGGTGTTTGTTTGTTGTATGTTCCAGTGACGTTGCAGTCTGTTTCAGTTTTTTATTTTTGTTTAGTTATTTTAAAACCGATTTATAGATTGATTGGTCGCTAGAATAGTTAACTTGTTTATAATCAGATTCACAGTGTCTTCGGCATAAAAACAAGGAAAGGTGTTCCAATCTTTACCTACCACCTGAGTTGGACTTTTTTTTAAAAGTTAAAAAACACACAAAAAAGAACTGATCAAACTAGATCAAAGTACCCCCACCCCCAACTCTTATCTATTAAGACATATTGAGAAAAATTGAATTACAAGAACTTTGTTTAAGATCTGTTCTATGGAATTTGACTGCTGTTGTGGTTTATCTTATCTGTACAAACGAAGACATGAATTGCCAGTGATGACCAAGTTATCCCTGTCAGATCTGTTCAGGCTGTTGAAAAACGTATTAGACTGAGGCAATTTCTCTTTATTGTTTAGCTGTGCACTGTCTTATCATGTACCAAAATTGAAGCTGAAATTAGAGTATGAAACTTTTCATTGAAAGCGAATATTCACTTGTAGATGTTAAATTTGTTAAGTATTTAAATATGTATGTTAGTGTTCTGACTTAGTTTTGATTGTTGGCTGTGCAAAAAGGGCTTGTGTTAATTTTACTGTGATATCAGATTTTGTGTATGTGTGTTAATAACACAATATTTTTTGTAGCTAGACGTGCATGGTGTAGTTATTACAAAGTTGGATAGATAACAAGCTCTATTAAAAAATATGATATTAATAAATTAATGGAGACAACACAAGTTTAAGCTGCTTTGCTGAAACAGATGAGATCTTATTTTCAGTTTATGTGCCTAAAACCAATCATAAGAGAAAGAGACTTTGTGGTTGTGGTTAGTTGAAAATTATCCGATAGCTTTCTTAATAGTTTATTTATTTATTTTGAATTCATATGTTTGAGAAATAGTTTATTTATTTATTTTGAATTCATATGTTTGAGAACCAGTGACTGGAAGCAATGTCATCAATGACGTTAAGAACCTTGCATTGTAGCCTCCCCCACAACGTTCTTTTTTTTAAAGTTAAAAACCCCCACAAAAGAACTGATCAAACTAGAACAAACTACCCCCCCCCCCCCCCCACCCCCACCCACCCACCCATACCTCTTATATATTATTTAAGACATATTGAGAAAAATTGAATTACAAGAACTTTGTTTAGGATCTCTGTTTTCTGGAATTTGACTGCTGTTGTAGTTTATCTTATCTGTACAAACGAAGACATGAATTGCCAGTGATGACCAAGTTATCCCTGTCAGATTTGTTCAGGCTGTTGAAAAACATGTTAGACTGAGGCAATTTCTCTTTATTGTTTAGCTGTGCACAGTCTTATCATGTACCAAAATTGAAGCTGAAATTAGAGTATGAAACTTTTCATTGAAAGCGAATATTCACTTGTAGATGTTAAATTTGTTAAGTATTTACACATGTATGTTAGTGTTCTGACTTAGTTTTAATTGTTGGCTGTGCAAAAAGGGCTTGTGTTAATTTTACTGTGATATCAGATTTTGTGTGTGCGTGTTAACAACACACTATGTTTTGTAGATATGTATGTTAGTGTTCTGACTTAGTAGTTTTTTCTTAATAGTTTTTATTTATTTTGAATTCATATGTTTGAGAACCAGTGACTGGAAGCAATGTCATCATCGATGACGTTGAGAAGCTTGCATTGTTCCAACTACTAATGTTTTCTTGCCTCTTCCCTATTTAACACCTTAACTGCCAGAGAAAATTTAAGAAAAAATCATTGGACAAATCATGCCATGAAAAAGACAACTGATAGAGCCAATTGGGCAAAATGGTCTGGGGATATTAGACCAAAAGCCAGCATATCAGTTATCCCTCTTCATCTGATGATGTCATCAGTGATGTCATCAAATCAGTACGTGATAGGTTATACGGCAGTCAAGGGGTTAAACAGAAGAAATGTTGCACCCATTCCTCTATTCTCTAAGTTGCAACACTATTCTGGCTTCTTTTTCAATTTGGATATTTTTTGTCATGGACTGGAGGGAAAGGATTGGATTATGGGGAGATGTGGTGGTGGTTGGAACAAAAGCGTGAGAGTGATGGAGGTGTTGCCAATGATGACTAAGTTATCCCTGTCAGACTTTTTACAGAGTGTTGAGAAAAGCACGTCAGTCTGAGGCCAGTCTCCTTTCAAACAATTATGTTTTAGGAGGTAATTCATTGTTGGTAATTCATTTTTCTGTCCAAATCACCCGATAGTTCTTGAAATGCAGCACTTTGTGCCTCTTTTATGTGTGTTTTGTTTGTATGTGTATGTTGTACGATGAGTGTATCAAAAGAGTTCATGTGTCATGTATTTCATGAATATATTTTTTTATGATTTTATTTCATCTTTGCAAATTCTTGAAATTGTGTGACAGTGCATACTTGCATTAGGCCTATTTAGTATAATAACTAGTAGTAGTGGTACTAGTAGTTGTAGTAGTAGTGGTGGTGGTGTTGATGGTAGTAGTAGTACGGGGTTGCCTACCGCCCCCCCCCCCCCCCCCCCCCCCCCCCCCCCCCCCCCCCTTAGGGGTCCATGGAAACAGTTAAAAAATGACACCTCCCTGGAATCCACTTTTCTGTCTGGTGTTCCTGGAAACCGAGCAGAATCAAAAGTTTGTCAGTCACTTGTCTTGTTAGCTAACCTTCCTATTGAACACAGGAACACCCCCAAACAACAGACACTTCAAAAATTCTGAACAGACATGTTACACGTAGGTTACTGAACACCAAAGGATCTTGAATATTGAAGCATATTGGTGCAGAAAAGCATCAGGAAGACTTTAAAAGAATCCAGTCACAGAAATTTTGCTACGTCCTTAAGCAATCTAAAGTTAATGTTCGTCTTGACCCTGACATATGTCATTGTTATGTTTGTTCCTGGAAATAAGTCTGTCCCTGGTTTTTAAGCAGTTTGTCCCTGGAAACTGCAAGAGGTGGTAGGCAATGCTGGTAGTAGTGTTAATAGTAGAAGCGAGTAGTAGTAGTCAACAGCAGTTGTTGATTGTTATGTGCATTTTCTGCTCATGTTATTGGATTTCTGTTTCAGTTTTTATTCCATTTTCATTTATGTGTAAAGCGCCTTGGTTGCCTACATAGTAGGATGGGCGCTATATATTAAATTTTCCTCATTATTATTAATACCATTGGAATTTGACCCTGCCCTTTGGAAAAGGAAGAAAAGAACAGCATCTTGAGAAAAGGTTGCCTGTCATTCCTGCTAAGCTGTTGGTTTTTTTGTTTTGTTTTTGTGAGGGCTATGGTACAAAAAATTACTAAACCTTATGACAGTGTGAATTTTGATGCACAGAAACTGACGGAGTTGTTGCCAATGATGACCAAGTTATCCCTGTCAGACTTTTCACAGATTGTTGAGAAAAGCACGTCAGTCTGAGGCCAGTCTCGTTTCAAACAATTTTGTTTTAGGCAGGAATTCTTTTTTTTCTTTCTTTTTTTTCATCCCTTATTTGTATCTAAATTTGAAGGGGAAAAATGCGTTACAGCTTTCCAAACTTAATCCATATGAATAGATAATTTATAGATTGAAAGAAGCTTCTAATCTGACTGTGATTCATTGTTGGTAATTCATGTTTCAGTCTGAATCACCTGATAGTTCTTGAAATGCAGTACTTTGTGCCTCTGTTGGAATTTGACCCTTCCCTCTGAAAAGGGAAGGAAAGAACAGCATCTTGAAAATGTTGCCATTCCTGCTTAGTGCTAATTTGTTGGCTATTGTTTTTGTGTGTGAGGGCTATGGTACAAAAATGTAATAAACCCTATGACAGTGTGAATTTTGATGCACAGAAACTGATGGAGGTGTTGCCAATGATGACCAAGTTATCCCTGTCAGACTTTGTAAGAGTGTTGAGAAAAGCTAGTCAGTCTGAGGCCACAGTCTCGTTTCAAACAATTTTGTTTTAGGCAGTAATAGTAGCTGCCGGCAGCTCCCTGTAAATATCCCCATCCCAGTCCAGAAATAGGAAATTTTTATTTTGCTTGCTGCATCTTATATTTTTCTACTGGACCCAAGTAAATCCAAGTAGACTAGACTGTGTGTGATAGCTGATTTTTGTCTTTGCTTTGTTTTTTCGTTTCTCCTGATTCTTTTTCTTTGGTCACCCCCTAAAGTGTGTGCATTTACTTCTATGAAAAGAAGCTGGCCACCACCACAGAAGAAGAGAAGAGAAGAAGAATTCTTTTTTTTTGTCTTTTTTTTTTTGTCATCACTTATTTGTATCTGAATTTGAAAGGGGGAAAATGCGTTGCAGCTTTCCAAACTTAATCCATATGAATAGATAATGTATAGAGTGAAAGAAGCTTCTAATCTGGCAGTAATTCATTGTTGGTAATTCATTTTTTCAGTCTGAATCACCTGATAGTTCTTGAAATGCAGTACTTTGTGCCTCTGTTGGAATTTGACCCTTCCCTCTGAAAAGGGAAGGAAAGAACAGCATCTTGAAAATGTTGCCATTCCTGCTTAGTGCTAATTTGTTGGCTATTGGTTTTTTTTTGTGAGGACTATGGTACAAAAATGTAATAAACCCTATGACAGTGTGAATTTTGATGCACAGAAACTGATGGAGGTGTTGCCAATGATGACCAAGTTATCCCTGTCAGACTTTGTAAGAGTGTTGAGAAAAGCACGTCAGTCTGAGGCCACAGTCTCGTTTCAAACAATTTTGTTTTAGGCAGTAATTCTTTTTTGTTTGTTTTTTGGTCATCCCTTATTTGTATCTGAATTTGAAGGGAAAAAATGCGTTACAGCTTTCCAAACTTAATCCATATGAATAGATAATTTATAGATTGAAAGAAGCTTCTAATCTGGCAGTAATTCATTGTTGGTAATTCATGTTTCAGTCTGAATCACCTGATAGTTCTTGAAATGCAGTCCTTTGTGCCTCTGTTGGAATTTGACCCTTCCCTCTGAAAAGGGAAGGAAAGAACAGCATCTTGAAAATGTTGCCATTCCTGCTTAGTGCTAATTTGTTGGCTATTGGTTTTGTGTGTGAGGGCTATGGTACAAAAATGTAATAAACCCTATGACAGTGTGAATTTTGATGCACAGAAACTGATGGAGGTGTTGCCAATGATGACCAAGTTATCCCTGTCAGACTTTGTAAGAGTGTTGAGAAAAGCTAGTCAGTCTGAGGCCACAGTCTCGTTTCAAACAATTTTGTTTTAGGCAGTAATTCTTTTTTGTTTGTTTTTTGGTCATCCCTTATTTGTATCTGAATTTGAAGGGAAAAAATGCGTTACAGCTTTCTAAACTTAATCCATATGAATAGATAATTTATAGATTGAAAGAAGCTTCTAATCTGGCAGTAATTCATTGTTGGTAATTCATGTTTCAGTCTGAATCACCTGATAGTTCTTGAAATGCAGTCCTTTGTGCCTCTGTTGGAATTTGACCCTTCCCTCTGAAAAGGGAAGGGAAGAACAGCATCTTGAAAATGTTGCCATTCCTGCTTAGTGCTAATTTGTTGGCTATTGTTTTTTTGTGTGAGGGCTATGCAGACCTGTTTACCCATAAGATTTCACCATATTTTGTACACATATTTGACAAAAATATGATAAATATGGTACATGTGATAAAAATATGGTGAAAATAATATATCACTTTTGACACAGTATTTCAACAAGTTATAAAAATGTATGCATATTTACATTCCGTTGTGGAAACTTTCTTGTTGGAGTAACTTGGGGTACTCCTATTTTGTGAAAAATACACTTATTTTGGATTTTGAATACATGAAGCCCAGTTTCAGGGTAAGCAGGTCTGGCTATGGTACAAAAATGTAATAAACCCTATGACAGTGTGAATTTTGATGCACAGAAACTGATGGAGGTGTTGCCAATGATGACCAAGTTATCCCTGTCAGACTTTGTAAGAGTGTTGAGAAAAGCTAGTCAGTCTGAGGCCACAGTCTCGTTTCAAACAATTTTGTTTTAGGCAGTAATTCTTTTTTGTTTGTTTTTTGGTCATCCCTTATTTGTATCTGAATTTGAAGGGAAAAAATGCGTTACAGCTTTCCAAACTTAATCCATATGAATAGATAATTTATAGATTGAAAGAAGCTTCTAATCTGGCAGTAATTCATTGTTGGTAATTCATGTTTCAGTCTGAATCACCTGATAGTTCTTGAAATGCAGTCCTTTGTGCCTCTGTTGGAATTTGACCCTTCCCTCTGAAAAGGGAAGGGAAGAACAGCATCTTGAAAATGTTGCCATTCCTGCTTAGTGCTAATTTGTTGGCTATTGTTTTTTTGTGTGAGGGCTATGCAGACCTGTTTACCCATAAGATTTCACCATATTTTGTACACATATTTGACAAAAATATGATAAATATGGTACATGTGATAAAAATATGGTGAAAATAATATATCACTTTTGACACAGTATTTCAACAAGTTATAAAAATGTATGCATATTTACATTCCGTTGTGGAAACTTTCTTGTTGGAGTAACTTGGGGTACTCCTATTTTGTGAAAAATACACTTATTTTGGATTTTGAATACATGAAGCCCAGTTTCAGGGTAAGCAGGTCTGGCTATGGTACAAAAATGTAATAAACCCTATGACAGTGTGAATTTTGATGCACAGAAACTGATGGAGGTGTTGCCAATGATGACCAAGTTATCCCTGTCAGACTTTGTAAGAGTGTTGAGAAAAGCTAGTCAGTCTGAGGCCACAGTCTCGTTTCAAACAATTTTGTTTTAGGCAGTAATTCTTTTTTGTTTGTTTTTTGGTCATCCCTTATTTGTATCTGAATTTGAAGGGAAAAAATGCGTTACAGCTTTCCAAACTTAATCCATATGAATAGATAATTTATAGATTGAAAGAAGCTTCTAATCTGGCAGTAATTCATTGTTGGTAATTCATGTTTCAGTCTGAATCACCTGATAGTTCTTGAAATGCAGTCCTTTGTGCCTCTGTTGGAATTTGACCCTTCCCTCTGAAAAGGGAAGGGAAGAACAGCATCTTGAAAATGTTGCCATTCCTGCTTAGTGCTAATTTGTTGGCTATTGTTTTTTTGTGTGAGGGCTATGCAGACCTGTTTACCCATAAGATTTCACCATATTTTGTACACATATTTGACAAAAATATGATAAATATGGTACATGTGATAAAAATATGGTGAAAATAATATATCACTTTTGACACAGTATTTCAACAAGTTATAAAAATGTATGCATATTTACATTCCGTTGTGGAAACTTTCTTGTTGGAGTAACTTGGGGTACTCCTATTTTGTGAAAAATACACTTATTTTGGATTTTGAATACATGAAGCCCAGTTTCAGGGTAAGCAGGTCTGGCTATGGTACAAAAATGTAATAAACCCTATGACAGTGTGAATTTTGATGCACAGAAACTGATGGAGGTGTTGCCAATGATGACCAAGTTATCCCTGTCAGACTTTGTAAGAGTGTTGAGAAAAGCTAGTCAGTCTGAGGCCACAGTCTCGTTTCAAACAATTTTGTTTTAGGCAGTAATAGTAGCTGCCGGCAGCTCCCTGTAAATATCCCCATCCCAGTCCAGAAATAGGAAATATTTAGTTTGCTTGCTGCATCTTATATTTTTATACTGGACCCAAGTAAATTCAAGTAGACTAGACTGTGTGTGATAGCTGATTTTTGTCTTTGCTTTGTTTTTTCGTTTCTCCTGATTCTTTTTCTTTGGTCACCCCCTAAAGTGTGTGCATTTACTTCTATGAAAAGAAGCTGGCCACCACCACAGAAGAAGAGAAGAGAAGAAGAATTCTTTATTTTGGTCTCTTTTTTTTTTGTCATCCCTTATTTGTATCTGAATTTGAAGGGGGAAAATGCGTTGCAGCTTTTCAAACTTAATCCACATGAATAGATAATTTATAGAGTGAAAGAAGCTTCTAATCTGGCAGTAATTACATTTTTTCAGTCTGAATCACCTGATAGTTCTTGAAATGCAGTACTTTGTGCCTCTGTTGGAATTTGACCCTTCCCTCTGAAAAGGGAAGGAAAGAACAGCATCTTGAAAATGTTGCCATTCCTGCTTAGTGCTAATTTGTTGGCTATTGTTTTCGTGTGTGAGGGCTATGGTACAAAAATTTAATAAACCCTATGACAGTGAATTTTGATGCACAGAAACTGATGGAGGTGTTGCCAATGATGACCAAGTTATCCCTGTCAGACTTTGTAAGAGTGTTGAGAAAAGCACGTCAGTCTGAGGCCACAGTCTCGTTTCAAACAATTTTGTTTTAGGCAGTAATTCTTTTTGTTTCTGTTTTTTGGTCATCCCTTATTTGTATCTGAATTTGAAGGAAAAAAATGCTTTACAGTTTTCCAAATGTAATCCATATGAATAGATAATTTATAGAGTGAAAGAAGCTTCTAATCTGGCAGTAATTCATTGTTTGTAATTCATGTTTCAGTCTGAATCACCTGATAGTTCTTGAAATGCAGTACTTTGTGCCTCTGTTGGAATTTGACCATTCCCTCTGAAAAGGGAAGGAAAGAACAGCATTTTGAAAATGTTGCCATTCCTGCTTAGTGCTAATTTGTTGGCTATTGTTTTTGTGTGTGAGGGCTATGGTACAAAAATTTAATAAACCCTATGACAGTGAATTGTGATGCACAGAAACTGATGGAGGTGTTGCCAATGATGACCAAGTTATCCCTGTCAGACTTTGTAAGAGTGTTGAGAAAAGCACGTCAGTCTGAGGCCACAGTCTCGTTTCAAACAATTTTGTTTTAGGCAGTAATTCTTTTTTCTTTTTCTTTTTTTGGTCATCCCTTATTTGTATCTGAATTTGAAGGGGGAAAATGCGTTACAGCTTTCCAAACTTAATCCATATGAATAGATAATTTATAGAGTGAAAGAAGCTTCTAATCTGGCAGTAATTCATTGTTTGTAATTCATGTTTCAGTCTGAATCACCTGATAGTTCTTGAAATGC
Source organism: Phymorhynchus buccinoides (assembly GCA_017654935.2). Classification (NCBI taxonomy): domain Eukaryota; kingdom Metazoa; phylum Mollusca; class Gastropoda; order Neogastropoda; family Raphitomidae; genus Phymorhynchus; species Phymorhynchus buccinoides. Next base: position 39,946,932 of record CM065688.1, read on the forward strand.
AGTACTTTGTGCCTCTGTTGGAATTTGCCATTCCCTCTGAAAAGGGAAGGAAAGAACAGCATCTTGAAAATGTTGCCATTCCTGCTTAGTGCTAATTTGTTGGCTATTGTTTTTTTGTGTGAGGGCTATGGTACAAAAATTTAATAAACCCTATGACAGTGTGAATGTTGATGCACAGAAACTGATGGAGGTGTTGCCAATGATGACCAAGTTATCCCTGTCAGACTTTGTAAGAGTGTTGAGAAAAGCACGTCAGTCTGAGGCCACAGTCTCGTTTCAAACAATTTTGTTTTAGGCAGTAATTTTTTATTTTTTATTTTTTTGGTCATCCCTTATTTGTATCTGAATTTGAAGGGAAAAAATGCTTTACAGTTTTCCAAATGTAATCCATATGAATAGATAATTTATAGAGTGAAAGAAGCTTCTAATCTGGCAGTAATTCATTGTTTGTAATTCATGTTTCAGTCTGAATCACCTGATAGTTCTTGAAATGCAGTACTTTGTGCCTCTGTTGGAATTTGACCCTTCCCTCTGAAAAGGGAAGGAAAGAACAGCATCTTGAAAATGTTGCCATTCCTGCTTAGTGCTAATTTGTTGGCTATTGTTTTTTTGTGAACAAAAAATTAATAAGCCCTATGACAGTGTGAATTTTGATGCACAAAAACTGATGGAGGTGTTGCCAATGATGACCAAGTTATCCCTGTCAGACTTTTTACAGAGTGTTGAGAAAAGCACGTCAGTCTGAGGCCACAGTCTCCTTTCAAACAATTTTGTTTTAGGCAGTAATAGCTGCCGGCAGCTCCCTGTAAATATCCCCATCCCAGTCCAGAAATAGGAAATTTTTATTTTGTTTGCTGCATCTTATATTTTTCTACTGGACCCAAGTAAATTCAAATAGACTAGACTGTGTGTGATAGCTGATTTTTGTCTTTGCTTTGTTTTTTTCTGAATCACCTGATAGTTCTTGAAATGCAGTACTTTGTGCCTCTGTTGGAATTTGACCCTTCCCTCTGAAAGTGGAAGGAAAGAACAGCATCTTGAAAATGTTGCCATTCCTGCTTAGTGCTAATTTGTTGGCTATTGTTTTTTTGTGTGAGGGCTATGGTACAAAAATTTAATAAACCCTATGACAGTGTGAATTTTGATGCACAGAAACTGATGGAGGTGTTGCCAATGATGACCAAGTTATCCCTGTCAGACTTTGTAAGAGTGTTGAGAAAAGCACGTCAGTCTGAGGCCACAGTCTCGTTTCAAACAATTTTGTTTTAGGCAGTAATTTTTATTTTTTATTTTTGTTGGTCATCCCTTATTTGTATCTGAATTTGAAGGAAAAAAATGCTTTACAGTTTTCCAAATGTAATCCATATGAATAGATAATTTATAGAGTGAAAGAAGCTTCTAATCTGGCAGTAATTCATTGTTTGTAATTCATGTTTCAGTCTGAATCACCTGATAGTTCTTGAAATGCAGTACTTTGTGCCTCTGTTGGAATTTGACCCTTCCCTCTGAAAAGGGAAGGAAAGAACAGCATCTTGAAAATGTTGCCATTCCTGCTTAGTGCTAATTTGTTGGCTATTGTTTTTTTGTGAACAAAAAATTAATAAGCCCTATGACAGTGTGAATTTTGATGCACAGAAACTGATGGAGGTGTTGCCAATGATGACCAAGTTATCCCTGTCAGACTTTTTACAGAGTGTTGAGAAAAGCACGTCAGTCTGAGGCCACAGTCTCCTTTCAAACAATTTTGTTTTAGGCAGTAATAGCTGCCGGCAGCTCCCTGTAAATATCCCCATCCCAGTCCAGAAATAGGAAATTTTTTATTTTGTTTGCTGCATCTTATATTTTTCTACTGGACCCAAGTAAATTCAAATAGACTAGACTGTGTGTGATAGCTGATTTTTGTCTTTGCTTTGTTTTTTTCTGAATCACCTGATAGTTCTTGAAATGCAGTACTTTGTGCCTCTGTTGGAATTTGACCCTTCCCTCTGAAAGTGGAAGGAAAGAACAGCATCTTGAAAATGTTGCCATTCCTGCTTAGTGCTAATTTGTTGGCTATTGTTTTTTTGTGTGAGGGCTATGGTACAAAAATTTAATAAACCCTATGACAGTGTGAATTTTGATGCACAGAAACTGATGGAGGTGTTGCCAATGATGACCAAGTTATCCCTGTCAGACTTTGTAAGAGTGTTGAGAAAAGCACGTCAGTCTGAGGCCACAGTCTCGTTTCAAACAATTTTGTTTTAGGCAGTAATTTTTATTTTTTATTTTTGTTGGTCATCCCTTATTTGTATCTGAATTTGAAGGGAAAAAATGCTTTACAGTTTTCCAAATGTAATCCATATGAATAGATAATTTATAGAGTGAAAGAAGCTTCTAATCTGGCAGTAATTCATTGTTTGTAATTCATGTTTCAGTCTGAATCACCTGATAGTTCTTGAAATGCAGTACTTTGTGCCTCTGTTGGAATTTGACCCTTCCCTCTGAAAAGGGAAGGAAAGAACAGCATCTTGAAAATGTTGCCATTCCTGCTTAGTGCTAATTTGTTGGCTATTGTTTTTTTGTGAACAAAAAATTAATAAGCCCTATGACAGTGTGAATTTTGATGCACAGAAACTGATGGAGGTGTTGCCAATGATGACCAAGTTATCCCTGTCAGACTTTTTACAGTGTTGAGAAAAGCACGTCAGTCTGAGGCCACAGTCTCCTTTCAAACAATTTTGGGTTTTTTTGTGAGGGCTATGGTACAAAAATTTAATAAACCCTATGACTGTGAATTTTGATGCAGACATGTGCATCTCTGACACTCAAAACTCCTTTTGGGTTTCAGACCAATGCATCAACTGGGTTTCAGAGCAGTGCATTCCCCCAAAGACGGAGTGTGGCTACACATGTGGCGGGGTAATTAAAAAATTGTCACACACGTATTGTTCTCATCCCTAGCTGATGCATTTGTTCCATAGTGTTCAAGTGCTTCGGCTGTTGGGATGATCCCTGGAGTCGTTTAGCCAGGGTACATCAACAATCAACAAGAAGAGCAGTGCATCGCTAAGACGTAGCAAATGATCCTTCCTTCTGAAGAAAAGATGAGAAAAATATATAGCAAATTGAGAACATTTTGCCATTCCTGCTAATTTGCTGTTGGTTTTTTTTCCTTGTAGTGGTTGCTTTTGGAAAATTGAACCTATTATAAGCTACCTTTACACTATTCTCTAATCACGCGGTGTGCATGGTTGTGTGTAGGACAAGTGCACGATCCTGGAGATGCCCAAGCTGCCCAGCAGTGTGGCCTACATGGTGGACATGGAGACCACGTTCATCTTCCTGGGCTGGCTGATCTTCCAGGCCCTGCTGGCCGTGCTGCCCGTGGGGCGCGTGGTGGAGGGGCAACCCTTGAAGTCTGGGGAGCGCCTCAAGTACCGCCTCAACGGTCAGTGCACTGTGTGCTGTGACTTCAATGATCATGGAAGTTCGTCTAACGTCCTCCGGCCTGGAACAGGCACATAAATGGGACATAAAGATAGTGGGACGAACCTGAAAATTGATAGCTGGGCTACTGATTGGAAAAAATCCAAGTAGGCAGGTCTGCTAGTACAGACAAACCTCTATTTTAAGACTTCCAAAATGTCCGGAAAAATCGGTCGTAAATTGGAGGGGTCGTATGACGGAGGTTTTCACTGGCAGCCGTAGAAAGAAAAAGTTCAGCACAGTTCATACTCTCTTCTTCATGCACACATACAATGACATATTAAAACTGGATTTGGGTCTTTCCAACTCCATAGGATTGTGCAATCGATGTATTACAGTTTCACTTCGCCGACTTCTGTTAATCACCTCCACTCTCGTCCAAAGTCAGTGGTTTACTTTTTCAAAGTCAGTGGTTTTCGTGCTTTTCCTACGCTTTCCGCCATGTTTTCTACAACAAGGGAAGCGACTCTGCTTTCAGGCCCTTGACCGTGGTTGTTTCCCTTTGCTAGAAGTCTATGCAGACGACAACAACGGTCGTAAAAACCAACAAAACGGCGGTCGTAAGTCGCGTTTTAGAGGAAGTCGTTTACATAGTAAAATGCATCCGTGCCAACAAATCCGGTCTCAAATGAGAGGTGGTCGCTTAACAGAGGGTCGTAAAATAGGGGTTTGTCTGTACTTCATAGACCCCCAAGTGGGGAGCCCAGAGTGTATGATTGTGTATAGTGAGAAACTTAGATGAAGGAGTGTTGCGTGTCTTGTTAGCGCAGAACTTTACCGTCAGTAGTTTTTGAAAGAGGAAAAAAGACCGGAGCTTTTATATAATTTCTTCTTTTTTTTGAGCATTTCTTTTGGTACAGGTTGACAAAAGTGTTCTGTTCTTTAAAAAAAAAAAAAGTGAAATTATTGTTTGAAATGTTTATTTAACTTTGTATTTGATTCAAAATCTTCTACAGCACTTGAATCAAGTGACTTGATTTTTTTTTTAAATGATGAAGGGTGGGGGTATTTATTTGTTAAAAATTATTACTAGAATTTTTTTTTTAATACTATAAAAAGTAACAGGTCCAGATCATTGTCCATGTGAATGTGACTAATTAAGATGTCAGCGATATTGGGCTGGTATCTTTCAGTACAATCTTCAGTAGAAGTTCATAGAAGAAGATTTTTAAGCATACTGTGTGGATTGCCTTGCAGGTTTCCTGGCGCTAGTGATCAGTTTGATAGGCTTTGGGCTTGGGGTGTACTACAAGCTGCCCATGACGGTGATCTACACCAAGTTCTTCAAGGTTATGACCGCCGCCGTGGTCTTCAGCTTCTTCCTCAGCCTCTTCCTCTACATCAAGTCGCGCGTCATCCCCCAGCACAAGCTCTCCGTGCCAGGAAACTCTGGTACGATGGTTCAGCCTTATCTTCCCTGAGAACCGACACTAGTGGCATCATATTATAACATACATTTCTCAAATTTTACACAAAATTCTTATATTTTGATAGCAGCCATAATCGCCTTATAGTCCTTAAAAGAAAGGTGTTGCTTGATCTCTATAGTATTAATTTATGAACCATTTATTTTTTTGGAAATGTTGTGTTTGGGTCAGTATTCCGCAAGATTTGTGGAATCTGTGGCTGCTAGAACTGTGGGGAAATTGAGAGCATAGGGGTCTGTTTATCAACTCTGAAAGAACCACATTCAGCCTTTTCACAGAATAGAAGAGAGCTGTTTGCTGTTTTGAATTGTTTCAGGAATGGTGTCTGAACGTATTGAAAGAGTAATTCTGTCAAAATTCTCTTCTGTTTTTATTTTAAAATTGTAATGTTAAGTTCAACTTCTTTTTGAATGATGCAAAATGAATGTGTGTGTTTTTCAACTGTTCATGATATCTTTCCAACAGGGAACGTTATTTATGATTTCTTCATGGGCCATGAGCTGAACCCACGAATCGGCCCTCTGGACCTGAAGTTTTTCTGCGAGCTGCGGCCAGGTCTGATCGGATGGGTGATGATGAACGCGGCTATGCTGCTGGAGGCTTACCAGAAGAACAACGGCCAAATCCCCCCTGGTCTGACCATGGTGTGCGTCTTCCAGTTCATCTATGTGGCCGACGCTCTGGTGTTTGAGGTGAGAGCATCATTGTGGACTGCTTTTGAGTACAGATTGATTTTTGTGATGGTGGAAGCAAATGAGTGAAGTGGGTGCATTTTTCTGTGTTGTTAACAGCGGTAGATGCAATTCCTAAGGCCATAAAGGATCACCCTGAATTTTTTTAAAGGGAAAACAACCGATCCCAGGGATCGGGTCGTTCTCGCCAGAAAAGCTCTGCCTCATGGTGGCTCGCACAACAGAGAACAAAGAAGGGCGAACCGTCTCTCTCGCCAGCTGTGATTCAAATGCAGCGCGTGCTGAGCGCCTCCCCTCTTTTATAGTCCAGCCATGCCTTTAAATGGTGGTTATATTTATGCCAGTATTGGACTAATCTGATTGTCAGAGAGCGATGGAAGCATGCTGTTCTGGGGGGCTGGATTGAAATTAGTTTATGACAGTGGAGATGCCTAACCCAGGATACATCTCTGCTCTCGGCCAAGAAGACAGTTGGTTTAGGAGAGCATCTCCAAGGTCCAACAAGTCCCCAAGGTCACAGCACTGCTTTCTCCATAGAGTACCGGTAATTTTTGGTCAAAGATAAAAATTGGGATTGCATAGGAAAGTTAAAATTGGTTTCTTTATGCAATTAATCAGTACAGTATTGATGTATTGCAATCAATTCATAGTATCCTCTCTACCTCTTATCCTCCTCTCACTATTTTCCCTTTCTGTCTTTTTTATCCGTCTCCCCATTTCTCTCATCCCCCACCTCTCTCTCCCCCCTTCACTAGTATCTGCTCTACCTCATACCCCCCTCTCACTATTTTCCCTTTTTGTCTTTTTTATCTACCCATTTCTCTCGCCCTCTCTCTCTCTCCTCTCTCTCTCTCTCTCTCTCTCTCTCTCTCTCTCTCTCTCTCTCTCTCTCTTTCACTAGCCCCCTCACACACCCTCATGCCAGTATTAATTAGTCTGTGGGACTTCAATTGTAGTTGGTTACCGTATTTTTCGGACTATAAGGCGATACTTTCCCCCCAGACTAAGACCCCTGCGTCTTATAATATGACTAATAATATAGTAAGAAAATAGAATGACAAAATCTGAATTTGATGTCATATTTGGGCCTTATAGTCCGAAAAGTATGGTAATTTTTCTTCAAACTGCTTTGGAAGGAGCCATGAATGGAGTGGTGTTTGCGTTTTTGCAGGATGCCATTCTGACCACGATGGACATTGTGCACGACGGCTTTGGCTTTATGCTGGCCTTTGGGGACCTGGCCTGGGTGCCCTTCCTGTACTGCCTGCAGCCCCGCTACTTGTTGGAGAGCCGCTTCAATCTGCCATGGTACTGCCTCGGGCCCATTGCTTGTCTCAACGGTGAGGAGATTTTCCTTTCAAATTTGCGTGCTGCTCTGTGCAAGACCTCTCTCTATCACATTCTGTTTCTAAGTCTCTGCTTCTGATTGTTTGTCTCTCTTTCCCTCTTTCTCTGTCTCTCTCTGTGTTTCCCCCCCCCCCCCTCTCTCTCTCTCTCTCAAGTATAAAAATTATCAACCAGGGCCTGTATTCACGTTGAGATAGCATGAGACTTAGCATGATGCTAAATTAGAAGCTCTTCCAAAAGTTCTATTAAATCCTACAGGACATTGGAAGAGCTTCTAAGTTAGCATCATGCTAAGTCTCATGCTATCTCAACGTGAATACAGGCCCTGATGGATACGTACATTAGAAGGAAGCAGTTGTAAAATACTCTGAAAAAATGAAATCTAAAATCAATATAAAAAAATTAGTGCTCGATTCTCAGTTTCACTTCTTAAAGAAAAAAAAAAGTACTTTGTGCATTTGCTTTTGTTGTGTTTTTGAAAGGTGATAAATGATGGTTTTATAATTTTGTTTGCCTTTGAAAGTAAAGAAAGTAATTTATTTTTTGAGTGTTCAAAATCTTAAAACAATTTGTATTAATTTTGTAATGCCTTTCCTTTTCCAGTTATTGGCTTCTTGATCTTCCGCCTTGCCAATTCCCAGAAGAATGAATTCAGGAAAGACCCCTTCAACCCCAAGCTTGCTCGTGAGTTATTAAAGTATTTTATGTATTTGTGTTTGTGGTGATTAGATAAAGATTTAAGAAAGAACATAGTGTAAGAGTGGGGGTTTTTTCTGTTGTAATTTGTTTTTAGCATATAGATTGCACCAACCAAGAGACTGTGAGTGTGTGTGTTTTATGTTGTGGTTTGGGTTGTGACGGTTTTCTGGGAATCTACATCGCATCCTAAGCTACAGTTACAATCTGGCTAAGTATTACTAAAAACAGGACAAGTTACAAACAAATTTTAAAAGAAATCAATATCCGTAAAGATTGTGAGATTGTGTCTTTGACTATAAGGATAACTGATTTGCTAACAGTATGGCATAATTGAAAGCTTTTTGTGACATCCGTGACGTGGCCTACACTCCATTGCGGCGCTGTGTGCAGATCTGGAGACCATCCCCACGCCGAGCGGCAAGCGTCTGCTGGTGTCTGGCTGGTGGGGCATGTGCCGCAAGCCCAACTACCTGGGAGATCTCTTGATGGCGCTGTCCTGGTCCCTCACTTGTGGTCAGTAGTGTAACTCGACATCCTTTCTTCTGCTACAATGTTCAGTGCTGATTGGCTCTTCGCTTCCTTCAGTGTTAGGAGGTGCTGTGATTCTCAGTGTCTGTGCAACATCTTGTAAATCACTACAACTAATATCCTGAAAACCGCTGCAAGGAATCACTTCAAATTGGTTAAGTGGTATATTATCTCAAGTTGTGTGCACTTAATGATAATAATAATTAATAATGCTTATATAGCGCGTAATCTTGCTAAGCAACTCAATGCGCTTTTCACTCACCATTCGTACAAACATTTCTAACAGACTGGTTCACGTATCCTCCCCCATACATCTCTATGAAAATGAATACATTAGAGAATGTATTGCATATAATCATAACACAACACACTAACACCCACCTCCCTTCAAACCCCCACCCCCCAAAAAAGCACTTATGAAATTAGTGGAGGGTTAATGTATAAAACTATGACGCTAGACCAAATGCAGCGATGAGCTTGTTGCCATACTCAGTGACTCCCTCATGCTAATTTCTGCATGCACACCACACATTTACACTGTATTTAACCCCTTGACTGCCAGAGAAAATTAAAGAAAAAAACATTGGGCAAATCATGCCATGAAAAAGACAACCGATAGAGCCAATCTGGAAAAATGGTCTGGGGATATAACTCTCTTGATTGTTAGAGCAAAAGCCAGCATATCAAGGTTATTCCTCTTCATCCGATGACGTCATGAGTGATGTCATCAGGTCAGTACGTGATACGTTGGTGGCAGTCAAGGGGTTAATACATTTTAACTGAGAAATATATCCTTTGTTCTATGCTTCACCATTTGTATTCTTGCTGTCACAGCTTTTGATCACATTACTCCGCTTTTCTATCCCACCTACAGACAGCACAGTTACTTTGTGAAGCTTAATCAGTATCTGTCTTCTGTATTTATTTTATTTTCTCTCGTTTTCCCAGGTTTCAACAGCGTTCTTCCCTACTTCTACCCCATCTACTTCATGATCCTGCTGATCCATCGCGAGCGTCGAGATAGCGCCGACTGCCGACGCAAGTACGGGGCCAGCTGGGACCGCTACTGTGAGCGTGTACGCTACAGAATCATCCCTTACGTCTACTAATTTTGTTTATCTGTGTGCGAAAGATGTTTTTCTCTTGTATGTGTCATATGAGTGTGCTACAAAAAGAGAAAGCTAGCATCACAACTATGCTGAGTA
>CM065688.1:39956794-39981794 GCA_017654935.2 Phymorhynchus buccinoides
TTTAAACTTACAACACAATAACATCCTTTTCACACCCAAACAAAATACATGGACGTGCACATTCTCTGCCAATGTGCATACAAAAACATCTTTTCATACCAACAACTACTACAAAAACAGTCAAACCCTGCCTAACAGGCACCCCAGTATCACGAACAACCTGGTAATCAGGACAGTTTTACTCAGTGTCTTGTATATTTTATTGTGCGTGGATGCGTGCGCTATAGGTTTGTTTTTGTCCGTGCGTGTGTGTGTGTTCATGCGTCTGGGTGGGTGGGCGTGCATGTGTGTGTGTGTGTGTGTGTGTGTGTGTTTGTGCGTCTGTCTGTGTGTGCAATCATGTGTGCACGTGTGTGTCCTGACAGTGTGTGGTGGTGTGTTGTGGGTGTGGGTGTGTAAGGCTACTTTGCGTTAGCTCTTCGGTTGTTTGTTTTCTTGTTTAATATTTATTATTTAATGTTTTCTTATTAATCAATGTAAATGTTTTGTAAAGTGCTTAGAGCCCTTACTGAGAAAAGGCGCTATAAAAAATATGCTTTATTATTATTATTATTCCTAAAAGTTTAGTATAACGACCAATTTGCAATTACGGACAGTTTTAGCCAGTCAATTGGGTGATTGGAATACTGAGGTTTAAATGTACATGAGCCACACACACTTGAGCGGAATCAGCTCACATAATCACGTGTGTCTTTTTACCACCTCCTCAATCATCAACATCATCACGTGTGGCTTTTCACCACCTCCTCAATCCTATCCACCAGGTCCTCTTTGCTCATCATCAACATCATCACGTGTGCCTTTTCACCACCTCCTCAATCCTATCCACCAGGTCCTCTTTGCTCATCATCAACATCATCACGTGTGGCTTTTCACCACCTCAATCATCAACATCATCACGTGTGCCTTTTCACCACCTCCTCAATCCTATCCACCAGGTCCTCTTTGCTCATCATCAACATCATCACGTGTGGCTTTTCACCACCTCCTCAATCCTATCCACCAGGTCCTCATCATCAACATCATCACGTGTGGCTTTTCACCACCTCAATCATCAACATCATCACGTGTGCCTTTTCACCACCTCCTCAATCCTATCCACCAGGTCCTCTTTGCTCATCATCAACATCATCACGTGTGCCTTTTCACCACCTCCTCAATCCTATCCACCAGGTCCTCTTTGCTCATCATCAACATCATCACGTGTGGCTTTTCACCACCTCCTCAATCATCAACATCATCACGTGTGCCTTTTCACCACCTCCTCAATCCTATCCACCAGGTCCTCTTTGCTCATCTGGTAGCTGCTCTCCTTCCACATCTGACGTAGATCGTTCAGCGTCTTGGCAAACACTGGGCCCTTGGGCACATTGTGTTTGAACAGATCATACCCCGTTATGGGAAAACGGGGCGGGGTCCAGTTCTGAAACTCCTCCAGCAGGCTGCCCTCCCCTTGGTACTTGAGCAGCTCAGCGATTCGGTCCTTGATCTTGGTTTCCTTGGCGACTGTGTCGTTGTGCAGGTCCATGCAGTATCGCAGTGGGGGCGCAGGTTTGGGGTCGTGTCTATGCTGCAGGATGAACAGAGCCGTCTTCATTTCCTCGTTGGACAGCTTCAGCCGCTTGTGTAGTAAATACACCTGCAAAATAATTACACTTTCATGTTCTTTTATTTAAATGAATGCAAGCTGTTCAAAAGTTTCACTCACTTGTAACATTTTATTAAATCAAGACAATCACTTGTAATTTAGATTAGTAGAATGTAATTCCAGCTTAAATGGGAAATCACAAATGCCACACCATGGCGCAATCATGAACTTGCTAGGATGTCCCTTATCTCCCTCTTAGGCTTCAGCAGGTTCAGCGTTATTTGATTCCTCTTTTATTTGTCTTGGCTGGAATTAAGTTCCTATTGCTATAAGCGCTCATTCCCCTTCAAATTGTTTTCCCAGTCATCAAACCAAAACCAAAATTGCATTATTTAAGTTAACTGTTCACGTTTGCTTTTTTTTAGTTTTCTTTCCTTTCTTGACAATTATACCAAAATTCAGGAACTCTGCGGTCAGTCGTGCATTCAACTTTTAACAGATTTTTATATTTAACACCACCCCACACACATACCAACAAAAAAATACACCAAAAAACTAACCAAACAAAACATAAAAAACACACTGCACTGATTTCAAGTATTATATTTTGAAGATGCATGTTGTTTGTTGTTGTTGTCTTACCCTGGCTTAAAGACTCCAGGGATCATCACAACAGCCGAAGCGCTTGAACACTATGGTAACAAATGCACCAGCAGCTAGGGATGAGAACATTACGTGTGTGACCGTTTTTGATTACCCCGCCACGTGGGCAGCCACACTCCGACTTCGGAGGATTTGAAGATGCATGATTTCCAGAGAACACATACATCATAACCTTTTCTTTCCCACAACATTCAATCAAAACCAATGAATTACCTCCTCTTCCGAGCGCAGCAGAGCGGCCATGAAGCTGATGGGCAGGGGGGACAACTTGCTGCTCCTTTCACATACGCACATATACTCCTCTATGTCGGCCTTGTCTGTCAGACCTGCAGTTTACAGGGACACAAAATCTTCCCTCAACTTTTGGACATTTCTTTCTTTCACTTTTGTTTCCTTTAGCATCTTAATGTGTGTGTGTCTGTGTATGCGTGTGCGTCTGTGTGTGTGTGTGCGGCACGTGTCCATGCATGCCTACATTCATATTTATGTGTGTGCGTGTGTTTTGTGAGAGAGTGTGTAGGTGTGTGTATGTGCACATGTGTCCATGCATGCTTCCATTCATATTTGTGTGTGTGCGTGCGTTTTGTGAGAGGGGGAGTGTGTGTGTGCTTAAGTGTGTGCATGTTTTGTGAGAGGGGGAGTTTGTGTGTGTGCTTAAGTGTGTGTGTGTGGACCTCACGCTGGCTCCGCGACTAAGAGAATAGTGTCGTCAGTAGGGGGCTTAGTAGGTGGTGTCCTGAACAGGCTCCACTGAACTCCACCGAAGTGACTCAGCAGAAGTGCAGTGTCTCCTCGATTGGTTGCCTCCTGACAGCCTAACATAGATTCACTCCCCTTGGACTGATGGTCTCGGTTTCTGCGACTTGAACAAAACCGGGTGTAGCTGCGAATTAGGATTCGGAACGAGTGGCATGGGAGCAACGTCACTGTACAGCCCAGAAGATGGGACAGCAACAAAAAAAAAAAAAAAAAAAGTGTGTGTGCTCACATTCACGCATGTAAACAAGGATGCATACATCTGCGTATGTGTAGGTGACGACCGCGCACAAGAGTGCGTGCAAACAGTCTGTAGGTGGACATGATGCAATAAATATGCATGCGTGTAAAATGCGACGCAGTACCAATGTGAGGGCCGATGCCCAGCTGTAGCATGGTCTGCATGATGGGTCCGTTGAAACGCCCGCTCACTATCTTCCTCACCTCCATCCACAGCCTCTCACCAGAGATACCTACAATCACAGAAAGAATGAGTATAGCTACCAACTTTCCAGAATCCCAAACTTCGGTAAACTCGCAATTTTGTTTGATGCCTTTTTTTTTTTACAGCAAAGAAGCTTAGGCCTACTGCACATGCGCAGATTATGGTTTCTGGGTTATAAATGTTGGATAGGCACTTGGACTGGTTGTGGAATCAGCACGCATGTTGACTTCTACATGGATTGACATGTTTGTTTTGGGGGGATTTCCCTTGCAATTTCGGAATCCAGAATTTTATTGTCACAATAGGAAATGCGGAATCGCGACTGGAAAACGGAAAAATTCCGCAAAATTCTGAATGGTTGGCAGCTATGCACTAAGGCTTGGAGAGGATAAAACAAATCAATAAACAAAGATAGAGAACACTCCATCCCTAAAGGACACAACCATTATCAAGACGCCTACAGTCCCTATTCGCCTAGCTCAATGAAAGAAAGAGGTACAGAGGAGCAGATCCTCCATTTGTTCGTAGTCTGAGATGATGAGAACTGCTCTCCCTTATTGTAAGTCTAGTAGTCACTGCTCTAAAAATTGGTGGGTTAACTCTTCTAGCGCCAAGTATTTTCTGTTCTTTGTAACCTCTGCCAAGCTATGCTTCAAGAGAACTAAAAACAATCACCTACTTGACTAAATGCGTTAACCCCTTTACTGCCAGAGAAAAACAGAGAAATTATCAATGTTCTTATTATAAAATTTAAAAGATAAAATGGTCTAGAAATATCTTTCCTGACTTGTCTAAACACAAAACCATCATTCCAGGGCTATGACATCATCAATGACATCACACATCCTGTAAAAGACAGGGGACTAAGCAGGGAAGGGGTTAAATAAACGGATATGCACTGATATAAGCTCTAAAAATAGACAACCGCGTGGAAGATGTTTCCCGGCGCCCACCTGCAACGCTGGCAATAACGTACAGGCAACATCATGGCTCACATCTGCACCCGGGGCAGTAGAAGAGTTAAGCAGGCTCCAGTACTCTCACATAACTCCTCCCAGTCAATAGTCTTAGATAATTACAATTAACTGCAACTTCCTTACCCAAGTCTAGTTTAATTTTATATCTTAACTGCTCCATCTCACCTGCCAGTCCATCCACATGACATCGGATGGCTTCCAGAACATCTTTCTCATGGCTGTTGTGGTCTCGAGCAATGCGGCCAAAAAATCTGGAACAAGCAGGCACTTGGTTTTGTGGGTTGTGTGTGCACGCATGTGTGTGTGTGTGTTTGTGTGCGTGTCTGTGTGTCTGTCTGTGTGCGTACGTTGTGTGTGAGGGTGTTTGTGTATGTGTGTTGGTGTATGTGGTCAGTCCATGCGGCTCAGTTGCTGTGGCTTACCGAATGGGGTATGAATGAGTTGGCGTCAATAATTGTGTGTTTATGTGTGTGTGTGTGTGTGTGTGTGTGTGTGTGTGTGTGCGTGTGTGCGTGTGTGCGTGTGTGTGTGCGTGTGTGTGTGTGTGTGTGTGTGTGTGTGTGTGTGTGTGCGTGTGCGTGTGCGTGTGCGTGCGTGTGTGTTAAAGAGAGAGAGAGAGTTGCTTTGCATATGCGCTGTTGGTGGTTGGTGTCACTCTTGAATCTTGTTTTTTGTTATCTGTTGATGAATAATTGATTGTAAAGCGCTTTGGGCTCATCTGAGGTAAAGCGCTATATAAATGTACTGTTATTATTATTATTATTGGGCAATGAAATAACAATGACCAAATACAGTGAAAAGTTTGTTGTAAATACAGTTTCCAAACTGCTCAAGGCAGGCACAAGGTAAAAAATATATTGCGCTACAAAGAGGGCAGAGGGGGGTGGGATTAAAATGGGGAAGGGGGAGGGGAGGTATGAAGGCAGGGAAGGTATGGGGCTTGGTAGGTACGGGACGGAACAAGGATAATTTTGGTGCCCTTACCGCTGGTTTGTACTGTATCACTATCAGTGCTTTCTAGTTTATCATGTGATCAAAGCATTTAAATTTAACATTTTATTCTCAAAGTTAATTCCTGTTTGAAATAAATAATGAAACAGAGACCAACCTGAAGTAGCGCAGTATTCGCAGGTAATCTTCACACATTCTGTCTGCTGCTGATCCCACAAAACGCACTCGCCTGGCATCCAGGTCTTCTCTCCCATTGAAATAGTCAAACAATGTGCCATCAAAACCTGCACACATGATTTTTTTCCCCTTTGTAACCTTCAAAAACATTTTTTTTAAACTGAAACAGACTGCAACGTCACTGGAACATTATCAAAAACAAAAACATCAAAATGGAAACCTTTAAAAAACCCGTAATGCATATGTCTGACTTTAAAGCAATATTTAAACAATAAAAACAAAATTCAGCTTAAAAAACAAAAAGAATAAGCGGGTTATGTGCGTAGTGACATTTTATAAGTCACAGGCATGTGCATATGGTTGATTAAAAATGATTGTGATTGTGTGTGTGTGTGGGGGGGGGGGGGGGGGGGTCTAAGATCAAACAGAGAAAGAGAAACAAAAATACTGATACACTAGACACAAACACTGAGAGAGAATCATAGAACCAGGCATAGTAAAGGACTGAAGAAAATGATTTTTTAATGAGGGGGAGGGGGGGGTTCAGAAGTTGTTTTGTGGTGTGGTCAAGGGGTAGAGAGGCCTTTGTGGCGATTCCTCTTGAAGATGAAAAGATTAAACTTTTTAAATTTGGAGAAAAGGGCAAATTCAGAGAATTCGCTAAAAAGCACCATGCCTGTAGTAGAACTAAGGACAGGTCAAAGGAAACTCACCTAAAAACATGGCATTGATGGTGAGGTCTCGGCGATTGGCGTCCAGCTGCCAATCTGTGGTGAACTCCACCTCTGCATGCCGCCCGTCCGTTGTCACATCAATGCGCAGAGTCGTCACCTCAAAATTCTCCTGACAAATAATTTTTAAAAAAGAAAAAAATGTGACTAAAACATTAAGTACTTTTTTTTCTTTTTCTGTTTTGCTTTCCCGTTATTTGGGCTGTACACTCTCAGAATTGCATCCGTAAAGTGGACAAAGCTCGACTGTGTGGCTTTTCTTTTCTTTTCTTTTTCTAGTCACAAAAACTCGTCTCTGTGAAATTTGAGTTGCTCCCACCAGAAGAGCGTGTTGCTCTAGTACAAAATAATATAAAAATCTGGCTGGGAGGTCTTGGGTTCGAGTCCCATCAGAGGCGAGGGTTTTTTCGGTCCTGGACCGACTCCTACCCAGAGTGAGTGGCTATGGGCTCAATGGGAAGACTGAAGCCACACAGTCGAGTTTCATCCGCTTAACGGATGCGTTTCTGAGAGTGTTGCTCTAATTGCAAGACCAACACTGCAGGTGTCTGTAGTTCTCGGGCCTGGTTAACGCCGGGATATCATTATGAAAGGAAGCGTAGAATACAGCCCTGCTATGCAGTCTCAGACCGATACGGAACTCCATAGCATCATCATCATCGTTATCATCGGCCTCATTTTCCATCAATCATAAAATTAAAAAATGTCTCAAATTCTGTGGCTTTGCATGCCCTGCTCTCATGGTGACCTCGGTTTCGGTTTCCAATCCAGTCTATGCCTTGGTGCGTTCGGGTCAAAGTCATGGGGATCAGTGTGTTCTGGGGAGCTGTCGGTGGACGGTCGTGGTGGCGCCCTCGGAGGAGGACCTCACTCACGCTGGCTCCGCGACTAAGAGAATAGTGTCGTCAGTAGGGGGCTTAGTAGGTGGTGTCCTGAACAGGCTCCACTGAACTCCACCGAAGTGACTCAGCAGAAGTGCAGTGTCTCCTCGGTTGGTTGCCTCCTGACGGCCTAACATAGATTCGCTCCCCTTGGACTGCTGGTCT
This sequence comes from Phymorhynchus buccinoides, assembly GCA_017654935.2. Classification (NCBI taxonomy): domain Eukaryota; kingdom Metazoa; phylum Mollusca; class Gastropoda; order Neogastropoda; family Raphitomidae; genus Phymorhynchus; species Phymorhynchus buccinoides. The sequence goes on from CM065688.1 coordinate 39,964,129, forward strand.
CGGTTTCTGCGACTTGAACAAACCCGGGTGTAGCTGCGAATTGGGATTCGGAACGAGCGGCGTGGGAGCAACGCCACTGTACATCCCAGAAGATGGGACAGCAACAACAAAAAAAAAATAATAATAATAATAATAAAAATGACAAAAAGTACAATATCATAACCAACAGGAATCTTTTAAAACACCAAATTTTAAAATTGGTTTGATCAAATCAAATATTTTAAAATATCTCTTTACAAACGATAAAAGTTTAACTCACCTTATTGTTCATCCGTGCCGTTATCGTTCCATGCTTCTCTCCCCTGTTGTTGATCATGCGGATGTTCTCCTTCTCAAACATCTCCTTCATCTCGGCGGGGGTGGCGGTAGTGGCGAAGTCGACGTCATGGGGTTCCTTCTCCATCAACAGGTCCCTCACCGCACCCCCGGCGATCCGCAACTCAAACCCGTACTTGTCGAACAGCGACTTCAGCTGCTTCAGCTCCGGGGAAAACAGCTGGCGGAACACCGGCGTGTCCACCTTCATGGTGAAGAGGTTGCCTGGTTTTTGCACAGAGTAGGATCGTTTTGGCAAAGTGAAAGTTGCCCAGTACTGATTATAGATGGTCTGTCGGCAAACCGAGGTGAACTTTCTGAAGATCTTCATTGATTACTTATTCATAATCATTTAGGGAACCTGTGACAAGAGTGAAGTCGTGATCATGAAAAATGAAAATTGGCAAAATCTAGATACATTATGATTATTGAAAAAAATAAAGATTTCAAAACCTATGCACAACTTTACACAGACATCAAATCAAAACAACAAGGTTAAAAGTAGATCAACAAGTTTTGTGGTGATTTTTACTATAAAAAAAAGAAGAAAAAGCGATGAGTGTGTGACTGTGATAGAAAGACTGTGTGGGCATTCTTCTTCTTCCAGTAATGTCCACCTGCCATTTATCGGCATTTATTGACGTGTGTGTGTGTGTGTGTGTGTGTGTGTGTCAAGTCAAGTCAAAATCATCTTTATTGTGGGCTAAAAGTTAAAGAATAAGCTGACCAAGCTTTTTTTCATCTTGCCCTCTGTGTGTGTCACTGTGTGTGTGTGTGTTCGTTAACGTGTGCACTATATAGTATATTGACTATAAATGGGTGTGCCAAGTGGCAAGGAAGAGCCAACACTGTGAACACAAGCCGAGGAGAAAGTTTTCCACTTTGAAGTTTACATTTACATTGAATGATTGATTATAAATGTTGCCAGCACAACTTTACTATGCAGTGAGTATGCTTTTGCCAAAAAGGATCAAGCATCAATGTAAAATCTAGACTAATTAAAGTCAGGTCAGGCTTTTAGGACAGCCAGGCCTTGCGGCCTCTTGATGTGCCCATTCTTTTGATTGTTCATTTTAATGACTTTGTTTTGCCAAAACAAAAAGGCTATCATTTTAAAACGTAGTAATTTTCTCACTTTTCGACCGATTTTGATAATTTGGGTATCATTTTAAAGGTCTTTTCGAGCTCTTTCCAATGACATTAGGATTTAACCCCCAAAAAAATAATTATTTTTTGTTCTAAGGTCCCTACACATACCACATGACATAACACTACCTGGCACTACCACTAACACACGGCCAACAAGGCTGTTAGATCGTGGCCGTTCCGAATGCAAGTTTCACCTTTTCACTTCTTTCACTTTCTTTCAAGGATGGCATTGCACCAATGGAACATCACCCAAAACATTGCATTTTATCTTAAGCATTATGAGAATTTTACTTTTTGAGGATAACGTTTCCAAACATTGCAGCGAAACATTCACATTATATTTCTAGTCTTAATCATAAATAAGTACGCTGGATTAATTTTGTTGGAGAAAAAGGCATTACGTTGATTGCATATTACTGAATGGACCGTGTTTTGGTACCTTTATTTTTTGTGTTTGTTAACTTTAGCTGTTACTTCCGTGAAGGAAGGGAAACCACGCGGATTTTTAGTTTCGGTTGCAATCTAATAAGATGGCTTGCCAAAAGCTAGTGTTGGAAGGCGATCACGTAGTTTTCAAGACAGATGACAAATCCAGAGTGTTCCAAATAAATAAATCAAGGTAGGTTTCTTCTTCTTCTACTTCCAATTAGACTTAGTATCCAGTCACAGTAATGATTTTGGTGAAGAAGAAGATTATAACTTCTTCGTCTTGAGTTCTTCTTCGCTTTTACATCCTCCGTCAGCTTGTTGACGATTGTGATGTATAGAAACAGGGGTTTCCGGTATTCTCTATAAACACAGATACTGTGGGAAAAGAACAGCTGCCCAGATGATCAGCTCAAGGGGTGGTGGTGGAGGGAGTAGGTAGGGACTATTACTGTATTAGCTAATAGCTGGAGCTCAGGGGAAAGAGGGGGGGGGGGGGGGGGGGTCAGATCTGGGTTTTGAAGACCTCCACTGAGGCTGATGAAATTGCCTCAGGTGGAAGACTGTTCCATTCGCACACGGCTCTTGGGAAGAAAGAGAACTTCCTGTAGTTGGTAGCAGGAAGCAGGTATGCTGCCGTGTGCGACTGTCTCATCTGTCTGGGTGGTGGGTGAGGGACTGGCTTATGCTGAGTATTGATGGCCACCTCTCCATATATATTATATATATAAACTTATTAAATAAGGGGGCTTCTCTTCTTTCTTTTCACTGTAGCCTTTACAATGACATATTCGTTTTACACTGCAATCACAGGCCATAGTTATTGTCATTTCGCCAATGACGAACTTTCAATGATGACGTAATTTCACTGATTGCGTAAGTTCACTAAGATGACACTCTCTTGTCTGGCTCCCCCTCTCATCTCATCAACAAACTTCAAAAAGTTCAAAATCATGCTGCCCATCTCATCTTCCGCTCTTCTAAATATGACCATATGGGTCTCTCTCCTGAAAACTGGTCCAATATGTGACATAGAAGCCAAAAAATAAAATGTGGCAAATTGAACAGAAAATGCATGCATAGAGTAGCTATATGAATCAACTTTCTTATGACATGAAAACAAAATCAGTCAAGGCTATCGTTGCTGGGTTTTATGACTTTATTTATATGCGTCCAGAGCTGGTAGCGCTGACAACACGGTGTCCTTCATTACATAATTTCATCAACTTAAATAAACTTTATGATGCATTTATCTCTTTAGAATAACAGACTGTCTTGAAATAAAGAGTTATGAATGATTTCATTAAAAAAAATAAAAAATGTAAGTTTAATATTGGTGTTGGTTTATACCGTCTTTGGATCTTACCATAATTGATTGTTTTATTTTTCGTTATATAATGTCGTGCCACTCAAAATGCCATTTATTTTATTTCAAATGTGTTAGAATAGTTTCATTATTATCTCTGATATTCCATTAATTTGACAATTAAAAAATAAGTGTTAAATTTTAACAAATAAATGTCTGGGTAGCGCTGACAACAGGACACCATCTGGTAGCGCTGACAACATGGTGTCCTCCATTATATAATTTTACCCACTTAAATAGACTTTATGGTGCATTTATCACTTTAACATGGCAGACTTTCTTGAAATAAAGACTTACAAATGGTTTCATTTGCAAAATAATACAAAAGAAATGTGTTTAAATACTAGTGTTGGTTTGTGTCATCTATGCACATTACCATGGTTCATATCAAAATGTCGTTATATAATGTCTCACCACTCAAAATGACAATTTTTCATAGCGGATGTGTTAGAATAGTTTCATTACCACCAGGAATAACCCATAGATACGGTAATTTACAATATAAAGAGCTTAATAAAAATTCAAAAATTCTGGGTAGCGCTGACAACAGGGACGCCAACTGGTAGCGCTGACAACATGGTGTCCTACATTACATAATTTTACCTACTTAAACAGACTTTATGGTGCATTTATCACTTTTAACTTACAGATTACCTTGAAATGAAGACATGTTTTCAATGATAGAAAAAAAAGTAAAATATAAAGAGCTTAATAACAAAAATAATTTCTGGGTAGCGCTGACAACAGGGACACCAACTGGTAGCGCTGACAACATGGTGTCCTCCATTATCATTACATGATTTCACCTACTTAAACAGACTTTACGGTGCATTTATCACTTTTAACTTACAGATTACTTTGAAATGAAGACTTGTATATGTATCCAATGATAAAAAAAAAAAGAATAAGATTTAAATTTGAGAAAAAAATTGTGGGCAACACAGACAACAACAAGGACGCCATTGTCATCCATCCACTAAAAGAAAATTGTATGAATTAAATTTCTTGTGAATTGAAAGATATGTCTGCTACAAGAATAAATGTGTATTGTATTGGCAAATTTGGCCTTATGGTTAAGAACTTAACTGTGAACAAGCTATTCTACACATAGAAGGCCCATTCAGTGGCCAGGTAGCGCTGACAACGGGCCTTTTAGGGGTGGACACCATACTGTTTTTGTGCTCTCTTGACCAATCAAAACATCCCACACATTTGAAATTTTGTATGAATAATGATCTTTAGTAGTTGTTTGAAAGTAGTAAACTTTTGACTTGGGCAGAAGAAGTCCCTAGGTGAAAATTTTAATTATGTAGGTAGCGCTGACAACGCATTTTGTGGACACCACAATGACCAAAGATTTTTAAAAAATTGTAAAAAATCTATTTAACAATTATATTTACTGTTCATGCACATACATTGTCAAAAATATGTTTTTGGATAACTAAATAAGAAAAAAATGGGTCTTAGAGATTGTTGAGGCAAAGAAAATCTGCATTATTTTTTATTATATTTGAGGACACCACATGTTGTCAGCGCTACCTGGTATTTAAAATGTTATTTTAAAACACACTTTTTGGTAAAATCCACAAAATTGTTGCTATAAAGGAAGGACTACTACTCATCTTGGGTGTGCATGCATATGTGTGCAGAATCTTTTGTGGTTTCTGAAAAAATAGAAACTTTATGCAAGACTGTTGGGCATGTCACAAAACTAAGCACCCAAAATGCCCATTTTTCAAGACAAAATTGTTTATTAAACACATTTTGGTACATGCACAGCTAAAAGAAACATTTTATATGATTCTTACAACTATTTAGAGCTGAAATACACAAATGAATGATATCTCATTGTTTGATTTGATTTTTTATTGTTTAATAAATAGGATAGGTCACAATGACCCAGTTTTCAGGAGAGTTACCCATATAACTCCATTGCTCTGTTGTCTCCACTGGCTCCCTGTTCAGCAAAGAATATCCTACAAGATTGCCTCTCTCTGCTACAAATCTGTCGAGTCTTCCTGTCCTGAATACCTCACTGATCTGCTACATCTCTACACACCGTCTCGAGCTCTGCGTTCCTCATCTGACACCCGTCTCTATTGTATCCCCACTGTCCGCACTAAAACCTATGATCAACGCTCTTTCTCCTATCAAGCTCCTGTTACTTGGAATCAGTTGCCTCGCTCTCTCAGATTCTCATCCTCTCTGCCCACATTCAAGCGCCATCTCAAAACTCATCTGTTTCCTAAATAACTACTAATCCCTTCCTTCATGACTTGGTGTGTGAATGTCTGAGAGTGAACGTCTGTGCTTGGTGAGCGCATATAATTATTTGTGGGTGTCCGCGTGTGTGGTGTGCGTGCACTTGCGTGCACATGTGTGTAATTCTATGTCTGTTTGTTTGTCTGACCGCCTTTGGGTGTTTGTGTAATTTTTATTTCCCATTCTTTAAAAATGCTATATGTTAAATATTATTATATGTGGTGTTATATGTGTATATTATATTTTTATATTGTAAACGCCTAGGGCATTAAATTGATTAGGCGTCCTAAATGTTCTAATAATAAATGTTCTAATAATAGCAACCACAGTCACTTCTGACTATTATGTCGCTGTCGTTGATTAATTTTGTTGGAGAAAAAGGCACTACGTTGATTGCATATTATTGAATAATAACATGGAACGTGTTTTCGTAGCTTTATTTTGGGGCTTATTATTTTTGTGGATTTGTCCTGGAGTCATTTCTTTTCATCTCCTCAATATAATATGACTAGAAACGCCTGTGGTAAAGTTTTTGTTAAAAGATATAATACTAACAAAAAAAAGTAACATAAGAAAAAATTGTTTTGGTAACAGAATTACTAACATGTGGAACGAATTGCCTACTGACATAAAATGTGCACCTCATACTAATATGTTTAAAAATTGTCTGGATACATTACCAACATTTTTAGAAGCTATGACTAATAATAATTTATGAGGAAAATTTATGCCGCATCAACCTTGACCAAAAATAAACATTTACCAGAAAAATCATAAAAGATGGGACTGTTTGAAAAAGCTTTGCGGCTTGTTTTGTCCCTACCTACCTACCTACCTACCTACCTAATGGCTAATAATCAAGATTATGATAATATAATAAGGGGGCTTCCATTGAATATCCAATCAAAATAAATAGCTGCCCGGTTGGTCAGGGGGGGGTGGGAGCAAGTGGGGGAGACATGGGACAGGATTGATGGGTTTGGGACAGGAGGGGAGGGGGTTAGAGGGACAGGAGGGGAGGGGGGTTAGAGGGACAGGAGGGGAGGGGGGTTAGATCCAGTGTGGCATTCTCAAAATGGATTTGTTCTCAACATGTCTGCGCATGTGCGAAATCGATCATGACGTACCATCACATTTGTGACTGTGTGTATTCAACACTAAATTGACCCTAAACCTATCCCAAACCCTATTCCTAAACCTATCCCTAACCCTAACCCTAAACCTATCCCTAACTCTTCGCACATGCGCAGACATGTTGAGAACAAAGCCATGTTGAGAATGCCACACCGGGCAACGCTGATGTAATTGCCTCAGGTGGAAGACAGTTCCATTCCGCCACAGCCCTTGGGAAGAATGAAAACCTCCTGTAGTTTTATACGGTTAATTGTAGTTCTAAGACCAACTCTCTATTGACCTAGACTTCAATTTTTGCTTGTAAAGTTAGGCTGCCGATCTTAGAGTTTGAGTCAGTTACTAGTGTTTATGTTTTAGTTTTTAATAACAATTTCAATATGTTGAAGGGGGTGGGGTTTAATAACAAATGTACATGATTGCCTAATTCTGAGGCTGTTTGTTTGGAAGCGGTTGGCTCAAACTTGCAGAATTATAGGCAATCGTGTGAATGTGTGATTAACCCCTACCCCCACCCCTTCAACATATCGAAATTGTTAATAAAAACAAAAACAGAAACACAAAGTGACAAATTACTGACTCAAAGATCAGCAGCCTAGCTTTACATACATGTAAAAGTTGAAGTAGGTCTACAGAGAGTTGGTCTTCTACAATTAACCGTATGCTAGTTTTATCATGTGGGCATTTGATAGTTGTGATTGTGATACTCATAACTATGACTAAGACAAAGACTCAGACTACTCACAGACAGAGAGATTTGTTATTCTTAAAAAGTTATTTCTGCTGGGTCAGTGGATGAATTCAAGACCCTCCTCCAACGGATCCCAGATCTGAAATAAATCAACCTCCATCCCCCCCTCCTCCATCCCCTCAGCCCCATACTCCTGCTCTGCCCCCATGCCCCCACCCTGCCCCATCCACCTTCCCCGTACAAACCAAACTTAGGACTAGATTAGGTTGCTGCTTGACATGGCATCACGTTGGTGACCCGCTGAATGGGCACTGGCTGGGCAGGTCACTCAAGTTAGAATAGGTTTTCTTTTTCAAGTTTTTTAAAGTGGTGCTCTCCCCAAGTTTGTCAATAAATAATAATGCCACAAAGTGGCGCTTTCAACTAAATTTAAGATGAAGATCAAGAGAAGATCAACTCAAGACCACAATGGTAGATGAAGAAGAAGAAGAAAGTTCTAACATCTGTGACTAATGTGTCAGCATTTTTTTCCGCATTTGTGTCCAACTTCCTCCAGTAAAGACATATTTGTCATACTTAAACAATGTGTTTTATTGGGTTTTTTTTTGTTCCATTGCGTTGAAGATGCTAAACATACATATATTATATGTTTTGCAGAAACATTTTCTTCGAGAAGATCAAACTCAAAGGGCAAGATATTGTGGGGCAGCCGTATGGAACGCTGTTTGAGGTTCAACAGGGAAAACTGGTGATCGTCACTCCCTCAGAAAATGATGGTGCCACGGCAGCAGCTGACAGTATTGTTGGTAAAGAAGCCTTCCATATTTCAATCCCTGAAATCATACTAACCTTTTCAAATTTGATCCTGACTTATGAACCATTCTACAACTAGTGTCTGTAAAGCCAACTGGCAATGAACGGGAATTGAGATGTTAATCTCACCCTGAACAAACAAACTAACTAACTTTTTTATCATTTTATTTTAGTGTGGTCAACCACTAAATCAAATGGAAATAGATGGAGGGGGGCGGGGGGATTAGGATGTCGACAACAAGGGGCGAGGGGGAGGTTGGAACAAAGGAAAAGGTTTCTGAACAAATGTAAATTGTGACGTGTGTACTTATTGCTTGCAATGTTTGTTTCTACAAGTCTAGATGAAGTAGGTTACATGATCAAGCAGAAAGCAGAAATAGTTACTTTGTTCAAGATAATTACAACTAGCAAAAAATGTGATTTCTGGAGAATCAAACAAAGCTTCTAAAATTAAAAAGGTAGGACAAGGAAATAAATCAAATGATTGTGATCTAATGACTGTCATACTCGTATATAGGCTGATAGAGACTAGACTATTATATATTTGAAGAGAGTGAGATGCTTTATTCCTTTGTGGAAAAAACAACACCCAAAACCAGATGCATAGCCTCTATATCTTTCAGTCTTGTGAAATATTGCCGTAAGTTAATGTCAGGACTTTTTTTTTCAGAATCTGAATCAAGAAAAGACAACAGAGACTTGGTTGCATCAGAAGAAAACCAAAAACTGACACAAGAAGAGATCATGAAAATGAAAGAGGAAGGTCTATCTGGGCAGGTGAGAATATTACAGTCATTAAAGTTTTTTTGGAGGGGGGGAGGGGGGGTTATTTTCTAGTCACACTGAATTGTCTCTGTAAAACTTGGGATGCTCCCACCAGGAGAGGGCATCACCGCTAGTCATTTTTGCATGTAGATGTGAGTTGGTGTCATCCATCCCGCCATGCATGTAGATGTGAGTTGGTGTCATCCATCCCACCATGCATGTAGATGTGAGTTGGTGTCATCCATCCCACCTGCACAACACGGCCTACTCCAACCAAATAGTGGAATGGGCTTTAACTCATTCACATCGCAACGATTTTGAATTATTAAAAAACCTCACAAATCACTCCAGCCTTACAGTTACACACTAACAAAACATACATAAACAAAAGGAGAAATGAAAGAAGATTACGGGTTTTTACTTCAGGTTTAGACATGGTAGGTCAGACTTTTTAATGTATAGACTTTATATATAAAAAAACTCTCTACACCGATTGGTTTCCCCACAACAAACCACTACAAAGGCAAAGTCAGAGGCAAAACTGTGGTCTAAGGGAGCGAAGCGAGTTTAGACGTGACCAGGGTATGGTGTGCACACATGTTTACTTCCCTTGAAGCAAATGCATCAAATATCTATTAATTCCGGACATATGGCCGAAATGACTTTAATGAGTTAACGTGTGCGCAAGATGTGCATGCGTTTGCACGTGGGACCTCAGTTTTAAGTCTCATCCAAAGGACTAGATTACCAGTGTTTTGGGTTTGCTGTTGTTGTTATTTGTCATCATCTGAAGTATTTCTCTTAATTTGGTAAGAAAATAATGATCCATTCAGGGCATTGATTACATAAAACGTTGCCAGTCATATTAAATTCAAATCTTAATAACTTACTGATCCGGTTCGATTGTTTTTAACATCAGAGCTCAGAATCTGATGCATCATAAGACTAATTTGTGATTGAATACGCATTTCTATGTTTTAAAGATAGAAAATGTTATAAAATAATATATCAGTAAAGCTATGTCTGTAATCAAACTTAACATAAATTTAATATTTTATTCTTCAATCTAAAAGAAAGTCTGGATTGCAAGTGTATGTTGTTGTTGTTGTCGTACCCTGGCTTAAAGACTCCAGGGATCATCCCAACAGCCGAAATACTTGAGCACTATGGTACAAATGCACCAGCTAGGGATGAGAACATTACATGTGTGACCATTTTTGATTACCGTGCCACATGGTCAGCCACACTCCGACTTTGGAGGATTGCAAGTGTATGATTTTTAAAAAGGTGTTGAAAAGAGAGCTGCCTGAATGCTAAATTAGTTTTATTTATATGTTACCTTTTTGTTTGCAGAACATTGTGGAGAAGCTTGTTGAACAGAGTGAAACCTTCAAAACCAAGACTGAGTTCTCACAGGAAAAGTATATAAAAAAGAAGAAGAAAAAGTAAGTGTTGATTTGTGTGAAAAATTTGTGGGTGATAGACATTGAAGCCATTAAAGCACTCACACACAGTGAGGCATGCGCGGACAGACTGACAGACACACACACACACACACACACATATATATATATACACATTTACTCCAGGCATCAGAATTGTCAGAGGATTAAGAATTTCTGACAGAGGATTGGCTTCTACTGTCAGAGGTTTTGCCTTTTTTATTCAGGTTTAGTTTTTCTTAAATATCATTTTAAAGTGATTTCTCACTGTACTGAGCCTTTTTGGTCATGTTGGGAACTGATTTCAGTGTTGTCCCTCAACAGTCTGGGGCCTTGGTAGCCTTTTTACCGCGGTTTTCAGAGGATTGGACTCCAAACTATTCTTATGCCTGTACTCACACACACACACACACACACACACACACAAGCACGCTTGCAGGCATGCACATTAAGTAATAAGTGCGCACACACATGTAGGTGTGCATGCACACACAGCTAACTCACTGGTCCACTGTCTCATTTCTCCAGGATTCCCTATTCTCAGATTTGTATCTGGAATAAGATAAATGAATTGGTGTTTTTTTTAAACAGTTTTAAGCTTAAGCTAGCCAACTCCTTTTCCATCCTTCCTTTACTTTGTCCCCTTGTATCCTTTCATGCTTTGAGTGTGTTGTTAATAAATATTTCATCACAGGTGAACATAAAAAGCATGATTCTAAAAAATAAAAAAAAATAAAAAAAGCATGATTCTATGCTGGATAATGCCGGATTGCACTATTTCACAATATATCTAATAGTTTGTGAGGAACGTACATGCCCCAGCTTTTAATCGCATACTATTGAGACGCCCGCTTCTAACTAGATCACAGTCTGCAAAGAGAGGATGTCAGTCAGTGTCGTATTTGTTGCAGACACATGCTGGTGTTCCGCATTCTGCGTCCCAGTACCCGTTTATTGTTGGAAACTTTCAAACAGACTCCTTCCAAAATATGGTACGTTTGAGTAGAGTTTTGTTTGTTTCTTGCCTGGTATTTTCCTCTGGCATGTTCTACCTTTTTTCACTTAATTGTTTGTTGTTTTTTCTTTTTTTTAAAGACGAACATAAGTATTTTTAACATTGTTAACTAATTGTGATATTCAGTTATGGACAGCCAAGATCAATAAGATACATTTTCCTTAGTAGATTTTTATTTTATTTTTTTTTATTTTTTTTAATCAATATTTTTTTTTATTCCATCTCTTCTTACATTCCACAATTCCTGCTTTCACTCAATCTTTCATCCAATCAACATATATACATGTAACACAATTTGAGCAAATAAATTAAAATAAAGATAAATAAATAGTTCATCAATATCAGGACAGGGCTCGGTTCCTTAGTAGATTTTTTTTTAAATTTTCAAAGCATTTAACTGTATTTTACTTTTCTTTTCATGTTTACAAGGCATTGTTTTACTGTGTGTTTTTATAATCACATCACATTTTCAAAACGGTTACAGTTGAGAACACCCAGTCTATTAATGCATGCTCTTAGTTATATATTGCACAATGCATTATTGTAATACTGTTAAGCCAGTATATGCCTTTTTTTTTTTTTCTAACTTAGGTTTGTTCTCTTATTTTCTGTATGTATGTCAGTTATCCTACCCCTCCGGATGGGGGTATGGCTTTAACAAAATCAATCATTGTATCATAACAAATCAATCATTGTATCATAACAAATCAATCATTGTATCATATCAAATCAATTGTTGTATCATAACAAATCAATCGTTGTATCATAGCAAATCAATTGTTGTATCATAACAAATCAATCATTGTATCATAACAAATCAATCATGTATCATAGCAAGTCAATCATTGTATCATGACAAGTCAATCATTGTATCATAGCAAATCAATCGTATCATGACAAATCAATCATTGTATCATGACAAATCAATCGTATCATGACAAATCAATCGTATCATAACAAATCAATCATTGTATCATGACAAATCAATCATTGTATCATAACAAATTAATGATTGTATCATATAACAAATCAATCATTGTATCATGACAAATCAATCATTGTATCATAACAAATCAATCACTGTATCATAACAAATCAATCGTATCATGACAAATCAGTCGTTGTATCATGACAAATTAATCATTGTATCATGACAAATCAATCATTGTATCATATAACAAATCAATCATATCATGACAAATCAATCATTGTATCATGACAAATCATTCATTGTATCATATAACAAATCAATCATTGTATCATGACAAATCAATAATTGTATCATACAGTGAAACCTGTTTATTACGAATTCCATGGGAGAGGGCCAATTTACTCGTTGTAAGCATTGCTCATTCAAACCATTTTATCAATTTTGGCAACCCTGACGAACCTATCAATCGCTCCTCACATCTACTGTGATGTGCGTGCTGGTAAAGTGTGAAAAAGACAGAAAAACGGAAACAACACACTTACCCAACAAAGCATGGTTGTAAGCCCAATATCCTGTATCCATAGGGTTTTTAATGCCGATTACAAACACTTTAAAACAGTTTATTAACACACGATAACATCAAAAACATAAAATCCACACATGCGCTTTAAGAGAAAGTTAAAATTTCCCAGAAGTCACAAGATCAGTGCGCAAAGAGTGAGTCCAGTGTCGTCTGCTTGCGCTGCAGACACCCAAGTTGTTATATCGGCCAATCAGAATGCCGCTTACATATCGAGGGGTCAGTCAAGATGGCGATGCTGTTGTCAGTGTGTTCTCATTCTAGCCAGGTAGTTGTGCAAGAAAGCTTGTCTTTGGGATGGCGGTGTGGTTGTAAGTGCGTTCTCGTTCTAACCGTGTAGTTTTTGCATAAAAACTTGACTTTGGGAGTCAATAAATTGTACGTTATATGCAAGTTGCTCGTTGTAGTGAGCTCGTTGTATGCAGAATTATTTAACAAGGAAAAAGAAGGCTTGTGGTTGGGAATTTTGAAACCACTCGTTACACACGGGCTCTCGTTTAAACCGTACTCGTACTAAATGGGTTTCCCTGTATAACAAATCAATCATTGTATCATGACAAATCAATCGTATCATATAACAGATCAATCATTGTATCATGACAAAGCAATCATATCATAGCAAATCAATCATATCATAACAAATCAATCAAATCATAACAAATCTATAATTGTTGTATAATATCATACTCGGTCAAATGTGCTTGCAGCAACCTGCGTGCGGACAGTCTCTCCCAGCTGCTGTGCTACAGCAATGTGATGTCCGGCTCCACGGTGGCTGTGGTGGAGTCCTGTCAGGGCCTGGTGCTGGGCTCCGTCATGGAAAGGATGGGAGGTGAATAGACTAGTAGTAGTAGTAGTAGTAGTAGTAGGGCTAGAAGTGGGCCTCTCTGCCCTTTTACGCCCTTTCTTGATTGTTTAATTTGATTACGTTTCACAATGATTACCTAAGCTAAACTAGTCTTAATTTATTTTTTTAAATTTAAATTGGAATGGACTTTCATTTTTAATCCAAAAAATTGAAAGCTCTTATCATATTAGGATCTTGGTCCAGAAGATTTTTAAAGGTGTTAATATTAAGTGCCTGTTTGATGTTAGTTGGTAAGTTATTCCAATGTTGAACAATCCTGTTAGACTAGTGCCAGTTCTCCGAGTTTAGCTCTTCTAGTGCCATGTATTTTGTTGACGTTCTTGGTTGTCTGTTGCATCTCAACCGACAAGAGAGAAGTAACTATTTTTTTCAAGTGTGCATGCATTGCTTTGACGGCAGAAACAGTCACATGAGATCTAAAAACAGACACACACATAGAAGGGTGCTTGGCAGTAAATGTCTGCATTTGGTGGGAGTGTAGAGTGATATATTCACCCATGGTGGTAGAAGAGTTAAAGGCTTAACCGCTTTGTTCGGGCAACAGATTTGATGTATTAGAATTATAACCATGACATTTTTTTGCTTCATAGAAATTGAAATAAAATTTAAGGTAAAAGAATAGCCCAGGTCATTTTGAATTGTGCTTTTGATTTGTACTCTTTTTGTGGATCTCAAAATAAAAAAGTTGTAGTTTTTCGATTTGCAATTGCGAAATTGCTAAAATGCTGATTTTAAAGGGCTCTCAAGATTGCACAGACCACTTTTAAGATGTAATGTTAATTAATAATTTGACTACAAGAGTTTTACTGACAAATATTGTTTACTTTAAGGATGTTTATGAATGAGGAGGTAGTTTTGAGTGTCATGTTATGGAACTGCCACAAATCTAAAGAATTTGTTTCAAACAGGAGTGATTTGTAAATGTCTTTGCATTTGGTGGGAGTGTAGAGTGATATATTCACCAATGGTGGTAGAAGAGTTAAAGGCTTAACCCCTTTCTTCTGGGAACAGATTTGATGTATTAGAATTATAACCATGACATTTTCATTTTGCTCCATAGAAATTAAAATAATATTTAAAGAATAACCCAGGTAATTTTGAATTATGCTTTTCAGAAGGAACGCTGAAGAAGAATTATGCTTTTGATTTATAACGCAAGTCAATCTTTTGATTTGTACTCTTTTCGTGAATCTCAAAATAAAAAAGTTGTTGTTTTCAATTTGCAATTGCTTAAATGCTGATTTTAAAGGGCTCTCAAGATTGTGCAGACCACTTTTAAAATAAAAAATATAGTATTATAATTTGACCACAATTAAGAGTTTTACTGACATATTGTTTACTTTAAAGACGTTTGTGAATGAGGAGGTAGTTTTGAGTGTCATGTTATGGAACTGCCACAAATCTAAAGAATTTGTTTCAAACAGGAGTGATTTGTAAACAAATTTTTTCTTCTTTTAAGAGATGAGTGGATTTATCTTTCTGCTTATATTCTTAAATTGTATGTGCAGGATGTGGGAGAGTTGTTCATCTGTATCCTGGTAATGATATGAACAGGTGAGTGAGATTGCAGGTGTTTAGGTGTTAAAACTCACTTTCCTTCTTGTTTATGAGCAGTTGGATTTTTCACTATTAATTAAATGGCAACTCGGATGAACTCACTCTCTGATTAACACTTTCTTTTCTTTTTGGGGGGTGGTGGTGGTGGGGTTGTTTGTTTCATTTCTTAGCCTTTTTATCCTATCCTTATTTGTCTAAATGTGTTTGTGTCTGGGCGTGTTGCATGCATATGTGTGTGTCACAGTGTGTATGTATGCATGTGTGTGTGTATGCATATATGTGTCTGTGTGTGTGTGTGCAGCACATTTAATGATTTTGCTGTTTGATTTATTCAACTGTTTTCATTTCTTTCCTGCAGGCATGTTGTCAACCAGTTCAACTTCCCAGGGGACCACATGAAAACGTTGCACGAGTTTCCCCTCAACAAGCTGGCATCGCTGGAAGACGGCACTCTGTTGCCTGCCAAAGACAGCGCCGACACTGTCAATGTCACTGTCAGCCCTAGTTCAGAGTCAACAGACACAGTCTTGAAGTGCTCAAACGACGATGTTCGGAAAAATGACAATGAAGAGTCTGCGATGCTAGTCGATAAAGACAGTGACAGCGGAAATGTCATGGAAGGGGAGGGTAAAAGGGAGGAAGAAGGGGGAAAATGTGAGGACCAGGGTCAGGAGATGGAGATGGAAGGGAGTTCCATAGCAAAGGCTGATGGAGATAAGAAGAGAGGCAAGCGACAGAAATGGGGAAAACCCAAACAGGTGAGGGCTGTGGTGAATGTCTGTGCAATAAAAGATGAGATTGTGGTGCTTTCTTCTCTATCTCAGTCTCTTTGTCTTCTTCTTTCTTTACCAGCTGCAAGGCGAAGCTGATAGTGATAATGTTTTCACTGATATCTGTCTGTTTGTTCCTGGCTGACTTTGTATGTTAACATGATAACGTTTGAACAGAGGACCCTCAAATTTTGCATATGCATCTAGGTAGTTAGGATATCTAGACCAAGTTTGAAAATAAGATCATTGGTCAAAGGTTTAGGTCACTGCCGCGCGGCTGGTGATATAGCGTCTTCACACTGTAGTTCTTTTTCTCTCTGACTCTTGTCACGGTCTCTGTTTTCTCTCTCAATCTCCCCCTATCCCTTTTTCCTTTCTGTCTCTTGTTTTGCCTCCTCCCTTCTCGCTCTTCTACCACTTTCTGTTTGCACTTTTCCTCCATTCCTACCTCTTGTCTGTCCCTTTCTCTCTCTCATTCTCTCTCTTACTTTCTCTCTCTCTCTCTCTCTCTCTCTCTCTCTCTCTCTCTCTCTCTCTCTCTCTCTCTCTCTCTGTCTGTCTCTCCTTCTCCCTAACTCACTCCCTCGCTTTTTTTTTAATACAATATGTCCATCTATTTGTTGGATACTTAAAACATTGATGGATAAAACTGGGAGGGGGGGGGGGGGGCAGGAAGAAATTTAAGTTTGTCTCTGGAGTGTTGTTTGTTTTCGTTCCCCTGCTTAAACGCTCTGGGGGCATACCCAGTGCCATGTGAACATTTCGCGTGGCCTTGGGTGGGAAGATTACGTGTATGGCTGCTTTTAAAGGGCCCCGCCACATGGGCGGCCATACTCCGACTTCAGGGGACTTCGCTGCATACATGGAGCCACCCACACATTCACTCCACCCGTGGAGTGACAGCAACCAACAATTCTTTATGGCGTGTAGGAAGAACTGCCACTGGTAAAGACAGCTTCCATTGGGCACAGCCGTATCATTTTAATATTGGCCATGGGTCAATTTCACTTGCATCACATGTACAGACACAGTGAATAGCCAAGGACCCTTGGCCGGTCTCTGGTGTCAATATTTTCAATTTATTTTTGTTGTAAACATGACTGAAACATCATGAGATTTTTATTCCTGTCTTGAGCATCAAGTTCTCATTTTGCACAAGCAGAATTAAGGAATTCTTGAAGTGAGTTGATACTACAGTTTTGTATTGCTTATTTTCTCATTGCCTATTCGCAACCTTCATTTTGAAACCATAATTAGAGGGGATTCTCAAATGCCAGATGGAGACGAGGTTTGATGCATTCTATTTTTGAAATTTTAATGTCTATCATTGCAACCTATGAATAATCAAAAGGTAAGAAGTTGAATATTGATTCTGAATTAATCCGTTCATTGCCAGAGAAAATTTGATAAATTATCTTCTTTATTATCATAAAAGGAAAAAGAGATCTGTTAGACTCAATCTGAACAAAATGGTCTAGAGATATATCTTTCCTGACTTGTCAAAAACAAAAACCATAATTCCAGGATTATGACATCAAGTTATGACATCATCAATGACATCACACACCCCATAGTGGGCCAGGCA
>CM065688.1:39982294-40002294 GCA_017654935.2 Phymorhynchus buccinoides
GTCCCGAGGAAGACCTGTCCCGGGGAAGACCTGTCCCGGGGAAGAGCTGATGTGAAGCGAAGCGAACAGGGCGTAGCTGCTAGTCACTCATAATTATAATGGCAAACAATGATTTATCTGACCTTGAATTAGTTTCATTTAAAACAGATGACAATGGAATTCAAAGGTATCCATTTACAGGCTGTACGCTTTAACCCTTTCACCGCCAATTCATGCACCACAATAGTTAAACACCCATGTCACTATAAGGTCCTTCAGGTCCTGTTATCCGAAGACCCCATTTTCTTAATTTTGGGAGGTAAGGATAAGCCTAATGTTATAGATGTCACAGAGGAATTCACAATATTGCAAATACATTATTTTCTCTACCCAATATAGTTTAATGGTATATTTTGTCTAAAATATGGCTGGCGCCGAAAGGGTTAAACGTTTGCTAACCACGAATCAAAACTTGACACCGAGAGGGGCGAATGAGCTGGATCCGGCTCATGGCTCGCACAACCGTTTAGGACGAATGGCCCGGATCCGGCTCAAAAGAGAATTCGAGAGGTTTTGATTTATGGCGTGTAACCAGCTTTCCGGTGCGAAGTCATAACCTATTTTCAGTTTGCTTTGACCTTGCCTCTCTTGAAATCAGCCAATCATTGCAGACTTTACATTCAGGTTTGGTTGTAGAGGGGGGTCAAAGATCGGAATGTAAAATTTTCCTTCTTTCTATGTGTTAGCTGTTTTCGTCAATAGGAGACCAACGACGAAGGTAAGGAATCTGATATTTTACGATCGTTTAGTGCATGGTGTTGCAAATCTTTTCTGAAAATAGTGATGCCTAACTCTTCATAACTTGGTTTTGGTGATTATTTTACGAACCGAGTCGAATGCCCAGTCCCCACAGAACAAGGGGAAATAATTCAGCCAGTCCCGAGTGAGTTAACCGCATTGCAAATAACTAAGATCATTCCCTTCTTCTTCTTCTTCTAAGATCATTCCCATATCGGTTTTTGCATAACACACACACGTGCAGCCATTTAACTAGCTAAGGCTGCATTCACGCCACACGGGCAAGTAGAGGAATTCAAATCATTGAATTCGCCATACCGTGGCGGGCAGGCCGTCCAGCTCCCGTCCCCCATGGTTGGACACCCAGATGGCGTCAGCCCCGTGGTCCACAGCCTGCAGGGCGTCAGAGCCTGTAACAGACGATGGGTGATGAGAGAGAGAGAGAGAGAGAGAGAGAGAGAGAGAGAGAGAGAACGAACGAACGAAATGCTATTTATTCAGGGTAATGAGATAAGCTAATTAGTTTAGAGAGAGAAGTCGGAAGTTTAATGAATATGAGCCTACAGATCCTTTCATGGGCGGAACACATAATACAATAATAACCATGAGCCGCACTGTAACGACAGACATCATTATCCATGATAACAATACCTGAAATTTGAAAGGAGCATAAATACATTAGTAACATTAATTATGCATAGACTGCCACAAACAGACACTAATTGAATCATCATAACTGTATTGAAAAGAAACATAGAGGTAAACATTATGCAACGTTACTATTTGCATAGTTGTCAATGAAATGTTCCCTTTATCTTAAAGGCTGCCAGTAAATATTTGGCTAGATTTACTCTTTCTGTCTTTGAAACGTTTCATAACACCTGAACCAATCTATTGTCATAGTTTTCATCAAGATTTGCATTCACCGTTACAAGAAATTGATTTCGGATTTGGTCATACCAAGGTCAATGGGAGAGAAAATTAATCTCATAGAGAGAGAGAGAGAGAGAGAGAGAGAGAGAGAGAGAGAGAGAGAGAGAAACAGGCGGACAGAATCAGAGACAGACACTCGGAAACAAATGTAGACAAAAACAAAGGGACACAAACAGAAGCTTTGACCATCTAAACGCTATTATTCATGACAGAAATGCAGAGATGGAGATAAGACACACATACAGATAATTATGGTGTGCGGTAGGAAGGAAACATACAGAGACAAAGACGTGTGTGTGTGTGTGTCTGTCTGTCTGTCTGTCTGTCTGTCTGTTTGTGTTTATGTGTGTGTCTGTCTGCGTATGCGAGTAGCCGCTTGTGCGTGTGAATTCGATGTGTTTAGTTTTCTTCTTCAGTTTCGCCTTGTTTTGGATTTGATGGAATCTGTATCAATGCTACTTAAACGTTACTGTGTTGCATTGCACAATTACAGTCCTCATTAATCCACCCCACCTGTCATGATGCCTTTGACCACCACAGGCAGAGGAGAGATGGACCTGAGCCACTGGAGGTCCTTCCAGGTGCCGGAGGAGTTGAATATCTGGTTGCAGAATCTTGACCAGTCGTCCTTGCCTTGGTCAGTCTGGATGACCACCTTGGATCGAGCCAACTCCTCCTCAAAATTGGCTAATCTGGTATCAAAACAGCAACAACAATAAGGGAGTGGATCAAATTTGTGATTTTGGTCCCCTCAGTTTTGCACTCTTAGTTTGTAGCCGTCCCATGGTATTTCAGCTGCACGCATTATTCTGAATTACAGTACTCTCTCTTCGTCCCCTACTTCCTAGCAATTCACATCGACTAATCCTTCTTAAGACGTAAAAAGACAACCCGAAGATACTGCTCTGCAAGGCATCTGAAACACAATCGTGGATTTAGCAGAGTCTAAAGAGAAATCCCTCACTAATGACACAGCTTTGTTGCAGAAATAACTTGAGTGAGAGAGGTCTCCAATGGATTGCAACGTCTCTCCACGGAACCTGACATTGTTGACGGTTTGAAATGAACAACCATGGTAGGGGTAGGGTTAGGAACATCATTAGGGCTAGAACTGAACAAACATTCAAAAACAAACGAAGAGAACATTCAACATGTGAAAACAAAGGTGGAAGTCAAGCCTACACATGGCCTTCATCATTGTTGGGGTTTCAGTTTCAACTGTACTTTCGAGATAAATGGGATGGGTTTGGAGAAAAAGTTGGGATTAAAAGTAAGTATATATATCTCAGAAAATAAGAATAAGAAGGGAAGGAAACCCTGATCGTGAGAAAAATATTAAAACCCACATGTCTTTAACTTTTTTTTTAAAAACACGTACAACTTGCGACAAACTGACTAGCCTTATAGACTGCTATCATCGTAGGGCCTTTGACATCAAAGTATGACAACACCCGGATCCTTAATTACCACTCACGATCAATAATATAGCAAAATGAAAAAAGACACAACAGAAATGCACGGTAACCTCACTTCAAATGGGAAGGAATGGAGAACTGGTTTTTCAGCTCATTGTAGCGAAGGGCATGCACGGGACAGTCGATCGTTAACACCAAGGCACTGAAACCGGCACGTTCCGCACGTGCAACCATGCGCTGCATCATGGGGCGGTCCCGTAGCACGTGCACCTGGAACCAGCGCGTGCAATCTGGGGCAGCTTGACCTATTTCTTCAATACTGGCTGTGGCGGTCATGGACAGGGTGAAACACAGGTCCTCCGCTTCACATGCTGTAAAGAGAGAAGAGAGTGCAGAAAACCATTAATAAACAGAAGACACAGAGCAAAGCCCCGCCAAGGGAGACTAATATGGTTATTACTTGTCGTCCAAGAAACTGATGAGTAGAATACAATGGCGGGTTTGTTTTTAAGTGGCAGGGCTATCCTAATAACGAACAGGCCAAAAAATAATAGTGGTATATAAAAATGAATTTTTACAAAATCTTTCTATTCACCTGCCGAAATTTAAGTAATGATTTCTAACTGAACAGACCCTACCTCTTTACAAAAATTACCAGAATCCATTCGTAACTTTTACATCAACCCCACTTTGTATCACTTTCAAATCATTAAAAATTGTTCATCATAACTTGAAGTTCTTAGGTTGAACACAGAGAGAAATTCACCGCTATGCACCTTTAGCCAGGGCCACTTCTCCATCAGGGTGAGCCATTCGGAGGGCAGCCATGGGGGATAATCCTAGAGGACTGCTGACCTTTTGACCCAGCAGTGACGTCATCGTATGACACTCTGAAACGTCACGCATGTAGTGAGGTCGGAACTTGTATCTGAAAACAGATTAAAACGTCTGTCAATATAGTGAGAGTACAATACATTAGGCACTCGAGATATTTTGCAATACATGTATGGAGAATTGGCAGTGTGCACCCTCCTTCTGGCTAGTCAAGCTTTTAAAGCTAGTTTTAAATAGAACATAACCAAACAGTTATGGCACCAGTCCAGGTCGATCGAGGTACGTCAAAAATAGTGCCGTTGGCGAACGCTCGAGTCTCTTCAATTTTCTTGTTTGTTTTGCCCTTCACCACCGTTTCATGCAAGAAAATAGGGAAAAGTCACTAGGACTAAATTGGAAAACTAAGTTGGTGGGAGACCAACTAAACTCTGCAAAAGTCTGTTTTCTTGCCAAATGTGCCAAGTAGCTGCAGCAGTGTGGTCACTTGCGTTGTTACAGTGGAACCTCCCTTATAAGACCCCTCCCTTATAAGACCTCATTTGGGATGATTTTTGAAGGTCTTATAAGGGAGGTTCCACTGTAACAACGCAAGTGACCACACTGCTGCAGCTACTT
This sequence comes from Phymorhynchus buccinoides, assembly GCA_017654935.2. Classification (NCBI taxonomy): domain Eukaryota; kingdom Metazoa; phylum Mollusca; class Gastropoda; order Neogastropoda; family Raphitomidae; genus Phymorhynchus; species Phymorhynchus buccinoides. Next base: position 39,986,869 of record CM065688.1, read on the forward strand.
ATAAGACCTTCAAAAATCATCCCAAATGAGGTCTTATAAGGGAGGGGTCTTATAAGGGAGGTAATATTAATACTTACAAAGAAGGGCAATGTTTCAGAGAAGCATGTCTTATATGGGAGGGAGTCTTATAATGGGATGTCTTATAAGGGAGGTTCCACTGTACAACAACACGTCACATGGGGAAACCAAGTACCAGTGCTTGGACAGCAACTATGAAGTGCTTCCGGGTACTTAGGTGTTTATGTTTCAATCTGCAGTGGCAGCCCTTCTCTGTCAAAGAGGAACTGAGGCCATAGAACCAGCTTTGCTGAAAACATCGCAGTGACTATTTGTTTATTTCATTTTGCTGCTATTCCCTTTTGCTCTAGAATTTTACTGATGGGGTCTTACCCAGGGCATGCAAACGGATGAGTATTGCTTGGTGCTTGGATTATACCAAAGACAATCTAAGCTTTCTGATTATACTGACAGATGCCTACTGACTTCTCGTCATCAAATATCTGTTTAATGGTTTGGGTGCATCATTCAACCTTAACCCTTCTCTGCTCTTCATTAAATTATTAGTAGTTATAACGTTTCCACACACCCAGGTGTTCATATTAGATTTTAAAAAACATTTATCCAGGCTTCCTGATTAAATGCTCATTATGTTTTCCATCTCAGCAGCACTTATTTAGATAGCTTTTTTTCCTACAAGAGGCTTTACACTGGCTATGGTTTTGACAGTCACAACGGTCACTTGAAATTTTTAGGCTCTTCTAATGTTTTCCTACCAAACTTAAAATCATTGAGCCAGTTATGAACTCTTGTTTCTGACCGTGTAAGGTCTCACAAACAAGATATCAACGTCTAATACCTTTGTTTTAATTTTTTTCCTTGGCCATAAGTGCACAAGTTTATAGGTAAAAAATATCAGCGTTCCAGAGATTTTCAAAGCTTAGGATCAACGTACACTTCGGTGAACATACGAATAATTATGGTAGAAAATAATTTGCGACATAAGTATAAGTAGTCTATCTAATGGCACCATTTTTTTTACGTCACCAGAATCTCCTCGTTGCAAACTATAATGAGCATCCCTCGTATAATATCCTGTAGATTATTACATGTGCCGTAGCATAAGCGTGTTGTATCTTCATCTAAACTACTGGATTAATCGTTATGAACATCGACAAAGTAGTTCTCGGTGTATCAAGAATGATTCTCCTTTTCTAATTTATTCTGATTCCGAAAGTCCAATGTCAAAGGCGTTAATATTATAGGGCCTATCAAAACGGATTCTCCCAGAAATAATGGAGGTTTTGTTGAAAGGACAATAAAGTAGGTTCGTGTTTGACATTGGCAAGAAAACAACAGAATAATCTGAGGGAATATAGTGTTATTTCTCTTTAGTCTTTTGAATAATTCACTATCAAACTAGAGCGTGAAAAACGCTAGAATACCAGCCGCGCCGCAGCGTTTATGGCATCAGTGAACTCAATCAATTAATCAAAATATTTATTGTCTTTAAAACATAAAGAAATTAGGTGTCTACCTTCATCTTCAATATTGGCCTGGATATTCTAATTATTCACGTGCAACCCCAATTTTGATAGGCCTACACACTGTCTTTTATCAGACTTAGCAAAAGTGTATGTGTGTGGGGGGGGGGGGGGTATATGTATGTGGGTGTTGCTGGCAAGTAGAACTTCATGTTTAAACAGTTAATTACCATATGTTGATGGTGGTTGGTTGATGGTTTGTCTCATATGTCATGCTTGCAGCCGAGCGGACGCTAAGCCCCATTTTCATTCAAATGGAACTTTGTTGATATGGTGTTGCCATCTTGTTTCTTTTTCACGTGCATGTGCCTCTTTTCTTTCTTTCGTTCTTTTTTTTTCTTTTGAGCTAACCGTCGAGTCAGAGAGTATCACAACGGCCCTATCACAAAGGCGTGAATCAGCGTTGTGTGTCACGCCTGGCTAGGTGTGTCTAACTGTACAGCTCTTTTTTTCTCTCTCCTAAGCGTAAATGTGCTAAAATACAGTTTCGGCTCCAGTGATCTTGAACTTTGACCAATAACCTTCATCTTCAAACATGGCCTAGATCAACCACCTATCTATCCACGTGCAAAATTTGAGCGTTATTAACTGCATAGGCTAGTCCAATACATAATCAGGATGTTTTAAAAGTGTATCTTATGTACACAGGCGATCCGTTGTTAAAAAGACATCGCTAAAGGTCTTTCAATGTTTGAATCTTTTCAAAACGTTCAGTTCGTCTGGGGTTTTGTTTCGCTTAGACTGGCAGGCAGCGCCTATCGCGTGCAAATTTGCAGGCGCCATGTTGTTTGTACTAGCCTGGTTTAAAACAGTTTCTCCTACATTTATGCTGCATTATCGACGGCAGCCACGACACATACACGCGCGCGCGCATTCTGATTGCTGTCTTTGGGCAAGTAAAGGGGCAGGCATGGGGGATAACGTTTCTATGTTAGTAGGCTATACATCTAACAGTGAGATTATTGTTTTGTGAACATAATATTATGTGAGGGGGGGGGGGGGGGGGGGGGGGGGGGGGGGGGGGGGGGGGGGGGGAACAAAAAATGTTCACCTTTTGAACGCCTCCACATTGTCCACATAGGTGTCTTGGTAGCTGGCTCCACTGTTGAAATACTCACGCACCATTTTGGGCAGCGTATCCTCAGCATACTGTTCATAGTCCTTCACGCACACAAAGCGAGACATTTTCAAGTTGTTGTTGCTATACTCAGCAGTGTCCAACAGACGAATGACAAACACTGCATGACTTTACATAAGCCTTGCCAATTTATACAACATCGTGGCAAGTGCATCATTGTACTCCCAGTATTTCCATTATGGTTTATATATTTTTTTAAATAACAAACAAACAAAAGCACGAAATTATCGTTCTGCACGACCCATGCTTCCAGAGGAAGTAAATAGGACTCTGTTTTATGAATTTAATTCCTTTCATAATATCGGGCGAATTCTTAAATCCTTCAAAACAGATGAATAGCATAGTCTTTCTTTGTCTTTCTTTTCCAGTTGGGGATTTTATTCTGCCCCACGCCCATAAGTCGTAGTTTAGGCTGCTATTGGCGTACTGGATGCTAATACATGAATTCGTGTCACCCATCCCACCGGCACAACACGGCCTACTCCTACCAAATAGTAGAATGGGCTTTACCGTGTGCGCAAGATCATATGCATGCGTGTGCACACAGGACTTCGGTTTTAAGTCTCATCCGAACGACTTTTCACCTTAACTGACGCCAGGAGTGGAGTGCGGAAACAGAACTAAAGTGTCTTTCCCAAGGAGACACCACTGTGGCCGGAGTGGGATTCGAACCTCTGCACTCGCAAAAATGACGGATTACGAGCTGGCGATTCTACCACTCAGCCACAGCGGCTTCTTCCCTGGGATATCAATAGCCATTGAATGAATGAATGAAAGTTGGGTTTAACGTCTCCTCGGCACAGCCATGTGGGACGAAACCATCAATCAACCATCATTCACTTATTATTTAAATTAAATATACTCCCGTTCTTATACACTTCGAAGTTTTTTTTAAAAACCCACAAAAACGTTGACAATAGAATGGGGATTCAGGTTGGGGGTGAGTTAGCCTTGGACTATGTGGATATAAGGGTGTTCTAAATCTGGTCAATAATGTCCATGTCCACCAAAACACTTTTTCCTTCTTTTTTGTGTGTGTAGTCCCATTTCTGTCAGAACAGGAGTAGGCCCTACATTGGAGTGGGAACGAGGCCTGTGTGTGTGTGTGTGTGTGTCTCTCTCTCTCTCTCTCTCTCTCTCTCTCTCTCTCTCTCTCTCTCTCTCTCTCTCTCTCTCTCTCTCTCTCTCTCTCTCTCTCTCTCCACACACACACATGTGACCAAAACATGTTCCACTTCAGAGCGCTTAAATCATTGAACCAATCTTATCGAAACTTGACAGAATAGTTCCTTATGTAGTAAATATGTGGAGCGTGGTGTCAAATCTACCAAGTGGCAAGCCATATCAATGTAATCCCAGTGAATCAAGTTTGAGTATTATACAAATGCACTGATTAATTGAAAGATAATATATAGATTTAAATCAAAATAGGTATGGAGAAAAAGTGTCACCTAAGGATTAAAACAATTTTTTGATTACTCAGTATTGCCATATCGATACATAATTTAACCTTTACTTTTTAGCGCAAAAGAAAACCCACACAATGACCCCAAGAGTCAAAAATAATATATCCTGACTTTCTTCACTAACAGGGAGTACGGTTGTTTAAATGTTTCTGCCATCTCGTTATCTTTTTTTTCTCCCCATCTCACTCCTCTTTGCATAATACATGTATATAGGTGTTGAATAAAATGGGACTTTTCATACTGCACTAAGCCCACATCCTCCCCCAAAACGTTTGCATGCGCATAGGTACTTTAGTCAATCTAAGCCAAGTTTTAAAATGATGGTCATTGGTCAAAGGTCAAGGTCACTGGCGCAGAAAATGTGGAAAATGTGCCGCGCGGCTAGTAATATAACTTCTTAACGCTCTACTTTTGCGACTGTGTAGAATCACAGTGACAGTTATGTAGGTCTGTTTATCTGTGTGGCATAGTTTGACATCATGCTGCAGTGATTAATCCCATAGCATCTGTCACTTTCCCATTGTTTCAATATTTGCCTCCTTCGTGTGCGTTTATTCAGGAAAACAAGATGAACATCATAAAACCACGCGATCCGTCTCCTGAAGAGTGAGTTATTATAGAAAAACATCGGACACCCGTGCACAAAAATCAACACGAGTAGGCTTAGCTAAAAACAAAATGACATGTGCAAAAACTAATGAGAATGTAAACAAACAACAGGAATGAATGCATAAATACACACGGCCCATGCTCTCTCTCTCTCTCTCTCTCTCTCTCTCTCTCTCTCTCTCTCTCTCTCTCTCTCTCTCTCTCTCTCTCTCTCTCTCTCTCTCATAATACAGAATCGACATCATTATTACTAGTGTTTATAAGTTGACTGATACAGTTAAATCAAACAATATAAATTTCTACGCATTGAATTGACTGCACCAAATGGGCTGAATAAACATATCAGCTGATCAAAACTTTTCTGAGATTAAATTTATTTATTGATTTATTTATTTTCTTTTTATATAAATCAGTATTCAGTTTCACACACATACGCACACACGCGCACACGCACACACACACGCACACGCACGCGCGCACACACACACACACACACACACACACACACGCACGCACACACACACACACACACTGGAAACTTCTGTGGGCCCTCTGGCAGAGCACCGTTAGACTACTAATTTCATATATTTAGGTCAGCGCAGCGCTTTTGCCACACCCTGAATGACCCAATTATGGCACTGATGCTCAGATATTTAGCCAGCCACTTCGCCCGTAATTGGCGTTCATGGTTGTCTTGATGTTTCTCCTAATGAACTCTGCATTCACGGTGGCAGCCACAACGGGTGAGTGGTCAAGGAGGGCGATGGTACTGCTAAGAAGGATGAACCTGAGTACTGCACATACACACACACACACACACACACACACACACACACACTGGCACACACACACACACACACACACACACACACACACGCACGTACATCACACACACACACACGCACGCACGCACGCACGCACATAACACAAGCATGTTACTTTCTCGTCCAGGCAGATTGAAAGTCTAATCCATAGACTTCGTTTGAATTCATTCAACACAAAATATTGTATTGATGTTAAATGTATGTGCTGTGAATCTTTTAGTGTTAGTCATTTCCTGATTCACTGTCCAAAAACAAGAGAACTTTTCCAGAATTCGGGTATTGACGGTTATGCTGGTGGACCGACACCATTGTCTCTACCCTGTATTCTAAACAATTATTCTGTTCTTGATTCAGTTTGTAAATGTTTATTAAGTAGTTCACTTAGTATTTATCTTTAACATTGTTCATTGTTCGGTTATATTATTTAAATGTAAGTTATCAACTTTTTTAATGAGGTGGGGGAGGGAGTTATGATTAGACCTGCATCACTATCCTATTACTTACTTTACACACTCACATATACACCCACTCACCCTCACCATACCAACACACACTACAATATAATATTGTCTGAATCACTTTGTTTAAATTTTGCAATCTGTTTCGTGCTAACAAGAAAATGCAACTTAAATTGAGTAAATTCATAAAGCAGGCAAAAATCGTTTAGATACATTTCATGAGAACAGTTTATTTATTTATAAAAACAAAACATCTGTTACTTTGAATTGAACATGTGGAATATCATTTCTAATATGAATTTTTTTTTGTTTCTTTGATGGCAGAGGCTCGGGGTACGGACCCGTATCTCACATTCTTCAGGCTACGGGTACGGCGCTCAATCACGGGACACATAAATTGTGCGCAAATGTCTTCAAAAACTACTAACATTAACTCTGACATTTTCCTTACCCTATCCCTAGTACCCTATCCTTACCAAGATGCTTTAAATAAACGAAATAAGAAAATGCATTTCTTTACCAAATATTCGACTAGGAAGAGTTACTATCCCTGAACATGGTCTGAGTGTTGCAGCAACGCCGTACCCGTAGCCACTGTGTTCTTTTATTGTTTGATAATGTGACGCAATGTATCATATTTTGTTTTGTATTGTATCCTCCACGCCCCAATAGGGGTTAACCCTTTCACCGCCAAAGCCACAATGATTTCACACACATCTCACTAAAAGGTATCAAAGCAACAGATGTTATCCAAAGACCCCATTTTCTTAATTTTTGGGGGTAAGTATAGACCTTACTTTATACAAGTCACAGAGGAATCCTGAATATTGCAGACAATGATTATTGTTTCTCTACCCAGATAAGTTTGGCAGAAATTGTTGGTTGACAAATAGCTGGCGGCGAAAGGGATAAAGGATTAAATCAATCTTGAATCTTGTGTGTGTGCGCGCGCGCGCGCGTGTGTGTGTGTGTGTGTGTGTGTGTGTGTGTGTGTGTGTGTGTCAGTGTGTATGTGTGTGTACGTGTGCGTGTACGTGCGTGCGTGCATGCGTGGGTGCGTGCGTGCGTGCAAACTGTGTGTGTGTGTGTGTGTGTGTGTGTGTGTGTGTGTGTGTGTGTGTGTGTGTGTGTGTGTGTGTGTGTGTGCGTGCGCGCGTGCGTGTGTGTGTGTGTGGCATTGTGCGCGTGTCCCCGAACATTTCGTATAGCCACATGACTTCATGAATAATGAAGAATTCTAATGTAGCTGAAGAAAAAAATCGCCTTGAGGTAAAAACACGACAAATATGATCACATGATTCATGTGCGTACAATATAATCTGCATGTCATCATCATAAATTATCATCCTGACGCATAAAACCAGATGTCATATAGCGTTTTGATATTAATATTTGCCAAAGTGATGAGTGCGTGCTAAGCTGCTTTTAGGTGAGGTACTTACGGACTGTGACTAAAGTTCGATTTTTTAAACAAAATTTGTGGTGGTTGTTGTTGTTGTTAAATGTAGGCCTATGTTCTTTGTACTTGTAGACTGTAACTGAAGTTCTATTTTTTGTAATGCATATTCTTTGTTACGACTTTACAGCAGAGAAGCTAAAGTAGTAACATTGATATTGGTGATGGTTGTAGCTGCAGTAATAATGATAGTAGGGGAAGACGGGGTAAAAAGCGTATGGGCGGGTAAGAAGCCCACCCCAATTATCTCATGAAATGAAGCAAATTTCAGTCTCATTTTGCCCATGAGACGAGCGTTAATGTCTAGCATTCGTCTCATGGGCAAATTTGACTGAAATTTTCTTTATTTCATGAGATAATTGGGGTGGGCTTCTTACCCGCCCATGCGCTTTTTACCCCGTCTTCCCCTAGTTGTTGTTGGTATTGTAGTAGTAGTAGTAGTAGTAGTAGTAGTAGTAGTAGTAGTAGTAGTAGTAGTAGTAGTAGTAGTAGTAGTAGTAGTAGTAGCAGTAGTAGTAGTAGTAGTAGTAGTAGTAGTAGTAGTAGTAGCAGCAGCAGCAGTAGTACGCGCTTGCATGTAAAGTAGCCTTTGGGTAAGAATGTCTTTTCTGTGGGTTTCGGTGTGTGTGTTGTGCGTGCGCGCGTGTGTGTGTGTGTGTGTGTGCATGTGCGCACGCGCACGTGTGAAGTATTGGATTTGTATTTAATATATATATTTCTGATTGATTTGTGTTTATTGTTATTGTTGTCTAAAGTTAACTTTGTAAGCGCTCTGAGCTCTTTGGAGAAAGAGCGCAACAAATAACCAGTAGTAGCAGTTATAGTAGCAGTAGTAGTAGTAGTAGTAGTAGTAGTAGTAGTAGTAGTAGTAGTAGTAGTAGTAGTAGCAACAGCAGTAGAATTAACAGTCCTGAGTCCTTCAGAAAATAGCAGTTTCTACGGTAAAATATTTCAGTCAGGACAAAAATCCGTTTCGAGGTGAAAAAACACTTTCGCAATTTCATTATCTTTGTCATCCAGTCAAAAATGTAATTCATATGTTGACTCAGAAATTCAGTTCAGCCTTGTACTTAAATGCTAAGAGCGAGAAAGGTGGGTTCATCTTCTTTAGCCACCTTATAGGAGGTGTTGTTTTTGTGTTTGTTGTTGTTGTTGTCTTACCCTGGCTTAAAGACTCCAGGGATCATACCAGCAGCCGAAGCACTTGAACACTATGGTACAAATGCCCCAGCTAGGGGTGAGAACATTACGTGTGTGACCGTTTTTTTTATTACCTACCCCGCCATGTGGGCAGCCACATTCCGAATTCGGAGGACCTTTTCGATTTGATTGGTAGGTGTACAAATCCCTGAAGATGTGTGAAAAGAAAGCGGGGATGCAGAGATGGTGGTAAAGTGAATGGTGTTGTAGATGGTCTGTAGGCATGCAAGCGTGTGTGCACGTGAGAACGTGCATGCATGCGTCATTGCGTGCATGTCAATTAATATGCGTATACGTTTGCTTGTTTGTTTTCCAAAGAGCATAGGAAGGAGAACCGATAGGGGGTGGATGGAGGTGGGGGCAAGAAAAGAGTAGAAGGTAGAATTCAATCTCAAGACTGTTCTCTTTGTTAAGCATATCATATTTTTCTGTTTGTACATTTCCTGTTGCAGTTTCACATTGTCTTTCCCAGTCAAGATGAAACCAACCCTGAGAATGATGTTCACTGCGAATCTGTTCCTTCTCTGCATCTTGACGCTGTATGTACGGGGAGATTGTGAGCTGAAAAACCTTAAACCATGCGGTAAGATTTCACAGATATAGTTGTACAACTTGTAGCGTTGAAGTCGGATGGCTAAGGTAGTTTTATCATCATCATCATCATCATCATCATCATCATCTATATTGTCGTTGTTGTTGTCGTCTTTTTCTATCACCATCCTCATCATCACCGTGTGTGTGTGTGTGTGTGTGTGTGTGTGTGTGTGTGTGTGTGTGTGTGTGTGTGTGTGTGTGTGTGCGTGCGTGCGTGCGCTCGCGTGCGTGCGTGCGTAATTGCGTGCGTGCGTGCGCGGCATGCACAAAGGTCCGTAAGTTCTGTATTTTTGGGAGCATAGCAAGACAGACACAACAACTGATTGGTTTCTCTACAGATAATTGATTGATTTTCTTTCTGTTTAAACATAGCAATCATGATCCATGTAACATCGTAGAACAGGCATTCTAAATGGCTATGCATATATAAAAACGGGTTGGTCTTTGAAACAGTAGCCTAAATGTCATCAAAAATAAAATTAGTAACTGAAGACTTAGAAGACAATAGAACGCGCCCCAGAATCATTAAAAAAAAACCCACTAAATGTGGTCCACTTGGTGCAAAACATAGGCTAGAACTGGACTCTGTCCGATAGAGAGAGTAAATGGGGTTAACGTCCTCCGACCTGGAACAGATTAATATCGGACATTTATAAAGGTACAGATAATGGGTCGATCCTGGAGGTACTGCAATACCGGGAAAGGCCCCTATTGTAGTTTTATAGGCCGAATTTTCCCCCGGCTCCCCAAAGAGGGTAGAGAGGTACCGTAACCAATACAACAAACCAGAAAAGTCTAGGTTAGCAAACATATTGGGCGAGACGACACAGCGGACTAACCATACGATACATTTTTTATAATGATAATGTTGCAGATGCCAAGTCCCCGGAAGGCGTGGTGAAGTTGTTTCAGTTTAACGGGACCTGCGAAGAGAACGCACAGAACGCAGATAACAAGACGGCCATCCTCGTCATTGGGAATCCCTATGCCATTAAGCTGATGTTCAATCCGAGTAAGACCTTTTGACTTATCGAGTCCTTGTTTCAATGTCTGTCGTGACCGTCTGTTTGTCTATCTATCTGTCTTGGAGAGACTCATACTTGAAGGTCTGATTATTGTGCCCTGAGGGCCCACAAGGAGAACCACCTACAGACCATAGTCGACAAGTTGTCTGAGGATTCCAAGATGTTGTCCTGACCATCAGCTTTGGAAGACAGAAGATGACTGTCGGCAGCGCCTGGCAACAGCACGAGAGCGCCGTCACAGAGCTGCAACTGTCCCTGTCAAAACTGGTGTTCCATGTCTCACCTGCAATCGCATATGCGCTTCTGAGTTAAGTCTCCGAAGCCACATGCGCATCCACCGATGAAGGCGCAACGAGAATGTCATCCTCGGACCCGAGGGACAACCATGTCACGTCTGTCTGTCTGCCTGTCTATTTGAGACAGAAAACACTTTCCCACTCTGCCCTATGCCACTGTTTCTGTTCTCATCGGTGTGTCTTTCTGTTCTGTTTTAGCCCAGTGAATTGTTTGGGACAAGAATACTCAAGCGGTGTTTCTTTCGTGTTCTGCTTTGTCCGTCCAGATAGAGACGCCAAGTACGCCAAGATAGCCATCAAGGCCCGTTTTGGGTTCCTGGTGTTCCCCGTGCCGGTGGATGACCCTGACGGCTGCACCAACAAGGGGCTGACCTGTCCCCTCAAGGCCAACACCTCCTACACCTACACCGACATGTTCAAAGCCAAGCCCTTGGTGAAGATCTTCAAACCGGTCAGTTTGTTGAATGTGTCTGGCTGTTTGTTTCTCTGTATCTTTCTGTTTCTGTGTCTCTGTCTCCGTATCTCTGTCTCTGTCTGTCTCTCTCTCTCTCTATAGACTAGGCGTTGCCTAAAATCTTTATCCTTGAAAAATAAAGTTCAAGTTTTCAAGTTTTCAAGTTCTCTCTCTCTCTCTCTCTCTCTCTCTCTCTCTCTCTCTCTCTCTCTCTCTCTCTCTCTCTCTCTCTCTCTCTCTCTCTCTCTCTCTCTCTCTCTCTCTCTCTCTCTCTCTCTCTCTCTCTCTCTCTCTCTCTCAATGGTTTATATGATCTGCTGTTGTCTTCTGCTCGTGCAAATAATTCATTCAATGTTTCATGATTATGATTTGGTTTCATTTGTGTCATGTATATGTGTATAAAATATATGCATACGCAGTTTGCATGCACATTCTCTCTCTCTCTCTCTCTCTCTCTCTCTCTCTCTCTCTCTCTCTCTCTCTCTCTCTCTCTCTCTCTCTCTCTCTCTCTCTCTCTCTCTCTCTCTCTCTCTCTCTCACTCTCTCTCTCTCACTCTCTCTCTCTCTCTCTCTCTCTCTCTCTCTCTCTCTCTCTCTCTCTCTCTCTCTCTCTTTTTTCTCTCTCTCTCTGTCCCGCATTGTCTCTCTACCTGTCTCTCCCTCTGTGTCTCTGTGTCATTCTCTCTTTCTCTTCCTCTTTTTGTTAACCTCGCTCTATGAGAATAGCCCTAAATCAATATTGATTTACTGGTGTGTGGTGGGGGTTTTTTTCTCGTTTCCATCATCATCGTCGTCGTTGTCATCATCGTTGTTGTTGACAATGTCGTTATTATCGTCGTCAACGCCATCATTGTTGCTGTCGTTGTCAGTGCCATCGTCATCATCGTCAACATCATCATTATCATCACCACCAACACCGCTCACAATCCCCACCATTCGATTGTCATTCTCTCTCTCTCTCTCTCTCTCTCTCTCTCTCTCTCTCTCTCTCTCTCTCTCTCTCTCTCTCTCTCTCTCTCTCTCTCTCTCTCTCTCTCTCTCTCTCTCTCTCTCTCTCTCTCTCTCTCTCTCTCTCTCTCTCTCTCTTCAGATGAAGATCAATGTTGATATCAACAATTTCATATACTTACCAATACTTGTGGCGGTACCATAGCCAATGAGGTTTAACTGAGGCGTGGTTACTGCTACACATATCTGTATTGTTAAAAAAAATCGGGACTTTACTGGTGTTGCACTGCCTCTGGGCATTGCCTCCAGTATTGTTCCCATCATCTTTGTATTTACAAATGTCCTATATATATATATATATGTGTCTATGACCGAGAGGACGTAAAACACCATTTTTCATTCATTCATTCTCAGATAAAGATCACGCTGCTGTGGTATCTGATGGACGAGGCACCTTCATCCTCCTTCTCCTCATCTTCCTTGTCGGAGAGCAAAGATGACGATGACAACAATCAGATCTTCTGCGTTCAAATCCCATTGATGATAAAGCCAGCCCCAAAGCCTCCGGTGCTTGAAGCGAGCGTCTTGTCCACTGAGCCTTTTGAGAATGAAGAACTTCATTTCGAAGTGGTGGACTAGATCAGGACATAAATGGTGGGAGTAGTTGAGGGGTGAGACGGGGGGGGGGGGGGGGGGGGGGGGGGGCGGGGGGGGGGCGGGGGGGGGTCGGGCGGCTGACTACCACGTTTGCTGTTTAATCAGAATTACCTTTTTGTTTTATTTTAAAAATCGCTTTTTTGTTTATGCAGTTTATGTACAAAATACATTGATAGTTTGTTTGGTGGGTTTTTTGTTGGTATTTGGTATATTCAAGTCACAGACTTATCTCTGTGAAATTCGGGCTGCTCTCCCCCGGAGAGCGCGTCGCCGCAAGCGCAGCGCCTACTCAATTAATGTGATTAAGTTTTGTTATCAATTAAGTTTGATGTGAGGGTTGTGAATATGTGTGTGTAGAGAGGAGGAGGAGGGGGGGGGGGGGGCAGAGAAGAAAAGCTCTATCCTTTTGGTCTGCAGCTTCAAAACAATGGTTATATCAATGCTCAAAGGAACACTGAGATTGGAAAAGGCCACACTCTTGAATTCCCAGTCGTACCAGTAATGTTCATTTACGCGGGAGTCTTTGAATACTGCAAGGGATTCTTTGTATTTGTATTTTTACATGTATGAACACTGTGGATTAATTATATTAGTCTTGTTGCAATGCTTCACTTATGTTGAAAAGGGAAAACGGAATGTTGTCCTAATAACATCTAAGTATGTTTTTTTCGTTACTTTCTTCTCCTTCTTCTTCTTCTGTCTTCTTCTTTTGTACAGTGTTGATTTGCTTAACTAATTTTCCTAATGATGTAGGCCTATATATGTCGGGGCTTAGCCCCCCCCCCCCCTCCCCCCTCTCTCTCTCTCTCTCTCTCTCTCTCTCTCTTGAAAACTTGAAAACTTCAACTATATCCTTGGAAAATAAAGTTTAAGTTTTCAAGTTTTCTCTCTCTCTCTCTCTCTCTCTCTCTCTCTCTCTCTCTCTCTCTCTCTCTCTCTCTCATCTCTCTCTCTCTCTCTCTCTCTCTCTCTCTCTCTCTCTCTCTCTCTCTCTCTCTCTCTCTCGAATCTCTCTCTCTCTCTCTCTCTCTCTCTCTCTCTCTCTCTCGTCTTGTTGTACTTTCATTTGTTATTTACTTGTATTCGGGATTTTTTTTTAAACTCGAGCTTTTATTTTATTTTGAAGTATTGAATGTGCGGCTTCAGATAGGTCCTAATTAATTGGGGCCACTGGTTTACATTATTTATTTTCTCTTCAATGGGGATCATGCGATGCAATAGGCCTACCCGTAACGCTTTTATTTGGGGCCGGGGTGGGTGGGGTGAACGTTTCAATCAAGGACACAGAAAACGTCGTAGCCATGTACTTGTAATAAACAATGATTTGTTTGATGCAGTACTTGTTTGTTTTTGTTTTCTTTAGCTTGCTGGTATGACGCTGTCTCTCTCTCTCTCTCTCTCTCTCTCTCTCTCTCTCTCTCTCTCTCTCTCTCTCTCTCTCTCTCTCTCTCTCTCTCTCTCTCTCTCTCTCTCTCTCACACACACACACACACACATACGCACGCGCACACACACACACGTGCGAACTTGTACAAGCACACACAAACACACACACACACACACACACACACACACACACACACACACACACACACACACACACACACACACACACACACACACACACACACACACACGTGTGGTCGTGTGTATTATCACAAAAGACTACTACTATGGTCTTTCTTTAATAAAATAAACTTCCTCCCCCATATCAACAGAAATGAGATGCTGTAAACCCATCTGTACAAATTAATAGAATTCACCATATGTGTGTCTGTCTGTCTGTCTTTCCAGATAAAATGGCCATGGTTTAAAAATCGTTGGCTGCAGATCTCTGAGAAGATGATATTATCGTCCATTGGTCGTGGACCCTTATGGACGTTCTTCTTGAAAACGAAGTCTTCCCGTTGAGATGATGATGATGATGAAAGGTCGTGGAAATGGGAAGGAGTTCATGACGTGGCAGACGTCGTCGAAAATGATTCCTGGAACACGTTGCGTACCCTGGAACCGCGGATACGCTGTCGGTTGCGGGAACACTTCGGACGGGATCAGAGTCTTTGAACTGTGTCGTGATGCTGGAGTTAGCATCGTCAAGGTTGAGGGCGTAGATGCGAGCATCTGTGAGGCGGCAGGAGACTGCCAAAAGGTAGCCTTGGGTGCTCCTGTAGTTCCGCTTGTCTGGTCACTGCCGTTGGCGTTGGCGTCGAGGTGCTGCTGGTGTGGATAGTCTTTCCCCACTAAAGGCTGTCCTCAGGACCACCGGGCCTCCTTGCCGACACGAAAGGGCGATATTTTTAGGCCCGAATTGCCGATGCCCCCTCGTGATGAGTCAGGAGCAGATAATGTTCTGTGGCTATATACTACTAGTTCCTAAAAGTCAAGGGCGATAATCTTAAGTAGGGGGCATTCGCATCTCAGGTCAAGAGACAGGGGCAGAGAATTTTGGGTACAAAGCCTCATTGGGAAATGCGATGAATTACAGTTTCACTGCCATTCTACATTTTGGTCAATGAATGGACTGGCCGTGAAGTTAGACATACAAGGGAAGCAACAATAATTTTAAGAACTGCTTCACTGGAGGGGTTGTTTCCCTTATACCGCGGACTGTCTCTCTTACATTAATTTTTGTGGTTGTCTCATTTGTCTCCCTGAGTGTGGCTTGGCTGTTCTGGAGGAAAGGGTTAGAAAAGGGGAAGGAGTTTCAGAGGCGGACCAAATGATTCGCAAGGGGAGGGGGGGGGGGGGGGGGTCCGCGGG
>CM065688.1:40007794-40065294 GCA_017654935.2 Phymorhynchus buccinoides
AATATTTACATGCCTTTACCACAAACTTTATATTTTTAGGATTGTCTAAGTCAAGTTATTAACTGGGCGGCCCCTGGACCCCTGCCTTGCAGGATTTTTTTTATTTCCCAGGAGAACCCATGGAGATGTTAAAGTATACTTGAACTTGAACGTCACTGGAACATACAACAAACAAACAAGCAAACAACACGTGTAAAATGACGTTATTTTTGTTTGTGGCTCAAGCCACAAACCTATAACTCACTTTGTCGGTCGGTCGGTCGGTCTGTCTGTCTGTCGGTCGGTCCAAAATTGTCGCACTTCAAATCGAGGCTACACTTCAAATTGAGGCCGCTCTTTAAAATGATGTATTTTAAAAGCGTACAAAATAATAAACATACGTAATACAGACACTACAACAGACACGACGAGTATGCGGTGCTTCTTTTGATGAGTATAAGTAGGATACATAGTTTTAAATGTTTTCCAAAAGATATAAAAAGTTACGAAATGGTGCAGAGATAACATTCTGGTTTACAGATTAAAATTATTGAAAAGCCAGGGGATGTGACTCATGGTTGGAGTGGTAAAAATAGACCGCGTGCCACAAACTATTGCGATTTCGCGCTTGTTTATTCACAACAGACACAACGAAAGAACTGGACATTTCCGTCCGTGAATGCGCCTTTATCAACATAGACACTTAAGCAAACATCTAAGATAATAAAAGGAGCAAAAAACAATACTCTACCGCTCAATATGTGAATACGTATTTATTTTTTTGAATTTAATACTTTCTGTCAATATTTGTGTACTTCCTCTAAGCAGAATTAAGGCTTTGTCCTTGTTGGTTTCTTTGTTGATATGTGTGTTGTGTTTTTGTTGGTGTTTTTTTCTTGGGGGGGGGTCAACTGTAAGCTTTCTTGGGTGTTAGATGCTATGCGCGAATCTTAGGACCCCATATTTTAATCAGTTTTTCATACAAAAGAACAGAGTTGTTGAATATTTGTCTGGGCCCTGTCAGATAATTTTTTGCTTTGTTTGACATACATGCGTGCTGTTCATTTGCTTTTTGAAGGATACCAACCTATCCAAACAATGGCGTCTCAAACAACAAGAAAAATATAAGGGTTGCAGCTAGTAGCAAAATAAACGTGACATCGCTTCTCGCGAGGATTCTCTACGTAGGCCGGATGTGACTTTAATGAACTAGACAGATTACTGTGCCTTGATGTATGTAGATTCTGCTGTGTCAAAGTTCATTGCTTGCTTACCCCCCCCCCCCCCCCCCCCCCCCCACCCCCGACCACTTTATGTCTGTACAGCCTGTGAGGCAGAAGATCTGTGCTTCACCCTGTCCATGTGTGCCACGGCCAGTGTGGAAGAAATAGATCAGGCTGCACCAGGCTGCACGCGCTGGTTCCAGGTATATTTGCTTCGTGATCACCAGATGACGCGGCGCATTATAGCACGTGCGGAACGTGCGGGATTCAGCGCCCTGGTGTTGACGGTGGACTGCCCCGTGCATGCCCATCGCTACAATGAGCTGAGGAACCAGTTCTCCATTCCTTCCCATCTGAAGTGAGGTCACCATGTATTTCTGCAGTATCGTCCTTTAAAACAGCTTACACTATATGGTCATTATTGGCTGGTACTGCCAATAATTTGATATTGAGCAGTTAGTTACAAGTAATGTAATAGTCTTGTCAACGTATGGACTGCAGATGCTGTTGAAGAAAAAAGGCAGGTTAATTTGTCTGGTATGGTCAATATAAACGGTGTTACCTAACCGATCATGAATCAGGCCCCAGACAGTGTGTTTCTTTGTTGTGCTTATGCTGCCCCTAGTCTGTATGATATACACCTTAGAACCAGCCATTGATATAATCTCTCAAGCAATGCTCCCAGCACTTTTTGTCTTTACATCAAGGCTCAATAGGGTCAGTCACACTCACTCACTCCACCCTTGACCGGCTTGTTCGTCGGGGTGCCATGCTGGATTGGGTGGTCAGCCTCCGCCACTGGTCACGATCCTCTGGTGTTGCGGTTGGTCCAGCTTTTGATGTTGTCCAGCCAGGACTTTCTTTGTTTGCCTTGCCGGCGTTTTCCTTGGATGGTGCCCTGGAGAATCGTTTTGGCCAGAGTGTTGTGACGTGTCGCATGACCATAACAGGCACGTTTGCGGCGCTGAACAACTGCTAGGAGTGGCTCTTGTCTGCCTGCGAGGGTGTTCACTTTTTGTCCTGACATACTCATTTGTCTTGTGCTCTGTGTACGAGATGCGAAGAAGTCTCCGGAACCACTTATGCTCAAACGCTTCTAGTCTGCGTTTGCAATCTGCCGTCAGAGTCCAGCTCTCGCAACCGTACAGGAAGATGGAGACCACAATGGATTTGTATAGTTTGATCTTTTGGGGGAAGCTGATGGTGGTGCTCTTCCAGATCTTGTTCAGTTTTGCCATGGCAGCGGCAGCAAGACTTAATCTGGTTCATAGGGTCAGTAGGAAGAGAGAAACTATAAAAATCGGTATAAGATGCAATAAAATTTCTTCTCAACACTACAAGTGTTAAGTACCTGGGATTCAGCTTTGAGGAAGCAAAGAATGCAGCTATATTTTGGACTCTTAGACTAACATGAAACTCCATCTAGAAGAGTGCCACCTTTACCATAATCTTCGTCTTCCTTCTTTTCAATTAGCAGATAAAACCTAAGGATTTATTTTCCTTGGTGACCCTAGTTCAGCCACTGCAGCCTTTATTATCAAAATAAATGAGCCTGTGGTAACAATGGGGGCGTTTCTGCAGATCAGGCGCTTCGGGAAATTCGGATATAAGCTTTCTGATTCGGCGAAAGAAGGCCAAGAGACGCCAGGATTTACGGGGGGGGGGGGGTGCTATCAAACTCCCAAGCATGCACACTTGAAACTATCACGTGGCTCTCGTGATAATCTTGTAGTTAATGTATTTCTTGCTGTTGGTTTACCCATCAAGTTTTGGTTAAAAGTATTGCGTTTTTAACCAAACCAAAGTAGAGCTTGTGGTTTTTTCCCGGCTAAGATTTTGACAATTCGTTTCTGACATCCCCATTACTCATAAACGCCCTGCGCGCGCACGGCGCTCTCTTGTGAAACCCTCCCAGGTGCGTAAGGGATCTTGCTAACATTGGCCTGGATGTAGCAATGTAGCAAACACTTGGTGCAGTTGGCTTTGTGTGTTGCGCAGTCAATATGTAAATTACCTTTGAACACATTGGTCACACAAAAAAATCAGGCAATCGCAGGCTGTGAAGAGTTTTGCAGCTTACTTGCTACTCGGTGTCAAGTTTTGATGTGTGCGTTAGCAAAAAGGTTAAAAAGTTAAGTTTAACCAGGAAGGTGGATGGCTTTGATCTCCATCTGCTTTTTCCTGAAACTAAACTTAGTTAAGTGTCGGATTAATTTAACCAATGGTTGTATTGATTATTGTGAGCTAACTGCAATACACACAGATACGCACATGCAGATGCGCGCACGCACACGCACACACACATGCAGGCGCGCGCACACGCACACGCGCGCGCGCACGCACACACACACACCCGCGCGCGCGCGCACGCACACACACACACACATACACTTACCCTAACCATTTGACCCCAACTAAAAACACACACACACACACACACACACACACACACATGCACACACATGCACACACACAAAGAGTCTAATGCCTACCACTGGGCTCTTGTCAAACTCAGGCAAACCAGGTTTTCTCATTTCTGCTGATCCTGCTTTCTACAACGTTTAAAATCCATAATCAATGCATTAATTAGAAGTATTATAATAGATTACGAAGATATGAACACACACAATCACACACACACGCACACGCACACACGCACACACACACACACACTCACACACACAATCACATTTACCCTTACCTTAATTATAACACAACTCAAAAGACCCAACCGTTCCATTGCAACCATTTTCTTTCTTCACAAATTAACACGAGCACTCACTTTTTCAGGTGGACGCTGTGGGAGAGGTGGTAGAGGCAGTGGCGGGCAGGGCTGAGGTGTACCTGGATGGAGGGGTCCGCACTGGGCTGGACGTCCTCAAGGCTTTGGCACGAGGAGCACGTGCTGTCTTCTGTGGACGACCCGCCCTCTGGGGCATGACGCACAGCGTGAGGAGCATTATTCGTATCCTCTATATCTGAGGGGGCTCCTTTTGTCTTGAACAGATTGTATAATTTATGTTTTTCTCTCTTTCTGTCTCTGTCTCTCTCTCTCTGTCTCTCTCTCTTTCTCTGTCTGTCTCTTTGTCTCTGTCTCTGTCTCTCTCTCTCTCTCTCTCTCTCTCTCTCTCTCTCTCTCTCTCTCTCTCTCTCTCTCTCTCTCTCTCTCTCTCTCTCTCTCTCTCTCTCTCTCTCTCTCTCTCTCTCTCTCTCTCTCTCTCTCTTTCTCTCTCCTTGAAAAGGCATTCAAATTACGCAACATGGAAGATATATAGTAATTTGATTGGATGATCGGTGTGTTTATTGATTCATTCATGCATTTATTATGTCTTTCTGGCATTTCTTGTTGAGAAAATATGAATGTTATATGTTGAATAATGTCTAATTATGTTTAAAACTGAATTTTTGTCCCTTCTGTTTCTGCATGATAACAATCTTTGTTAACACTCCAGTGATATGGGCCTATGGCCTAGTCATTAAACATTCCAGTGTCCAGTGTCTCTCTCTCTCTCTCTCTCTCTCTCTCTCTCTCTCTCTCTCTCTCTCTCTCTTTCTCTCACTTTCTCTCTACCACTCTCTCTCTTATTTATCAATCTACACTGGTCTCCAAAATTTAAGGGCCGGAAGAACGATCTTCTCTCAAAATTAAAAGACTCAAGAAAACACCTTCATCTCATAGAATGGTTTAATTTGATATGTCATTGTTCAATTCAAGCGAAGAAATCATCGATACGACCAATTTCATTCGCGTTAATTCGGGCTGAATCACCCTCACCCCCCCTTCGACAAGTTGCAAGTAAAGTCCAATCAGTTTGTTCAGGTTCAGTACCTGGTGTGGCCACCATTTGCTGCGAGGCATTCCACTACCCGTTGCCGCATTGAGTTCACAAGGTTCTGCAGCATCTGATGAGGGATGGTGAGCCACTCCTGCTGCAGGAACTGGAACAGTTGAGCAACATCAAGAGGCGGAGGATGGTTGTCATTGACACGGCGTCCAAGGATGTCCCAGAGGTGTTCAATGGGCGCAAGGTCCGGGGATCGGGCAGGCCAGTCCATACGGACAACCTGCTGACGTTGCAGGAAGTCCCTCACCACCAGAGCGCGATGAGGCGTGGTATTGTCATCCTGGAGGATAGATCCTCGTCCCATGGCCCGAAGAGTGGGGATAATGAGAGGCCTTACAATCTCGTATCTGTACCTGATGCCGGTCAGATTGCCTTGGATGAGGTACAGAGGGGTCCTCCCATGAAGGTGGAAGCCCCCCCCCCCCACACACCATCACAGACCCTCCTCCATACCGGTCATGCTCCTGAACGCAGGCGTCGACAAATCGCTCGCCTACACGTCGCCACACACGCCTCCGGGCATCACTGTTGGACAGAGTGAAGCGGGACTCGTCGGTGAAGAGGACTCTGCCCCACTGCTGCCTGTTCCAGCGCTGGTGGTTGCGGCCGAACGCCACCCGAGCCCGGCGGTGACGTGGTGTGAGAGGCACACAGACGGCAGGTGCCCTGGACTGGAGGCCCACCTCATGAAGGCGTCGGCGGACAGTGGTTTGGCTTATGTTGACGTTAGCTGCCATCCTGAGGTTGCTTCTTAACGTCCTCGTGGACACGGTTCGGTTACGTAGCGCCAACAGCTGGAGGAAACGATCGTCACGTCCATTTGTTGCTCTTGGGCGTCCAGAGCGGGGCCGTTCATCTACACTTCCGGTGGTCTAGAAGCGTTCCTGGAGGCGTTGAATGACGGAGTGGCTCACTCCCAGCCTTCTGGAGACTTCTCGGCCGGAAACTCCGTCCTGGAGCCATCCCAGCGCCAGTCCGCGATTCAGTGTTGACAGTCTCTGTCTTGGAGGCATGCTTATTGAGAGCTCTGGTTGCCGCCCTTAGATACACATTCGTGTCTAACTTTTGCTCAGCAGTGTTCATTACAGTCATGCCTGCATCAGCCCTGATTCTTCAGCGAAAAGAGACCAAACTTTCGTGAAATTCTCTTGAATTTGCCACATTTTAAGCGTACCGGAAAACGCTGTTGCTGTACTGCTATGTCTGCAAAACTGGTTCAGGCACGTGCAACAGGAAGGAAAGTTATTGAGTAGCCTAAGTTTTGCCATTTTCTTCATTGTTGTCTTTGTGTACAATAAATAGATATCAAGCTACTGAAAACAGAAGCCGGCCCTTAACTTTTGGAGACCAGTATATTTATATAAAACATTTCAGCTACCCTCTGTTATTTCACCTTGGCAGTTTGTTTTTCTTTTTCTTGTTTATGGCAGTGCGATAGCGCTGCGTGCATTCTTTGTATGAAAAAGAAACACCCGAAGGTGCGGGGGGGGGGGGGGGGGGACCCTGAGAAACACCAGCCTCGCCTGCTCTATCAACACGAGAGGAGCCATGCTCCAGCCTTGGAAGTCCGTGTTGTGTTCCTGAGGAGCAGGCAAACAGGAGGCATTATATTATGTATGCAGTGACACACAGCTTCTCCCGGGTTGGTGACCATCGGGTACAACGCAGAGAAGTCCTTGCAAAATGTCCCTACGGGTGTACCAGCCCGTTTTTCATGACTGCAGAGCCCACCGGCAAAAGACACCCCACTCAGAAACCAGCAGCACGCATCCAACAGCACCCACAAAGGCAGGCGAGGCCAGTGCGTCTCCAGACAAAGCCACGGGCTCTCGCTTTGCGATCTTATATGCCTACGATAACACTGCATGTATTGTTTGTATCTTGCACCCCCTATCCCTCCCCACCCCTCCTTCACGAGGAGCAATGGCCTAAAGTGATTAAATAATTAACTTTAATTTAAAATGTGTCGCTAAAAAACAACGTGTGTGTGTGTGTGTGTGTGTGTGTGTGTGTGTGTGTGTGTGTGTGTGCGTGCGTGCGTGCGCGCGCGCGTGTGCGTGCGCGTGTGTGTGTGCGTGTGCGCGCGCGCGTGTTTTTGTCACTGTGTGTGCGTGCGTGCGTGCATATGTTCAGGGTCAGGAAGGAGTACAACATGTGTTGCGTATACTCCGGGAAGAGTTGACCGTGGGAATGGGTTTGGCCGGTGAGTGGATACTAATCCTATGTAATAATTTGCCTGGCAACAGTCGCTCTTTGTTGTGTGTATTAGCTTATATTAGAACCGAATAGGCTTTGCAACAACGCCATATAGCAAAGTGATATTTTGTAATACATGCTCGTAAAGGCCTCCTTTAGGAACATGTGAAATTTAATGAACATTCAAGTCCAATTAATCAAGACAATTCAAACGTTATTTTGAGAGAATCTTCATTGTGGGTGGTTCAGTAATTTTGGTATGAGAATGTGGAATACGTTTCTGTTTAACATTCAAACACAGGCCATAGTTTCATGCAATGTAGTCGCATTCTCATAGAACTTGGGAGTTAAAAAACTTATCAGCTCGAGATAAATGGGAAGCAACTCAATATAAACGGTCACCAATACGCATATATTACCCCCCGTTGACTGTAATAACTTCTTATTCTTCCTTATCTCCAGCCCAACCACCCTCTCCATTAACTTCAGTCCCACCCCCACCCCCACCTTCCCCCTCTCCATTTTAGTGAGGCGCGAGGAGGTTCATAAGGGTCTACGACTGATTGGACGTTAATCTCCAAAGGGAGGGAGGAGTGTAGAGGGCAAGGGCAGGGAGGGGTGGGAGTATGTCAGATTTGCAATGTAAGACAACACGTCAACGTAGAAACCCATACAGACATGTTTGTATCTACATCTGGTTAAAACCCGTACTTAAGCAATATTCCAGAACACAGATTTAGGCCCCCCAATTCACCCGTCTGATAATATACAACATAGACCTTTACTGTATCTATATAATTTTGTTAAAGAAAGGACACCGTCCCTGAATTTCTGTATATCTGTATATACTTACATTTGGAGGCTTTGCACCGAGGGAGAGACATGGTCTCGAAATATTTGCATTTCTAATAAACGTGTTAACAGTTATTTCCGTTTGTTGTGTTTTCTTTATTTTTTTTCTGGTACTCTGTATATACTTATCTAATTCTTGTACGTTTATAATTTATATATAGTTACATTAAAGGCTAAATTTTATATTGATTGATTATGTGTTCCCAGGAGTGACGGACGTACAGAACGTGCCCAGTGACGTTGTGGTTCACCAGTCGTTCTACTCCAGATACTGACAGACATGGCTGACACCACTCAGCCACAGGATGACGTCGATAATTTAATCTTCAAATGCTGATTGCTTAATATTTATATAATAGCTCTTTCCGCTTAAATACCAATTTTCATAACTTTGCCATAAAGCATGTAAGATGCTGTTTGTGCCATTAATATTTATATAACAGCTCTTTACGTTTAAATACCAGTTTTTATCACTTTACTATGAAGCATGTAAGATGCTGTTTGTGCCATTAATATTCATTATAGTAGCTCTTTCTGTTTAAATACCAATTTTCATAACTTTACCATAAAGCATGTAAGATGCTGTTTGTGCCAATAATATTTATATAATAGCTCTTTCCGTTTAGATACCAATTTTCATAACTTTACCATAAAGCATGTAAAATGCTGTTCGTGCCATTACTATTTATATAGTAGAGTAGAGTGGGGCTAAAAGCCTACCTTAAGCAAGAAATGCTCTCTGTCTTCTTAAAGACGCTCTAGAGAACCACAAATAGGTGCCATAGCTTGGTGTGTAGTTAGGCTATGTACTCACAAACACTCTCGGTGATAACGATAAACAAACGAACACAGTAGGTAAAACAAAACAATATTTATTTGGCCTTTTTGCCCCAGCTAGGGGGGCAAAACGCCACTGAGAGTGGGGCTAAATGCCCAGGTTGGACGTTTTACCCCACTGTTGCAGGCGTTTTACCCCCCTGAACAAATAAGCAAGAAAACAAATAAAACAGAAACTAACTGTCGACATATGAACCAAAAATGCACTTTTACTTGCGTAAGAAATTTAAATTGAAACTTTATATCATGATATGAACCTACAAGGGCATGACTGCATTTGTAAACATTTTAAAATGAAATGTTAATCATTACATGAACATAAACTCATAAAGCTGCATTTCTGCTTTGGTCAGTTTACAATGAAACTTCAATCATGCAATGAACTAAAAAGTATATTACTCCTTTTGTCAAAAGATTGAAATAGACTTTTAATTATTATATGAACCCAAACAAGTGCATAACTGCTTTTGTAATAAGATTTAAATGAAACTTTCAGCATGAAATGAACCCCAAAAGTGCACTACTGATTTTGTAATGAAACTGAAATGAACCTTTAAGCCTGATACGAAACCACAAATGTAATTACTGCTCTTGGAAGAAGATTGAATAAGCTTTAGACACGATATGAACAAAACAAATGACACCAGCTGCACTGCGGGCACACACAAGAGTCATCAGAGTACCTCGTTCATCACTGGTGGCCTTGCCCACTTGTCGAGCTCCCTTTGATGCAAAAACTCTTCCAGGCTTTTGGACGGTTGTCACCCCTGTCTCGTCCATGTTCCACAACCTTGCTGGGGGGTATGTTTTTGCAGCCAACCTTTCTTTGTAAAGGCCAAAAACATGGTGGACTTGGGGGGTTTGTTGAATCCAGAAAAATGCGCAATGCTTGTGGATACAGGTTGCCGCAGAGTAAGGTCATGACGGGCAATAAAGTTTCTGACCCAGTCCTTTCCTGCCATCTTAGTATCTTTGTTGAAGGGGTGGCTAATTTTAGCCTTCTCACAAACATCAAAAGCCAGATGTTGCAGATCCCGCATACGAAGACCATAGAATCGTCTCTGCATGTTGAGTACATGTTCTTTTAGGTCCTTTTCAACTTGAGATGGCAGAAATGATTTGCAACGCCCAAAATTCAGCACACCCGGTTCAGCAACTTTTTTGTCCCTGTGTCTTCTCAGAGTCCTTTGAGGAACACCAAACTCTTTGCTTGCACGATTAATGGAAAGTTCATCGCTAACAGCTTTCAAAGCATCAGATAAGTTTCCTTCACCATAGCTGCCCCTTTTTGTCTTCCTTTTGTATTCCCACACCATTATCTGTTGACAAGACCAAACAGAAATTCATAAAAGTTCATTATTATGCCATACAAAAGGAAAGAGAGAAGTCAATAAAGCACTTTATCAAGTGATGGGGCTAAAAGCCCTTAAGTGGGGCTAAACGCCTAGAGCAGGCGTTTTGCCCCATTAGTATGGTAGCGTTTTGCCCCATTCGCCCCATTTTACAGGCATGTGGTGTGGAATGAAAAGCAACGGAAATCACTAGGTCAAACCAATATCATTGCTCACACAATAGATCCATGCAACACAAAATGCAAGTATTGTTTTGATTTCTCTGTGCTTTGCCCACTGGCACTGAATAAATTGCAACCGCAGATTTACATTTAAGAGGCTAAAATCAAAGAAAGGCGAACTGTTTACTTACCATGTGCGTGACTGAGCCACAACTTCTTGTGCAAATGGAGGCCACCCGTCTCGTTACTGGCAAAGCACTCTGGGATGCATTGCGTCATCAATGTACTGTAAAACAGGGGTGGGCGTCTTCGCCGACCTCGCCTTTTAGCCCCACCCTACTATAGCTCTTTCCGTTTAAATACCAATTTTCATAACTTTACCATAAAGCATGTAAGATGCTGTTTGTGCCAATAATATTTATATAATAGCTCTTTCCGTTTAAATACCAATTTTCATAACTTTACCATAAAGCATGTAAGATGCTGTTTGTGCCAATACTATTTATATAATAGCTCTTTCCGTTTAGATGCCAATTTTCATAACTTTACCATAAAGCATGCAAGATGCTGTTCGTGCCATTAATATTTATATATTAGCTCTTTCCGTTTAAATACCAATTCTTATAACTTTGCCATAAAGCATGTAAGATGCTGTTTGTGCCATTTGTTTATCGGTCCCTCGTCACGCTGATTTTCTTTGGTTGTTAATATAGGGTGACCAAAAAAAATGCAACCCTCACAATCGTTAATAAACATGTTGACAATTAAGCTATCGCTTTGATTTTCCCAGCAGCACAGGTCCTCCTTCTTCCCCCGCGCCATCAGAGAATGGAACGCCCTGCTTCCAGAAACTGTTCAGGCCCCTTCTGCCAAGGCCTTCTTCAGGAGGCTGTTGGCAGAGCACTAAAAGCTTCAGACCCAAGGGTAGGCAGTGGTTGGGCCGGCATCATGGCTGGGTTCCACTGAACGGTCCCAGTCTGGCCGGTTGTCTGACTGTCTACCCACCAACTAACTCTCTCTCTCTCTCTCTCTCTCTCTCTCTCTCTCTCTCTCTCTCTCTCTCTCTCTCTCTCTCTCTCTCTCTCTCTCTCTCTCTCTCTCTCTCTCTCTCTCTCTCTCTCTCCTTTGTTTTTGTTTTTCTTCTTTTCTTTTGTTTTTCTCTCTCTTCGACCTCTTCGCCCTTTTCAGTTGTAATAATGGTCAGAACTGACCTTGACAACTGTATTGGAAGAAGAAGAAGAAGATCCAATACATGAAAGGTTGCAATAGGTTGTTTTTCCAAGATGCCTCGGAGAGCTCCAGAAAATAAGTTTCCGTGGTTACCCATTTTCAGAAAAGTTTGTTTTTGAGGGGTAAAAACACTTTTGCAGAAAATTTCATTTCTGGACAAATCATTGTCTGTTTCTCGAAAATGACTGTAATGTTTGCCTTGAAAACTGAATGCAAGACAGTTGTGTAAATTCATAGTCTGTG
Source organism: Phymorhynchus buccinoides (assembly GCA_017654935.2). Taxonomy (NCBI): domain Eukaryota; kingdom Metazoa; phylum Mollusca; class Gastropoda; order Neogastropoda; family Raphitomidae; genus Phymorhynchus; species Phymorhynchus buccinoides. The sequence continues at coordinate 40,019,713 of CM065688.1, forward strand.
AGCCCAAATATGAATAAAAAGTGTGTCCGGATACCGTAGAAATTGAAAATGCAAACGAAGACATTGAAATTGCAAAAGTGTTTCTGGATCTAAAAAAAGGGTTTCTTCTGAAAATGGGGTACCATGGAAACTGTTAATTTCTAGAGCATACAAACAAAACGTGGAAAAATAAATTGTTGTCATCGTTTATGCATTGAATCTTCTTTACGAACCTGAAAATCACAACGATATCTTGTTTACTATTTTTTGTTGTTTTTTCTGTCTGTCCCAAGGATATCTCCCGAACCGCTTGACAGAATCACTTCAAATTCATATTGATCAAGGTCAGGGAGATCAGTAGGCCTTAAAAGTGGTAGGGGTCTAAAAATTGGGTTTTAAGCCATATTTTTCACATTTTTACTTGACAGAAGCGCTTCAGATTGTGTGGTACTGTACATCCTAGAGTAGAAAACATCCGAAAACATTGTTATCTCCGCTAAAGTGTCGTTTGTGTTCGTTTGTGTGTTTGTTCTGTTGCTCTGAATCTGAGCAACATTTCTTTTGAAAAAAAAGTGATGGAACAAATTTGTACGAATGTAACTTAATAAAAGACTAAGAATGTTATTTATTTAGGAAATATCCGTGAAAGCTTGTTTGTATACAGTACACCCCGCTTATAGTAAAGTGCAGGGGAGCAAGGCTTTTCCTTTACTATAACAGGTTTTTCTTATAAACGATGTTCGGATATAGTAAAGTTTTGATGGTATTTTTTATCTTATCCGAGGACGTTTTTCAAAGTCAAAGCTAACGTAAAATACTAAATATAAACCCATAAACAAATCAAAATACAGCAAAACTTGGTTATAAGAAAATCGAAGGGAGATGATGTTTTGTTTATCCAAGTTTTCTTATATCTGAAACTCAGATATAAGAAAACATTTTGAAGTTTTTCCCCTTGTCTCTCTACCACCAACACAAAAGTACTCATATTTTTTTCTTCGGCTCTACATTTATTTTGCACAGAATACTGAAGGAAAGTATGGAATAAAGGATCAAAAACAACTCAATTAGTCTTGTAATGTAGTGCCTGTACTGTTTAGAATGTCTGTGACACAACTGGTTTGATGTAAACTTTCCCTTTTTGGAACGACTTCAATTTTCTCGGAACATCCTTTCAGTTGGTTTAAAACGTTTTTTTATTCAACTATGTCAAATTATAAACAATAACGAGGTAACTGGGTAACAACAAGCATATAGCTTATAACGTACCCGTACACAATACATTACATATAATTCAAATGACGGAAGGTGTGTTCTCACCAATTAGAAAATATTATTTCAATATTTAGAAACATTATTCACAAATTAACAAACAAAGTGAACAAAATAGAAAAACCAGAAAGTAAATGTCACATTTTGGAAAAATCACCACAAAAAAAAAAAAAAAGAAAGGAAGGAGGAAAACAAAAGGGGGATTGAGAGACAAATTAATCAACAATTTGATGACTCAATATGACACTCATTAAAACATCCCACAAAAGTAATTACAACCATATTTACATATCTAGAGCAAGTTATTCAATCAGTTAGACCAATATAGAGGTGCACCTGCGCTTTCACACAAAAATGATTGGAATGTTTAATTTGACATGATAATTGAAAACAGTTTAGAAATAAGTTTAAAACCGATTCGAACCAGAAATGAAGAGATGTACAGTTTCAAATATTAATATGTTGGTTTCATATGGAAGATTTTGCCTACCACACAAGAGAATGTCACAAGTAAGATAATCAGGAGAAAGGTTAAATAAGGTGTTAGCACGAACAACATTAAACAGGGGGCATGCTAAGAGATAATGCTCAGCTGTTTCGCGTACAAAGCCACAAGTGCAACCTGGATCATCCAATAAATGACGGGTGAGTAAATCATAATTCAAGTCACTAATGCCAAGGCGAAGACGACAGTGCAAAATTTGTTCTTTGCGGTTGCCAAAATAGAAATATGCAGGTATAACAGTGTCCTGTGCTGATAGACTGCGTTTAAAAGCACTAAGGGAATCACAACTTTTAAAATTTTCTGGAAGAGTGTTCCAGAGTTCTGTAGTGGATGGAATAAATGACCTATGATACTTTCAGTTCAGGTCCAACTCACTTTTAAAGACACACTGACCCAACACGATTAAATCCCTTGTTTTTTCTGGGTAGCTGTGACCCACACACAAATTCCCCCAACTTCAAATTGAGGCTGCTCTTTAAAATGTTTCGTTTTCAATTTGGGGGCATTTGTATGGGAGTCAAACCTGGTCAAAAAAAGATTTTGTACCAGCTATAAGAAGGAAAACAGGTGGAACCCGTGATTTTGACTCGTGATCTGAGGGGTCTTTAAGAAAATGTTGTCAATGGTAATACGCTTATAAGTAAATAGAACTTGCTTATAAGAAAATGAACTGCAAACCAACTCTCTTGTATGACATAATTTTCTTATATCCAAGTTTCCATTGCGGATGGGAGAAACAAATTGCTTGCTTATAACCGAGTTTTCTTATAAGCGAGTTTCTTATATCCCAGTTTTGATCATAGATAAGAAAGAAGAAGTTCGGCAGGGAAATTTGTTTTGCTTCATTGTAAGCGAGTTTTCTTATAAGCGAGTTTCTTATAAGCGGATTCGCCTGTATATATTTTTTTTTCGGATTAATTTTTTTCCACTAAGTAATGAGGGGAAAGAAACATGTTTTTGAGTGCCTTTCAATTTCGTTGATGAAGGTGGGTAGAGGGAGTAGTGAGACTGTGACGTATACATTGATGACGTATTTACAAAGGTCAGGAAGAGGACAATTTTGTTTTTATTGTAACGAAGAGGAACCACAAATGACTTTACTATAGGAGTTTTTAAAATTTTACTTATAACCCAGTTGTTATTATGGGTGGGTGGGGGGAGTGGTGAGACTGTGACGCATACATTGGTGACGTATTTACAAAGGTCACGAAGAGGATTTTTTTTTTATTGTAACCGAGGAGCCAGTCCTGTGGGGAACCAAAAGTAACTTTACTATAGCATTTAAAAAAAATTATAACCAAGTTGCTACTATCCGAGGTCTATTTAGTAATAAAACAGTAGACCTTTGGCCGGGAACCAGTCCTTTCCTTTACTGTAACCGAAATTTCTTATTAGCGAGTTTACTATAAACGGGGAGTACTGTACAATCACTCTCATATATCATTCGACTTCAAAATGTTTTAAAATTTCATTTGAAAAAAAAAGCATACGTTACTTGTTAGGCTGTGCAACTGATCTGTCATTAAAAACAACAACCAAAAGTACCCCTGGCAAAGAGGACATTAATTCTTTTTTCTTCTGTCAGCATCATCAATGAAACTGATGGGCAGATTTTAACAAAAGTTATGGAGGGTTGGCGTATCACCCAAGAACAATACAATGAAAGTTTGTGTTAAGCTGTGCTGCTGTTAGGAACGAGAAACGTGGAAACAAAAGTTGGTAAAGGTAAAGACTACCATTATCTGTGTTGATAAGTTGTTGTAAAAAGTGATGAAGAGATTAGGCATTAAACAAACTGAAAATGAAATTTGTTTTATTTTATTTTCATTCCGTTCACTTTTGATTTTTCTGTGTCTTCTTTTTGTTTGTTGAATGGTAGACAGACTGACAGACAACCAGAAAGAAAGAAAGCTAGAATGAGAGAGAGAGAGAGAGAGAGAGAGAGAGAGAGAGAGAGAGAGAGAGAGAGAGAGAGAGAGAGAGAGAGAGAGAGAGAGAGAGAGAGAGAGAGAGAGAGAGAGAGAGAGACAGAGAGAGAGACGCACAGACAAATAGCCAGAAGGCTAGAGGCTAGGACAAGAGACAAACACACTAAGTTTTCACACTCTTCCTTCAGGTACACACGAAGTCAGAATATAAAGCTCTAATTCCTTACTTTATTTCTTCTACACTAGAGGGGGGTTTGCTTTTGCTTTTGCTTATTTTTCGTTAGATGTCGGTGTGAGACAAGGAGAGAATTTGTCACCTGTAATGTTTGCCATGTTTTTGAATGATATGAAAGAGTTTTTGTCTGGTGATATGACTGGCCTTGTTACTGTTGCAAGGGAAGCAAATGAAGCAGGTATCAGTGAATCTGATGTAGACATTTTGTTGAAATTGTTTTTATTACTGTATGCAGACGACACTGTCATTTTTTCTGAAACTCCAGCTGGATTGCAGCAAGGTCTTGATGGCATCAAACAGTATTGTGAAAAATGGAAATTGAAATTAAATGCTAAGAAATGTAAAATTGTTATTTTTTCTAAGGGTAAGGAGGTGTTGATCCTTACTACTTAGTACTTCCTCAGAATTATGTGTTTACCATTCTAAAATTTAGAACAACTAATAATAACTTGCCAGTAAATAAACTGCGCTACGATAATATACCCAGAAGTGAAAGCAATTGCGAAAAGTGTAGCGTACATGATGTGGCAGATGAGTTCCATTATTTGTTTGTCTGTCCCTTCTTTAATGCTGAAAGAAATAGATATCTTCCACGGTACTTTTTTGTGCGACCAAATGCGTATAAATTTAATGCTTTGTTTTCCTCAAAAAATAAGAAACTTTTGATTAAGCTTAAGCAGTTTGTTACAGTTATAAACAGTTCTTTTCGATGATTTGTATGGACAAAATGTAACATGTTTGTTTGTTTTTTGTAATAATGATATAGGTATATTTGTCCTAGTTATTTCCTTGTCGTTCATAATATAGACATCACTCTGTTTTGATGTTCGATTGTTTATCTATGTGTGTACTTTGTTTTATTTTTCTGTGCCCCAAGTGGGTATGACATAAAACATTTGCCTTGCCTTGCCTTGCCTTGCCTTGACTTGCTTAGGGGAAGGAAACACAATAAACATCGACTAAGAGTAGGCCACTGAAGGGGCACAGCCTACCGTGCTGATGAGACCCAGCATCAAGACTTTACAGTGAGGGTTGAAGGTGACATGGTCACAGAGAGGAATGATCACTAACAAAATAAAGCTTGATCATCTTTATTGTTGTAGTGTCGTTGTTATTTTGCGATTGGTTTGTGTGTGTGTATCGATTATCTTACAAACTACTGTTTGGACTTTGATTAAAATTGGCAGAGGGGTAGACAGCTTGAAAAGGAAGCTTCCTTTCGTTAATCAACACCGTGCTGACCTTGTTCGTAGTATGTTCATTAATCTCAATCTAAACACCTAGAGTGGTGTGGCACCTTAGGTGTAGAGTGGCACAGAGCTAACGCGTTCGCCTTGTGTCAAGTAAATCCGAGTTCGAACCTGGGTACAGGGGATTTTTCTTCTCACTTTGCACTAGGCCTTACGGTCCGAACGTGGAGTCTTTCGGATGAGACGGTAAACCGAGGTCCCGTGTGCCAATGCGATGCACTCAGCACACATTAATCCCAATGGCAACGAAAAAGTTGTCATTTGGTAAAAAGTTACCCCCCCCTCCCTTTCCTTCCTCATCAGTCACACAAAAATGGCATGCAAAAAAAAATTGTGTGGCGCACCTCTGGCTGCTACACGTTCTCCAGGTGGGAGCAACCCGAATTTCACAGGGACGCCTCTGTGACTATAAGACCTAAGACCTAAAAAATATTCTTAACCTTGTCAATGACAGCCTCCCTCCACCCTCTTCTCTGGTCAAACCTCCTCCTCCCCACTTTCTACCTATCCTCTTCACTCCTTCACACCCGAATCCCATCTTTTCTCAATCTATCAACAATTTGGTTTGTTTTTCACATCATCACGTTTTTGGAAGTCTATCACTCCTCGGTTCTCTTTTTTTTGCAAATGTTGAAACTTGTAAAAAGCGATTTACTCTCCTTTTCCAATATTTTTTCTTCCTTTTGTTAATTAAGATAACCAAAAACGTTTAAAGACAAAAATCGGAATACGACGTTAACTTTTATATTTTTATTTTTGGGTTTTTGTACACAAACAGAACAGGCCCGTGCCAACCATCAGCTGTCAAGCCTTGAAGAGGAATCCCCTGCTTAAAACAATCTAAATCTACGTTAAACTCAGAATGTGTGCTTTGTCATCACTATCAAATTCGCTTAGAAAGATTACAGTTTACACACACAAAAAATAACTTGTAAAAAGGTGAAGCGGCGTCTAGCGCGCGCGTTTATGAATCGATTCGCTTCCGGTTTGGCACACGGATAGTCCACGGCCCCGGTCATCTGCCTGCCAAATTCGAAGGCAATCGGCCCAGAAACGCCGGAGATACGGGCGCCGAGAGGCCGGCGGATGCGCGTTTGGCGCATTTGCGAAACCGCGCAAATGATACGGCCGCCTCGGTTGCCGTTGCCATCGCCCCGTTAGGGCTCACAGCAAATTTGAAGCGATTCGGTCGAAAAACGGCGGAGTTATAAGGCCCGTTTTGTGTTTCAGACAGACAGACAGACACACACACACACGGACGGACACTTGGCTTTTTACTATATGATGATGATGATGATTATTACGTTCACATATCTTTTAATCTTTGAAACATGAATTTGTGATACGGGATTTTAAATGAATTAATACTGAGCTTTTGTTTCAAATAAGATGGCAAGGCAAGGTTGTTCCACAGGTTTCCACCCGAGAAAGTTAAACTGGTTTTGTTGTTGTTGTTGTTCCCTGGCTTAACGACTCCAGGGATCATCCCAACAGCCAGAGCACTTGAACAAGTCAGTACAAATGCACCAGCTAGGGATGAGAACATTACGTGTGTGACCGTTTTTGATTACCCCGCCATGTGAGCAGCCACACTCCGTCTTCTGGGGATTTTAAACTGTTGATGTTATGCTGGGAGCTTGTCATGGCTTAAGACAATCCCCGCACAACCATTCAGAGCATAACAACATTTTGATGTAGCCTTGGCGTTCTAGCATATGTGAACTGGTCTGACACAGCCTCATGCTAAGGCAAGAACTGGTTTTAAAACGATCAGTTCTTGATTTGGGGGTAAGAATATTGTTGGTACATCTTTACTGGTTCAATGGAATTTTTTTTTTATATTTTGTTTGGTTATATTGACGTTGAAGGTGCCAAACCATTAATAATTCTGTACATCAAAATGGCTTTGTTGTATTGAAGTTTACCTGTTAAAGGAAGAATGTTGAGAGAGAGAGAGAGAGAGAGAGAGAGAGGGAGAGAGAGAGAGAGTTTTGTGTCAATGTGTAACCTATGCAGGTGTAGGCTAGGGGAAGACGGGGTAAAAAGCGCATGGGCGGGTAAGAAGCCCACCCCAATTATCTCATGAAATAAAGAAAATTTCAGTCAAATTTGCCCATGAGACGAATGCTAGACATTAACGCTCGTCTCATGGGCAAAATGAGACTGAAATTTGCTTCATTTCATGAGATAATTGGGGTGGGCTTCTTACCCGCCCATGCGCTTTTTACCCCGTCTTCCCCTATATGTCTGGGGGAAAACATCTGTGCATTTGTGCATTTCTCGTCTTTAGAATATGAACTCACTGTTGAAATCAGACTGATACCATGGCCAAAAGTAAAGCAAGACCGCATAAACGATTACGCTTTTCAACCATTAAGGAATATCATAGTACAGCTGTAGTGTTTATGAAGGACTATGATTCCCAAACTAGGAGGCATTTGCACCGGCTTCTAAGTGCTGCAGCTAAGAGCAGGCCTATTAACTGACTTGGGGAGACCCTTGTTAACAACTGTATGACACATTTTGTCGCCGATCACATTTTGACGCCGGCGACAAAATGTGACGTACTACAAGTAGTGGAAGAGATAGAGGCAGAATTGTGCATTTTCAAGCAACAAGCATGAAATTTGGTATGATGGTATCTTATGGTGTGTTTATCAATTCCTGACGTAGGGACATTTGGAATTTAGCCTTTAACCCTTTCAGTACCAAGTGTATTTTTTTGGTGGACCAAACAAAAACAACAAAATTCTAGTGGTATGCATTTTCATAAAACAAGCATGGAATTTCGCATGATAGGTTCTTATTGCATGTTTATTGATTTCTGACGGAGGGAAATTTTCAATTCAGCCTTTAACCCTTTCAGTGCCAAGGACCTTTTGATCGCGGGCATTTATAATTAAAAATAATTATAGTGTTGGGTCTTTTCATGTAATAAGCATGAAATTTGGTACGATAGTTTCTTATGGTGTGTTTATCAATTTCTGACGTAGGGACATTTGCAATTCAGGCTTGAACCCCTTCAGTGCCAAGCGCATTTTAATCGCAAACAGTTATTTGATTAAAAAATATTATAGTGTTGGGCATTTTCATGTAACAAGCATAACATTTGGCATGGTGGTTTCTTACGGTGCGTTTATTCATTTCTGACAGAGGGATACCTTCAATTCAGCCTTTAACCCGTTCGATGCCAAATGCATTTTTATAGCAGAATTTTAATTCCACAAAATATTCTAGTATTGAGCATTTTCATATAACGAGCATGAAATTTGGCATTATCATTTCTTATGATGTCTTTGTTAAATTCTGACGTAGGGACATTTGAAAGTCAGCCTTTAACCCTTTCAATGCCAAGAACATTTTATTGCAAATAGTAATAAGTAAATAAACTTCTAGTGGTATGCATTTTCAAGAAACAAGCATGGAATTTGGCATGACATTTTCTTATGGTGTGCTTAACAATTTCTGATGTAGGGACATTTTCAATTCAGCTTTTAACCCCTTCAGTACCAAGGGCATTTTGATCGAGGACAGTTATAATTAAGTAAAAATCTAGTGTTGGGTATTTTTATACAATAAGCATGAAATTTGGCATGATAATTTCTTATGGTGTGTTTATCAATTTGTGATGCAGGGACAATTGCAATTCAACCTTTAATCCCTTCAGTGCCAGGGGCATATTGATCGTGAAGAGTTATTTTATTAAAAAAATGATGCAAAGGGGTTCCACCCCCTCAAACAAAAAGTGGAAAGAAAAAGAGGAAGACAAATTGTAGTTCCATGCTACAGTTATTCTCTCACGAGAAGCCTTGATTGCATCTTTTACATTCAAATCATCATCAGCTTCTGGGAGGCAATCCCCCTAGACCCATCACCCCACCCCAACTGACCACTTGGAGCTACCCCCTCCCCTCTTCCATGACTGGCTGATCCACCCCGATACGGGCGCCGAAAGGCCGGCGGATGCGCGTTTCGCGCATTATCTGGGTTTTGAAGACCTCCACCGAGGCTGATGAAATTGCCTCAGGTGGAAGACTGTTCCATTCGCACACGGCTCTTGGGAAGAAAGAGAACTTCCTGTAGTTGGTCTTGGTAGCAGGAAGCGGGTACACTGCCGAGTGCGACTGTCTCATCTGTCTGGTTGGTGGGTGAGGGACAGGCCTATGCTGAGTATTGATGGCCACCTCTCCATGGTGGTATTTGAAGAAGGTGGCCAGCCTTGCCGTTCTTCGTCTGTCCTTCAGCAGAGGCCAGTGCAGATCCGTCAACATGTTGTCCAATATTGAACATCTTATAAGTAAATCTCGACAAAGATTAAACGTTTTGAAAATAGTTAGCGTTCAGACGTGGGGTCAAGATACTCAAACACTCTTACATCTTGCTACTAGGCTGGTTCGATCAAAATTAACGTACGGACAAGAAGTTTATTTTTCGGCTCCCCAGACACTACTAAAAAAGTTACAAAGCATAGACAGTAAGGCCGTTAAGTTAGCACTTGGTGTACCAGTGCACATAGATACATTCAAAACGTACAGAGAAGCTAATCTGTTATCACTTGATGGTCAACGTAAGTTGGCTACAGCCATGTATGTGACTAGAAGTCTATCAGTGTCTAATTCAGTGACTAGTGAAATTTTTCTTGATTCAAAACAAGATTTTCCTAAGAGGGCTCAAAATATTTCTCACCTTCAACCTATTAGAAATTATACAGATGAATTACTTAAGAAGTGCGATATCGATATGACATCAATTTCCAGTATACCAACACACAGATATTGATGAAACTGTATTACCTTTTTAATTTTTTTTATTATTATGAACGAAATTTTAGGGTTCAAGCTGTGGTCAACTGTTCAGTAGTGGTCAATTTGCGACCTCAGCTTTTCTTACCATGTTTTATCAGCATGGAACAAAGTGACCCGCCCTCAGCATTGGCTGTTTTCGTACAACCAAGAAGAGTAGAATTCTACTCTTCTTGGTACAACCAAAGATAGTCTAAAAGGGTAAGATGGACTACTTAAGAGCTCGGCGAACCGGGCTGATAGAGTTATCGTTACACCATTCACAGTACACCATTCACAGTGGAGGCTATCCAAAAACTCAGACTGGAACTTGAAGGGAGAATTCAACTGGCCTATTGACGTGTAAAATGTGTCCTGTTTAAAAGGGACATAACCAGTGTTTCTGTCCTCACTACTCGTATAGGAAAAAATCTTCCCCTATACAGTCTTTGGTACAACTGCCCGAGTAAGTTGAAAAGAAAGGGCACAGTCGCGAGTTCCTTTCGACCCGTTGACAAAAAATTCAATCGACCAAATAGTTTGATTTGTGATTTCTACGCACACTGTCAAAAGAAAGGGAAAACTGTGGAAAGGTCAAAATCAGTTTCATTCGACCAAGTTGAGTAGTTTCAGGCGGCTTTTATTCTAGTGGAGGAATAAAACTATGAAGGTATGCTTACGGCGTAAACTAATTGCTTTTAAAGCTATTTCAATTGTTTCGAATTTTCGTAAGCATACTTAACAATCCTAGAAAGTTTTAACCAAAATTAAATGGGGGGAAACAGAGTAAATCGCTAATTAAAGTAAGCACTATTTTCTTTTGCGCATTTAGCTCCTTTCAATATTGTACGGCTTACAGTGATTGCGTGCGTAGTGACGTCTTGGAAAAAACACACGCCCTTTACAAAAAGCATCTCATCAACACAAAAAATAAGAAGTAAAATTGCATCAAATCACTGTTTCTAAGTTATCTAACTATCATGCTTTATGAAACATTGCAGTTTGTTCTGAATCGACATCAATGGCGTAGTAATACAGCAGTCTTTGTCACCAAGATAAACAGTGGCTACCGAAGTAAGAGAAGCATGCTAAAACTTATGGGAAAATAAAAGATTACTAGCGCAACGGCGAGTACCAGTAACGCCTAGTAACGGTAACGCCAAGTACTGGTAACGCTGAGTACAGCAAATTTGAAGCGATTCAGTTAAGAAACGGCAGAGTCGCATAGCACGCACGTTTCTAAACCGATTCGCTTCCGGTTTGGTACACGGATAGTTACCGTCCCCGGTCATCTTCCTGCCAAACTCGAAGGCAATCGGTCCAGAAACACCGGAGATACGGGCGCCAAGAGGCCGGCGGATGCGCGTTTCGCGCATTTGCTGAACCGCGCAAATGACACGGCCGCCTCGGTTGCCGTTGCCATCGCCCCGTTAGGGCTGACACGGCCGCCTCGGTTGCCGTTGCCATCGCCCCGTGAGGGCTCACAGCAAATTTGAAGCGATTCGGTCGAAAAACGGCGGAGTTATAAGGCCCGTTTCGTGTTTCAGACACACAGACACACACACACACACACGGACGAACAGTTGGCTTTTTACTATATGATATGCATTTTTGTTTAGCCATTCTGTGTACAATAACAGTGACAATCACCTGTGTATGTTTCGTAAAGCGTAGCAAAGATTTCTGGAGAAATAAGTTGAGGCCTAAGGTTTACATCAATTAAATTTAAATTAACACATCTAGCAGACGACAAACTCACCAAGAGCTGTCAGACCATGCAAAAGATATTGCCGATATGCTCTGAATTAATTGTTGCCAGAAAACATGTAGATTCGACACACACACACACGCACACACACACGCACACGCACACGCACACGCACACACACACTATCTCTCTCTCTCTCTCTCTCTCTCTCTCTCTCTCTCTCTCTCTCCCCACTCTCCTTCACTCCGTCTCTCTTTCTGTAAGTTTATAATGTGAGACTGAAGTCTCTCTCTTTTATACTGATGGAGACAGAGAGAGAAACAAATTATGTATCATTTTAGCCTTTGTCACAGAGAGAGACAGAGACAGAGAGTGTACGAATACGACTACGAACATTTTTATTGAGGGAAACTGGATAACCTAATTCAGCCTTTTTACACCATGCCCTCAGATCAGGCAAAAAAAGAAAAAACAAGACAAGCACCCCACATACACCCACACTATGCAGAGAGAGAGAGAGAGAGAGAGAGAGAGAGAGAGAGAGAGAGAGAGAGAGAGAGAGAGAGAGAGAGAGAGAGAGAGAGAGACAGACAGACAGACAGACAGACAGAGATAGAGACGGAGATAGACATAATTATGTATTTATGTAGGCCTTCGCCCCCCAGTGTGTGTGTGTGTGTGTGCGTGTGTGTGCGTGCGTGCGTGTGTGTGTGCGTGTGTGTCAATGTGTGTGTGTGTGTGTGTGTGAGAGAGAGAGAGAGAGAGAGAGAGAGAGAGAGAGAGAGAGAGAGAGAGAGAGAGAGAGAGAGAGAGAGAGAGAGAGAGAGAGAGAGAGAGAGAGATATGCAGACAAAGATAGAGACGGAGAGATATAGAATGATTTATTTATGTAGTTTTAAATGTTTTCCAAAAGATATAAAAAGTTACGAAATGGTGCAGAGATAACATTCTGGTTTACAGATCAAAATTATTGAAAATCCAGGGGAGGTAACTCATGATTGGAGTGGTAAAAATAGACCGAGTGCCGCAAACTATTGTGGAAGTTCAGTTTAACGTCGCGTATCGGCTTTCGCCATGTACGACGGGCTGAACAAACCAACCATGGTATAAAATTTATGTTCCTGAATCACTGTCTTAGCCAAAAGGCCGAGAAGCGATCAGAATACTCAAACTATTGGAAAAGGAAATAATGTTTAACGCCCTCTTTGGCCTTTCGGCCATGTGGGGCCCTCAAACTATTGTCAATTAATTATGTTTATCGTCCTCTCGGCCGAAGCCATATGGGACATTACGATCTATTTTTAGTTATTTGGAAAGGGGGGGAAGGGGAAGAGAAAAAATATGTTTTATTTTACTTTAGATATTTATTTTACTATTTATAATTGTTTATCTCTTGAATAAAGGTCAAGCAACTATTGTGATTTCGCGCTTGTTTATATAGGCCTTCGCCCTCAGTGAGAGAGAGAGAGAGAGAGAGAGAGAGAGAGAGAGAGAGAGAGAGAGAGAGAGAGAGAGAGAGAGAGAGAGAGAGAGAGAGAGATCAGATATATTAACTTACATAAAAACATATAAAAACATATAAAAACATGTAGATAGATAGATATATATATAGATATACGTGTGCACATGTTAATTTGTATTAGGAATGAATAAACTGTTTAACTTTTTAACTCTTTTCTCTCTCTCTCTCTCTCTCTCTCTCTCTCTCTCTCTCTCTCTCTCTCTCTCTCTCTCTCACACACACACACACACACACACACACACACACACACACACACACATACACACACACACACACACACATGCACATACATGCATCTCTATGTCTGTGTGTGTATGTGTGTGCGTGAGAGAGAGAGAGAGATTGATTGATTGATTGAATTTTATTTATATATATATATATATATATATATATATATATATATATATATATATAGAGAGAGAGAGAGAGAGAGAGAGAGAGAGAGAGAGAGAGAGAGAGAGAGAGAGAGAGCGAAAAGGGAGGCGCATGAACTGTTGGGAACGGGAAGGGACCCAAAATATGTGAAAGCTCGGGGTGACTTGGAGAGAGTGGGGGTTTGGGGGTAGGGTGGGGGTGAACAAATGAATGCGATAATAGAAATGGTGGGAAAGAGGGCAGTTCTTGATGTTTTGATAGTCGCTTGTATGGACCCTGTGTTCAATTTTTGTTTTGTTTTTGTTTTTTGCGGAGCATGATTTGTCATTCATTTTTCCTTAGTTTTGTTTCCATTTTTCATGCATGCAAATGGGTTTCTTTAATTGTATTGTGCTTGTACGAGACCACACTATAACTTCACCTAACGTGATAATAAAGTATTTTTGACTTTGACTTTGACTTTGACTTGACACAATGCTAATTTATGTTAGCGATTAAAACGTGTTAACATTTTAAATGGCAAACACTGGCAAATTCACTTTAAAACTGAGATAGTACATAAAAAGTGTACGCCATCAGGCACCTATGTTTAATTCCTAGCAAGCTTCTGCTTTTAATGCATGCTGCTCGCTTCGTGTCAATCCGAGACGTAATACAATGTACAATTTATGACTAGGGGAAGACGGGGTAAAAAGCGCATGGGCGGGTAAGAAGCCCACCCCAATTATCTCATGAAATAAAGAAAATTTCAGTCAAATTTGCCCGTGAGACGAATGCTAGACATTAACGCTCGTCTCATGGGCAAAATGAGACTGAAATTTGCTTCATTTCATGAGATAATTGGGGTGGGCTTCTTACCCGCCCATGCGCTTTTTACCCCGTCTTCCCCTATTCTCATTTAAAAGCAGGTCACCCTAACACCCACTGCTATTGTATGTCTGCCGTTTCCGAGTATGACTGCCAGATACCAGAGGGGACAGCTGCTATTCTGGCGATTTGGGTTAAAATTTGTTTACAGTGGAGAAGCCTTGCCCATGGTACATCCCCACTCTCTCGGGCAATGGCATTTGAGGACAGCTGGTGTTGGGGAAGGTCCCCAAAAAGGCCAACCAATCCCTTTCGCTGCAGCACTAGAGCCAGTGCAAACGCCCCCTAGTTAGAGAGTTATAATCTATCACGAAAAGACTAAGCTGTACCAATGACTTTCTAATACTGCAGAAAATCATTTATTGTACAGCCCTCACTTTACTATTCGTACCTACTACAGGCTAATGTCACCCAGCGAAAAAAAACACCAACACCAACACCCACAGGAGTATAGGGCACCCCACTGTTATACTTAAAGACCCCGCACGTCACGTGTCGAAATCACAGTTGTCACGTGTTTTCCTTCTTATAGTAAAGAATCTTAAAGGTGGACCCTGACGGGTGAGTTTTTGCTAGAAACACGTCGATATCACCAGAAAGACAGCCTTTTCAAGGATCGGAATACTCACTAGCTGCACTTTGATCTGGTTTCCTAAAAATTAAACCGTCAAAACGGCGATTCCTCCTGTGAGCGAAACTCCTTTAGATAAACTGTATATACATTTAAAAAAAAAAAGAGGCTTGTACGTATTGCAAAAATTTCGTGCAAACGATTTGGCAGCCATTAGACTAGAGGGCAAACGCCTTCTCTTTGGGTGAAATAATTTTACTTCCAGTACCTCCGCCAAGGAGGAAACGCCGATTTTACGGCTTGATTTCTAACAAACCAGAGCAAAGGGAGTGTTGCAATCTCTGTAAAGGGTGTTTTCCTGGTGATCTCGACGTGTTTCTTACAAAACCTCATCCGTCAGGGTGCCCCTTTACGACATCTTCCTAGCGTAAGAGGGAATGTGACACGTGACGTGCGGGGTCTTTAAAGGATATAAGTCACAAACGTTGAAGAAGTACGTGTAGTAATATAACCTTGAGGAGATGGGCTATTACCATGTCTGGTTTTGTGTGCGTGAAGGACTACGAACAACATGCCGAAAATACTTTGCCCAAAATGGTGAGAGAGTATTTCAACAGTGGAGCAAACTATGAGCAGACCTATGTGGACAATGTGGCGGCGTTTAGCAGGTGTGTTTTTCTTGTTTAATTTTTTATATATATTTCGTTTATGGTCATGAAAATTATGCACCGTTTTGTATCCCTGTCTTTAGGCTACTTTGGGATCCATAATTTATATATTCATATGTGTGATCAGTTATAAGCTTAAGTTTACAAATAATTGTCTTCTTACTGCATGCTGGGGTTGGGGGGGGGGGGGGGGGGGGGGGGGCTACTGTTTGTATCTCTTCTTCTTGACTTCGTGTTTTTTTAAAATTTTATGCAAAATGTATTACTTCCTTTTGTGCGCGAACACCTGTGTATAAATGTGCGGTGTGTGTGTGTGTTCGCGCGCGCACGTGTGCAATTGTGTGATGTATATGTGGACGTGTGTGTGTGTGTGTGTGTGTGTGTGTGTGTATGTGTGCGTGTGCGCGCGTGCGTGGGTGCGTGGGTGCGTGCGTGTGTGTGTGCGTGCGCGCGTGTGTGTGTGTGTGTGTGTGTGTGTGTGTGTGTAAATGGTAGAGTGGGGCAAAACGCCTCCCGTAAGCAAGAAATCCTTTTCCTCTTCTCTTTGAACCTGCACACATTTTGTGTGTGTGTGTGTGTGTGTGTGTGTGTGTGTGTAGTGTAATTATCCTAAGTTATTTTAGGGAAATAACTGGTGGTGATAATCAATTAACAGGTACAAGTTCCGACCGCGGTACATGCGTGACGTGTCGGAGCGTCAGCTGACCACAACGTTACTGGGTCAAAAGGTCAACTGTCCCCTAGGAGTGTCCCCCATGGCTAACTGTCGGCTGGCCCATCCTGACGGGGAAGTGGCCTTGGCTAAAGGTAGGTAATGTATGGGAAAATGGGCCTAATTTGAACCCCCTAACTTTAAAGCCATCTATCTTGCTTTGGCTAAAGGTAGATAAGGAGAGGGGCATAATTATATACGGGTTCAGTGCACAAAATCTCTAAATGGAACATTTGGAAATCGAAACTGAGGTCACCATGAGAGCAGAGTATGCGAGGGCATAGAATTTGAGACATTTTTTGTTCTTTTTGATGATTGATAGAAATGAAGCCGATGACTATGATGATGATGCTATGGAGTTCCGTATCAATCTGAGACCATGTACTCTAAGCTTCCGTTTTCATAATGATATCCCGGCATTAACCAGGCCCGAGAATTGCAGATACCTGCAGTGTTGGTTTTGGAATTTGAGCAACACTCTCAGAATCGCATCCGTTAAGCGGATGAAGCTCGACTGCATGGTTTCAGTCTTCCAGTCTGCCCATAGCCACTCACTCTGGGCAGGAGTTGGTGCAGGGCCGGAAAAACCCTCGCCTCTTATGGGATTCGAACCCGAGACCTCCCAGCCTGTAGTCCGCGACGTTACGACTGCCCATGGCGGCTAGTCAAGATCTTATTCTTTGCATTTGTTTGGCTATTCTGTATCACTCTTGCTTCCATTTTTGCTGGCCTAATTCGATATGACTTTTGTTGCCTGGGCTTCAACAGTGAGATATCACCCATTGCAGAACATTTCATTGGTCTGTGGCAATCTTCTGGATTTCCTCCATGAGATGATGATGCCTGTTTCCCACCCAATTCTCCAGAATAGTTGTCACACCAGGAGGCGGGAAAAGTAGTTGGGGAATTTCGCTTTCTGAACTTATGAACCATTAAAACAGATACATTTCAGATGTAGGCCCTATACAGTTTGAATGTGATTTCCTTGAGGTAATTCTAAAGTGGTGACTATTCTCATTTTTTTCAAAGACTAGAAATCATTAATTAAAAATACTAACACAGTACAGTAGAACTAACATCAGGAGACACTTTTTCAGTAACAGAGTAACTGACTATTGGAACGCACTTCCTGCTCATTCAAAACTTGCACCCGATACTAGCAAATTTAAAAACCTGGACAAAGACCCAAACCTTAGTAAATTAAAATACCAGTATGACTGATAGTCTACTAAAACCGTCACAGTTTTGCCAACTGAATTGAAAAATATACCTATGCCTATCTACCTACTGGGGGGAAGAAAAAAAACAATCAAGAGAAAGGACGCTGGAGAGGCCGCGAGGCCTAGTCGTCCTAGCTGACCTGACCTGACTTAGTCCCTCCGCCAAATCTGATTTGTGTACCTACTCTTATTAATTACGGCATAGGCTGCTGGGACCTTAAAGTTCATCACGCGGCTTCCTTTCAGTTGCCATTGCCCATATCAAGGTGTATTTTACATTGTCAGGGGAATTTAGCCTTCTGGGGACAGGGCTGTTGTTGATGTATGATTTACTTTATTTTATATGCTACATTTTTTGTTTTGTGGTATATTTTGTCATGCGTGCGCGTGCGTGATACTGCATGTGCATGTTGAGGAATGACAGATGGCTACTAAAAAAACCCCACCTGTGAAGACAGGGGAAGTCTGAGCGTTGGAACTCTATTGGAAGAAAAGGGAGTATGTGAATCGTTACTTAGGCCATTTCCCCCCTCGGGAATGTATCCTATACAGGAAACAGTCTCTAAATAGCCTAGAAAATGAGATATTTTCGAAAATGTTCTTCTTCTTTTTTTTATTGGGGAGGAAGGAGTGGGAGCAAAATGATTCGAGTAGTATTGATAGTATGACTTTACGCAAATTCTATCTTTAAACGGTGTCATTCATAGAGGCAATCTCTTACATCATACTACCAATACCGCTTGGAATTTCCTGATCCCCCCCTCCCCCCCCTCCCCCCTCCCCCCCGAAAAAATGAAAAATCTCGTTTTCTAGGCGATTTAAGAGACGGTTGGTTTCCTTCTGGCATGGCAAATGTGACTGAAATTTACTTTATTTCATGAGATAATTGGCATGGGCTTCTTGCCCGCCCATGGGCTTTTTACCCCGTCTTCCCCTATTACTTTCCACACCTTCTTACAGCCTGTGAAGCGGAGGGTCTGTGCTTCACCCTGTCCATGACCGCCACGGCCAGTCTGGAAGAAATAGGTCAAGCTGCCCCAGATTGCACGCGCTGGTTCCAGGTGCACGTGCTACAGGACCGCCCCATGATGCAGCGCATGGTTGCACGTGCAGAACGTGCCGGCTTCAGCGCATTGGTGCTGACAGTGGACTGCGCGGTGCATGGACGTCGGTACAAGGAAATGAGGAACCAATTTTCTTTGCCTGCCCATTTAAAGTGAGGTTATTCATTTACCAAGTACGTTACACTCTCTCTCTCTCTCTCTCTCTCTCTCTCTCTCTCTCTCTCTCTCTCTCTCTCTCTCTCTCTCTCTCTCTCTCTCTCTCTCTCTCTCTCTCTCTCTCTCTCTCTCTCTCTCTCTCTCTCTCTCTCTCTCTTCCCGTGTGTATGCGCTTACTTCCCAACTTTTGAATGTTAATAATGAGTATAGTCAATAATAATAGGTTTGATTTTGTTATTGATGTTTTACAATATGGGGATGTATTTTGCATGCTTTATATTACTTTGTCTGTGCTTATTTCGTTTTCCATTTTCTACTTTTATATATGTATTTTGTCCAGATGGCTGGATGTAAAAAAGCATGTTATTGCTTACTTTATTACCCTCTATAAAACATTTTTAAAAATTAATTAATTCTCTCTCTCTCTCTCTCTCTCTCTCTCTCTCTGGAAGCCTGTGGTTGGCAGGATCCCATTTAAAGAAGAAGAAGGAAAAGAAGAAGAAAGCAATGAAAGGATTTAATGCATTTCGTATCGAGAGTTTGTTGGTCTTTGTGTCAACAAGAAAGAGTTCAATGAATGAATGAATGAATCAATCAATCAATCAATAAACCAATCAATCAATAAACCAATCTTCATTATCCCCATAAAAAATAAACAAGGAAATGTTGCTTGCTGTCACATTATAAAAGGTACAATACAACACAGTGTTCACAAGAAAATAACATATTAAAGAAAATAAAAGATCAAAAATAAAGTTCACACACACACACACACACACACACACACTGCTTAGTTAATACAAGAGAACAACATTAAAAACTATGCAAACATATTGTAAAAGTGATTACGTCAAGATAACGTGACTGCAATAAACAATAATATGAATAACACGAAAACTAATATCATTCAGTTTTAGAGTTTATTATTCTGTCAATGAAGAGTAGGGTGTAATCTGAGGAATTATTCGCTTAGCTTTGGAGTGAACTGCCAATGAGAGACAGGATTTTGTTTCCTTCCAAACTGCAACCTTCGTCTTCCTTAATTAAAATTACAATATCAAGCTGACTAGGTTATAGTCAAAGGGAAACAACTTTTTCCGTGTAAACAGTCAGCGTCTTAAATTTGAGTAGTCTCTCTTGGACCAGGTTCGGAAATTTTATTTTTAAAGATCCACCAGATCACGTGTCAAAATCACGGGTTTCACGGGTTTTCCCTCATAACTGGAAATAAATCTTGTTTTGACCAAGTCTGACTCCCATATAAATGGCCCCAAATTCAAACCGAAACATCAGTTTAAAGAGCAGCCTCAATTTGAACTTGGGGAAATTTGTATGTGGGTCACAGCAACCCCCCAAAAAACCAAGGGACTTAATCGTGGTGCGTCAGTGTGTTTTTAGCAGTGTTACGTTTGTTCAAGAAGATAATGCCACAATGTGGCTCTATCAACAATGATCGTCAAGATCAAGAAGATGATAATACTGTGCTTTTCACGATCGTTTTTCTTTATTTCTTTTTTTGTATATTAAATTTCTGGTGACTGATTAAAATTCTTGTTTTCGTCACAGAGTTGCAAACTTTGAAGAAGATCTGAAGCGCGTGCAGAGTTCCATCAACACGGAGCAGTCCAAGGAGGAGTGGGGCCGCTTTATCAATCAAGCCTTTAGCCCCTCCCACACCTGGCAAGATATCCAATGGCTCAAGTCCATTTCTCCACTGCCAGTTGTCGCCAAAGGAGTTATGACAGGTAGAACCAGAAGTCAGGACAGGTAGAAGTTAATAAAAGACGGTATGAGTAATATTATTCAGAAAGATTACCATTACGAAAACATGTTGCGCACGCACACACACACACGCACGCGCGCGCGCGCGCACACACACACGCACGCACGCGCGCGCACACACACTTGCGCGCGCGCACACACTTACACACACACACACACACACACACACACACACACACACACGGCTGGCACACACTATACACACACACTTTTTTTTAACGTCCTCCGACCTGGTACAGGTAGGTGTAAAGATAGTGGGTTGATCCTGGATACTGTATTACCAGGTCTACCCTTAGTATTCATTAAAGAATATGGTATAATTGTGTTCTTTTCAACTGGATTACACACTTTTTTTTGTAGGCCTGTACATAGCCTGACCCTCAGGCCCACTTCAGACCCCCCAGTCTCTCATCCTCACTTGGGTGGGGGGAAAACAGAAAAAAATATAAAACAAAAGAGACTGCACGTGCACATACACACATTGTCAGAATCTAGGACCAACCTGTACATCTAAAGGGGCCGATCCACACGTCAGGCAACAGCAGTCGTACGGCTGGCTATCCAACTGCAACATTTGTGAGGCATGAATCTGATTAAATACTTCTGACTGAATAAATCTGGTGAAATCCTACTCGTTTCGTTCATTGTTATCTGTAGATCCCCCATACATGAATCTGATTAAATATGTGCCGCATTTCTACATAAGATATTTAATCAGATTCGCATAATGAGGTCTACATAAATGAACAAAACTAGTAACATTTTATCAGTCACATTTAAACAGTAGCATTTCATCAGATTCACGCCTCGCGGATGTCGTCACCGCTGTATAGTCGTACAACTGCAGTTGAACGTGTGAATCGACTCCATAAATGGTAACCAATGGGGCCTCTGCCTGTTACACTTTATATCATATTATGGTTAAGTTTACATCTTGATTATTAAAAATTAAAAAAACGTCGGGACTTTCCTGGTATTGCAGTACCTCCAGGATCGTCCCACTATCTTTATTGTTATTAATGTCCCATATGTGCCTGTTCCAGCCCGGAGGACGTTAAACGAACTTTCGCGTTCTGCCTGTTACAGGCTCTGACGCCCTGCAGGCTATGGATCACGGGGCTGACGCCATCTGGGTGTCCAACCATGGGGGACGGGAGCTGGACGGCCTGCCCGCCACGGTACAATTAACTATAGGCCTATAGCTTATTTTCAAATTGGTGCATGGATCTTTCGTTAATGAGCAGTAAACTTGCACTGATGTGGAACCTCCTCTCAAATCAGTGTGTCGGCTGAATTCAGCAGGGAGACCAGTAAAAACTGAACACACGCATACCCGTCACTCATTATGGCCATATGACCTGGAAATGCAGAAGAAGGATGTGCAATAGTTCCGGATGACCCTTCTAGCCTTCAACAAAGAGAAAATTAGGAGGCGATGTTTTTTTCGGTCCTGGACCGACTCCTAACCCGAGTGAGTGGCTATGGGCTCTATGGGAAGACTGAAACCATGTAGTCGACCTTCATCCGCTTTATAACGGATGCGATTATGAGAATGTTGCTCTTATTTCATGACCAACATTGCAGGTGTTGGTAGTTCTCGGGCCTGGTTAATGCCTGGATATCATTATGAAAGGAAGCGTAGAACACAGCCCTGTCACATAGTCTCAGACTGATACGGAACTCCATAGCATCATCATTGTCATCCGCCTCGTTTTCATCAATCATCAAAAAGAAAAAAAGTATCAAATTCTATAGCCTTGTATGCTCTGCCCTTGGCGCGTTCGAGTCAGTCATGGGGATCAGTATGTTCTGGGGAGCTGTCGATGGACGGACGCCGTGGCGCCCTCGGAAGAGGACCTCACTCATTCTGGCTCCGCAACTAAGACTTTAAAAAAAAAATTGTCGTCAGTAACTTAGTAGGTGGTATCCTGCGTACAGGCTCCACTGAACACCGCAGTGCAGTGTCCCCTCGATTGGTGGCCTCCTGATGGCCTAACATAGATTCGCTCCCCTTGGACTGCTGGTTTCGGATTCTGCAACTTGAACAAACCTGGGTGTGGCTGCAAGTTGGGACTCGGAATGAGCGGCGTGGGAGCAAAGCCACTGTACAGCCCAGAAGATGGGACAGAAAAAAAAGAAAAAGACAGGAAATTAGGATAGCTTTATGACATTGGTTTTTGACAAAGTGTATGGTAATTCATTTTTAATAGATTAAGAGTTTTGTTATAGATGCGTTGTGCTACATCTCTGTGCTGCAGCCGTGAGTATTAGTTGGGCCAAGTCCTGGATGCCAAATACACCAAAGTTCGTTTAGCTAAGTAGAGGGCGAAGATGCGTCGTGTCAGTAACGCGTTCGGATTAGGGCGTATGCACATAATTTATTATATGCGTAAACCCAAGGCCATGTGCATGTCCCGACCGCAAATAAAGTAAAAGAAAGTAAGGCCTAACCAACTTGAGCCCACTTTTCCATAATAGCGGTTGCCATCCCTGCCATGATCTGGAGGTCATAGTTGCGGTGTGATTGTTCACCAGTCGTGTCCGGTGTTGCATAAAATGCATAACCTATGACATAAATACCCTTTCCTCACTCGAATTGTTTGCTTTTGGGAAATATTCGCCGCTAAATATATTCAGAGGCGTCTTGTGGCATGCAGGAAGAACAGAGGATTCATCATTAAATATTGAGAAGTCAGGGATATTTTTCTAATATTAATTTTCGTGTTTTTGTTTGCATGGGTGGTTGTTTATATCGTCCGCCATTTTGAAAAATACGAAACAAAGTGGCATGGCTTTGTACATCGATTTCTTGGCAAAGGTGTAGATTTACACCCTCCCGATGTATTTCTTGGTTCTTTCCGTGTAGATTGAGCAATTAAATATCAATATTTTAAATAATAGTTGACTTATTTCTCACATGAAAGAAGAATGGTTCTAGTGCGCTTTTGAAGGGTACTTATTTCACGGTAGGTACTTATTTCTCACGACACCGGCTATGACCATCAGACACAACTGCTATTCTGGAAATCTGAGCCGAAATGCCATGTTAGCAAACACTGACACACCTCATGCTGCAGGTGGACGCTGTGGGAGAGGTGGTGGAGGCAGTGGCGGGCAGGGCTGAGGTGTACCTGGATGGAGGGGTCCGCACTGGGCTGGACGTCCTCAAGGCTTTGGCACGAGGAGCACGTGCTGTCTTCTGTGGACGACCCGCCCTCTGGGGCATGACGCACAGCGTGAGGGTTGCCTTTATCATGTCCCTCTCTGATCTTGCTTGCGAGGGTGACATTACGTCATGTGCAATTCATTGTTAGACACTAGCACTGGGGGGGAAAGGGATAGTTATGTTATTATGTCAATCAATCTTTATTCAATCAATCAAACAATCAATCTTTATTATCCCAGTCGAAATCAACAAGGAATTTTTCTTGCTGTCACAATATACAACACAATGTTCACGAATATTACATTGTTAGTAATAAAAGATTATAAATAATATGACCCCCCCCCCCCCCCACACACACACACACAGTACGCGCACGCTTCCACATACTTTACAAGGTTTAACAGTGAATTAAATAAACTGACAAATATACAAGAGTGATAAATCACAGAAAGCATCAAGGGCGGTAAATGCGCGTAGTGTTTTGGTATCATCGTTGTAAAAGACCAATAATATGGGTTGGTATGTTTTTACTTTGTAAGTTTGATCTGTTTTTAAATCACACCGACATATTTTTAGCAAAGTATTTTTTACCTAAGACATGGATTTTATCCATTTTTAATATTACGTGGTAAGATTTAACGTGGTGACAGCCCTGACATGGCCTTAGTTGTCGACGGGGCTATAATTTTAATCTTAATTGTTCTGTGTTTACATGTTTTTACTACGTATTGTTGATATAAATTCATACTTCTCGTAAATGTTGCCAGTGTTTGTTGAGTGTGTAATTGTGCTCTTTTTACATTTCTTTTATTTGGCCTATACATATTACAAAGTCTTACTTCACTTAAATGTTTTCAGTGTTTGTTATGATTTTTTTTAAAAGCATGCATAAAATACTTAACTTAAATTCGATGCACTGTGTTAAAAAAAAAAATTCAACCAAATTGCACATTTCTTCTAACCCTCTGCGCCCCCCCCCCCTCTCTCTCTCTCTCTCTCTCTCTCTCTGTGCGCGTGCAGGGTAAACAAGGAGCTCAACACGTGTTGCAAATTTTGCAGGAAGAGTTGACTACAGGGATGGCTTTAGCAGGTGAGCTGAAAACCTTGTGCCAGTAATTCTGCCACCCAACTAAACAACTGAACGAACAAAAGGTTTATTAAACAAAACAAACAATGCAAAAAACAACAACAACGAAATAACAAACACACACACCATTTACCAGACAAAATAACCGCACACACAGCCATGACTTTTTTTGGGCGAAGGTGTAGTTTCGCTGCTCTTAGTCTTCCTATCTTCTCGGCTTTCCATCTCAATGTATCGTTCAGTCTGCTTCACGAAAATAACTGTAATCCAGTACTAACCCTATCTCTTACCCAACAAGAAGCACTGCGGCAGCACAAACTCGGCCAGACCAGAAAGCTTAGATGCTTGAAAGATCTGTGGCCAGACCGATCAACGCATGGTTGCACATGCGCCGGTCACTAGTCTGGCAGCTATTTGCAAACCAAATCTGCTTGTGTAGCTCTTCTTTCACCTCCTCCACTTCCCCTTTCCCCTGAGCTTACACTAATCCACCTTCCCCTGTCTCACTGGTCACTCAATGACTGACCCACTACAGAATGACTCAGCATGACAGGATTGGGTATCCCGTAAAGACAGGATTTTCCTATAGCGCAGGGGTAAAGGTAAAAAAGAAAATCATAAAAAATCAACAGCAATCAGTAGTCATGAAAATTAAGATTAACGCTTTCCAACAAGGTGTCTACGCCTCTACTAGATTTAAATTTTTTTTAAACCCACCATGTAGTTTTTGAGAAAATTGGATCTAGTCTATCTGAATTCACAAAAAATATTTGTAAAAAAATTAAAAAATTTTAGTAACAATCAGCAAGGTCATGAACATCAAAAGGAACATTCCTCAGTAAGGTGTTCACATTTTTGCCAGATTTGATCAAAATCCATTCAATATTTTTTTTAGAAAATTGGAAGACAAGACACACATATCCGAAAATGGCTAATGCTAAGATCAGCTCCCTCCGCTGTTCCAGGGTGAAGTTGGCCCAGCTATCGGGCTCAAACGTGATAAAATACCAGTTAATTACTTAAGTGGACTTTCTTCTTCCCAAAACGTGATAAAATACCAGTTAACTACTTAAGTTGACTTTCTTGTCAATTTCCGCTTCCGGTCAGTTAACTGCTTAAGTGGCATTTTATCATAGTTGAACTAGTTAACTTGTTTTTGTCATTGGATACTGCAGATCAGCTGAGAAATTGCTCCAAATACGTTTTAGTAACTGAAACCCCAAGCTCCGTTTCTTATGAGTTAGTGAATAGATTGCATGTTAGGTTGAATTCTGTCCAATGAACGTATGGTAATCTTGCTGCAACTTTAGAAGCATATCTTTTTGAGACGGCGTAGGCTCTACATTAACGCAACGTAGCACACGTTTCGCTGCATCTATTACAGCAACAGGCAAATTGGCAGCAAAACGATCATCAGCCATATTTGCGGAAAAGGGTCAGGGTCAATAGCACTTGACGCAGGTAGTCTAATCGTTAAGTAAAAAACAACAAAAACAAAAACGCCGACCAATTACATTGCGTGTTGCAAAACCTTCAGAAAATAATCCCCTCTCAAACGGAAAAAAACTTCGAAATGTCAGTTAACTAGTTAACTTGTATAAGCGATTTCCGCTTCCGGTAAGTTAAGTACTTAACTGGAATAGTAATGCCAGTTAAGTAGTTAACTGGTCTTTTAGCACGTCGGCGCCCCATACCCAGCATTCATTACCTTTTTCGTTAAGCTGAGACACGCGGGAACAGCTGGAAGGAGCTGATCTTAACATTTGCCCCGAAAATAATACCCGTTGCAGACTAGCCTGGCCGGGTAATCAGACAAAAGGTTGTCGCTAAGTGAAATTTTTGAATGACAAAGGATTTGATGGGGAGGTGGCAAAACTAAGGCCGGGTTCACATTAGACGCGCAAGTTCCGTACGGAAAAACCTAAGTAAGTGGAAGAAAGAAGAATAAAAGTTTACGCATATAAGGAAAATTCGGACACGTGCGCAAATCTTTTCCCTCCTTTGTTTCACTTATTTATGGATTGCGCACAGGTTTCTGCATAGAATATCCGCTTATGTGTGTGTTGATGGGGAGGTGGCAAAACTAAACCTCCACCTTTTTTCTTTTTACACTATGTTGCAGGGGTGACCAGCGTAGAAAATGTACCCAGCGAAATAGTGGTTCACCAGTCATTCTACTCCAAGTACTGACCAATGGTTCATCACTCCTTCAATGGAAAGTTACTTACCAGTGAATCAACAGTCACTCGAGGATTCTGACCAATGACCAATACATTCAACACAGTCTTCTCTATAGATTCCTGATGCTCAACAGTTTGGCAAACATCCTACGTTAGACAGCCCCGCACGTTTACATCCCTCAATCTCAAAGTCTGTTTTTTGGTCAGTTTTATGAAAATCCTTGGCTGATCCTAACCCTATTCCTTTCCCTGAGAATGGCTGAATGTTGCTGCTCAGTGAAGATTTCCAATGCGAAAATTTGAAAGGGTGTGTGTAAAGTACAAGATAGCCAACAACTTATTACTCTATGCACAAAGATGTTGTTATGCAAACATACATGTCAATACATGTTTTTTGCCCCCCCCCCCCCCTCCCCCCTCCCTGGTGACCTTCTTATATGGTAAAGTCTCGGTTAGACTAGGTGCTGGAAACGTCGTAGGTAATTTGATGCCCAAAGAAAGAAAAACAAAAAAAAGAGAACAAATCAAGGCTGAATTCGAGCAGGTGCAAACTTCCCTCGCAGTCAAGGTTGTGCTCGGATGAACAGACAGACGAAACAAAAACAATAGTTCCCACTACTATCATTCGGGAACTAGAGAGAGAGTGTGTGTGTGTGTGTGTGTGTGTGTGTGTGTGTGTGTGTGTGTGTGAGAGAGAGAGAGAGAGAGAGAGAGAGAGAGAGAGAGAGAGAGAGTATGAGTGTGTTGCATGTGAAAGTTGCCCACATCTTTTACGACTTGCCCACTTTTTGTCATTTGCTGAAAAAAATGTCTTGCTGTCAACTAAACAAAAGAAATATCGAGTGGGAGTGAGGAGACAGACAGAGAAAAAGACATACTTTATTACAGAGAGGAGCCTCCATTCAAGGTATCATGGTATGGGAAGCAATGAAACCACACAAAACAAGCGCCACAATTGATTTCAAAATCCAAGAAACCTTTGAAACAGTATTTCTTTATTGCTTTACACAACCAAAATGACGCACAACACTGCAGAGCAAAATCAGACTGAATAAAAAAAAAAAAAAAGCAAACCCTTATACTATATCGGTTTAAATAACGTTTTTATTTTCAAATGTTACAACAAAATGATGATATTTTCCCATCGAAGAGCGCTATAGAAGCTTTATTTATTATTATTATTAAAACAAGAATGCGACAGGGCAACAAGACTTCATTCTTATTTCTAATAGGGCATTTGCTTTATTATACGTAGTCGAACTTTACGCGGTGACAGTCCTGAGATAGCCATAGCTGCTGACGGGACTATAATAAACTAACTAACTTTGCCCTGGGCGGGCGACCTTGACTTTCACTGAATTGAGAATCAGAGAGTTGAATTGAAAGTTCACTGCAACTACGAGCAAAACATGCTGGCAATTTTGTAGTCTAGTGTGCAGATTGCCCATAGCAAATGCCATATTGTCCACAACAAATGAGTAACTTAGGACGATGATTTGACCGCCAGGGGTCAATCAAACCAGAGAGAGAGAGGGAGATGAGTCCCTCCCTCTCTCTCACAATGCCCAACTAAGAATATCACACGCTAAGCCCCCACTGGCTTGATTGCCCCCCTGGCGGTCAAATCATCGTCCTAAGTTGACCATTATATCAGCAAGATCAATTATTTTAAAGCAATTTGATTAGATATAAAGCATTACACGTAGATAACACAGCACAAGAAGTAAGATTATTGACACATTTACATTGATATAAAAATGGAATGTAAGTTTATCGTTTAAGGCAAAAGACAGGTGTGATAGAAGAAAACCCAAATAAAAACAACATGAATATATGTCCACATACATGCATAATACTCATGCATGCACAAGCACATTATTTCACACATCTCAATCATTTATTTAGGAATAAATCGACGAACAGTATTTTACACGGTTCATCTCCTGATGATTACAGGCAAACATGTACACAAATCAGGAGCAAATAAATCGACATAATGGACAATGGCTTCATTCTTTAAATTGTCCTTACTTTGATGGACTCATGTTCATTCAGTTCTTTTCACACACTACCAAATCGTAGGGCATTGTTTTTAAATTTTTGTTTCCCAGGAACTAATTAAGATATCTACTTGAAATTTTGCACACTGATACAGAACATTACCCTGACCATACATGCCAAATTTGAAGAGTCCGTGTGAAAAACAATTCACACGAAAAAGTGCCCCCTTACCTGCTCTCAATTTAAGTACTGCATGTTGATGCTGATCATTTGTCCACTTTCCTAAGACATCAATGTTAAGATGGAAACTGGCCAGCCTCCGTGTCGCTGTTTCACTAGCAGGGGCGAGTTGATTGTGGTTGCCGTCTGCATTTTTGGAAGAGGCGTGTTGGCGTGTTAAAATGTAGGTCAGCACGCACATAACACGCTGGTAGAAAATGTTTGCCTTGGGAGAGAAAGTGTGGGAAGGGTGGAGAATGTTCTTACACGTCGACTGGATTGAAAGGTCGAGAAAGTTTGTTTCATGTCCAAGGTTTATTACGATTTGTTATTAAAAACACTGTCACGATATTAAAAGTCTTTCACAAGTCAGAAGCGATTCCATGAACGTCAATTAAGAGTTGTTACTTGTTACTGTAGGCCTAAATGTTGTTCAACCACTCAGCGCCATGTTTAGTTTGTTAGACCGGCGGTGTCACTTGCCACACACACACACAGTCATACACATACCAAGATACACTGTGACACACACACACAAATACACTCATACAAATACTACATAGACACAACAAAATAATTATTTACAAAGGAATATTGCACTGACTGTGTGGTTTCACTATGAAATTCGTTGATGTGTCTTATAAAAGTGTTTTCATGTTTGGCCAATTCTGCAATCATAGAATTAAAACCTTTACATTTGAAAATTTAACCTTTCTACATATATGTATTTTATAGCCACTTGAATATAGAATTTGATCACACAAACAATGCTTGGGTCTATGCCTATCAAAGTCTCATTGCTCAGACATGGAGAAGAAAAATAAAGTGTACCGGTATGTGTACTTATGATCAAACGTATCTCTTGTAGCATGGTGGTGATTGATATCCCTTTCCTTCACAGAATATCTGTAAAGGGTTAAATTCTCTACTGATACTTTCTTTCTTTCTCTCCTCTTCTTCCTCCCCCCCCCCCCCCCCCACACACACCTATTCCCAGTTTTTATGTAAAGATACTCTTTCCTAATTAGGTTTCGGGTCGCCCAACTGGAGATCACTCTACCTGCTTATGTTACTTCCCTTTGTCAAATAAGAAGTAAAATATACTTTTGCCATGCGTGATCGATGGAGAGCTGAGAGAGAGAGAGAGAGAGAGAGAGAGAGAGAGAGAGAGAGAGAATTTTCTGTTGCTAGAAAACTGTCTCTAAATGAAACGCCACCTGGTGTCAAGGGCTAAGGACAATAACTCCACCTAAACAGCCCCTTCACTGTTGCGTAAGAAAACAATAACCTTGCGATAACAAGGAAATGCGATCCCTCTCGTCTAAGCCATCATTTGTGTCATCTTTGTCCACGCAATTGATAGTAAACCACAGCACACCACACAGAACTACTTCAAAATTTGTATGGTGGTACACTGCACAAGCTGATAAGTCCTGCAGAATTGTACATTGACCGTGACCTTCATATAATGAATCGTGGGTGAAGAAAAAGGGTGATGGGTTTGCTGTATTTGTAGCAGATAATGTTTATTATATGTATCTGACTGCTTTCTTTTGGAGTTCAGGCTGTATTCAAATGGTCGGTTCAGATCTAATATCACATTGAGGAATCTCACAAGGAATTTTGTAGCACACAATAAGTTGATATTCACAACACTTATGCAAATACCTGTACAAGAAACATACACACACACAAACATAAATATGCAGAAAGACAAAACACTTCATGATTCATGCATTTTTTACTTAAATCTTTAAAAAAAAAAAGAATCTCATAATAATGAAACAAACATTGCTATCTAAATGTACCCCAATCAAATAATCTTAGAACATGTAATTACAATGCATTAAGCTTATTCATTGTCACCCGGCATTAGGATAGTAAAGAAATATAACAGCATACTTAACACACACACATTTTAATAAACTAACATAAAACTACTCTCTGTCCCGTAAGTGAACAAACCAAAATCTTTATAACAAATCAAAACACAGTCGAAATTGAAACCCAAAAGAAAAGATTTAATAAAAAAAACCACAACACAAATCACAAGGTTTTGGGCTCAACCCGTTGTCTAGAGCTAAAAATAATAAAAAATAAATATAACATCGTGATTTGTGTTGTGCTTTGTTATTAAATCTTTTCCTTTGGGTTTCAATTTCGACTGTGTTTTAATTTATTGTGAATTTTACTGAACCCAGCAGTCATCTTCGTTTCTCTAAATCTTTATAAAAATTCTAATTGGAAAAAAGTAAAATTTGGTAAAACACTAACTAAAAATATGGCATTGCATTTGTCAACAAATATTTGCATGATTACCACTAAAAATTGTGCAAATAATTTTTGACAAATGTAATGCCATATAAAAAACACAACCCCCCCCCCCAAAAAAAAGGAAACATAAGTAACACTTCAGGAATGGTAAGAAAGACAACATAAAACTACCCCCCCCCCCCCACACACCTTTCCCATCACAAACTATTATACAAACACACATATATGCATATATATGAACACACAAATACTGCAAAAAATATTTCATGTCAAGCAAATAATGTACAGCAACGGTCTATGGAATTCAACAAAAATAAATAACATGGAAACGAGATCTATATTACAAGGCATAATGCTGCAACAGAAGAGTGCATATGGATGTATTCTAGATTCTAACACATCACTTTTTCCCATACATTTGGACACCCCTTTTTTACAATATTGAAAAACGTTTTTACAGGGTTCGTACAGAGTTTTGTCTTCCAAAATTACAAATTTTTTAAAGACTTCTTAAAGACCTTTCAAAAAACAGTAAGGACTGTATTTCACAGAAACACACACACACACACAGAGATTAATACAAAATGTGCGTGTGTGTGTTCGCGTGTGCATACACATGTGTGGTTGGTGAGTGTCTGTGTGTACACTTGTGTGTGTCTTTGAGTGTGTGTGTATGTGCGTGCATGTGTGTGTGTGTCTGTGTGCGAGTGTGTGTGTGTGTGCGTGCGTCTGAGAGTGTGTGTATGTGTTTTGTGTGTGTGTGAGTGTGTGAAAAAAACTTTGACCCAACCAGTCACAAACTAAGACTGACTGGATTTGTTAGAGAGAGAGAGAGAGAGAGAGAGAGAGAGAGAGAGAGAGAGCACCTGCATAAGAGTGGATGACTCAGTTACTCTGTGTGTGTGTGTGTGCGTGTTCGTTCGTGCACGCGCACACACATGCTTGTACAATGTGTGGTTGGTGTGTGTACATGTATGTACCTATATGTCACATTATGTGTAGATGTGTGTATTTGTGTGTGGTGTGTCTTTGAGCATGCATGCATACATGTGTGTGTGTATGCGTGGTGCGCGCACGCACACACATGCTTGTACAATGTGTGGTTGGTGTATGTGTGTGTGTCTATGTATGTACCTATATGTCAAATTATATGTAGATGTGTGTGTATATAATTTGTGTGCGGTGTGTCTTTGAGTATGCATGCATACATGTGTGTGTGTGTGTGTGTGTGTGTGTGAGTGGGTGCGCAGTTTGAGCATTACATAAATTAATTTTAATTTGAAAATCTTAGTGGGGAAAAAAATTGGTCAATTATCAACCAGTCTCGGACTAAGAAGATTGGGATCTGAGAGAGAGAGAGAGAGAGAGGGAGAGAGAGAGAGAGAGAGAGAGAGAGAGAGAGGAGGGAGGGAAGGAGGGGGTGATGTCGAGTCAAGATATTCGAGTTGGCGCCGAAGTGCTGAAAAGTAAACACCTACTTTCGCCGTGAACGATTATAGCTTTTTCGCCCATGGAGGACACATCGATGGTCTTCTTGCATACGCGGCAGAATGATTTGTGCGTGTTTCCAGGTTCTTCTTTCAGCCATTTCGAGTATTCCGGCTTTAAAAGCCAAGATGAGCCGGCAAACTCCCGGCATATTGCTCCAAGTGCGCTGTACGCTTGAGTGCCCGGATGAACAAACCGGAAGCGGTTACGCGAGTAGGTTCTTTCTCTTACTTCGTCTGCTTCGAAATCAATAGATCCGATTTTTGTTAAATTTTTTTTATTTCGGATTGAATATTTAAACTTTCCATATTTTACTGGAGGTATTTTATTCTGACTAGACTTAATGATGTACTGGGTAGTATGAGCCTGATGATCAGTTGGCAAAAATAAAGACTTTTTAAAAACTTTGGGCAAGATGGCTGTTTTTACAGTTTTTAAGGGCTTAAAAATGGTGTAGCATTTTATACAAACTTTTACCGACTTTTAAAGACCGTACGAACCCTGTTTAAGCAAAACCAGCATGGTTCTCAAACATTTATGTTAATTTTTGTCCTACTTACAAATAGGCACTCGAAAAAATTTCTGATTATAAAAGAGATTTTTAAAAAATGTATTGTTACACTAACAAATAGGATAATACAAAAGAAAATTAAAACAAGATTGCACGCACTATGAGATTGTCTCCATGAGCTGAAGAACAGTTGTTTCCTCACATAACAACTACAACCAGATTATCTCTTTATATTTTCTTTTACCCAAATATTATGTGTACCATATTTTACGGACTACAAGGCGCACCTGATTATAAGTGCACCCCCCAAATTTTAAACAAAATTTAGATTTTGTTACTATATTTTGTTACAATAATATCAACCACATCATAAGGCGCAGGGATCTCAGCCTAGGAAAAAAGTATCGCCTTATAGTCCGTAAAATATGGTGATCATTTGTTCATAAAATCCAGGTTAACCGTAGTTTATAAAGTTCACACTGTTAAAGCCCAATCAGCAGCTATGAATAAATATCTGTAATCTGTTAAATGTCAGGCATGACTTTCTTATTCTTCGGAAAATGTATATTCAAAATCCTATTGTTGCTGCCAGAGTGATTTTCTTTCTTTCCAAAGACCTCAATTTATAAAAGGCAGTCATAGTCTTACTGACTATACCAGAAATATCAATGAAAAAATGTAAAAATATAAAAGAAAAATCGAACATTTAACCCAATCTTAGATTTTTTTTTTTGGGGGGGGGTTCTTTTTATAAATTAACTTTTGTAGAACTTTGCATAGATGGTGTTTATTTTGAAATGCATATTTATTACCATCAGTGAGCAATTTGTCATGACAGAGTACAATCAATCACATCAGATATTCCATGGCCCAAAAAATCAATGTCTATAAAAAATAAATAAAAATAAGCAAACAAATATAACCAACCAACAGTTCTTGTCATGTCCATCATTTTCTCCACAGAATTAAAATTCATAAACTGTTTTTGGTGAAGGCAAACATGGCAATCATGCGAACAATCAGAAAAAACCAGAAAGCAGTGCAGAAACAGCTATTGCTAACTGTGAATAAATTATTGTCAAATGTTCACAGGGGACGTTGTATTGATGTGCTCGTGGGTTCGAGTCCGCCCCTCGCCACCATTTTGGGGGGGGGGGGGGGGGTGTCATCATTTTTTTTAAAGGAGAGGGGAGTGGGCGGAAGGGAGGGGGCACCACCCCATATTTTTTATGTCTCTTTTCTTCATTATTTTTTTTCTTAAAGAGGAGCGGGGTGGGCGGAAAGGGGGAGGGGGGTGCAGCTGTGAGGGAGGGGGAAAGCTGGGGGTGGGCGGAGGGG
The DNA here is from genome assembly GCA_017654935.2 of Phymorhynchus buccinoides. Taxonomy (NCBI): domain Eukaryota; kingdom Metazoa; phylum Mollusca; class Gastropoda; order Neogastropoda; family Raphitomidae; genus Phymorhynchus; species Phymorhynchus buccinoides. The sequence goes on from CM065688.1 coordinate 40,054,572, forward strand.
GGGGGGACACGGGGAGGGGGAAAGCAGGATAGGGGAAACCCCAAGCATAGCTAGGAAGGAGAAGAGGGAGGCGAGTAGGGCTTTTGTACAAATAGTTCCTCTACCTTCTGGAAGCTTTGTGTTTGGTCTAACCATATTTGTTTTGAACGGAGGGGGTGGGGGGGGGAGGGGGGGGGGGGGGGGGGGGAGACAGGGAGGGGGAAAGCAGGATAGGGGAAACCCCAAGTGAAGCTAGGAAGGAGAAGAGGGAGGCGAGTAGGGCTTTTGTACAAATAGTTCCTCTACCTTCTGGAAGTTTTGTGTTTGGTCTAACCATATTTGTTTTGAAAGGTGCATAACGGAGAATAACGCATCTGCGCTCATGAATTAACAGTAAACCGAGCAAGCAATGATGAAGTGTGTGCTGTCTACTACAGTGCGTGCGTGCGTGTGTCTAACATACTATAAAGTAAAATAAATGCTGCTCCCATTTTTCACAACATTTACGCCCCTACTTTTTTCAAAGTGACAAAACCCAAGTCTGTGCCGAGCTTACAATTGCTGTCATGACATCCCGAGCGGAGCACGGGTTTTGCTATATTCAATAATGTACATCTAACCAGTTCTTCTTCTTCTTCTATCACTCGGACAGGTTCCTATCAATTATGAACGCAGATGCTTCATGCTGCCGTGCGGAGCACGGGTTTATCTAGTAAACTATAAAGCGAGTGACTACATTCAGTGCATATTTAGTGACTTTGAAGTCAAATTTTGTAAATGTTGTAATGACAATCAATTAAATGAATAGTATGACAAGAGACCGTTATTTTGGGTTATATTAATCGTAAGTTTAGAATGGTCAATAGTTTTGAATTTTTGGTCCAAGTTTTAAAATTAGATTGCTTCGAAGCAGTACAAGTAACTAGAAAAGAAACAATTGTTGTTGTTTTTTTAAAACCCAAACCCAACCAACAACTGTGGTCTGTTATTCTGCTGATCTAGTACACATTCCACACAATGGATGTCTGATAATTTGGGTACACATTTCAAAATAAAATTAAAAGAAAAAAAAAGCAAGAAAGAAAAAATAATCAGCACAAAACTGCTGTCAGTCAGTCACGTTTGATACATATTCAAAACAAATCATTTTTTTTTTTTTAGTAGATATTTCAAATAAATGAAAACATTACACCATGTGCACTTCACTTTAACATTTTACACTTAACCCTTTCGCCGCCAGCCATTTTTCAGCAAAAAAAATCCATTAAACTTACCTGGGTAGAGGAAAATAAATCTGTAATATTGGGGATTCCTTTGTGATATATTTAAAGTAAGGCCTATCCTTCCTTACCTCCCAAAATTAAGAGAATAGGGTCTTTGGATAATAGACCCTGATTTGATGCCTTTTAGAGACATGGGTGTTAAATCATTGTGGTGCAAAAATGTGACGTTGGCGGTGAAAGGGTTAAGGCTCACAGATGAAAATTAATGTAAAACCCCAACCATCCTTTCAGCACCTGAATCAAGTCAGTGGACTGGTGCAGCAGTAGCTCAGTACTTCTGGACGTCGCTGCCCACCACCACCTCCTCCTGCACCACCTGCACATCGATGGAGGACGCGCTCAGCTCCGTGTTCAGGGTGGTCCGCGACGCAGACAGCCTCTTCTCCTCCTCCTCCTTCTCCTTCTCCTCCTGCAAAGAGTGGCACAGTGGTAGCGCGTTCGCCTCGTGTCAAGTAAACCCGAGTTCGAACCTGGGTATAGGGGATTTTTCCTCTCACTTGGCACTAGGCCTTACGGTCTGAACGTGGAGTCTTTCGGATGAGACGATAAACCGAGATCCCGTGTGCCCATGCACTTAGCACACGCTAAACCCAGTGGCAACGAAAAAGTTGTCATCAGTCACACAAAAACCACATGCAAAAAAAAAAAAAAAATTGGGTGGCATGCCTCTGGCTGCGATGCGCTCTCCAGGTGGGAGCAACCCGAATTTCACAAAGACGCCTCTGTGACTATAAAGTATCTAATACCTAAAACAACAGAAGACAGTGAGGAGATTTCAATTCGTAGAAAGTTGCACAAACGTGTATGGAGATTAAAATCTTTATCAAGGCTCTATCTTTCAAACTCGCAACTTTTGAGTTTCAGGGTTCCCATGAATCTCATTAAAAAAAATCTAAACTTTTGTTCAAGGCACCCCACCATATTCTTTCTATTTTCAAAATCTTAAAAACAGACCCATGCGGATCAAATAATGGAAGAAAAATGTGAAATAGTATCAGAAGTGATTTGTGATACTGTAGTTTACAATCCAAAACTCCCTCTACTGTTTAATTGGTTGACATTTTAGTTTTGCCTTGACAAGAAATAGATGGGGGAAAAAATCATCATCTGCTGCTCTAATATACTTTCCTGACTTTGAAGCACCCAAAGAATGCATTTAAAAAAAAAAAAAATTTCATGTATGATTATGAAGTTTATTGGATAGATATTATTATTACTAAATTAAGCATGAAAATTAAGAAGCCAGTGAGAAAGAAGGGAGTCAACAGTGATATACTGAGGATCGAAAAGTGATAGGACAAACTGTCCTGAGACAAGAGAAATCAATAGGACAATGTCCTGGCTCTTGCAGAAATCAATAAGACGAAGAGTGCCAGTGTTAAAAATGTAATCAGACATATGTCCTGACAAGGGAGAACACAGGACATTTTCAATTTTAACTCTCTGGGCACGATGAGCCCCGATCGGGTCTCCCCCGGACGAGCACGATGGGCCACGATCGTGGCTCAGTTCGGCTAAGTTCATATTTCGCGCTGAACTTTGGCCAATCGAATAAGCGAATACAGCTAACCAATCAGAAAGCTCGAAGCACTCGTACGACTTCCTGCTGTCTGAGTCTAGCCATTTTATCGACCGGTTTGCATTTGTTTGTGTGAAAATGAGTGATGAAAGTAGTGATTGTGAGGATGAGGATGAGTATGCTGCCGATAGCTACTCTGATGCAGACTAGGAAGGTAATTAGGCTTGTATTTGTATTAGGGTTTGAAGTGAAGGAAAAGGGTTCGACTGCATGGTTTTGTGATGTCTGACACGAGTAGCAGTGACAGATCATTGTTGGATGGGGTGGGTGGGGTTAGCTGCAGCCACAGTGAAAGTCTTCAATTTTACGCCTGTCTTTTAGCTTACGTTTTTAACTTTTATGTCGTGCCCAGAGGGTTAATAGGTCAATGGCCTATGACCGGGGCCTCAGGACATCACTGAGTCAAGAGAATATGGGATTAGTGGAACGAACAGATGAAAGCAGATATAAGCATGTACGTTTCAAAAGTTGGATTTGCAGAAGCAATAGCAATGTGCAGCAAATCCATTCCAGTATCATTTAAGAAAAATTGCTTTGCTTAAATTCCAGGCATGAAAATTACTGTTAAAAAAAAGAAGAGATCTTTTCAGCTGAGAAATCTTTCCACCCAGATTTTCAACTAACGTCAGACGTTTTGTTGAGTGGGGTGGGTGGGTGGGAGGCTTGCAGCTAAGACTTACTGTCCAAAGCAACATCTACATCTTCTGAAATTTTTGTTGAGCGGGGGTGGGTGGGGGGTGGAGATAGGAGGCGAGCTGCTACGACAACGACTTAGCGTCCAAACCAACGTCTACATCTGCTACCGAAATTATTGTTGAGCGGGGGAGGGGGGAAAAGTACTCTTTTCACAGCATTTCGCATCCTACTTCGCCTTCTGACTCTCAAACATGCCATTCGTGGGTCGTTTTGTCAGCCATTTTTTGCCTGCGACCGCAAGCGTCACTTGTCCAAATACGGACAGCGCCGTTTGAGAATAACATTGCGCTCGCGGAAACAGCAGACATAATTTTTGTTCGGCGGTGATTCATTTAATTATAAAAACTTTTCAGCGGAGACAGCAGAGAGCTGTCTTCATGCTTGAAATTCAGTGAATTGGTTTGGTTTAGCCATTGTTTGACTTCACAAGCAGTTTAACTCTTTCACCGCCAACGTCACATTTTTGCACCACAATGATTCAACACTCATGTCACTAAAAGGCATTAAATCAGGACCTGTTATCCAAAGACCATAATCTGTTAATTTTGTGAGGTAAGGATAGGCCTTACTTTAAATATGTCACAGAGGAATCCCCAATATGACAGACAGATTTTGTTCTCTACCCAGATTTGTTTGGGCTGAAAAATGGTTGGCGGCGAAAGGGTTAATGGACTTGATCTTGATGACTCTTTTGAGTTTCTTGGTTTTGTTTGTTTTGTTTTTGTCCACATTAACCCTCTTGCATTTATTCCAGCCCAAACCGCCCAGCCGGAAGTTGCCTCTGTGTATTCAAGCCGCCCCAAACCACCCGTAGCTTGCCCCCACTCTGAGACCCCCTCTGATGGCATTTTTATCAGGCACTAACTTCTGGCTTGTTATACACACACTATGAAGAAGCTTCTCACTTGCAGTCATGCGATAGTAACTGTATGGCGCTCTGTGTGCTTCAAAAGACAGTTTTTCCCGAAAATGCGCAAAAGAATCTGAACACTAGAAGAAGCTTTCTATGCAACAAATGCGAATGCAAGAGGGTTAAAATCAGTAACAAAGACACTGAGATAAATAAAACGTACACGAAAAAATTAATTAGTGGATAAAAAAAAAGAAGAGAGGCCTGCAATACATACCTCCTCTTGTCTTCTATTGTATTCGTCAATGGCGCTCTGATACTTTGGTGAGGTAATGCCAAACCACCAAGCGAGTTTCTCCCCACAAAAGTCAGCCACTGCCCAACAGATTTAGTAACAAATAAGCAAAGATATCACTTGATTTGTCCACTACAAAAATGAAAAATCAGATCGAAAGCAAGTAGCATTAAAGTATTAAGAATGACCTTGGAAGCTACTTTGAACACTTCACCATGGTCAATGATTTCAAAGTATTAAAAAATGTCAGAAGAATTTTGTCTTAAAAAAACATTCTGGGTACGTATGTGTACGTTTTCCAGTTTACACTGGTCTCCTTGCTGCATTCAGCCGACACATTCCGATTTTGGAGGAGCTCAAAGGAGAAAACTATAATAATATGTAAGATTTTTTTTTTGAAAAAAGGTAGGAGAATGGGTAAAAAAGATAGTACTTTATTAGTAGATGACACAAAGCAAAGGGAAAAGGCAGAGTCAAAGAGAGCTAGACAGATTAGAGGAAGTTACAAGCACAGAACTTCCAGAAGGTGGGGGAAGTATTTGTACGAAAGACCCCCCGGTATCCACAAGGGGGGGGGGGGGGGGGGGGGGGGAGAGATAACAACCTATCTAACAATAAAAACAATTCTTAAAAAAGATAGAAAAAATGTCAGCCCCCCCCCCCCCCCCCCCCCCCACCATCAATACAAAAACCAATTCAAAGGGAGAGAGAGAGAGAGAAAGAGAGTGGTGGGGGGGGGGGGGGGGGGAGGGCAGCAACCAATGATCTAAACTATGGACCCCCCCTCCCTCAATAGCTTACCCTTTAAGCTTAACTCTCAATAAAGTTCATTTTCATTTTTGACTTTGGCTTCACACACGCGAACACAGACACACGTACATACACATACACATAATGTATAAAAAAAAGACTAACCTGACCATGTCTTGTAAGCAGCTTTTGTAAAATAATGCCACATCCAGGGCATCCATGTCAACATTTTCTAAACAAAACAGAAAGAAGGATAGTCATAATGTCTGATATTTTCATCAATAATGATCAACTGATTCACAAAATAGAAAGATAAAATGAAAACAAAAGCGAATTCTCTTTTTAGTGGCGATGAAGACAGGTAGACAAATTTCTTGAGGTAAATATATACTATTAAAATATCGTATTTTACAGACTACAAGGCGCACCTGATTAATATTATACCTCAAATTTTACACAAAATTCAGATTTTATCATTACAGGTTTTTTTAACTATATTACCAGTCACATTATAAGGCGCAGGGGTCTCAGTCTAGGAGAAAAGTATTGCCTTATAAGTTATAGTCCGCAAAATACGGTAAATCATTTTTGACTGATTTGATCATTTTTTAACACAATATACCAATAAAAGGACCAAAAGGATATATATAAAATGGGAGAAGTTCAAAACAACTAAAAATAACCATGAACTAAATGCGAACAACAGAACTAAAACAATAGGAGCCAGAATGGTCAACATAATGACCGTGGGTCCTGAACTGAAGAGATGGGAAAATAAGAGGCATAAATACAATGATCATATTGAAAGGTCTTTTGTATAAATAGTTCCCCCACCTTCTGGAAGTTCTGTGCTTGTAACTTTCTCTAATCTGTCACTCTTTGACTCTGCCTTTTCCCCTTTGCTTACTGTCATCTACTATCTTTTTGCCTTACCAGTCCATTCTCCTGCCTTTTTTCAGAAAACACTTTAAAAAAACCTTTCCTTCAGCCGAAGTCGGACTTGCTGGGCCTAACTATTTCTTAGTTAGGCGCATAACGGCAGCATGATGCATCTGCGCTCATAATTGACAGGAAACTGTCTGAGCGATCGAAGAAGAAGATATTGAAAGTGAAATTATATACAACAGTGGCCGTAATAATAACAGGTAAATGCAATGATCATGATCTGACACACTTCACGACAAAGTGATAACTCAAATTAGCTTATTACATCAGGAGCCAACCTTAAAAGGTACTTGAAACAATGAATCAACTCGGCAACATTAAGACCATGTCAACAATTATCAACTCGGCAACATTAAGGGCTCGGCACACGCTGCAACTTTTTAGTTGATACAACTAGTTGCATACAACAAGTTGCAGTTAAAATCGCAGAGCTTGGGGCACACGCTGCAACTTTGATGCAACACCCTTGCAATCCCGTGCCATATATGGAAAATTCTCGCGAGACTTTCCGTGACTTCCTTTGGTTTACACACGGATTTATATATACACGTGTATAGAAGTCCGTGGTTTACATTCTAACAAAATGGCTTCCTCCGAGCGCGATGAAAATGAACACGACGATCTTATCATTGCTGCTGCTGCTACTGTTGTTATTTTGTCATTCACGATGACGATGGTCGGTACCCGAGTCCTTTTTCGAGTAGGTGTACTTCTAAAAACTCGAAATGACAAATAGGGCCTACTAGGCCTAGTAGCCTATTTCTATGTTTACACACTGTTTTGATCTAGACTACATCGATTGAAAAAGAAAACATGCTGTGGAAGTATTCATCATTCATGATGCCGCCCATTTCATGGCTTATTTGTATTTTGGCCTCTTGTACATGCCCCGACTTTTGTTAATCGGGACACTCGGTTCCCAAATGCAGGGAAAATTACGAATTAACTCGATCGATAACTTGCATGTTTCAGTCCAACGGTTTCACTCCGACATTGAGACATAAAAATCACGTGATACGAAACGACGCGCACGCTCTGATTGGCTGCAACCTACAACTTGTTGCAAGCGGCGGCTCAGAGATAGGATAATTTTCTATTGCCCTACAACCCACAGCTGCAACCCTACAACCTTGTTGTAGGTTGCATGAAACTGTTGCAACCACAAAGTTGCAGGTACAACTAGCAAAAGTTGCAGCGTGTGCTGAGCCCTTTAAGACCATGTCAACAATTATCTCCGAAAGTAAGATACTTCATTGACAGAAACTGAGAAAGAAATTTAACACAGGCAATGTACTGATGAGCTTCTTTCCATAAATGAATTATCGTTCTTGAGGCAGACCTGTTTACCCCTATTTTGCAAAGTTGTAATTTCTGAAACAAAAAAACGTAATTTTGAAAGAAAAAAAACTGTAATCCAACGCGTGACCAATCAACCTCGATATCGTACTGACCTGAGTGTGCAATACTAATGTCCGCTGAGCAGTAGACACAGAACACATGCTCGTCACCTAGTGCTGAACGACATATTCCTGGAATTTTTAGGTAACTTTCCCGGAATTTCTGTGCCACTTTTGATGTCTTTTCTTTTGAATTTCGACCAGAAGATACAGAAGCTTCGGAATGCACTCGCTTGGATGCCATTTTGAAACAGAAAAAGAAATGGCGCGAAATGACTGTTCACCGCATCGTTTCAAAAGCTTTGTTTGCTGACGCAACTGTATTTTTTAAAATATATTTAGGACAACAAATTCCCATATTTTTTTCCTGTAGCTGTAATTTGACAGGTCTGTTGAGGTATAACAGTGGATAATGCTGATTATATTCATATTTTCTCCCATAAAAGTGACAATTAAATCAAATGACAGAAAAAGACTTGAATAGTTTCAGAAACTTTTTTTTATCTTCTATAAAGTGGGCAAAAACACAGATGGGGCGACTTACCGGATCAACAACAGGCTGTTCAGGCACTTCCTCTTCCTCCTCGTCGGTGGAATATTCCTCCAGGATGCCGTCACTGAAGTGCAGGATGCGACGGGGGACTTTTTTCTTCTCCTTCTTGTCCTGCGACTTTGAGCCGTCGCCAAGATTGACAGAGATGAAGGCCGATTCCTGGGCAGCCACCCCTTCTGTCGTTGGTGCTGACTGTCGTGACAAAGATTCGACGATTTGATAGTTTAACAGTAAAAAACCACACTACATGCAAAAAAGTGAAAAACTCTCTTAGTCTTTCACTAGAAACTACTTAGTGCTAAGGCAGCGGCTAATGAGGTACATAACTGCATACATTTCTGTTACTTAGGAATCAGAACGTAAAGTGTTCAGATTTTACTGGCGGCAACTTAAATGAAAAACAAAATAACACTAAAGAAGATAACAATAATCACATGCTAGGCCTGTAAGTGCAACACACAAATCAATTCTTCATGGAAACAAAAAACAAAACAAACAAACAAAAACCAAAAAACTTCTTTTCATTTTCAATTTTTTAAAAATAGCACTAGCAGTTTAGCTACCCCTTTATTTTCTTGGCTTTCAGTCTCACAGTTCTTTTAATTTCATTATAATATTCCTAATCTAATACCAGTAATAGTAATAGTACTAATACTATTAATTTTCTTATCCATTACCTAAGCACAGCAAGATGTCGCTCCTCAGTGAAAATTTTCAATGAGCAAATTTGGTGAGGTTAGCAAAACTATACCCTTGTTGTAACATTTTGCTTTGCTGAGGTTAGGAATGTAATAAGAATTAAGAATTTAAACACTGGTTTGTCTTGCATCAATAGGGATAGAATTAGCGGTTCATTTCTAGACTGGTTTAGTGGTTACCATTATTTTAAGAGCTGATATCCTGTAATTTTGCCTTGAATCAGGTAAGGAATAGGGTTAGATTATCTTAGAATCACTTCAGGGCTATTTTCATCACATAAAACAGATTTTTTAATTGACTTTAACCCTAAAAACAGCTGCTCAAAACATCGTAATTGCTAATTGAGTAATTCTGCCATCTTGTCTTGCATTTTCGGCAATGGTCAATGGCAATTGTACAACCTTGGCTTTCAATTTGTTTTTCCTTGTTGATTATTTTCTTCTTCTTCTTCTTTGATCCCAGGCCATATGATACTTTGATAGCCATAATGGGTTAAATTATATATTTGTTCAGTTTTCAGATGCTGCATTCAGCCAACACATTCCATTTATGAGGAGCTCAACAAAGAGGAGAACATTATTTGGAGGATTTATTTTTAATAAAAAAAGGCAGGAGAATGGGTCAGTAAAGCAGAACTATACTATATAGTAGATGATAGTAAGAATAGAAAAAGGCAGAGTAAACGAGAGTGACAGATTAGAGGAAGTTGCTAGAAATAGAACAGAACTTTCAGAAGGTGGGGAACTATTTGCACTAATTTCTAAGGCAGTGGCTATTCTCCCTCTAGTGAGAAAATAGAATTCAGGCTATTTTCCCTCACACGGCTTTGTAGCACCGAGAAGTAGATTCAATTTAGCTAAGCATTGCAGAAGTAACATCCGGCTAAAATAGGCTTTTAAAACTTTAGAGTACTTAGTGATTCGGCTGTGATGTGTCAGAGTGTCTTTGTGCCCACATGTCTTTGTGTCCATGTGTCGTTGAGCCTGTAATGACATGTCGACGTGTCCGAGTGTCGATGTGTCCACTTGTTGATGTGTCCGAGTGTCGATGTGTCCACGTGCCGATGTGCCCATGTGACGTTGTGCCCATAATATATGTCGCGTCGATGCGCCCACGTGTCAACATTTCGAGTGTCGATATGTCCACATTTATTGATGTGTCCGAATGTCGATGTGCCCAAGTGTTGATGTGTCCATATGTCGATGTGCCCATGTGACGTTGTGCCCATGTGTTGTTATGGCCATGTGTCGTTGTGACCCCATGTTAATGTGGGCCCATGTCGTTGTGACCCCATGTCCTTATGACTCTGTGCATTGTGACTCTGTGCTATGACCTTTTGTTGTGACCCCATTTTAGTTTTAGATCTTTTACCAGAGGCAGACAAGTGGCCCAACAAAGATTATTTTGACTTTTCATCATTTTTAAGTGGTTTGCAAATTTTCTTCATGCATTAAAACTAATTATTTTGGAATAATGAAAAAAAAGATGGACTATTCATCAAAGCACGGAAATTTTGTGATCATCGACATAACATGGAGAGAGAAGTCGCGACTTTTTTTTCCTCCCTAGGTGTTCCTGTTGACTCAGCATCACGTCTGGGGCTCGATCAGCGAGACCCGGCTGGCTGGGTCATCTTCGATTCTTCATAGAGTAGGTTTTTGCTTGGCAGAGGCTCGGGGTATGGGCCCGTATCTCAC
>CM065688.1:40070294-40124000 GCA_017654935.2 Phymorhynchus buccinoides
TGATAGGCTAGAGTGATTTCCCTTGTATCGAGCAGACAGTGAAAAGAAAAGCAAAAAAAGTCTCCCGTTAAATATTAAATCGTGAGTAAATTTTAGCGATGACTGATGAAATACCATACGTGTCGTTGTTCGAGATCGTACATGATGAAGGCCATTGCAGCAGTGATATTCAGTGCGCTTTTCATTTCTCTTTTATGGAATACCATTCAAAATGCGCTTGATCCAAATCTAACGACTGAGCTGCTACCTGCTCGCCAACGCAAAGCCCATTCCAAGCTCAGTGGAGAACCAAAGAACATATTTTGGATGGTGCAGGTATTATTACTTTTTTGATTATCTTTATCAGCAGTTTAATGAATGAGAATGCTTTGAGTTTAAACTGACAAAGATGTCTAAGTAAATAACTTAATAAAAATAGCAGTATAATTATAAACAAAGACTTTGGGTGTGGGGCAGGATAAACATTAGTGGAAGAAGTCAAGGTCGAGCTTCTCTAGATAACGGTCGCCGTGCGAATAACGCTTACGCCAAACGGGGCCTAAGAAACACCCTAAACGTTTGCTAAGGTCAGATAACTCTAACGTCGGCGAAAGAGGTGTTTCTTAGTTCTGTTTTGCCGATTTGCGCTCACGCTACGTAACGTTAGCCCTTGTGGAACGGCCCCCTGGAGACGAGAGTGTGAGGCACCAGGTCAGTGTCCTAAAGCGTCATATTCAACAGAGGTTGCATCGTGTAATATACCTCACAGAAAACCTTATCACGGACAACTCCAGTACTGGAGTACTCCAACTCCAATATATTCACTGATCTCGAGACAAAGAACTTAGAAGTCCTTCTGGACCCTCATCAAGTCTAAACGAACAGAAGTGGTCAATGTTTCTCCCCTCAAACTAAAAGTGGATGGCAAGCTAGTCACAGATTTTGATGATTGATGCCTTATTAGGCTTGTACTAGTTGTAGCTTTGTTAATTATGCATTCAGACCCCAACAGAAAATATATATATTTGAATTTGAAATGAGGGGACATGTAATAGGCCGAGAGGCCTAGGCTATTGAAAGCCAGTCCCTACTACTACTACTACTACTACTACTACTACTACTACTACTACTACTACTACTACTACTATAGTACTAAAGCAGAAGGCGGAAACCCTGAATGCCCAGTTCAAATCAGCATTCAGTAGCAACGTTGAATGCTCCGTGGAGGATTGCTAGACTTGGTGTCATACTGGTTGCACACGAAACGTGCGCTGGCTGGCCAGGTCATAAATTTTTTAGATTAGGGTGTGCTCTCCCCATGTTCATTGATGATTATGCAACGGTGTGGCCCTATCAACTTTGAAATCAGATGCAGATGATTTTGAGTCTTGGACAGGCCTTAACCCTGACCCTTTGGCCCTGCCTGCCACACTGTAAACATCTCAGTGACAGGAGTTAGGAAGCTGCTTAACCCTCTCAAGCCTGATCAATCGAACCGAGAATCGATCCTGAGTACCGAGTGAAGGGGAGTAACTCCGAACGTCACACCGAATCTTTTATTTAAAAAAAATCACCCAGAATAAAGTCTAACTCACATTTAATTTCTGAAAGATGCATATTGAATAGCAATGATGATATTTTCATTCGAAAGCTAACACAATGTCACACAACAAACCATGAATTAGAAGAAAAAATCTGTAATGGCCCTCCAAACATCGCACAGGGTCATTACTGCTCACGTCATGTGGGGAAAAAATAAAATTGGGCGTCACTGAAAAATCTGTTCAAAAAGACTAGTGGGTGCTTTCCCTTGCTGTAAAAACCAAAAACAGACCAGCGAGACTCAGGTACAGGAAGAACTAACTTAGTATATTGCATTGTGGGTAGGGCAAAAGTGAAAGTACTAGACCTGGCGTTCAGCGGGTTCAGCGGTCGCAATCGGCGCATACAGGTGCCAGTGATAAAAACAAAATCGGCCACATTTGGCGTCTCAAGGCTTGAGAGGGTTAACTGGATCCCAGCAAAGCACCAGGTCCAGATGGACTCGGCCCAGACTCCTAGTCCTAAGGGACCTCGCTGAAGAAATCAGTCATGCACCTTTTCCAGCCATCAGTCAACACTGGCTGTGTTCCATTGGACTGGAAGACTGCGAACATGACACCAGTCTTCAAAAAAGGAGAGAGATATCGGGCTGAAAACCACCACCCCATCTCCCTGACAAGTGTGCTGTGTAAGATTCTCACACATTATGGGGTTTGCAGAGGCCAATAGTATCCTGAGGGGAGAACAACATTGGTTCAGGAAGGGCTGATCATGTGAGAGCCAGCTCCTCGGACTTGTGGACGAGTTATCATACTCTATGGAGAGGGGTAGACACTCTGACGTCCTGGTGATGGATTTTTCCAAAGCCTTCGACAAAGTCTGCCATTCTCTTCTGATCCACAAGCTCCGCCACTATGGGATCACCGGCCACATCAACACTTGGATTCAAAACTTCCTGAAGGACAGGCAGCAAGCTGTTGTTGTGGAGGGCGCAAGGTAGGAGACTGTTCATGTAGTCAGAAATCCCCCAAGGATCAGTCCTGGGCCCAGCCCTGTTCCTTTTCTACATCAATGACCTGCCTGGAAAACTCAACTCCACTTCTCGGCTTTTTGCAGATCTATAACACCCTCTTTCACAGATCTATCGTATCACAGAAAGATAAAGAGGTGCTCCAGCAAGAATGGCAGAGTGGGAGGACAAATGGAAAATGGAGTTCCACCCAGGAAAGTGTCAGACCATGCACATGTCTAGAAAGAACACCCAGCCTGGCTCCTACCATCTTCATAGCCAGACTGCAGGCAGTCAAAGAGGCAAAGTACCTTGGTGTCGCTATCAAACAAGACCTGTCATGGGACACTCACATTTATAAACAACATTAACAAGAACACTAAAACCCTTGGTTTCCTTCGGAGAAATCTCAATCTCAATAGGTTCCATCACTGTGACGGAAACGGCTTACAATACAAGGCCTTAGTAAGACCAAGACCCACCCTTGAGTGCGCTGCACCTGTCTGGGACCCGCATGCTGCCAAGAATATCGGCAGATTGGAGGTGGTCCAACGCCGTGCAGCTCGATGGCCATCAACTGCCACCGTCAAACATCGAGCATGGACAACATGTTGACGGAGCTGCACTGGCCTCCACTCAAGGACGGGCGACGATCCGCATGGCTGGCCACTTTCTTCAAGTACCATCATGGAGAGGTGGCCATCAATACTCAGCACAGGCCAGTCCCTCACCCACCATCCAGACAAATGAGACAATCAGACACTGCAGCGTACCTGCTTCCTGCAACGAAAACCAATTATATTTACAGGAAGTTCTCATTCTTTCCCAGAGCAGTGTGCGAATGGAACAGCCTTCCATTTAAGGCAATCTCATCAGCCTCGGTGGAAGTCTTTAAAGCCCAGATATAAACTCCCCCCTTCCCCTCTCTCCCTTGTGCCCCTACCCTTCTTCCCTGCTTCCAGCTCCCCAATGACCCTTACCTGCTGCCCCTCAATACACCCTCCCCCCCACCTTTCCCTTTGGAGCTGATCATTTGGGCAGCTACTTCTCCCCGCAGTACTACAGTTTATACCAGAAGCCCCAGTTTTTGTATTAGAATCATCAGCATACTGATGGAGGATGTCAAGAAGAAAAAGAAGACTACTACATCTCCGATTGGGAGAAGAAGAAAATAAGAAGAAGAACATCATCGCTGTAGTATATGCCCTATCTATGCAAACATTTTCCTTCTGGTTTCAGATTCCCATCTCCCAGTCCCATGCTCTAACTTATTAATACATGTAGCTTATTCTTAAGACTTAATGGGTCCGTAACCCGCATTCTCCAGACTACGGTTACTGGGCTCAATCACGGGACGCAAAACTTGTGTGCAAGTGTCTTGAAAAACTACTAACATTGACTCAACATGTTCTTCACTTCTTGACCCTATCCCTAACCCTGTTCTTTTCTTAAAACTAAACTTTGTTGCGTTAAATATGTTTGCCAGTCAGTCGTTTCCGACCATGACTCATTGACTGCCAGATAGCAGAGGAGGCAGATGCTATTCAGTGGGCTGGGCTAGGATTTGTTTACAGTGGAGATGCCCAGGGTACATCCCCACTCTCTTGGCCAAAGGGATTTGAGGACGGCTGGTGTAGTGGAAGATCCCCAAAGGCCAACCCATCCCTTTGGCTGCAGCACCAGAGCCGGTGCCAAGGCCCCCTTGTTTGAGAGTCATGTGATCTTCCACAAGAGACTAAATTGTACCATGATTTTCCATTACTGTAGAAAATCATCTATTGTACAGCTGTCATATTACCTGCTACAGGCTAATGTCAACCAATGATAAAAGCCATTTGAACAAAGGGCCAATGCGTAAAATATATGAAATAAGAAAATACATTTGCTGACGAAAATTTTGACTAGATAGTAATCCCTGAACATGGTCCAAGTGTTGCAACAACCCTGTAACCGTAGCCAGTGTGTATTCTTAAATAGACTTAACTCCCAATCAATGTAAGGAAGGATACCATATAATATTTGGTTGCAGTTTCATCATACCTATAGATCTATACTCCTATATTCTGATCCAGTTTACCACCTCTCTCTTCACATACTGTTGAGCTGATCATCTAGGCTCCGAAATCCAAAATAAAGGTGCTTCAGCCGTTCAGGTCTAATGTTGTACTTGTAGCCTTGCCAGATAAGACAAATGGCAGTCATTGATCTGCTTTTTACATGCATCAAATCAAGCACAAACAACCATACACTGATAGAACAGTTTATGCTGATTTTATGAGATGTGATGCTGTTTTAAATTTCTCTTAGTTTGTTTACCTTCACACTTAAATAAATAATAATAAATAATTAATAATGCTTATATAGCGCATAATCTTGCAAAGCAACTCAATGCGCTTTTCACTCACCATTCGTACAAACATTACTAACAAACTGGCCCACGCATCCTCACCATACATCTCTATGAAAATGAATACATACATGTATTAGAGAATGCATTGCATATACATGTAATCATAACACAACACACTAACACCCACCTCCCTTCAACACCACCACCCCAACCATCCCCCCACCCCTGCCACCCTACTCCCCACCCCCACCCCATACACACACACGCGCACGCGTTAACCTCATACTCAACGTCTTCAAGGAGCTGGAAAACAAGAGTGGGGAAAGGATCATAGACTTTGCAGAGAGAAAGCTTTCCTGAAGAAGTGGGTCTTTAGTTGGGACTTGAAGGAAGGAAGAGTGGACTGGTATGGTCAGGGAGAGAATTCCAAACGTTTGGTGCAACAAAACTAAATGCCCTCTCACCCGAAGATTTCACTTGACAGCTTACATTGACTGATCAACGCTAACTAAGCTGTGTACAAAGTTTCCAGGGATCTAATTTTGATAATGTTTCATGTAGTTGCCTATGTATGTATGTCTGTGTGTGTGTGTGTGTGTGTCTCAGTGTCTGTCTATCCTATCTCTCCTGTCTCTCTCTCTCTCTCTCTTAGTCTCTCTCTTCCTCAGTGCAGTCCATGCCTGCCCCCCCTCTCTCTTTGTCCTTTTGTCTGTCACAGACTTGTGGGTCTGTCTGTGTGAGACATAGTCACACACACATACACACATGTACATGTATGTACATCAACATGCACACACACACACACACACACTGTCACACACGTACACTGTCACACACACACACACACACACACACACACACACACACACACACACACACACACACACACACACACACACACACACACACACACACACTGTGACACAGACACTTTAACAAACATACACACCCACCCAGACAGACAAATTAATAATAAAAATAAGCATGTATTTATGTCTTTCCTGTTGTGTCAGCTGTCGGATATACACATCAGCAAGTTCAGGGACTTCAAGCGTGGCCCAGACCTGGTACAGTTTTGCCAGGACTACCTGTCGGTGATCCAGCCATCTCTGGTGCTCATAACAGGTGATAAAAAAAGGCACAATTATTTGAATGAATGATTTTCAGCAAAGTATGTTGATTCAAACTATAATTCTTACATATTAATATCCAAAATGTGATAATTTATGATTTAACAGTTTAAAGCCTAATGACAATGAGACTTCATATTGAACATTCTCTTTCCCTGATTCGTGTAACTGAACTGCGCACACCACCTTGCACCTATATAAAGTAATCGCCCTTGCGCATAGCGAAGAAGTAGTAAAAAGCCACTGAAAATTATCTGCTCCTGACTTGTCTTTCTGTTTTAAGAATTTCAGGATTTAAAAAAAAAAGAGTGACTGCCTTTTAGTTTTACAGTTTTTGCGTGTGCAAATAATTCTAATATGTTAATCTGATTAGCATTTACATTCATGACAAAAGTCCCGAGAAAGGCTCTACATTACTGACGTTGTTGCCAGCAACATAATGGTGTTTGATTTGTAACTGTTCCCGTTCAGGTGATCTGACTGACGCCAAGCACAAGGATGACAGCAGGTCCAGCCAGTTTGAGGAGGAGTGGAAGGAGTACCAGCACTCCCTGGCAAAATGTCAGGCTTCCGTCGCCTCCGCTACTTTCCTTGACACCCGAGGCAACCATGGTCAGTGATGCTCTTTTGTTGTCATTGTATTAGTTGTTTTAATTTAAGGATTTTTTTTCCCTTCAATTGTTTCTAATTCTAGTATGTTATATATTGTTTTTGAAAATATTTGTATGGTAAACTGCAAAGAAAACATATTTGACCAGTGGATGTTCATAATTGTACATTACCTTTGTCGGATTGAGTTAAGTTTACCGTTTGTTACTTGTTAATGCAGTTAACTGGTAATTATCAGTAAAATACTGATTGCAAAACCAAAGTTCTGAGAAAAAAAAATGACCTGCCAGTTACAGGGACTGATAAAAGTTTTGCTTTGACTGATACATGGTTTCAACAGAGGCTTTGATATTGTGCGTTGATGTGGTTTTCACTTTTAAAAATTATTATTTCTCTGGGACTGGTTTTGACACTGGTTGTTGGGGGAAATTGCCGCTCATGGGACTGGTTTTCAAAATTCTTAGCGCAATCACTGTAATGTTAGTCATTATTTTTTCACATTTCTAAAAATCTTGCTCCTTGTTAATCATTTCAGATGCCTTTGATGTGCCGGATTTGACTTCCAAACAGAACTTTTACAGGTAATGTGCTGATCATATGTATAATATTTTTTTCCCAAACATGTGCCCGCTTGCTTTATGGATGTACAAATTAGCGTTGAGTGACACAGTGGTAGCGCGTTCGCCTCGTGTCAAGTAAACCCGAGTTTCGAACCTGGGTACAGGGGATTTTTCCTCTCACTTTGCACTAGGCCTTACGGTCTGAACGTGGAGTCTTTCGGATGAGACGATAAACCGAGGTCCCGTGTGTCCATGCACTTAGCACACGTTAAACCCAGTGGCAACAAAAAGTTGTCATTTGGTCAAAATTTAACACCCCCTCCCCCCTTCGTTCCTCATCAGTCACAAAAATCGCATGCAATTTTTTCTTTTAAATGGGTGGCGCGCCTCTGGCTGCGACGCTCTCTCCTGGTGGGAGCAACCCGAATTTCACAGACGCTTTTGTGACTATAAAGTACCAAATACCTAATAATTAAAGAAATGGATGCATTCAATGTACATGATGCAGACATTTCCTTCCTGTTCATCTCTCTGTTATTCTGTCTCTCTAACTGTACTTCCCTTTCTCTTTCTGTCTCCAAAGTCCAATCCACACTTATATAATGAACTTCAATTTTTTGTCATTCTTGCCATTTTTTTGCTTGCTTCCCCCTTCCTTCAATTCATTCTGCTCTTTGCCGTCTCTTAAACTCCAGTAATTTATTGTTCTTAATACTAGTAGTGATTAATTTGTTATTTTAGTTTGTAGTTTTGTGGTTATTTGGGTCGTTAAGTTAAACCAACTGTGCATAATTTGGGTGGCTGGGTGTTGCTATTTGTTTTGTTGATTTTTAAGCCATATATAAAAAAATATTATGCTTAAACTTTTGCTTGGACAAGAGAATATTGATCAATAGATAGATTTATTCAAAATACTTCAGTATAAATATTCTGACAGGAAAGTAAAGTGCACTATGAACTGGAGCAACATAGATATTGATCAAAAGACATAAACTTTAAATGTACTGCATTTAGTTTGACATGCAATTCAAAATCATCGGTTTCAGTCAGGCAGATTAACATGGTGAAGAAAAAGATCCCAAAGACTTCTTGGCTCAATTGGGAGCAAATAAAAAGTGATCATTGTATGAATATGGGTAGTCGGTTAAAGTAACAGTACTAACATATTAAAAATGCTCCTCTGGCATTGTTTTCTTCTTCTTTGTTGTTGTTGCTGCAGAGCTTAATGTTAACTTAATAAAAATTGAGTGCTTTTCACCTTAGAAGTCTTGTTGGTTGAAAGATCTGGAATCATTTAAAACTTTTTTTGTTTTTGTTTAGGTAGTGTACTGTGCAGAATATTCGACTGATCTAACTTGACTGTTTGTTGTGACATGTACAGGAAGTACTCCATAATGGGGCGGCATCACTCTCTGTCCTACCACCACAAGCATGTGACGCCCTTTGGAACCTACTCCTTCATCTCCCTCGATGCCTGCCCCACGCCCGGGCCCAAAAGGCCCTTCAACTTTTTCGGCTATCTCGATGATGTGAGTTATGATTATCGTATTTTTTGTTAACACCAAATCCAGATTTTGTGATTATATTTTCTTACTTTATTATAATATGAGTCTGGGGGAAAACTTTTGCCATATAGTCAGAAAAATACAGTACATTGCCGTGTGCTGCGAATAGGTCATGGTTATTGCTTGATACATGCATGTTTTGGGCTCAGCTGTACTTAGTTGTACTTTTATTGCTTTATAGCTTATGTGTGCTGGATTTAATGTATCAAAGTTCTCACACTTTCTAATTCATAAAAGTACATTGCCTACACACGCATGTGTGCACATACACACAGACAGACACAAAGATGCTCATGTGACTGATAATATAGTGGAACCTCCCTTTTAAGACCTTGGAAAAATCATCCAAAATCAGGTCTTAAGTTGGAGGGAGTTGTATAAGGGATGTAATTTTAATACTTAAGATTAGGGCAATGTCTCTGAGAAGTAGGTCTTAAGTGGGAGGGAGTCTTATAATGGGGGGTCTTATAAGGGAGGTTCCATTGTATGTGAGATGTATGTAAGGATTATGTATGTGAATGAAACGTTTTCTTTAGTGTGTGAGTGACAATTTAATAAATGTATGGATGTATCATAAGCAATACTGATGCAGAGGCGAATCTGACAGGTGAAAGGGGTGCTGAGGGTTTGAGTCACCACACACACACATTTAAAAAAAAAAGGGGGTGGGCAGAATCTTTGACTGCCATGCTGACACCTTTGATTTTATGTGCGTCATATAATTTCATGCCAGAAATTTAGCTAAGGACAACAAGGATAATGAATTCACATCTTATTCTCTTAACAGCCTTTTGGAGGTAGGGGTCTTTGCCCCCCAGACCCCCTACCATGCCAGACCCCTCCTTCTCTTGACTACTTGAAGTGTCCCTGTGATGCATACATTCTGTGTGACATTTACATTTACCTTGTTTGAAAGGGCCCGTGACTGAAAGTTTACACCATTTGACCTTTGATTTTTATGTGCATGTTAAAGAGTTGAGTGGTTCACCGATTGTGTAAGATGTCAAGTGTGTGTGTGTGTGTGTGCAGGAGCGTGTGCAGCAGCTGTTGGAGCTGGACGTGCAGAGCCAAGGCAGCAACCTGACCATCTGGTTCGGCCACTACCCTTCCTCAGTCATCGTTCAAGATCCACCGGGCGTCAGACACGTCATCAAGTAACTACAGTACCATATTTTACTGACTATAATGCAATACTTTTTTTTTCCGGACTGAGACCCCTGCGCCTTAAAATATAGCGTATAAGATTGTAGGAAAGTGTGATAACACAAAGTCTGTTTTGTGTAAAGTTGTGGGGTGTGCGCCTTATAACAAAGTGTCAGAAATTTTTTTACCATAACGGATACTTGCTTTTCCGTCCCATCTTGTGGGTCATGCAGCTACTTTGCTCCCATGTCGCTCATTATGAGTCCCATCTCACATCCAAGCCCTGTCTTGTCAGGTCGCAGGACCCTTAACCAGCGGTTGATAGCAATGAAATCGATGCTGGACTGGCTAGAGGCAACCACCAGAGGAGACACTGCTGTGCTGCAGAGTCACTTTGGAGTCAGCGGAGCCTGTTCCAACATATGAAAGACACCACCACAAAGCCTTTATTGATGACAGCTATGGCCTAATTTAAATTATAAAGGAGTGTGTTAAGGAGGCATTCCCCCTGTCCCCACCTTCCTCTCTCCATTCCTGGCTTACACCCCCCATCCACGTGTGGTTTTACCTTTTTTATTTAGTTTCTTTTTTTAGCAGACATGATTTATGAACAAGTAAAGATTGTGTATGTCTGCCTGTGTGTGTGTGTGTGTGTGTGCCAGAAACGGTGTGGCCTACCTGTGCGGCCACCTGCACACGCTGGGAGGCCTGGTGCCCAACATGTACAGCCGCCAGAAGACCGGCACCCTGGAGCTGGAGCTGGGCGACTGGAAAGACAACCGCGTGTCAGTAAACAGCAGGGATGGGACACTTGCCGCACAAATTGCCCTTTTCTGTTCCAGTTTGAAAAAAAGAAACGTAAAGACCCACCACGTCACGTGTCAGAATCATGGTTTTCACGTGTTTTCCCTCTTATAGCTGGTAAGAAATCTTAAGAAATCTTCCAAGCATAAGAGGGAATGTGACACATGACGTGGGGGGTCTATAAAGACTGTCAAGTTCATTGAGACTTCTGTGCACACGATAAAATCAAAATAATTTATAGCGTGTAATGCATTCACTTGACTGGATTTCATAAGCTTCTCTGTGATTGGCCAGCTTTGTCCAATGCTAATGTACTATTTTCATGCGCTTTGGTTAACGCTTGGCATGATTTTGAAGGAGGATTTTGTTTTAAAAAAAGCTATTGAGTGAATGTTTCATCTAAATAACGAAAATTATCCATCGCACTGTAGATGTGATCAAGAAGATAAAGGAGATTGACAAAGGATTCCAATACAAATTTGACTGGGCTCAGCTGGATGAAACTATCGGACAGTAAGATCGGAGTAGGCGACTTCATCTGGAAAGTCAATGTTGTGTGCAAAGTTTTGTTTGAATGGTGCTACGAAGAAGAAAAAGCTTGTTGATGGACAGTTGTGAGTGTGGAAAATAGGACTGAATGGATGGACATAAGTGGAAACATGAAAAATTAAGTTAACTTCAAGTAAATGTGTTTTTAGTTTTGTTGGTGTCTGAACTGTGTGGATTTTCTTGTGGTGCTAGTAAAATCAAAGGAGACCCTAAACAAAAGAAAAAACAACATCCAATGGTCCTAGCCCTGGAGATTCCCCAAGTTGAAGGAAAGTTTTTCTTTATCTGTTGCACATGTGCAGATTCCGCATTCTGGCGGTGGACCATGACCTGCTGTCGTTCAAGGATGCCCACCTGGGGGAGTGGCCGGTGGTGGTGGTGACCAACCCCAAGGACGCCCAGTTCCTGGCCCCGCACCACGAGCCTGTGGAGGCCATCGCCCGGTCCACACACATCAGGTCAGTACCACTGGGCCTTGGACTGTGTTGCTACTAATGTGTGTGTGAGCCTGTGGAGGACATCGCCCGGTCCACACACATCAGGTCAGTTTGTGTTGCTACTAATGTGTGTGAGCCTGTGGAGGACATCGCCCGGTCCACACACATCAGGTCAGTACCACTGGGCCTTGAACTGTTTGTGTTGCTACTAATGTGTGTGTGAGCCTGTGGAGGACATCGCCCGGTCCACACACATCAGGTCAGTACCACTGGGCCTTGGACTGTTTGTGTTGCTACTAATGTGTGTGTGAGCCTGTGGAGGACATCGCCCGGTCCACACACATCAGGTCAGTACCACTGGGCCTTGGACTGTTTGTGTTGCTACTAATGTGTGTGTGAGCCTGTGGAGGACATCACCCGGTCCACACACATCAGGTCAGTACCACTGGGCCTTGGACTGTTTGTGTTGCTACTAATGTGTGTGTGAGCCTGTGGAGGACATCACCCGGTCCACACACATCAGGTCAGTACCACTGGGCCTTGGACTGTTTGTGTTGCTACTAATGTGTGTGTGAGCCTGTGGAGGACATCACCCGGTCCACACACATCAGGTCAGTACTACTGGGCCTTGGACCGTATGTGTGGCGGGGTAATCAAAATGCTGATGCACTTGTACCATAGTGTTCAAGTGCTTCGGCTGTTGGGATGATCCCTGGAGTCTTTTAGCCAGGGTACACCTCCAACCACCAACTGGTTGTTTCAGGATGCTGGTGTTTAGCCAGCATGTGGTGAGCAGCGTGCAGGTGTATGTGGACGGGTCATACCTGGGCCAGGCCTCACAGGCCTCTGGGCCTCTCTACACCCTGCCCTGGGTCCCACGGGCCTACAGCCGGGGCCTCCACTCCCTGCAAGTCATCGTCAAGGTATGTGGACAGCATCGTGATGCTATCACGCGTCTACAATTACATCCCTTTGTGTTTCCTTAACAACAGTTTTTGCAAAGAACAATAACTCTCGAGAAATTCTAGGCATGCGCAAGGAACAAATAACTCGGGAGACATTCCCGGCAAATACAAAGAACAAGAACTCTGGAGATCATATTCAATTGCATATGCACACAGGATTGATTACCTTTGACGAGCAAGTTATGATTTTGGCTTTTTTCATTTGTCGGGGTCTGATTGTAAATAACTTCCTAAAAACCCCAAAAGAACACCAACCAAACAAATAAATAAACAAACCAAAACAATAACAACATTAACAACAACAAAACAAAACAAACCAGCCAACAACCACACCAATCCTCATGAATGAATGGTGAAAACCTTAAATAAAAAATAATCATGATGAACTGACTAATTTTGATGAAGTTTCGTGGAAGCAATGGTAGTGCCCAAAGAATCTTTCATTGGTGGGGTGACTTTTAAGAAATATAAATGGAGCTTCCTCTCCTAGCATTGTGTCAGTGCTTTCTTGTCGGTTGATTTATTGCACATGGGGTTGTGGGTTGATGACTTGTAGGGAGAAATGGTAAAGAATAAAGTGAATTAGAGAATGGACTTGAGAAGATTGGCATTGCTGGTTAAGCATGTTGGGTAGTGATGCATGTAGATGTTAGCATAAATTATGGTTGTGCTCTTGCATATTTATGGATATCTTTGATAATGTTTTTGATAAATTTACTAGTATTTTTTGTTGTTGTTTGTTTCCTTCAAGTAGACAGCAAATAACAGGGATAAGACGAAAAGCAAGGGATTATTGTTGATGTTGCATTTATTATCATTAGTTTTGTCTCCAAAATCATTACCACTCTGTGCTATGTGTTTCATCATATAAACTGTAAAATGATTTCTTTTAAAGTTCTATTCCAAAAAAGAGGATCTTTTGATCTATCATATCTTTTTATGAAAGCATTAAGCAGATGACTTGTGTGTGGTTTGTTTTGTTACTTTTTGAAAAAGTATGATTAGATTGTTTGAGAACCGATTCTGACAAAAGACCCAAGAGGAATGATCTTTTCTTTAACCTTTTCACCGCCAATGTCACATTTATGCACCACAATGGTTTAACACCCATGTTACTAAAAGGCATCAAATCAGGGTCTGTTATCCGAAGACCCTATTTTCTTAATTTTGGGAGGTAAGGATAGTTAACCATACTGTACCAACACCTGAAACAACTGCATTAGCGTTAAGCGACCTGGAGCTATACCATAGCATATAGAAAAACGAAAGTAGGCATCTGGCCTTGACCCCTAGCCGGATGTGGGGCGGGAGTGATCCCCCCTTACCGGTCTAGCAGTGGCTAGGCCAATGAGCGCCTACTTCCGCCATTACAATTTTCCAGCGTTTCTTTGTTGACCTGGGCTGCCTGGCTTCTACCTTTTTTGGTTTACAACACTCTTAACTGGTGGGTTCGTTCCTGTTCCTCTCTATCATCAGTTTCAGTGTAATACTGAGTCTCGATTGACTCAGTTTCTATAGCCTAAGTTCTCTAGAACTTTCACAGTTTTAGTTTTTCTGTTCGTCACACACCGTGCACTGCTAGTAGTACTAGTAGTGCACGCGCGCGCGCGCGTCATTTGGTCTCTTCAACTCGAGTTCCTATTTATCAGTCAAGTTCTTTCGGACCCTACGGTTCGTTCTCTTCCACGATATTATTCTTATTGTTCCGATTCGGTCCTCTTGAGAAAAATTCATCCGTTCAAACTTTTTCTAAAAAGTCTAAACGGTCTGGGCCTCTATAGGCCTCTACGGTCGTAGTACTCCTGCGGCCTCTTCGGTTCTCGTCTCATTCAGCCATAAACTGGTCTTCACGGGTTGTTTATTTCGGCCCTCCTTCTGCTTCGGTTGTGCAGAAGGCCTCTAGGCCCATTTCGTCCGTGTGTTTTTCTGCCATGCCTTTCTGTTCCAGGAGGCCTCTCTTCACGGCCTCCACTTCTACACGGACGTCTGGACAAACTTCGTTGGATAAGTCGCAGCTGCGCATGTCTGTCGCTCCGAGTGGCAAGTTTGCACTCGGGGGCCCGCCTAGTCTCCCTAACCTCTCCGACCCTGTGTTGGAGGGAGGGCGAAGGAGGTCCCCATCCGACCATTGGTCGAGGTCTTATGACTGGGGCCTCAGGCAGACATCCCGGTGTCTCGACGGGAACTCGAGCCCGGAAGGCCGTAGGCCTCTCGACACCTCCCCGGCCGGGGAGGCCGAGGCCTACCGGCAAACACCCCCTCGTCGTCGGGGACACTCCGACGGCGTGAAGGGTGTCACTCTCGGACGCTTCGCGCGGGCCTCTGTCCGAGAGTTTCTCCCGGTGTTCGCCCCATTGGGTTAACATCGGTTGAGTGTTTTTCCCGGCCAGGAGGCCGGTCGACACGTCTACGGACGGATGAGGCCTCCCCACCGACGAGGCCTCCCGGCCTAGGCCTCTCCGGCTTACCATCAGGCCTCCTGCGGACCCGGGCCTCCCTCGGTGGGAGGCCTCGGAGGCCCCGACCTACGAGGCCGCGGCCTCCCCGGTCCTAGGCCTCTCCGGCTCCCTCGGGCCTCCTTCGTGCCCGGGGGCCGCGGCCTCCCCGGTCCTAGGCCTCTCCGGACCCGGGCCTCCCTCGGTGGGAGGCCTCGGGCGCCGTGCTCGGAGGCCGCGGCCTAGAAGGCCTCCCCGGGCTCCGTCGCCGGGCCCCCGGCGGACCCGGGCCTCCCTCGGTGGGAGGCCTCGGGCGCCGTGCGCGGAGGCCGCGGCCTCCCCGGGCCTGGGCCCTCTCCGGCTTCCTCAGGCCTCCTTCGGACCCGGGCCTCCCTCGGTGGGAGGCCTCGGCGGACCGTGTGGTCAGACGGCTACGGTCTCCGTCACCGTCCGCTACGGACCGCACGGTCCGTGGACCGGCGGTTTCGTCACCGCCCGCTACGGTCCGTGGACCGTAGCCACCGGCGGTAGCCACCGCCGTGGCCCGAGGGCACGATGTCGGTTCCCCGTACCGTCCGTCATAAGATGGAAACGGTAGCGGTTCTTCAGCCCGTCCACCGTCACCCCCGTCAAGACGCAGCGGTCTCCCGTCCGTCCGGCGTCCAGCCGGCGGCACGGTGACTCACCGCACGGTTCCCAGACGGTCACCGGTGCACCGTCCGTCCGCCCTACCACACGGTCCGGCTTGGGCGTTCACCGTCCCCCTGTGGTCCCTCACCGGGATCTGCTTCAGGGTACTCGTCCTCAAAAAGCTCGGGTGGTTTCTCCTGGTTCTGACCAGACAGTCCACCCCAGAGGCTCGTAACGTCAGCGCTCTCCAGTGGATTCGGACGTGGACTTAGCTAAGTCCGTTCTTCATCCAGGCAAGGGCGTAGCAGCGTGTTCTGGCCCGGTCCGGCCACTCACCAGGGAAAGGAGTTCTGGTTCTTGCAAGCTCCTAAGCTTCTGGACCACTCCAATCGGAAAGCAGAGGCTTTCCTTTGTGCCGGGAAGATGGCAGAAGCTAACCGTTTCTCTTTAGCCTTCTAAGGCCGAAGCAGAGAAGCTCCTTTGCGACAGGAATCTTGCCCCGACCAAGATTAAGTCTTCCAACTTTTTGGAGGAATCTTTGTCAAAGCCCTCAAGGGCTGTGGCTTTGCGGCTTCGTTGGTTCGGCCCATCACAGAGAATTTGGGGAAATTTTTTCTCCTAGGAATTCTCCTGTGGTTTTCAGGCTCTTTGAGTCCGTGAATGAACCAGCCGTTTTCTATCGGTTTTTGGTTCATCGTCGGGCTCTTCAAGGGTTTTCTCACAAGAAGAGTTCTCTTGTACCATCTAATCATCTGGTTAGATCTACTTCGATCTGCTGGTCTCGAGCTCTTGTGCTTCTGATCGATCGCTTTCACCGATCCATTTTACCGGGTTGGGCAACGGACCGTCGGGTTCCGTTCCGGTTCTTCAAGAACCTCATGATGATTCTGACCTCCCGTTTGTCACGGTGGCTTTTGGGAATGATCCATCGTTTTTTCTTTGTTTCATTCATGTCTGTTGCAACGGCTCCTGTGGTCCGTTTCTTCAATTCTGACGAGCATGGGTTTTCTTGCTCTATTCAGTTTCATGCTTTTCTGGTTACAACAAGGGTTGTTCAACCTGATTACTCATTCAACCGGTCCTGCCAACCGTTCTATCAACTTTTCCGGCCTTTTTCGGCCCAGCCTGTCAGGCCTTGTTTTTCTTACTTGGGTTACTCGTTACAAGTCATGGCCGTTTAATTAAACGGTTATTTTTGTTCCTCAATCCTCTACCGTTTCTTTCAGTCAGTACCGTTCAATTGGATTTTTCCATGGTTATCCTGACGTCACTTGGATACTCTGTTATGCTTCTCGCAGTAACTAACCGTTTCTCCTTGGGCAGGTCTACCTGGCCCAAGGAAGATTCAGTTCCCGTGGGCTTTTTTGTTGATTCATCCGTTCAAGTCGGTGCTAGGTGTCCATGGGACTACCTCCCGTTTCCCTCTTTCTCCAAGCCTTCTAAGGCTGTAGCGAAGAAACTCCATTGTGACAAGAGTCTTGCCCGGTCAAGTTTTTTCCTTCCAACGTAATACAGTTGGAAGCATCTTTGTCCAAAGCCCTCAAGGGCTGTGCTTTTGTGACGTTGTTGATTCGGTTCATTGCTGTACTTTGAACAAAACCTCTCCAACGACCTCTCTTGCGGTTTTCAGGCTCTTTGAGTCCGTGATTGAACCAACCTTTGGAGTGGCTCTAGCTTCTCTTGGTGATTCTTCTGGCCAGAGACTCTTTTTGGGGCACTTTAAAGACTGTCTGGAGATGGGTTCGACACGGTCGGATTCACAGTCTCAGCCTCGGAGGACACTGTCCTCGTTTTCTCTGTTGGTGTCCGTCCTCTCAGTACGAAGTCGGTCACACTTTTCCGTCTCCTCAGACTTCTTAGTCTGATGGAGTCAGTTTCGGAGCTCCTTCCTCCTGCCAAGGTATACTAAGGCCAATGCAGAGAGAAGTCGGAGCGTGCGCTCCTTCTTTCACGGTTGCAACCGAGAGTGGTTCAACCGTACCCTTGTTGCCTTCCTTCTGAACGGCCCCGGCTTCGCCGTTCTTTCGAATGATGTCTGTTCTGGCAGGCATGGTTTTTACTTGCTCTGTTTCAGACCCTCGTTTCCTCTCATTACAACCATGAGTTGTTCATCCAGTGGACTCGTTCACTCGTTCCAGTCATCCTTTTCGGTCTGGTTCCGTCCCGATCGGACTCATCTGTCCGGCTAACATGATCTTCTATGCCCAGCTGTCAGATCACTAAACGTCAGTTTTCAACTTAAGTTGTTCGACTGGGTGTTTTTGGGCCTTCCTTCAGGCCCCCCACCCCCATTTTGAGTCAGTGCCGTTGAAATGGGTTAAGTCGAGGTGTGTTTACGTCACGTTTGCACACTGTTCCGCTTTTGTCTACATGTTTCCTTTTCGGTGGGGACATTTCCGCGTCATCTGGTTTGATTTGACGTCATGCGATAGCAACTATGTTGCTGTTTCGGTCTGTCCCTACGTCAGAGGCAGTTTTTATTTTGCCTTCCTACGGTCTTAGCATGTAGAGTTGGTTACGAAGTGCAGTTGCACATTCGTTCCTTGGCTTCTCAGTTTGCTAGTTTAGAGGTTGAATCTGCTGTTTTGCGGATTCTCATCTTAATCTTTTAGTACTAGCTGTTTCTTCCCGTCGTCGGTCCTTTGCTTGCCCGTCATTCTGAACAAGTCTTGTCCAAATGTGGGCCAATTTGTTTTTGACTCAGTCTCGCCACTTCGATCGATATTTTTCCGGTCGAAAGGGCGTAGCAGCGTGTGGTGGCCCGGTCCGGCCACTCATAGTCCGTTTTGTATCGGCCTTGGCTGCTCTAGGTGACTCCATGCGGGGTTTGTCATCTCCTGGCTGCTTTTTTAGTCAGCCATGTTCTTTCCTGAGATGCCTTCCTGGATTTTTCCAGGACTCTTTCGTTCGGTTCGTCTTCGGTGGTGACAGGAAGTACGATCCGTTAAGACCTTCTACGGTACAGTCTGTAGAACTCTTGGCGTTTTCTTCACGAGTCTGGAAATTTCTCTGCCCGGACCCTTTCGGGGTACAGAGCAGCCTTCATCACTACGATTTCCTTGGCCATGGCTTTTCTGTACGTCACCCCTGTCTCTCTCTTCTTGGACGCGGTCCTCCTCCAAGCTCCTGCCAGGACTTCTCGAGTCCCTCAGTCGGTCGTGTTTCTGATTCTTACCTTCTTGAGAGTTTTATGTGAACCCCTGGCTACAATTAGCTTCAAGCTTCTCACTCTCTGAACCGGTTTTTTTTCTGGTAGCTTCAGCCAGAAGGATCGGCGGTCTTCACGCTCTCAGCGTCCTGGCCTGCGTCATAGAGTTCTCGGATGAGTACTCTTCGGTCACCTTGATCTTTCTACCAGAATTCGGGGCTTAGAATCAGCTAGGCGGCGTTCCCTCGCCTCTGGTTCGCATCTCCATCTTTCGTTCCGTCCTCGGCCCCGACGGTTCGGACCGTTTTCTCTGTCCGGTCGGGGCCTTCGGGCTTCTCCTTTCCGGAACTAAGCTTCTCTAAGCTTTTGGAGGTCGCGCGACACGTTCCTTCAGCTCGACCTCCGAGACATCGAGGCCGGGAACGAAGGCGACGCTTTCTCTATCAGGAAAGTTTTGGTCTCCCGGGAAGATAGTTGTTGCCCAGACCGCCGTCTCCGTCTAGACCGTCAGTACGGAGACAAGCTCCCAACGACTCCCCCTATGGTACTTTAGTGGGTATATCATTGCAATGATGTTTTGGGGCAATATTTGGAGCAGGCCTTTTACCTTCCCTTTCTAAAGCCGCATATAGGCTAAAGGAGTAAAAGGGGTTACTCGGGGCTTTTTGGGAAGGGGGTCTAGTGGAATTACCACTTTTTTAAACCCCCTAAGGGAAAAAGCGCCCAGGTCTCGCTCTCACGCGTTGGGTTGGGGTACTGAAGCATCTACCCTCCTCCGCTTTGGTAATCTGCAGTTGTTTCAGGTGTTGGTACAGTATGGTTAAAGTAGATTGGTGGATTTTTATTAATCCCTACTATCTATTTAACTTAATACTTACCAACACCTGAAACAAACGAGGTACCCTCCCTTGTATCCTCCCTCACTAATAAAGATGCTTCCTGTAAAATTTTGTAATGGCGGAAGTAGGCGCTCATTGGCCTAGCCACTGCTAGACCGGTAAGGGGGGATCACTCCCGCCCCACATCCGGCTAGGGGTCAAGGCCAGATGCCTACTTTCGTTTTTCTATATGCTATGGTATAGCTCCAGGTCGCTTAACGCTAATGCAGTTGTTTCAGGTGTTGGTAAGTATTAAGTTAAATAGATAGTAGGGATTAATAAAAATCCACCAATTTGATGCATTTGCTTCAAGGGAAGTAAATCTGTGCACATCATACATTGGTCACTTCTAAACTCACTTCACTCCCTTAGACCACAATTTTGCCCCTGACTTTGCTTTTGTAGTGGTTCGTTGTGGGGGAACCAATCGGTGTAGAGAGTTTTTCTATTTAAAGTATATATAAAAAAGTCTGATCTACCACTTCCCTATGTCTAAACCTGAAGTAAAAACCTGTAATCTTCTTTCATTTCACCTTTTGTTTATGTATGTTTTGTTTGTGTGCATGGCTGGAGTGATTTGTTAGTTTTTTAAAAATAATTCGTCATTAATCGGATAGTAATAAAAAAATTAATATTGAAGTATAGCATATGTTAGCTTTTATTGCTAAAAATAATACCACAAATTTTTAAAACTGTACCAGTATTGGCAGTAAGCATTATTTTTAAAATATTTTTTATGTAATGATGCAAACCTGCCTAGTGTTGAACGGTTGTGCAAGGTATGTATGCTATAGCATACACTCGTGTATACATATATTTATATGTATTGTTAAAAATGTGGGACTTTACTGGTGTTGCACTGCCTGCGGGCATTGCCTCCAGGATCGTTCCCACCATCTTTATATCTACTAATGTCCCATATGTGTCTGTTCCAGACCGGAGGACGTTAAACCGATTTTCACTCTCGTGGAGTTAATGCATTATTGTAACAATAAAAATACAGTCTAACTTCAGGATTCTGACCTCCCGACTGACTGTCCAAAACTGTTTATAATTTTGAGGTGGTTGTCATACAGGAGGCTCTTTCAGTAATAGATCAGTGAAGAAGAGACTGGATAAAACTGTCCTGATTAGCGAGGTGTATGTGGTACCAAGGTGGGCAGGATTCAACAGTACAGCGAGTTTAAGGGCTATTTATAGACACTGAATTTGTGACATGTCTGCCAGGGATCAATAGAGATTTAAAGTAAGACATGTCACGTTTAGCAACCCTAATCATTACCATATCATTATCATTTAACATACTCAAAAAGGGCAAGATGGCTTCAGTTAACGGACCGTCTAAAATAGTTTCATCAATATCATTATGATCCTTGGTAGTAGAAGAGTCTTAAAATTACAGTTATTGCTATTGTATGACCTTAACTCAAGCAAAAGATCAGTTTGAGTGAAGACTTCTTCTGCATTCCCAGGCCATAATGAGTAAGCTACGTATGTGTCTGGTTTTCGGTTTTCACTGGTCTCTGGTCGTTGCATTCAGCCAACACATTCTGATTTTGGAGGAGCTCAAAGAAGAACGTTATGTGGAAGAGGGGTTTTTTTTCTCGAAAAAAGGCAGGAGAATGGGCCAACAAGGCAGAAAAATAATAGATGATAGAAAAAGAAAAGGCAGAGTCAAAGAGAGCGACATGTTAGAGGAGGTTGCTAATACCTTCCAGAAGGTGGTGGAACTATTCTGAAAGATACACCAGAATCCCCACAGTAGAGGAGTGAAGACATGTCGGTGGGGTTTACCCAGCTTTCTTAGATCCATGGGCGTGTAAAAAACTGCAGTGTGACATAACGTCGCTGTCCGACGCTAACCGTGTATCTACAAAATTTGACAAAAATAGATTTTTTACTGAAGCTCCTTCCAGTGACCTCACGCAGGTCTTCTATAAATATCTTGTGTCTGCGACCAATGAAAATGCTCAAATCTAATTTAATCATACTATACCAACACTCAAAACAACTGCATTAGCCTAAAACAACCTGGAACCTTACCCTAGCACATAGCTAAAACGAAAGTGGCCCCAAGGGACTGCACCCATACCGCAGGGAGTAGCGGGAGTGACTCCCCTTACTTCCGGGTATGACGCGCACCCTTGGGACACCGGATATGTCATTCTTAAATTTTCCAGCCTTTCAATCACACCTGGGCCTACCCTACTCCGCCTTTTCTGACTCTTGTCTATCTGGTGGGTTCGTTCCGTGTTTAGCTTTGTTCGATTCAGTTTCTTGGGAAGGCTGTTAGTCATCCTATCGATATTATTTCATTGTCATTTCTTGGTGTTCGTTTTAGTTGAAAAATTATTTCGTTCACTCTGTTGTTCGTTTTCGGGGTGGCGTCAGCCATTATGGCTTCTTGCACCCCTCGGTTTCCACTTCGGGGAAAGCAGTTTCTCTTCGGTTGTTTTTCTGTTTTCCAAGTCAGTTGACTCTTCTTCTCTCACTAGGGACCCTTTGGGCAGGTTCTCTTAATCTTCTCAAGAAGTTTTCGTCTAATCCTCTCACAAATCCTACGTCTAACGTCCAGTCACAGTCCGTTTCGGTTACACCGGCCTAACCGGTTTCGGAGCCCATTCCAGTTTCTCTCCCTTCGGAGGTTTCTGCTCCTTCTCCTTTTCCGTTGGACTCGCAGGCTTTGTACTACGTCACTTGGACTCTTCGGGTTTCAGGGTTCTCCCTTTCGCATCGACAGAATCTTCCTCCTATTTCGGTTTTAGCCAGAGAGGGTTCCGCCAGTTGTCTCTTCTAACGTGAGACTGTCACTGGCGCAGCCCTCTCTCCTTCTTCTGTTCACAGGCTTGCCTCCAGGAGGCCCTTGTCCGCTAAGGCCAGCGTCGACCTCAACAGGGATAGGCAATCCCTTTCCACCTCTGGTTTCCGTCCTGTGGGCTTGATGTTTACGGAACAGAGAGGCTCCCCTCCGGGGAGCTTGCCTAGTGACAGAGGTGACTCCTCTGTCACCAGACTGGCCAGTCTGTCAGGCAATCATCCGGTGGTACCTGGGAGGTACCTCCAGGATCGGGAACGGCCTGTTCCCTTTCCTGAGTCCGGGCTCAAATCCTCCACTCAGTTCGAGGGAGAGGTTACCAGGACAGTCAAATCGGTCGGTGCGGGGCACCTTCAATACCGATAAGAGTCCATACCCCCCTCCCGGGGGATGGCTCTCCAGTGATCCTGGCACTGGCGCGGTTGGGGCCTCTTGGCAGTCCCACCGCAACCGGAAATTCGCTTCTCACGGTTGTGAGACGGTTTCCTCCGGTTCTCCCGGTGCTTACCCGGTTTCACCCGGTATTCATCCGGTTTCTCCCGGTTGTCTCCCGGTTGCTTGGCCAACGCGGACATACCGGGGGATGGCACGGTTGGAGCCTCTTGGCTTTCCCACCGCAACCGGTTATTTGCCTTTCCCGGTTGCGAGACCGTTTCCTCCGGTTCTCCCGGTGTTTACCCGGTAATCATCCGGTTGTCTCCCGGTTGCTTGGCCAACGCGGACATACCGGGAAAGGGTTCGCCTAGAACCGGAAAATTCCGATGATGAATTTCCGGTTCGTTCCTCCGGTTTGGGTCAACCGGGAATGTCCCGCTCGCACGGAGGACGCCACGTTCTCCCGGTTCCGGCCGGTGTTCAGTGATCCTCTCACTCCCTACCGGCAGAGCCCTCTGCCAGGCATGGCCTCCGGTGGTGTTTGACTCTTGGGCCGCCCTTATCAGAAGCTTCAACGGCCAGACCCCTCCAGGGAATTCTCTGAGTTTCAGTCCGACTTTGAGTCAGACATGGAACTGGACCCTCAGTCGGAGGTCCCTCACTCTCTCACTGAGTCCTCGGTTCAGAATCTTCTCAAGATTTTGTCTCGATCGTGCCCTTACGTGGTACCTGTGCGTTCCTCCCATCAGGAGTCCGCCACTGATCACGCGGTTGGCTCTCTTCTGCAGGCCAAGAGCTCCTTGACTCTCCAAGCCCCCTCCTTCCCGGAGGATTTGGTGGTTAAAGCGGAGTTCACGTTGAGGACCGGCAAGGTCCTTTCGTTGAAACAGATTGCTGAGGCTAATCTGGGGCGTTCTCAGCCGGCCTCGTCTCAGTTCGGTTCCTTTTTGGTACCTGGATTCAGACCTTTCGTCCCCCTACCGACGGAATACCTGCCCTTCCCCTCCGTCTCCAAACCTTCTTCTGAGGAGGTGGAGTCCTTGGGGTCCTGCTGCTGTTCCTCCCGTCACGTTCAAGCCTTCGGCCTTCAAGTCTCTCGAGGAATCTCTGTCTGGTTCTCTCAGGGCTTGTGGCATGGCCACCTCTCTCGTGCAAACCTTGGCGGAGTCTCTAGGCAAATCAGCCTCTGATTCACCGGCGGTTTTTCAGTTCTTTGATCAGGTGGATGAAGCTTCCGTTGGAGTCTCTCTAGCCCTTTTGGGCAATGTGCTACAGAGCCTCTCTGATGTCACGGCTGGTTTGAAGGTTCAAACCTGTGCCTTGGCCCGGGATTCTTTCTGGCGCAGAACAGGTCTCTTTCGTCCAGGGAAAAGGAGCGTTTTGCGCTCTCTTCCCCTTCCGGAGTCGGGCTTGTTCGGGGAAGAATCGGTTCCCCCAGTTCTCGAGTCCTCTTCAAAGAGGAAGTCAGCTGATAGCCAGAAGGCTATCTATCGGGCCCTGTTGAACCAGCCCCGTCCCAACCATTTCGTCCGGGGTACTTCCCGTCCCGCTCTAAGAGTGTGGGATACTCCTCTAGGCCTCCTCCCCAGTTCAAGGCCTTGAGGCCCCCCTTCCCAGTCTTCTCGTGGCAACAGGAGGCCGAGCCTTCCAAGAAACGGCGATCCTGTCCGTTGGAGATCCTCCAGAGGAAGTGGAGGACCTTCTCTTGAAGGGCGCGGGCGCGAGTGAACGATCCCAGTCCGGGTTTCTATTCCCGACTTTTTCAACCGGTCCTGTCAACCGGTTTTATCAAAAATTCCCGACCGTTTTCGGCCCATTCTGACTCTAATTGGCCGGCGATCTCTTAGGCCGTTTAAAGGGTTTTTGGTTCTTCTGTTCTCTACCGTTTCCAAGTCAGTACCGTTGAAATGGGTTTTTTCCACGGTTATCCTGACGTCACTTGGATACTCTGTTCACAGTCTCAGCCTCGGAGGACACAGGTGGTGTCCGACCTCTCAGTAACGAAGGCGGTCACACTTCGCTGTCCCCTCGGTTTTCTTAGTCTGATGGGGTCGATTTCGGAGCTCCTTCCTCTGGCCTGGGTATACATA
The DNA here is from genome assembly GCA_017654935.2 of Phymorhynchus buccinoides. NCBI lineage: Eukaryota > Metazoa > Mollusca > Gastropoda > Neogastropoda > Raphitomidae > Phymorhynchus > Phymorhynchus buccinoides. Next base: position 40,095,308 of record CM065688.1, read on the forward strand.
GGCCCTTGCAGAGAGAAGTCAGAGTGCGCACTCCTTCTTTCACGGTTTCAACCATGAGTTGTTCAACCTGTTGACTCGTTCGGCCGTTCCAGTCATCCTGTTTCGGACTGGTTCCGTCCCGATCTGGCTTTAACTGTCCGGCTAGCATGATCTTCCCTTCTCAGCCGTCAGATCACCGAACGGCACAGCTTTCAACCTAAAGTTGTTCGACGGGGTGATTTTTGCCTTCCTTCAGGCCCCCCCCCCTTTTTGGTCTTCGGCGTCTCGTTCCGACCGTTTTTTATGGTTTAGGTCGAGGTGTGTCATCGTCACGTTTGCACACTGTTTCGCTTTTTGTCTACATGTTTTCCTTTTCGGTGGGGACTTTTCCGCGTCATCTGGTTCGATTTGACGTCATGCGATAGCAACTATGTTGCTGTTGCTGTCTGTTCCTACTTCATAGGCAGTTTTTTATTTTTATTTTACCTCCCTACCGATCGAATTGTCTCCGCTGGTTTTTCACCCAGTCAACGGGGGTCCCTTTCGTCGGTCTTAGCATGTAGAGTTGGTTACGAAGTGCAGTCGCACATTCGTACCGTGGTTTCTCAGTTTGCTAGGTCAGAGGCTGAATCTGCTGCTCTTGCGGATTCTCATCCTAGTACTAGCTGTCTCTATCCCGCCATCGGTCCTTTGCTTGCCCGACATTCTGAACTAGTCTTGTCCAGTTTGTTTTCTGACCCAGACTCGCCCCTTCGATCGATATTTTCCAGTTCGAAAGGGCGTAGCAGTGTGTAGTGGCCCGGTCCGGCCACTCATAGTCCGTAATGTATCAGGCCTTGGCTGCTCTAGGTGACTCGATCGGAGTTTGTCTTCTTCAGTATGAGTTCCATGGCCTTAGGTGCTACCGTACCGCTAAGCTGTACGCCACCACTGTCTCGCACTTCTCTCTGAAGTGCATGCCGTTGTATTCCTCCCCTCTGATGGCACTAATCCCCCGGGTGTTGAAGAAGTCCTCCGGGAGCACCCGGACTTGATTCTCGTCACACCAATGTGGCCCACGAGCCATTGGTTCCCAGAGCTCCTCGACATGGCGCAAGACGGTCCTCTTCCGCTCAATCTCACTCCCGCCACTCTTCTTCAGTCAAGAAGCGGGGTCGGACACCCTTGCCCTTCAAGGCTAAACCTGGTCGCATGGCGGCTGTCCGACTAGGCCTTCGCTCTCAGGGGTTTTCCACGCGCACCGTGGATCTGTTGGTCGCCTCTCGGCGTAAGTCTACAAACGATCTGTATGATCTTCGCTGGGCCACCTGGTTTGCGTTTTGTCAGGAGAGAAAGTTTGACCCGCTTCGTCCCTCAACGGTTCAGTTCGTGGAGTTCCTCTCTCACTTGCTTAGAACTAGGAACTCTTCCTCTCAAACCTTGTCAGGTTATAGGGCGGTCTTGATTAGCACGATCTAGTTTACGGGGAATCTCTCGGCTTTGCCAGTTTCTCACTTCCTGGACGCTGTGCGCCTCCAAGCCCCGTCCAGAACGGTCCAGTGTCCTCAGTGGGACATCTTTTTGGTTCTGGCTTTTCTCTGGGTCAAATTTGAACCCCTGGAGTCGTTGTCTCTTAAGCTTCTGACTCTCAAGACAGTTTTTTCTCATTTCTTTCGCCACTGCCCGTCGCATCAGTGGTTTGCATGCTCTGAGTGGTCTCACCAAGGACGTCCAGTTCGAGGAGGACTTCTCGTCTGTCTCCCTTTCTTTTCTCCCGGAGTTCCGTGCAAAGAACCAGTCTGGTTATGTTTCCTCTCCCTTAGTCTCTTTTTCGAGTCTTCGCTCCGTTCTGGGTCCTGATGATCGTGATATCTTCCTCTGCCCCGTTAGGGCTCTTCGTTCTTATCTGGCTCGTACCAAGTCCTTCAGAAGGGCTAAACGTCGCCTGTTCGTCTCCTTTAATCCCAAGTACTGCAGCGATGTGGCTAAGGGTACTGTGTCCCGTTGGTTCCTCGACCTCATTAAGTTGGCCTATGCCCGCTCGCTGGTTAGGTTACCTGATAACCCCATTCGCGCCCACGAGTTGCGGGCCATCAGCTCTTCCCTGGCGGTAGTCAAGGGTGTCCCTCTTGTGAAGGTTATGGCCTCAGCGTTCTGGTAGTCGCAGAACACCTTTCTTCAGTTTTACCTGAGGGATATCTCCGCTCAGGGCGAAGACGACTCCTTTTCCATCTAGAAGGTGGTCGTTTCGCAGGTCCCGGTCTCCTTGTAGTGTGAGTTCCGGTGTTTTTTGTGCCTCTGTTTTTTCTCTGTGTTCTTTGGTATATCATTGACATGACTGTTTGGGGGTATTTATTTGCATATTTTCAGGGATGTTGTTCATCTTTCGGGGGATTCTCTTAGGAGTGTTTCCCTCTTTTACTGATATGCTTTTAGGGTTGTTGGTGTGTCAGTTGGCACGCATCACCCTCCACCACGGTGGTAATCTGCAGTTGTTTTGAGTGTTGGTATAGTATGATTAAATTAGATTGGTGGATTTTGATTAATCCTACTATCTATTTAATTTAATACTTACCAACACTCAAAACAAAAAATGTTCCCTCCCAGCCTCCCTCCTGATGCGGGGCTGTAAAATTACACGAATGACATATCCGGTGTCCCAAGGGTGCGCGTCATACCCGGAAGTAAGGGGAGTCACTCCCGCTACTCCCTGCGGTATGGGTGCAGTCCCTTGGGGCCACTTTCGTTTTAGCTATGTGCTAGGGTAAGGTTCCAGGTTGTTTTAGGCTAATGCAGTTGTTTTGAGTGTTGGTAAGTATTAAATTAAATAGATAGTAGGATTAATCAAAATCCACCATTTATTGTGTCACATGTTTACTCATCGGTAAAGAAGAAGGGTCAAGCGTATATCAAATGGGGATTGACTTTGTAGCAGGCGACAATATGTTTTTTGATGCTCCTGTAAAATCACTGATTGTGTAAATACACGGTTAGCGTCGGACAGCGACGATAAGCATGCTATTTTATCTCAGTAAAGGCATTAGAATGATGGCCATGAAATGAATTGTGTGTTTATTATATGATTATTTTTGTTAATTGTTGTTCTTGCAGAGTAAGGTGCTGTACGGCTGTGTGGTGTTTGTCTACGTGCTGGTCCTAACCTCTGTCAGGCAGTTTTCTTCGATCAGACCTCTTCAGATCTTAGGTAATTATGAGGCTTACCGTTATCTGATTTGTGTGTGTGTGTTAGAATAACTTCATTTGTAAATTGTAGTCTTTTCTCTTTCGGAATGTTTTTCTTCATTGATTTCAGAATTTTTTATTTTATTTTATGAAAAGTGCCTTTGCTTGTTTTGTTTTTTTACATTTTAATCACTGCTCTCTCTCTCTCCCCCTCCCCCTCCCTTCTCTCTTGAAAGGTGTTATTATCTTTTTATATCTCTGTATGTCTTAATTTTGCTTAGATTATCACATTTTATTTGATCCTTTTTTAAAAGTCCCGTTTTCCTTAATTTACCTGCCACTAATGCTACTACTCTTTCCACTGTATGACTTGATATTTTTTATATAATAAAATAAAAAGATTACTTTGCAAATTATTTTTCATCCATTTTGCTCTTGTTTTTAAAAGCATGGACAGAAGAGAGTTGCATAGCATATCCTGATACATATGGTTGATCGGTTTATCGATGACCAATTTAAAATTTAATGCATCATTTTTTTCAAGGAGCTGAAAGAAACTTGTGTTAAAAACAAATTCCTTGTAGAATAATGTAAGTGCTAACATAATCTTTTAGATATCAATTCACCGCTGAGACATAGCAAAACAAAAGAATACATTTCAAACCTATGGTGTGTGTGTGTGTGAAACAGGTGACAGCAATATCTGCACATCCTGGATGTCCAAGTTATGGAACATTTGTGTGTATCGGCTGTGGCTAGTAGCCCGCACTGGACCTATATATTACACACTGCTGGGATTCTTGCTGTACATTACTTTTGGTGAGTGTTTGTGCATAGGATTAGATGACACAGGAATAAATGAAACTGGAAAGACTGTGTGTGTTTCTTTTGTAACTTTACTAGTGTTATGTAAATATTATAATCTGAATTGTATGTATGTCAACAAATTGATAGCTTTGTAAAACAAGCCCCCTCTTCTTTTGTGATTACGTTTTGGATGAGTGGAAAGGAGCTGTGTTTATAATTTAAATGAATGAGAGATGTAATAGGATATGTTAGATTTTGATTACCATAATTGTTTTTTTACTATAAGCATTCTCTCTGCTATAAGGCGCACCTTTGTATAAGGTGCACCCCCCAAATTTTACCCAAGTTTCAGATTTTGTCATTTTATTTTCTTACTATTTTATTAGTCACTAGATAAACCCGTGCTCCACACGGCAGCATGAAGCATCTGCGTTCATAATTGATAGGAACCTGTCCGAGCGATCGAAGAAGAAGAAGAAGAAGAACTGGTTAGATGTACATTATTGAATATAGCAAAACCCGTGCTCCGCTCGAGATGTCATGACAGCAATTGTAAGCTCCGCACAGACTTGGATTTTGTCACTTTGAGAAAAGTAGGGGCCTAAATGTTGTGAAAAGTGGGAGAAGCATTTATTTTATTTTATAGTATGTTATACACACACACACACACACACACACACACACACACACACACACACACACACACACACACACACACACTTCATCATTGCTTGCTCGGTTTCCTGTCAATTCATGAGCGCAGATGCGTTATTCTCCGTTATGCACCTTTCAAAACAAATATGGTTAGACCAAACACAAAACTTCCAGAAGGTAGAGGAACTATTTGTACAAAAGCCCTACTCGCCTCCCTCTTCTCCTTCCTAGCTTCGCTTGGGGTTTCCCCTATCCTGCTTTCCCCCTCCCCGTGTTCCCACCCCCCTCCGCCCACCCCCAGCTTTCCCCCTCCCTGGGCTGCACCCCCCCCCCCTTCTGCCCACCCCGCTCCTCTTTAAAAATAAAAACAAATTAAGAAAAGAGACCCCAAAAATATGTGGTGGTGCCCCTCCCTTCCGCCCACTCCCCTGTCCTTTTAAAAAATGATGAAACCCCCCCCCCAAAAAAAAAAAAATTGTGGCGAGGGGCAGACTCGAACCCGCGACCTACGGATTTACTCGAACCCGCGACCTACGGATTTGCGACTCGGCGTCTTACCTATGGAGCTATTAAGGCTTCGTCGAAAGTCGATGTAAAAATTTCATAATAAGAGGAAGAAGGGAAAGCAGTCAGGTCGGACCAGATGACGCAGCTTCAAAATAATGCCAATTGACACGCGAGCAACATTTTGCCTTCAAAATCAACTTTCAAAAGCAAAATTTTTAATCCGACCTAGCGGAATAAATAGACGAAGCGCGTATCTTGACCCGCATCGCGAGCGAAAGTCTGACATTTACGCGGTACTCGAGTTTTTAGGGTCGAGTTTTATAGTAGGAAAAATATGGTTATGTGCCCATCTTCAGAACAGCATCTGAATGGTCCTTAAAAAGGTGAAGATGTTTGTGAAAAGTTGAAAAAGCTGGTAGGCATTTTCTCATTTTCTTTTTTACCAGCTTCTATTTGTTTACGGTGAGGGGCAGTTGTACAGTCAGGTTAACCTTCTTGCATTTATTCCGGCCATTATCAACTGGCCTGAAGTTGCCTCTGTGCGTACAAGCCAAACCAGCCGTAGCTTGCTACCATCTGAGCCCCCCTCTGATGGCATTTCCACTATGCACAAAGTTCTGGCTTGTTATACACATACTATGGAGAAGATTCTCACTTGCAATGAATGATGCAATGGTAGCTGTATGGTGCTCTATATGCTTCAAAAGGCATGTTCTAAAAAAAGTGTAAAAGTACCTGAACACTAGAAGTTGTTTTTTTCTGTAACATATGTGAATGCAAGAGGGTTAAGAGAATGTAAAATTTAGAAAGGATTTGTGTCTGTGTGTGGTCAGGCCCGTGGTTTGTGGGCGAGTTCTTGACGGGCCACATGGGTGTGCTGTTTGTGTGGGGCTTCTTCACCAAAGGCACCTTCCTGCCCGGCAGTCTCACCTACCTCTACGGCATTTTCCAGGTATTTTTTAGCAAACTTCAGCATAACAAGTGGGTGGGCATGTGTGTGTGTGTGTGTTTATTAAGTTGAATGAGTAACCGAAGGATAACATTTTGGACTATAAAGTGCATCCCCCAAATTTCACACAAAATTAAGATTTTGTTGTTATATTATCTTACTATTTTGTTAGTCATTCTGTAAGGTGCAGGGGTCTCAGTCTGGGCAAAAAAGTATTGCCTTACAGTCTGAAAAATGCGGTATACAAAACCAAAAATAGTAGATAGTAGTAGTAGTAATTAGGGCTAGAAGTGGGCCTCGCGGCCCTTTTACGCCCTTTCTCGTTGACGACTTTGATTTGTTTCAGGGTGGCTTGCTTTCTACAGCTAAACTATAAAATTTAACAAAAATATGGAATGGACTTTTTCTTCTTTTTTAATTTATCGAAAGGTTGTATGGTTTTGCTGCACAGGTGCTGACTTTCAACCTGCCACTGACCATCATTCTGGGCAACACGCTGGTCCTGCGGCGGCAGCAGGTCAACTCTAGCAATGTGCCAGCGGGCAGCCAGGGCTTCAACTGCTGGCGCGTCCTGTGCTCCGACCTGCCCTTCTCCCTGCTGCTGCTGTGGCAGACCTTCCTGGCCCTGACCGAGTTCCCCAGGAATTACGGCACCACGGCCTTGGTGGTGAGCCCCGTGCGGGGCGGCTCCGTGTTCGTGGCCGTGCTGCTGCTCTACTTCACACACACCGCGCCCATCAAGAGGCTCTGCGCCATCAACGGGGGCAACTCCGCTGACTTCGATTGACCACCGCTTGCTCTCTAGGAGTCTGTGTGTGTGTGTGTGCGAATGTGCAGTCAAAGACACTTAGCTTACTCAAAGACAGGTCACTTGTCTCCCAGCTTGATGCCGCTTTTCTGTGGCGTCCTTTTCTACCACTCATGTCTGTCCAGGGGGAAGTGGCAAGTTCAGCAGGGTAATCAAACAACTACCACTCACTCTTTAGCATGGGGTTCCATGGGTGAGTTGCAGGGTTAATGTCTGGCTTCACTCACACTATTACTGTGAGTAGTGTAAGCGGTCAGACTGTGATCTGTCTTTGCGTAAGCTAAGTGCCTTTGGTGCAGTGGGACATGGGGGCTCCGCTGCCGTCGATTGACCGCCGCGCGTCGTCAAGGAGTCAGAATGTGAATGTGCGAAGAGTTTACTGTGTGTGAAGTGCTGTACTGCTACCAGAAAAGTATTGTTTTATATGGTGTGCTGTGTAACTTATTGCGAGTGTATTTTATTTCATTTTTTTTGTTTTGGTTTAATGGAGAAATGGTCTGGGAGAGACTGCGTGCAGAAAACTGCAGATCTCACTTTAATACTGTGGGATTTTACTTTTTTTAATTTTTTATCCAGCATAATTATTTTGTTGTAGTTGTTAACTATCAGATTTTACCAGCTGTGGATTATCATGGTTTTGGGAAGAGGCCCAAAATGCCAAATGAATGAAGGTGGAGTGGAAATGAATACAGCACTAATGCTTAGATTTGGGTGTATATACTTTTTAATATCGAAACATACTGTATTTGCAAGTATTTTTATAATTGTGGAGGTAATTAGATAGTCAAAATCTGCATAGAAGTGGATGAGAATATAATACATGAAGGTGCAAGACAATGAAGTACAGTACTGGTTGGTTTTATTCTATTCTATCTTGATATTATAATGGACACAATTTACTGGATTGTGCGTGTTTTGTGTGGATTCTATGTGTGTGAACACTGCTAACTTGAGTTGAAGCTGAAGTCAATCATTGAAAAAATAGTCCATGTTTACTAATTTACTCCTGAAAAGCCTAATCTGTAGTTATAGCCTATTGCAAATGTTTCTGTTCTGGTGATTTTTACTGGTAGATCTTTTTTAGATTGCTTGTCAGACTGTGCACTCTTTTACTGTGGCATATCAAAGTAAAATGCCAAATCTTTTTAATGAAGCTGGTATTGTATTTTTATTTGTTTTATTGCCTTTTTTTTGCGAAGACCAGTCCTTTGGCGTTGATAATTGCAGTGCTGCAATGCAGCTGTTTAGTGAATAACGATAGAGACAGGAAAGGAGAAGAAGAAGCTTGATGGTATGGATTGGTTCTCTGGTATATTTTAAAATGTTATTAACAGCTTTTTTAAAAAGTACTAACTTCTCCAATTCTTCATCTGAATGCTCATTTTCAACTGTATATTGCTTTTTTTCTTTTTACGAAACATGTTTTATCCTTATTGTTTTCTGAGCCCAATCATTCTTTGAAATGGCTTTGATTTAACTGATTATGTTGATCCATTTGAATTATGCACATACGAGGGTAGCTATCTTTAAATGCGAGATCAAAAGAAGGATGTTTGCATAGGAACTGGGAGAGCGGAAGACATTTCTGTGCAGTGTAGTACACTTGATCAAATCAATTTTTTAAATTTGTTTAGAATTCATGAAGATATGAGGCTGCCTGTGACCTCTAATGGGAATACTCTTAAGTGCTGCCCCAAAAAATGATGTACAGATGAAGAAAATTGCTGTAAGTAAACTAGATGTTAGGTAAATTGTGAAGTGAAAATGTCGTTGATTTTCTTCTTCCCGTTGATCGGCCTCCTTCATCAACAGGCATGGTAGACCTCCACGAATCGCGGAAAATCCGCGAAACAGTTTGAAACAAAATTATTAAAAAATGCATTGAAATGGCATGAAAAAGTGAAAATTTCACTCATTTATTGAATTTCATTGAATTTTCTTTAGACCCCCGGCCATTTTCCTTGAAAACCACTTTGCCCCCACTACCATGCCTGCATCAAGTTGAAGATTCTGCCGATGATGATGATGAAAATGATGTTTTACGTCCTCTCGGTCATAGACACATATGGGACATTTGTAAATACAAAGATGGTGGGAATAATACTGGAGGCAATGCCCGGAGGCAGTGCAACACCAGTAAAGTCCCGAATTTTTTTAACAATATAGATAGGTGTAGCGGTAACCACGCCTCGTTAAACCTCATCGGCTATGGTAAAAAAGATTCTGCCGATGTTGGAGAAAAAAGAAACAGCCAAGCCAAAGCAAGTTAGAAACAATAAGTAATTAAATAGACATAAATGATCAAATCAATTTTGATGAGGAGAGTGTTAAAATTGTAACTCAGATGCTGTTTCAGCCTCTTTGTTACAGAAAAAACTTCTTCTAGTGTTCAGATTTCACACTTTTTCGGGAAAATTTGTCTTTTGAAGCACACAGAGCGCCATACAGTTACTATCACACCACTGCAAGTGAGAAGTTTCTTCATAGTGTGTGTAGAACAAGCCAGAACTTAGTGCATGATGGAAATGCCATCAGAGTGGGCCTCAAAGTGGAGGCAAGTTTTGGGCAGCTTGAATACACAGAGGCAACTTCAGGCTGGGCGGTTTGGGGCGGAATAAATGCAAAAGTTTTTTTAAGATTGGAGGAGTTTCTTTTGTTAGAAAAGTGTGGATGTTGAGTTTACCACCTACAAATACAACACAGGATAGATACATCTGTAAGATATAGTGGAGTACACTTAACACAAAGCTGGATAACACAAAATATTGGTTAACACACAAAGATCTGTTTGGACGAACGAAACCCTTCTTTATTATTACTTAAAAAGATTGGTTTACACGCAGATTTTCTTCTCAGCACAACATGAAATATGGTTAACACACAAACAAAAACTTGGTCCGATTGTTGTTTATCGTACTACAGTTCACACTGATAGCACTAAATGAAGCTGGAGCCACCAGATATTTCCTTACAACCTTTGCAAAAGCCATCACAAAGCTCAAAATGTTCATCTACTGTGCCATGTGCTAGTCAGGAAGTTGGAAGTGGGAAAGTATGAACTGTGCATGCATGTTCTCGAGTCCTGCACAAAGTGTGTTGTCTGCAGCACCACTGCTTGTTCAGTAGCAGGACTTCAGTTTCACATTTTTGACCACAATTTTGTCGAAAATGCTTAATACAATTAATGGTTAGCACACAGAAAAATCTTTGTCCCCTGAATTTTGTGTTAAGAGTATTCCACTGTATAAAACTTGAATTCTTTTAAGCATGTGCAGAGTAACTAGTCAAAGCCTAGCCACACTACATACGATTTGACCTCAATACGATCCGATTGTGACAATGTCTGTGAGTCTAGATTCACATGAAATACTTCTGTCTAAAAATAATGCTTCTATTTTTGCTCACTGTACTCATGTTGACCCCAATGCACGATTCGGTATAGGTCAAGATGTGCCACCCCCCACCCCTCCCACATTTCATTTAGGGTTAGTATTCCAAAAAGATGATTAGCTGAAAAGGTTCATAAAATACAGCTTTGTTTGGTAAGAAAGGCAAAAATGGAATTATAATTAACCGAGAATTACCCACGATTCAAATAAAATGTCGGATACAAACATACAGATATTTGATCAGATTCGTGTACGGCGAACTACAAATATAGTGAACATAGCTCAGATTTATTTAGACAGTAGAATTGCACATGTATCATGCCTCGCAAATGTAAGAATCGGGTCATAGTGAATCGATTCGTATGTAGTGTAGCTAGGCCTTTAGAGAATTTGTAATACTGTGGAAAAAATGAAAAAGGGTAACAGGTAAGCTTAGCTTGTATGTGATTTTTAAATCCCTGTAAGTTTTTACCTTTCCTTCAATAGCACTTGTTTTTTGTCTTACTCTTATTTTATTTTGTCTTTATCTCCCCTATTCTCTTTTGTTGCCCTTTCTATTTTCTGCTGTAATGAATATAAAGTTGGACAGCTATAAGCAAAAAGTTGTCATTGTAACATTCATACCTTTCATGTACAAATTTGGATTTCTGTTTCTCTCTCTCTCTCTCTGTCTCTCTCTCTCTGTCTCTCTCTCTCTCTCTCTCTCTCTCTCTCTCTCTCTCTCTCTCTCTATCTCTCTCTCTCATTTATTTTCAGGTGGTTGTTTTTTTGCTTTTAGTTGTATTTCTCACAGGCTAGTGCTACTTGTTGCACTGTCAAAAGTATTGAAAACTATTTTGTGATGTTATTGTTTGTGGACAATATTTGATTGTCTAATTGCTATGGAATTCAAGTTTACAGCCAATGATACAATATTTGCTTGTCTAATTGCTACGGAATTCAAGTTTACAGCCAATGATAGGGCAGTAAGCCTAACTTGTGTGTGTTGTAAAGTTTTAGAATCTTTTATAAGAGACTATTGTTACTCATTTAATGGATAATAAACTATATACCGAATGTCAGCATGGCTTCAGGTGCAACAGATCATGTGTCGCACAACTATTAGAAGTTATTGAGGACATTACCAAATTGACAGACGGAGGGAATACTGTAGATATAATATACCTGGATTTCAGGAAGGTGTTTGATACAGTGCCGCATGAACGGCTATTAACAAAAATGGAAGGGTATGGAATTACAAATTTTCTCTCTGGTAGGACTCAAGTGGTTAGAGTAAATGAGGCCAAATCAGCAAGCGTTCCAGTGGTAAGTGGCATTCCGCAAGGCAGTATTCTTGGCCCAGTACTTTTTACCGTTTTTATTAATGATCTCCCAGAATGTATAAATAGCTTCTGTAAATGTTTTACAAGTTTGGAATGCTCTTCCAGTTCAAGTGAAAGAAGCACAAAATACTAACATATTTAAAAATCTTCTAGACAGTTGTCCAAATTTTAATAAATTGTTTTATGATTATGATGAATAAATTTGAATGGAAATTATGAGTGCGCAAGCGCAACCCACATTTATGAAAAGTACGAAGGGGACGCTTGATAGGCCGCGAGGCCTAGGCTGATAAAGCCAGTCCCTATACTACTATGATTCTTCGCACTTGTAAAAATGATTCTGGTTGTCATGCACCAAGATTAATGTTAAACCGCATTGTCTTGAGATTATAGGCACTTGTAGTATTAGGTGTGCATTTGGTGTTTATGAATTTTCTATTTAAAAAAATTGTTTTTTAAATTACCCAAATTATAATTGGTTTTTATATCCTTTCTTTGGATATTCTCAAACATATTCATATACACACACTTGGAAACACACTCATCTAACACTCCATACCATACAAAACTATCAAGAGTACTGTTGAACTTTTTCAGTTTTTAAGTGACTCATTGTATTGTGAAGCATGACTTTAAGCTGTGGTTTAAAAAATATATAAATGCTTAATGTGCATGAGTGAGTGCATTCATTGCACTTTGGAATGTTTCATATTCAGCATGGATCTCATTTCTATTCACGCAATTATTGAAATGCCAATTACAAGGGCAGTTTCTGCTGGCAATGTATTGCGATTTGCTCAAGAAGTTATGTTGGGAATGAGTGTGTACCGCTTCCATGTCATGAAGTACTGTAATGAATATTAATTAATGAGAAAGTTGAGGTGAAAGGATGCTAGCAGAAGATGAATGATGGAGTGTCTGTGAGAAAGAATATATTATAAATAGAATAAAGAATTGTAGAGAGCAATACTATCAACATGCACTGACCATTCCTCAATGTGCAACACTTAAATTAAATGAATTTATTTTATTGTCAGTGTATCCATTTTACAGGAATCATTTTATTGATATTGGGGTGGGGTTGTTTTCTTTCTCTTTTTGCCTATTTAGTCATTTTTAGGGCTATGATCTTGATATTGGAGCTCTGCTTAACAAAAACAACTTTGGAATGAAAATAAAATGAAACAACTTTGTCTCATGTTTAAGCCCCACTCTCTGAAAAAGATGACATTTTCATCGAATGGTATGCTCCCATCTTCAATGGAATGTTGCATAATGTATTATTAAAGCATACAGAATTGTACAACACTGTTCTTTTTTTATAAGCTTTTTTTTCTCTTACCATTTTTAATATTTAGGCAATTCATTTTTATGAATTTGTATACTGAGAATGAAATCAAATATCCCATTCCACCATAGAAGATTTACCACTGTATAAGCTACATGCCACCTTATTCATTTGTGTCTGTTTTTAAATCTTGTTACTATTTCTTTATCTTAGGGGGATCTTATTTTATTTTATGTTATTATACATACATTTCTTAGTAAATTTTAAGGCATGTTATGATGAATGAATGAAACTGAAAATCAGAAAACGAGAAACTGACTGATGATATGAGCAGAAAGTATTTGCCCTCCCTTCCCATTTTTGCCTATCCTTTCCCATTTGTGTCTGTCCCTTTCATTCATTCATAACCATGTTTTTGAAGATTCTGATGCTCAGTGTTTGTATAGATTCCTCTGTTCTCCCTCCCTTATCACCTTTCGTTGGCTTCCAAATTTTTTGTAAAAAATCTTTTTTTGGGTCTTCATTATTGTTTTATACCGTCTGCATTGTTTCGGTTAACAAATATAAATTTGATTTGCTTCTTCGCTTCCAAACATCAACTCTGCATGGTCTGTTTTGTTCTACCCTTGCAGATTTGCCTATAAAATCTTACTTTTTTGGGGTTGATTTTTGCTTTTAAAAACAGTTGGTAAATCTAGTGTAGGGGTGCTTGTGTGTGTGTGTGTGAGCATGTGTTTGTGTCATACATGCATGCACATGTGTGTGAAGTTTTCTTTTGAAGTTGTTAATACAATCTCAAACAACGATGACTGGTTCAGAATCCAGTTCAGTTACTTTCTGAGGGTAGCATAGATCTGCATACCGGTTCTTGTTATCTTGTAAATGTGCATATGCATGTATATGTGCGTGTTTGCGTATGCTTGTGTGTGTTTGTGTGTGTTTGCATGAAAAAAATGATACCGTTATGAAGCTCATGCGTGTAGTATATGGATATGCGTTGTTTTTCTTTTACACTGAAAGTGTCCTACAAAGGATGTTTTTGTGTGTTCATTTGTTTTATCAGTGAGAATGAAAAGGGAGGCTACTGATAATGATTGATTGTACATGAATGTTGCTGTTAACTCTTCTAACACCATGGGTGAATACATTCGCCCAAGAGATCACTCTACACTCCCACCAAATGCAAAGACATTCACTGCCAAGCACCCTGCCATGTGTTTGTCTAATTTTATTATGTCACTTGTTTCTTAGATTAAAGCAACGCATGCACACGAACAAAATAATAGTTACTCCCCTCTTGTCAGTTGAGATGCAACGGACAACCAAGAACGTCAGAAAATACATGGCGCTAGAAGAGTTAATGATTGTACATGTGTGTTGCTGTTAATGATTGTACATACATGTATTCTTTTTAGCATCTTTATGCACTTTACGTGAAGCCATGTCTTGTGGATTTTATTGTGATATCTTGTCATTGTGCACCTGCACTTTGCACATTTTTCAGTAATATGCAGCACCTTATGCATTTCTTTGACAAAGTATGCAGTACACTTTCATTTCAAGCTTTTATGTGTGATAAAATAATTCTTCTAACCATCCTGTTGTTGCTTTGCTAAAAACAAAAAAACATAAAGAAAGGACAGAAAATGGGCGAGTTCTTCCGTATGAATTGTAACTATTGTCTTTTTAACAGTTTACTTTTTTTTTTCTTTCTCAAATTGAAATTTGCATTCCTTAGTTCACTCAAGTCCTTTGCAAATATGTAATTACACCTCTCCGTTAGCATTGAGAAAGTTGTATTAAAAAAATACTGCCAATTTGAAGAGGCATCTTCTGTCAAAAGATTGTGTGCTAAAATGTGAGCAGCTAAAAAAAAGTACTGTATATTACAAATAAAGAAATTGTTGTGCAAGTGTGTTGTGTGCAGGTGTGTGTGTATGTGTCTGTGAGTGTGCGCATGGTTGTGTGCAGGTGTGTGTGTGTGTGAGGATAAAAACATACAGAAAAAGCTCACTTTTGTGTTTTATGCTATGAACAATAAATAGGGCTTTTTCTAGACACTCAAGCACACATGTATTAAAGCATGCAAAACATGCACACATGTTATAACACACACATACACAACCAACCAACGACTCAAGTTCATGCATACACACACCCATGAGTGATAGTCAACTCTATTACTTTTCTTTTGTACAGTTTACTATGGTACCATCTCAGGGTTCCATGCTGGAAAAGGGCAGATAAAAAAGAAACAGCTGGTGATAAGAGAACATTTGTAAGTTAATGTCGGCTGGGGATTTGCATCTTGATGGGGGGACTAGAATGTGCAAGCTGAAGAAGCAGACACAGCCTCCTCAGGTAACGAGTTCCAGTCTTTGATGGTGCGCGGGAAGAAAGAACTTCTCCTGTATTCAGTCCGGCACTGGATGGTGGATAGCTGCCGGCTGTGTCCTCTTCTGAGGCGAGTTGGAGCTGACTTCAGTCTGGTGTTGTCGACTTTGACGATGCCGTTCAGGATCTTATAGAGCTTTGTAAGCCTGGTAAGCCTGACTAATATGAATGTGGCATGAGGATTGTCATATCTGTGCTTGTTAGTCATTTATGTTCGACTGTGACCATCGGACAGTAGAGTTTGTTCTTGTTAATGTACCCTGGCTAAAAGACTCCAGGGATCATCCCAACAGCTGAAGCATTTGAACACTATGGTACAAATGCATCAGTTAGGAATGAGAACATTATGCGTGTCACCATTTTTTTTTATTGCCCCACCACATGGGCAGCCACACTCCGACTTCAGGTGAGGACAACAGAGTAAGCAACTGCTATCCCTAAAGAAGGGGGCTGAAAAGTAAGAATTCGGTTTACTGGAGAGAATCGTGAATGACGACCAAAGACACATCCTCATTCTTGGCCAAGAGGGTTTCAGGATGATATGGGTGATATCTGAAATAGTCCGCTTTAAAAAAAAAGGGGGAAAAAAAGACAAGAAGCACTGCGGCCATGCAGACTTCTGTTTGATATGTTGCAACTAACCAGTCAGAAGGTATTTTGTATAATTATACTCTACTTGTTAAAGGGGCAGTACTCTTGCATTGCTGTTCACCTAATATATAGAGTAGTTAGTTCCCTTTGACCACTGACGCCATTTGCATGATAAGTGCACACACAAACAACATGTATCTTAATAACTCACTAACAACCAGCAAAGTCATGATTATCAAACTAAGGGAACCTGTGTGCATTACGCTTGCGCGTATGTGCACACTTGTGCGAGTGCCTGCGCGTGAGGGAGTGAGGAATGCAGTTTGGTTTGTTTCAGTTTGTTGTGTATGTTTGATGTGTGAATGGCGGTTTAGTGAAGTTCAATTTGTATAGTGCCCTGAGTAGGTTTCACCTAGAAGGGCACTATGTTACTATCACACATGTACACAAACATATTCTCTTTCACATTCTCTCTCTCTCTCTCTCTGTCTCTCTCACACACACACACACACACACACACTATTCAATTGAGACGTACAAAATTTTCTATGGTCTTGACAACATGCATATTACTAACGTCTTTCAATTATCTAACTATATTAAAACAAGGAATTCTGAATTTAAAAATTTAATGGGACACAGCAATACTAACTTAAGAAAAAACTCACTTTCTAACCGCATTGCACAAGTTTGGAATGCTCTTCCAGTCCAAGTGAAAGAAGCACAAACTACTAACGCATTTAAAAATCTTCTAGACAGTTGTCCAAATTTTAATAAATTGTTTTATGATTATGATGAATACATTTGAAATCAAATTATGAGTGCGCAAACGCAACCCATATTTATGAAATGTATGAAGGGGACGCTTGATAGGCCGCGAGGCCTAGGCTGATGAAGCCAGTCCCTTTACTATACTATACTATATATATATCTCTCTCTCTCTAACTCCTCTTCTCACATGCTACATAATTCTTGAACTAATCACATATTTTTTGTTATGTCAATATGTATAAACATTTAAACACTGACTTATTACAGATTTGAAAAATGATACAAAGACATCTTCTACCGTTGAGTATCCACAATCATCAGTTCGATTTCATGATACGGTTGAGGTCCGAAGCCGGGCATAAAAAAGAAACAAACAAATAAAACAAAAACCTACTCTACGAAGATGACCCAGCCAGTCGGGTCTCGCTGATCTGCCAGACATGTTTTGTTAACCAAAGTTTGAAAATAACAGCACCAAGTGGGCAATAAATATGTTAGTTTCATCAAAACATTTTCTAAGTTCATTTCACTTTATCTTTTATTTTGGATCAAAATTCACTTTTAAGCACACACACACACACACACACACACACACACACAAGTTTGAATTTGTTTGTTTGTTGTTTTTAGGTGTGTGTGTTTTTATAATATATAATATTTCTTGTGCCTATTGGAGTTTAGGCCTATATGTTAAATCAACATGCGCCTATGATCACTACAGGAAATGACGATGAATAGATCTACTTCCTGTTTGCTTCCTAGTAGAATCTATGTTCTACTGAAATCTGAAAAAGTTCAAGCTAGAAACGTAAGTATTTTTTAGCACTAAGCAGTAATCAACAGTTTTACATCAAAAGCTAATTGTTTAAACAAAATCTGTTTGAAACATTAACTTTGCGTGTAACGTTTTTGTTATTAGTTATCATTAATTTTGGAAAGTGAAAGTTACTAGTTTTAATTTATTTATGTACAATTATTGTACATTCAATGATTCATTGATGTACAGTACAATTCACTGATTCAGTGATTGACTCGGTTATTAACTCATTCAGTCATTGAGTAGATCTACTATTAATTTGGAATATATTTACAAGAAAAAGATGGACTTAATTCATCAAAGTTAGAAACATTCCTTCCTTCCTTCCGGTAAAGCAACCAGTCACTTTTATGATATGATATGATATGATGGCAGATCGATGATCAGGCCATGGGCCTTTGATCTGGTCGTGTTGATCCATAACATTTTCTCTATGTCTTATTCTTATTTCTTTTTTCTTTTCTTTTACTTAGTTTTAGCGTCACGGGTAATATTAATTGAGGCTCTCCTAACGAATTTCATATCTTTTGTCTGCCCACACAGTATCTAGTCTGTTCTTGAAAGCTTGCAGCGATGGGGCTGTCACCACATTCTCTGGTAGCCTGTTCCACCTGTCAATGACTCGGGAGGTGAAAAAGTGGGAACGAATACTTGTGTTGCACCTAATCTTCTTCAGCTTGAAGGCGTGGCCTCTCAATCTCATGACATTGTTGGTTTCCAGCACGAAGGGGAAAGTGACTTTATGCATTCCGTGTGTATACTTATATGTCTCAATCATATCCCCCCGGTCTCTTCTATACTGCATGTTTGGGATGTTCATGTAAGCCAGGCGCTCTCCGTAGGGTAGATTTGCCAGCTTAGGTATTATCTTTGTCGCTCTCCTGAGCACCCCCTCTATTAGGTCTTTATCTTTTTGGAGACGTGGTGACCAGGCTACGTTTGCAAACTCAAGTGTGGCCTAACCAGGGCAGTGAACAGCATCCGCATGGTTTCCGCGTTGAGAAACTGATATGATCGTCTGATCAGTCCTAAAATCTTGTTTGCTTTGTTTACTTGGGTTTCAACATTTGCTGAACTTTAATTCTGCATCCACTTGCACTCCAAGATCTTTCTCTATGTCTGATGAATCAAGTGACACTCCCTCATGGCTACTGTGCCGCCTCATGTTGTACCCTCTGCTGTTCCCCTTCCCCAGATGAAGCACCATGCACTTATCTGCATTGAAATGCAACTGCCATTTGTCTGCCCAGTCAACAAGGCTGTCCAGGTCCTGCTGCAGGCTAGTTCTCTTGGTTTCTGACTCTACTGTGTCAAATACTTTTGTATTGTCTGCATGCATCTCGCAGAGGGAGTTCACCGTTACTGGCATGTCGTTGACAAAGATGACAAACAGGATTGGACCGAGCACGCTCCCCTGTGGCACTCCACTCGTCACTGTTGCCCAGTTGGAGAAACAGCCGTTGACAACTACTCGCTGTCGCCTTCCCACAAGGAAGTCCTGAAGTCCTGAATCCAATTGAGGACCTCAGCTCCTATTCCATAGGACTCAATTTTCTTGATTAGACGTTGGTGAGGGACAGAGTCGAAGGCCTTAGAGAAGTCAAGGTACATACACTGCATCTACAGGTTTTCCCTCATCCAATGCTGCTGTCCATGAGTCAAGCACACTTATTAAGTTTGTGACGCAAGATCTATGCGAGATGAAGCCGTGTTGACAAGCTGCTAATAAGTTGTTCTCTTCCATGTGTTCAACCACTTTGTCTCTGATTATGGACTCCATGACTTTGCAGACAGTGCTGGTAAGGCTGACCGGCCTGTAGTTGTTGGGCTTGCTCTGATCTCCCTTTTTGAATATCGGCGTGACGTTGGCTTCTTTCTATGAGCATGGGAGCTTGCTTTCCTGCATTGACTTCTCGAAGATCATGGCTAGGCACTCTGCCAACTCCCCAGCGAGTTTTCTTAGCACACGTGTATTCTGTCGCTGTAACTTTAGGGGAATCTACGGAAATGCGCATTTACAATCATTTGTGGATCTTTCATTCTTTGTCAAACTAGATTTTTGAACAAATTTAGATTAGGGCCTAGGTGCAAGTTTGGTATTAGAAATAGAATTAAAAATCTTCAGCCTGATGAAGTTGGCTGCCTGAGGCGAAGAAGAAGAAGATGGTAATTCATTCCAAGGAAAAACAAAACGGTTAGAAAAACTAAATTTTCTGTTAGATTGACAATGTCTAGCATATACAGCTTGGCTTCACTATTTCTTGTTCGATCATATGTACTCTTTACTAATAAACTGTCTATATATCTATATTATCATCATTATTAATTATTTTGTAAACTTGGATTAAGTCTCCCCTTAATCTCCTTCATTTTAGTGATCAATGGCAAGTCTAGATATTTGAGCCTTTCTCCTTATGACATGTTTTTGCAAACTTTCAGTTTCACTATTTTTGTTGCTCTTCTTTGAACTTTTTCTAGCTGAACTGAGTGCTTTTTCAAACAAGGGTACCAAATACCATTTCCATTTTCTAGATGTGGCCTAACTAATGCTTTGTACAAATAACAAAAGTATCTTTATCCAGGAAGTCGTAACAAAATCAGATTACATAATCATGTATCTCTTCCTCAGATTCTCTCTTACTCTCAGACACACACCTACACATACACCAACACACACACATACACGTGTGCATACACATTTATACCAACACATGCTCCCCCTGCACACGTACGCACGCACACGCACACGCACACGCACACACACACACAAGACCGCGAGCATGCAGGCACACCAATTGACACCAAGTTTTAACTGAGCAAAATAGGATAAAGAATTCCGCTAGGGGAGTGAGCCTACTGAGTATTGATGGCTCTGACAGCAGAGGGGTAAAAGCTGTTCTTCAGGCGGTTAGATTTGCACTTAAAAGAACAGAGCCTTTTACCAGAAGGGAGAGATTGAAACACATGGTTGGCTGGGTGTGTGCTATCATTCAGATATGATGAATTTAGCTTTGTGTCTTATGCACATACTATGGACTATGCACATCTAGGGATGGTAGTTTGTGACCTATGATTTTTTAGGCTGTCTTGACGACTTGATGGAGTTTCCTTTTCTGCCTACCATTTTTACGTTACTCCAAAAGGTACTGCAGTCATTTTTTCATCTTCTTGTTTTTCCTTTTAATAGTTTTATCTTTAGCTGAAGCTGATCCATACCAGACAGATATTGAAAAACTGAGTATGCTTTCAATGACACTACACAGATCGATAGAACTGTGTCAAGACTGCTGTACTTATCCTAAATTTCTTGAGCTGTCATAGAAAATATAGTCTGCTGTGCTTTTTTGCAGGATGATGTGATGTTGACTTCCCAGCTTAATGTATTTGAAATATATGCACACCTACTGACCTAGGAATTTAAATGATTCCACTTGCTCAACTACCTGACCTTTCGAATTTAACAGATAATGCTGGGAGAGGAGTTTTCTTTTTCCTGAAATCAACTATCATTTCTTTAGTTTTGGAAACATTGAGCTCAAGATTGTTAGTGGCACACCAGTCAACCATCTTTTCAACTTCATCCATGTACCTTGGCGGCCTGCGTCATCGCCATTAGTAACGTCAAATATTTTGCTATTTGAAAGAAAACATGATGGCAAGCTTAATTAATACATGGGTTCAGATTGTATTCATACTTCAAGTAAAAGTGTATGAATTATGGTAACTAAGTACTGCTTGTGTTAACTGTACTTTCCTACCTTCCTATAGTACATTAGTAGCCTAGGTATTTAAATATAGAGCATTTAATTAATAATAAAAAAAGAATTGAAATAAGTGTTTGCATACTCATGATACTGCAGATCAGAACAAGAAAGTCCTGAAGAGGAGACTAGCATTTTGAGCAAAGCGTGCGCACACAGCATTGTCAAATCCACTGGAGGGTTTCAGCATGGCAGAGGGGGTGATGTCCAGCTCCCCTACTCACCTTCTCGCCAGAGGGGACGGTGATGGTAATGATCGTGATGTGGACACCTCGTTTGAAAACCAGATGGTAAGCCTTGTTAATTGATGATGTTCAGTGTTAGTGTATGCTGTAGTACATCTCTCTCTCTCTCTCTCTCTCTCTCTCTCTCTCATCTCTCTCTCTCTCTCTCTCTCTCTCTCTCTCTCTCTCTCTCTCTCTCTCTCTCTCTCTCTATTCAATATTTTTGGATAACTCTGTCTCCATCACTCATTCACTGACACTGACAGTATAGTATGTTATTCAACTATGTTATGATGTTATACATCCCATGTAAGCCAGTAACATGTAAATATGTATTTAATGTGTGTATTTTTAAACACACACTGACACAGGCTGTAGTATTATATTAGTAATAACCAAGTGATTTAAAAAGAATGGTCTACAAGTAAAATACAGCTATATAATTGCTGTTTTGCAATTAACGGAAGTTCATGTTGCATAGTGCTCAACACTTTTAAAGACCCACCAGATCACTTGTCAAAATCACGGGTTTCACATTTCTGCTAACATTGATGGCAGATTAAAACAAGATGATAGACATGCAAATCTAGCCCCACACCTCCCATTCTGTATACACAGACACACATTGGAAATTATTTTTAATGTGTCCATCACTTCAGGAATGGAAAGCATCAGAGAACATTGAAATGTGTCATTTCAGGATTGAAAGAATGTTTACTTACACCAATGATTATACTATATATTTCAAAACTTTCAGATATGAGATGCCCCTGTCATTACACATACAACATTTAAAACTTTCATATAGGATATTTACATTACACTGCATCTAAAACTTTAAGGGTCGAGACGGCCTGGTCATTATGCTGCATAAACATTGTCCCAGGTTCGAGACGGCGAGGGGGCCAACTCCAACAGCAACATAGGCGACGACATCAACGTGGAGATCCGCGACCCCAACAGCCAGCCCCTCAGCATGCAGCCCGCCGCCACCCCCACCACCACCCCCTCCACCACCCAGAGACAGGGGGCCAGGGGCAGTGGGAGTGGAGGTCAGAGGCGGCCGCGGAGGGAGCTCAGCCAGGAGGAGATAGAGGAGGAGGAGGAAGAGACGCTCCTGTACGGGGCCAAGCACGTCATCATGCTGTTCATCCCCGTCACCCTGTGCATGGCTGTGGTGGTGGCCACCACCAGCTCCATCAGCTTCTACACCACGACCAACACCTACATGTCAGTACACTTTGCGTTTTGTTTTGTTTTGGGGTGGCAGTATGTGTTGTGGTGTATCGTTTGTTTAACCATATTTTACGGACTGTATGACAATACCTTTTTTTACCCCCAGACTGATGCCACACTGCATACGATTCGATCCCAATGCGATCCGATTGTGACCATGTCAGTGAGTCACGATTCACAGTGAAATACTTCCGTATCTAAAAAATAATCCTATGTTTGCTCACTACGCTGAAGTAGATCCCAATAAAGGAATCAAACACGAAGACGTTCAAACAAAGATTCTTCTTTTATTCAGCTCTCAATGTTGCCACTAACAACAATTTTCTGAATTCAACAGCACTGAATCAATCACAAACTGCCAAGAAATCTAACATCTCTGTGTCTCTCTCAACAGTGACTCACTGACTGATTAACTTCTATAAGTTCTCAGCTAAATATATAAAACACAGTGGCATTCCTTTCTAGAAGATTCCTGTACATAATAGACCAATCCACAATAAACTTCAGTCTTCTGGTACAATCTGAACATTAAGGCAAGGCGAATCTTTATAAAGTTACTCCCCTTTCTAGAAAGAGCCATTCTAAAAAGATCCTCAAGCTTCTTGATCTTACCAGACAAAACTTCTTTAAATTAACGCAAAAACTAATAAATCAACGACTACAATCATGTATTATGATTAAAAGTCTTAAAGGAAGCATATAATTAATAAAAAAAATAACAAGAACTACAAGTTATTTTACGTTGCGCTTGTTTTCTGCAAACTTCTCGTATGTCACGAAATTATCCACACTAATCTAGTGTTTTCCAGAAATTTTTGGAGTTACAATCTTATGGTCTCTGGAAACTTCCAGACAAGTCCAAATATACAAAATCTACACATCGTAACAATGTTACCCAAGAATATTTGAAGTAATTGATAAAATACTTTTCTTTCGTCAATGCAAGTTGGAACCATAGTTCCTTAGTTTTCCTTTTAGAAACTTTTTAATTGAAAAATGCATTTTCTGAATTCTTGTTATGGAAGATGAAGTTTTAGCTTTGTTACTTTTTTTTAAATCTGAAGTTTTAGTTTTGTTAATCAATCCATGAAAGTTTGTAATAATTCATTATTATGATAATCATTTGATTTTAGTTCTACCTGGGGTGAAGTTTCATCTCTTTTCATGATTTATAAGTCTAAAAAGGATAGAACAGTACACATTCAGATTTATGTTAAACAAATTCTCAATGTGGATTTATTTCTTCCTACCTTGATGAAAAGAAAAATCTTCTGATTGTGTTTTTGTTATTGTAAATAACAAGGCTATTGTACTGCTCAGTAAGCTTTTAAGAAAAAAAACCATACACAAAAATATATGTTGCAGGATATACACACCATTCCATGAAGAGACAGACAACCCAGCAACCAAAGCATGGATGGCTATCACCAATTCGGTCATTATTCTGGGTGTGATCGTCGGCATGACGATTATTCTGTTGCTCCTCTACAAATTTAAGTGTTACAAGGTAGGAGGCCCTGTCTCTGATCATCGTAATTTGTGTGGAAAAAAAAAGAGGGTAATAATATACAACAGCTATTTACACGCACATACGCACACACACACAGACACACACACACAAAAATGCATGCATACAGGGTCTTTTTATTTAGATATTAATTGAAAAAGTTGTAGTCATTTTTTAAAATCTTATTGTGTCATGTGATGTTTGTATCACTATCAGTTAAAAAAAAAGAGTTGCATTTTTAAAAAGGTACCGTATTTTTCGGACTGTATGGCGATACTTTTTCCTAGACTGAGACCCCTGTGCCTTATTATACAGACCTGCCTACTGCTACGATTTGGCCGTAGCAGCTACGAAAAAATATAGCTTTGCTACGGAGCTACGGCAACCTTAACGTTGCTACGGGAAAAAAAAAATTGCCGACGCATTTTATTTTTGCTTGTGCCGTTCCCGGTTTTGTCTGTTTCCAAGAGCAGACGCGCGATAACCTAGTCACTTTCGTTTTTACCAAAGTGACTGCGCATGCATTCTTATTACTTTCTCTGGAAAAAATGGCGGACTCCAGCAGCAGTAGCGATTTGGGAGATGTTTCAAACGAAGAAAAACGAACCCAAACCAGAAAACGAAAATCATCTGGCGCACCATCTTGTTCTAAGAAAAAACACCGGCCTGCCGCACAAGTTTTCAAAATAGCTTACACAGAGGAGTGGCCTTGCATCGTCAGAAGTTGACTTGGTGCGAACCATGCTCACTGCAACCTCTGCCATGCGGATTTCTCTGTGAATCATGGCGGTAGAGACTATTGCCGTTGACACGTTCAATCGGCAAAACATAAGCAGTACGTTTCGGCTCAGAAAAAGAATGTGTGTGTGCAGCGGTGTGCACATCCTTATGCCGTCATTTGTGGATGCTACTGAAAAGTTTGCCATGCTTCTGAAAATTGATGGCTGGGCTACTGATTGGGAAAATTCCAAGTAGGCAGGTCTGCTTATAATATGACTAATGAAATAGTAAGAAAATATATTAACAAAATCTGAGGTTTGTGTAAAATTTGGGGGGTGCGCTTATAATCAGGTGTGCCTTATAGTACGAAAAATACGGTAAGTAAATATGTTGTGAAGATGGTAGTCTTTTAGTCATTTTTGTACATGTATAATGTTCATTATTGTCATAACAAATGTGCAGATACATGTACTGATGGTAATAATAAAAAACAAAAACAAATATAGATGTGAAATTGCTGATTGTTATAAACAGAGCTGCCTATGTATTGCATCGTAGTGATCAACATTTTTTTCAATGAGATTGAAAAATGGCAACGCCAGTTTAATTAATCTGTGCTCTGCTTGGATTAGATTGCAGGCTAAGTGACATACAAATATGTGTTCCATGATTGATAGATGAATTCAAATATGGTTTACTCACAGAGTCGTGATTTTGTTGTGTTTGTTAAAGGTGATCCACGGCTGGCTTATAGGGTCCTCGGTGATGCTGCTCTTTTTGTTCTTTTATATCTACCTGGGGTGAGCGTTCTGCTCTGTTTCCTTCTCTCTCTCGCTCGCTCTCTCTCTTTTTTCTCTTTTTTTTTTTAAAGAGATAAATAACTTTCACAGTGGTGTACAGTGGAACCTCCCTTATAAGACCTTCAAAAACCATCCAAAATGAGGTCTTATAAGGGAGGGGTCTTATAAGGGAGGTAATTTTAATACTTACAATAAAGGGCGATGTTTCGGAGAAAGTAGGTCTTATGTGGGAGGGAGTCTTATAATGGGAGGTCTTATGAGGGAGGTTCCACTGTACTATGTATGACAATTTCAACAGACGACAAAACACTATCCATCTACATCACTACTTACATTTTTACAGGGTTCATACAGTTTGTGGAAAATGAGGAACCATTTTCAAGTCCTGGAAAGTTTGGGAATTTTCCCAGATGTGTCAGGAATCAGGAACAATACATCGCAGGTGCCAATACTGGCAATAGTCACGACGGAACTAGGAGGGCACATGTACCTACAGAAAATATTGAAAGAGAAAGACCTAAAGCTTGCACTGGGTTAGGACCATTAGACCCCCCATTTCAGCCGGGAAGGAACAGGCCCCACTTCCAGCAACAAGCGGGGGGGGGGAGAGGGGGGAATCTAATTTTAGTGGTCAGTTGGGGCAGGCTCAGATGGAGATCTGATCAGCGCTGATGTAAATGCGCTGATAGAGCCTGCGTTGACGGTGGCCTCGCTTAACTTGTTCCACTCTGCAGCAGTCCGTACGAAGAAAGAGCTACGATATTGCTCTATTCGACATTCTTGGACATGAAATCCACGCGAGTGGTTGATGACCTGTTGTTTGAAGATGTTTGTGGACTGGAAGCCTTCATATTTGGTGGGTTTGATCCTGTGACGCTTTGCATTTGTTGGAGTGAGAAACTTTTCTGCTGGGAGTGCAGGAATGTGGCCCTCAGCTATCCTGTAGAAAAGGCTGAGACGTTGCTGCCTGCAACGTTCTTCCAGAGGAGGGAGGTTCAGTTCTGTCAGCATGTTGCTTACAGAGCCTGGATTTCTGGTTTTGTAATCCATTGTGATGAAGCAGGCTGCCTGGCGCTGAACTCTCAAGTTTCTCAATGTCTTGCTTCAGGTGTGGGTCCCACACTGTTTCTTCATAGTCCAATTTGGATCGAACCAATGCTGTGTATGCCAGGTGCCTGCATTGCTTAGGACAATTCCGGAGATTCCGGCGAAGAAATCCTAGGGTCGATCCAGCTTTACGACATAATTCTTTATGTTGGAGATGTGTGACGACCATTTCAAATTGCACGAGATCTGCACTACGAGGTAGGGGGTCTCTTCAGACCTGTTTACTCTACTCTTTTCGAGTAGTATTCTACTCAATTTGGACCTCTACTACTCTTCAAAATTGAATATAATGCTCTAACTACTCATTTTCAGTGAACATTATTTGATGGTTTAATGAAGAGGACTACTCATTTCACACCCAAACTACTCATTTCAGCAATCCAGATTACTCAAGACTTGTGTAGGGGGTAAACAGGTCTGTTTCTTGGACTCGTTTTGAAGAAGACTCTTCCTAGACTATAGAAATAGGGTGAAGTGACTTTGGTGGAGAGAACATAGCACTTTTGAGTGTTGAAACGCATGCCCCATTTCTCAGCCCACTCTTACAGCTTCTTGAGGTCTGCCTGTAGAGTCAGGTGGTCTTGAAAGCTGCAAATTTACCTAGTCGTCAGCAAAGAGCCGTACTGTTGAGCTCACAGAGTCCGGCAGATCGTTAATGTGGCAAAGAAAAAGTAATGGACCCAATACAGTGACTTGGGGTACGCCAGACTCTACTGCTGCTTCTTCGGATGCCTCGCCGTCCAACACCACCCTCATCTTCCTCCCTCTCAGGAAGTTGCTGAGCCATGTGTGGATTGGGCCTCGGACACTGTAGTGGTCCATCTTATGCAAAAGTTTGCTGTGGCGTACCGTGTCAAAGGCCTTGCTGAAATCTACCACTACCACATCTGTCTGACGCCCAGCGTCATTTGACTCAAGGAGATCGTTCATGGTGGTAAGGAGCTGCGTCTCGCATGAGTGACCAGACCTGAAACCATGGTTTTTGTCCATCAGGATCGCATGTTTCTCCAGGATCGCATGTTTCTCCAGGTTGTTTTTAAGGTGTCGACAGATTATATGCTCAAGCAACTTACAGGCCACTGAGGTGAGGGAAACTGGCCTGTAATTTTCTGCACGACTTTTGTCGCCCTTCTTGAAGATGGCGGCAATGTTTGCTGAGCGCCAGTCAGACGGTAGCTGTCCAGTCTGTGCTGAGCTGTTGAAGATAGCTGTAAGGGGGGGAGCTACTGATTCTGCACAGGTCTTGAGCACTCTGTTGAGTATGCCGTCAGGTCCTGGGGAATTAGATGGGTTCAAGTTTCTCAGCAGTTTCAGGACACCATTCACTTCCACTGACAAATTTTCTAGACTCGGGTAGGCTGGTCCATCCATTGCCGGTAGTGCAAATGCTATCGTGTTAACATAGTCAGACAGATAGATAGATAGATAGATGGTCAGAAACAGAATCCACCAGATTCGCTCTCTTCATTCGCAGATGGTAAATATAACACTTGTAGACTTTGCCCTATTGCTTTCTGCAAGAACCAGGACATTTTGCCATATTGATTTTCATTTTCAGGACAGTTCATCCTATCATCACTTTTCAATGTTCTGTGCATCATCAAAAGTATAAACATTTATTTCAACTATGGCCTCAATAACTCAGTAAGACTGGTCTTGTTTGTTTGTATGCTTCTCCCTTCGGGGCACTGGGGGGGGGGTTATTCAGTATAGTTTTCCCACCTGAAAGCTCTTTGCTTGCAACTTCCTCTAATCTATCACCTCTCTTTTGACTCTGCCTTTTCCTTTTCTTACTATCATGTACCATTTTTCTGACTTACTGGCCCATTCTCCTGCCTTTAAAAAAATTCTTCCTAATAATGTTCTGCTTTGAGCTCCTCTGAAATCAGAATTTGTCGGC
>CM065688.1:40124500-40193853 GCA_017654935.2 Phymorhynchus buccinoides
AATTAAGATTATTGACACATTTACCTTGATATAAAAATGGAATTAAGTTTATGCGTTTAAGGCAAGACAGGTGTATAGAAGAAAACCCCAAAAAACAACATGAATATATGTCCACATACATGCATAATACTCATGCATGCACAAGCACATTATTTCACACATCTCAATCATTTATTTAGGAATAAATCGACGAACAGTATTTTACACGGTTCATCTCCTGATGATTACAGGCAAACATGTACACAAATCAGGAGCAAATAAATCGACATAATGGACAATGGCTTCATTCTTTAAATTGTCCTTACTTTGATGGACTCATGTTCATTCAGTTCTTTTCACACACTACCAAATCGTAGGGCATTGTTTTTAAATTTTTGTTTCCCAGGAACTAATTAAGATATCTACTTGAAAATTTGCACACTGATACAGAACATTACCCTGACCATACATGCCAAATTTGAAGAGTCCGTGTGAAAAACAATTCACACGAAAAAGTGCCCCCTTACCTGCTCTCAATTTAAGTACTGCATGTTGATGCTGATCATTTTGTCCACTTTCCTAAGACATCAATGTTAAGATGGAAACTGGCCAGCCTCCGTGTCGCTGTTTCACTAGCAGGTGGCGAGTTGGTCGTGGTTGTCGTCTGCATTTTCGGAAGAGGCGTGTTGGCGTGTTGAAATGTAGGTCAGCACGCACATAACACGCTGGTAGAAAATGTTTGCCTTGGGAGAGAAAGTGTGGGAAGGGTGGAGAATGTTCTTACACGTCGACTGGATTGAAAGGTCGAGAAAGTTTGTTTCATGTCCAAGGTTTATTACGATTTGTTATTAAAAACACTGTCACGATATTAAAAGTCTTTCACAAGTCAGAAGCGATTCCATGAACGTCAATTAAGAGTTGTTACTTGTTACTGTAGGCCTAAATGTTGTTCAACCACTCAGCGCCATGTTTAGTTTCGTTAGAACGGCGGTGTCACTGACACACACACACACACACACACAGTCATACACATACCAAGATACACTGTGACACACACACACAAATACACTCATACAAATACTACATAGACACAACAAAATAATTATTTACAAAGGAATATTGCACTGACTGTGTGGTTTCACTATGAAATTCGTTGATGTGTCTTATAAAAGTGTTTTCATGTTTGGCCAATTCTGCAATCATAGAATTAAAACCTTTACATTTGAAAATTTAACCTTTCTACATATATGTATTTTATAGCCACTTGAATATAGAATTTGATCACACAAACAATGCTTGGGTCTATGCCTATCAAAGTCTCATTGCTCAGACATGGAGAAGAAAAATAAAGTGTACCGGTATGTGTACTTATGATCAAACGTATCTCTTGTAGCATGGTGGTGATTGATATCCCTTTCCTTCACAGAATATCTGTAAAGGGTTAAATTCTCTACTGATACTTTCTTTCTTTCTCTCCTCTTCTTCCTCTACCCCCCCCCCCCCCCCCCCCCCCACACACCTATTCCCAGTTTTTATGTAAAGATACTCTTTCCTAATTAGGTTTCGGGTCGCCCAACTGGAGATCACTCTACCTGCTTATGTTACTTCCCTTTGTCAAATAAGAAGTAAAATATACTTTTGCCATGCGTGATCGATGGAGAGCTGAGAGAGAGAGAGAGAGAGAGAGAGAGAGAGAGAGAGAGAGAGAGAATTTTCTGTTGCTAGAAAACTGTCTCTAAATGAAACGCCACCTGGTGTCAAGGGCTAAGGACAATAACTCCACCTAAACAGCCCCTTCACTGTTGCGTAAGAAAACAATAACCTTGCGATAACAAGGAAATGCGATCCCTCTCGTCTAAGCCATCATTTGTGTCATCTTTGTCCACGCAATTGATAGTAAACCACAGCACACCACACAGAACTACTTCAAAATTTGTATGGTGGTACACTGCACAAGCTGATAAGTCCTGCAGAATTGTACATTGACCGTGACCTTCATATAATGAATCGTGGGTGAAGAAAAAGGGTGATGGGTTTGCTGTATTTGTAGCAGATAATGTTTATTATATGTATCTGACTGCTTTCTTTTGGAGTTCAGGCTGTATTCAAATGGTCGGTTCAGATCTAATATCACATTGAGGAATCTCACAAGGAATTTTGTAGCACACAATAAGTTGATATTCACAACACTTATGCAAATACCTGTACAAGAAACATACACACACACAAACATAAATATGCAGAAAGACAAAACACTTCATGATTCATGCATTTTTTACTTAAATCTTTAAAAAAAAAAAGAATCTCATAATAATGAAACAAACATTGCTATCTAAATGTACCCCAATCAAATAATCTTAGAACATGTAATTACAATGCATTAAGCTTATTCATTGTCACCCGGCATTAGGATAGTAAAGAAATATAACAGCATACTTAACACACACACATTTTAATAAACTAACATAAAACTACTCTCTGTCCCGTAAGTGAACAAACCAAAATCTTTATAACAAATCAAAACACAGTCGAAATTGAAACCCAAAAGAAAAGATTTAATAACAAAAACACACAACACAAATCACAAGGTTTCGGGCTCAACCCGTTGTCTAGAGCTAAAAATAATAAAAAATAAATATAACATCGTGATTTGTGTTGTGCTTTGTTATTAAATCTTTTCCTTTGGGTTTCAATTTCGACTGCGTTTTAATTTATTGTGAATTTTACTGAACCCAGCAGTCATCTTCGTTTCTCTAAATCTTTATAAAAATTCTAATTGGAAAAAAGTAAAATTTGGTAAAACACTAACTAAAAATATGGCATTGCATTTGTCAACAAATATTTGCATGATTACCACTAAAAATTGTGCAAATAATTTTTGACAAATGTAATGCCATATACACAACCCCCCCCCCCAAAAAAAAAGGAAACATAAGTAACACTTCAGGAATGGTAAGAAAGACAACATAAAACTACCCCCCCCCCCCACACACCTTTCCCATCACAAACTATTATACAAACACACATATATGCATATATATGAACACACAAATACTGCAAAAAATATTTCATGTCAAGCAAATAATGTACAGCAACGGTCTATGGAATTCAACAAAAATAAATAACATGGAAACGAGATCTATATTACAAGGCATAATGCTGCAACAGAAGAGTGCATATGGATGTATTCTAGATTCTAACACATCACTTTTTCCCATACATTTGGACACCCCTTTTTTACAATATTGAAAAACGTTTTTACAGGGTTCGTACAGTTTTGTCTTCCAAAATTACAAATTTTTTAAAGACTTCTTAAAGACCTTTCAAAAAACAGTAAGGACTGTATTTCACAGAAACACACACACACACACAGAGAATAATACAAAATGTGCGTGTGTGTGTTCGCGTGTGCATACACATGTGTGGTTGGTGAGTGTCTGTGTGTACACTTGTGTGTGTCTTTGAGTGTGTGTGTATGTGCGTGCATGTGTGTGTGTCTGTGTGCGAGTGTGTGTGTGTGCGTGCGTCTGAGAGTGTGTGTATGTGTTTTGTGTGTGTGTGAGTGTGTGAAAAAAACTTTGACCCAACCAGTCACAAACTAAGACTGACTGGATTTGTTAGAGAGAGAGAGAGAGAGAGAGAGCACCTGCATAAGAGTGGATGACTCAGTTACTCTGTGTGTGTGTGTGCGTGTTCGTTCGTGCACGCGCACACACATGCTTGTACAATGTGTGGTTGGTGTGTGTACATGTATGTACCTATATGTCACATTATGTGTAGATGTGTGTATTTGTGTGTGGTGTGTCTTTGAGCATGCATGCATACATGTGTGTGTGTATGCGTGGTGCGCGCACGCACACACATGCTTGTACAATGTGTGGTTGGTGTATGTGTGTGTGTCTATGTATGTACCTATATGTCAAATTATGTGTAGATGTGTGTGTATATAATTTGTGTGTGGTGTGTCTTTGAGTATGCATGCATACATGTGTGTGTGTGTGTGTGTGTGTGTGAGTGGGTGCGCAGTTTGAGCATTACATAAATTAATTTTAATTTGAAAATCTTAGTGGGGAAAAAAATTGGTCAATTATCAACCAGTCACGGACTAAGATTGGGATCTGTTAGAGAGAGGGAGTGAGAGGGAGAGAGACAGAGAGAGAGAGAGGGGGAGAGAGAGAGGGAGAGAGAGAGGGAGAGAGATCAGAGAGAGGGAGGGAGGAGGGGGGTGATGTCGAGTCAAGATATTCGAGTTGGCGCCGAAGTGCTGAAAAGTAAACACCTACTTTCGCCGTGAACGATTATAGCTTTTTCGCCCATGGAGGACACATCGATGGTCTTCTTGCATACGCGGCAGAATGATTTGTGCGTGTTTCCAGGTTCTTCTTTCAGCCATTTCGAGTATTCCGGCTTTAAAAGCCAAGATGAGCCGGCAAACTCCCGGCATATTGCTCCAAGTGCGCTGTACGCTTGAGTGCCCGGATGAACAAACCGGAAGCGGTTACGCGAGTAGGTTCTTTCTCTTACTTCGTCTGCTTCGAAATCAATAGATCCGATTTTTGTTAAATTTTTTTTATTTCGGATTGAATATTTAAACTTTCCATATTTTACTGGAGGTATTTTATTCTGACTAGACTTAATGATGTACTGGGTAGTATGAGCCTGATGATCAGTTGGCAAAAATAAAGACTTTTTAAAAACTTTGGGCAAGATGGCTGTTTTTACAGTTTTTAAGGGCTTAAAAATGGTGTAGCATTTTATACAAACTTTTACCGACTTTTAAAGACCGTACGAACCCTGTTTAAGCAAAACCAGCATGGTTCTCAAACATTTATGTTAATTTTTGTCCTACTTACAAATAGGCACTCGAAAAAATTTCTGATTATAAAAGAGATTTTTAAAAAATGTATTGTTACACTAACAAATAGGATAATACAAAAGAAAATTAAAACAAGATTGCACGCACTATGAGATTGTCTCCATGAGCTGAAGAACAGTTGTTTCCTCACATAACAACTACAACCAGATTATCTCTTTATATTTTCTTTTACCCAAATATTATGTGTACCATATTTTACGGACTACAAGGCGCACCTGATTATAAGTGCACCCCCCAAATTTAAACCAAATTTAGATTTTGTTACTATATTTTGTTACAATAATATCAACCACATCATAAGGCGCAGGGATCTCAGCCTAGGAAAAAAGTATCGCCTTATAGTCCGTAAAATATGGTGATAATTTGTTCATAAAATCCAGGTTAACCGTAGTTTATAAAGTTCACACTGTTAAAGCCCAATCAGCAGCTATGAATAAATATCTGTAATCTGTTAAATGTCAGGCATGACTTTCTTATTCTTCGGAAAATGTATATTCAAAATCCTATTGTTGCTGCCAGAGTGATTTTCTTTCTTTCCAAAGACCTCAATTTATAAAAG
This sequence comes from Phymorhynchus buccinoides, assembly GCA_017654935.2. Lineage (NCBI taxonomy): Eukaryota > Metazoa > Mollusca > Gastropoda > Neogastropoda > Raphitomidae > Phymorhynchus > Phymorhynchus buccinoides. The sequence goes on from CM065688.1 coordinate 40,129,915, forward strand.
GCAGTCATAGTCTTACTGACTATACCAGAAATATCAATGAAAAAATGTAAAAATATAAAAGAAAAATCGAACATTTAACCCAATCTTAGATTTTTTTTTTGGGGGGGGGTTCTTTTTATAAATTAACTTTTGTAGAACTTTGCATAGATGGTGTTTATTTTGAAATGCATATTTATTACCATCAGTGAGCAATTTGTCATGACAGAGTACAATCAATCACATCAGATATTCCATGGCCCAAAAAATCAATGTCTATAAAAAATAAATAAAAATAAGCAAACAAATATAACCAACCAACAGTTCTTGTCATGTCCATCATTTTCTCCACAGAATTAAAATTCATAAACTGTTTTTGGTGAAGGCAAACATGGCAATCATGCGAACAATCAGAAAAAACCAGAAAGCAGTGCAGAAACAGCTATTGCTAACTGTGAATAAATTATTGTCAAATGTTCACAGGGGACGTTGTATTGATGTGCTCGTGGGTTCGAGTCCGCCCCCTCGCCACCATTTGGGGGGGGGGGGGGGGGGTGTGTCATCATTTTTTTTAAAGGAGAGGGGAGTGGGCGGAAGGGAGGGGGCACCACCACATATTTTTTATGTCTCTTTTCTTCATTATTTTTTCCCTCAAGAGGAGCGGGGTGGGCGGAAAGGGGGGGGGGGTGCAGCTGTGAGGGAGGGGGAAAGCTGGGGGTGGCGGAGGGGGGGGGGACACGGGGAGGGGGAAAGCAGGATAGGGGAAACCCCAAGCATAGCTAGAAAGGAGAAGAGGGAGGCGAGTAGGGCTTTTGTACAAATAGTTCCTCTACCTTCTGGAAGCTTTGTGTTTGGTCTAACCATATTTGTTTTTGAACGGGGGGGGGGGGGGGGGGGGAGACAGGGAGGGGGGAAAGCAGGATAGGGGAAACCCCAAGTGAAGCTAGGAAGGAGAAGAGGGAGGCGAGTAGGGCTTTTGTACAAATAGTTCCTCTACCTTCTGGAAGTTTTGTGTTTGGTCTAACCATATTCGTTTTGAAAGGTGCATAACGGAGAATAACGCATCTGCGCTCATGAATTAACAGTAAACCGAGCAAGCAATGATGAAGTGTGTGCTGTCTACTACAGTGCGTGCGTGCGTGTGTCTAACATACTATAAAGTAAAATAAATGCTGCTCCCATTTTTCACAACATTTACGCCCCTACTTTTTTCAAAGTGACAAAACCCAAGTCTGTGCCGAGCTTACAATTGCTGTCATGACATCCCGAGCGGAGCACGGGTTTTGCTATATTCAATAATGTACATCTAACCAGTTCTTCTTCTTCTTCTATCACTCGGACAGGTTCCTATCAATTATGAATGTAGATGCTTCATGCTGCCGTGCGGAGCACGGGTTTATCTAGTAAACTATAAAGCGAGTGACTACATTCAGTGCATATTTAGTGACTTTGAAGTCAAATTTTGTAAATGTTGTAATGACAATCAATTAAATGAATAGTATGACAAGAGACCGTTATTTTGGGTTATATTAATCGTAAGTTTAGAATGGTCAATAGTTTTGAATTTTTGGTCCAAGTTTTAAAATTAGATTGCTTCGAAGCAGTACAAGTAACTAGAAAAGAAACAATTGTTGTTGTTTTTTTAAAACCCAAACCCAACCAACAACTGTGGTCTGTTATTCTGCTGATCTAGTACACATTCCACACAATGGATGTCTGATAATTTGGGTACACATTTCAAAATAAAATTAAAAGAAAAAAAAAGCAAGAAAGAAAAAATAATCAGCACAAAACTGCTGTCAGTCAGTCACGTTTGATACATATTCAAAACAAATCATTTTTTTTTTATTAGTAGATATTTCAAATAAATGAAAACATTACACCATGTGCACTTCACTTTAACATTTTACACTTAACCCTTTCGCCGCCAGCCATTTTTCAGCAAAAAAATTCCATTAAACTTACCTGGGTAGAGGAAAATAAATCTGTAATATTGGGGATTCCTTTGTGATATATTTAAAGTAAGGCCTATCCTTACCTCCCAAAATTAAGAGAATAGGGTCTTTGGATAACAGACCCTGATTTGATGCCTTTTAGTGACATGGGTGTTAAATCATTGTGGTGCAAAAATGTGACGTTGGCGGTGAAAGGGTTAAGGCTCACAGATGAAAATTAATGTAAAACCCCAACCATCCTTTCAGCACCTGAATCAAGTCAGTGGACTGGTGCAGCAGTAGCTCAGTACTTCTGGACGTCGCTGCCCACCACCACCTCCTCCTGCACCACCTGCACATCGATGGAGGACGCGCTCAGCTCCGTGTTCAGGGTGGTCCGCGACGCAGACAGCCTCTTCTCCTCCTCCTCCTTCTCCTTCTCCTCCTGCAAAGAGTGGCACAGTGGTAGCGCGTTCGCCTCGTGTCAAGTAAACCCGAGTTCGAACCTGGGTATAGGGGATTTTTCTTCTCACTTGGCACTAGGCCTTACGGTCTGAACGTGGAGTCTTTCGGAGGAGACGATAAACCGAGATCCCGTGTGCCCATGCACTTAGCACACGCTAAACCCAGTGGCAACGAAAAAGTTGTCATCAGTCACACAAAAACCACATGCAAAAAAAAAAAAAAAATTGGGTGGCATGCCTCTGGCTGCGACGCGCTCTCCAGGTGGGAGCAACCCGAATTTCACAAAAGACGCCTCTGTGACTATAAAGTATCTAATACCTAAAACAACAGAAGACAGTGAGGAGATTTCAATTCGTAGAAAGTTGCACAAACGTGTATGGAGATTAAAATCTTTATCAAGGCTCTATCTTTCAAACTCGCAACTTTTGAGTTTCAGGGTTCCCATGAATCTCATTAAAAAAAATCTAAACTTTTGTTCAAGGCACCCCACCATATTCTTTCTATTTTCAAAATCTTAAAAACAGACCCATGCGGATCAAATAATGGAAGAAAAATGTGAAATAGTATCAGAAGTGATTTGTGATACTGTAGTTTACAATCCAAAACTCCCTCTACTGTTTAATTGGTTGACATTTTAGTTTTGCCTTGACAAGAAATAGATGGGGGAAAAAATCATCATCTGCTGCTCTAATATACTTTCCTGACTTTGAAGCACCCAAAGAATGCATTTAAAAATAAAAAAAATTTCATGTATGATTATGAAGTTTATTGGATAGATATTATTATTACTAAATTAAGCATGAAAATTAAGAAGCCAGTGAGAAAGAAGGGAGTCAACAGTGATATACTGAGGATCGAAAAGTGATAGGACAAACTGTCCTGAGACAAGAGAAATCAATAGGACAATGTCCTGGCTCTTGCAGAAATCAATAAGACGAAAAATGCCAGTGTTAAAAATGTAATCAGACATATGTCCTGACAAGGGAGAACACAGGACATTTTCAATTTTAACTCTCTGGGCACGATGAGCCCCGATCGGGTCTCCCCCGGACGAGCACGATGGGCCACGATCGTGGCTCAGTTCGGCTAAGTTCATATTTCGCGCTGAACTTTGGCCAATCGAATAAGCGAATACAGCTAACCAATCAGAAAGCTCGTAGCACTCGTACGACTTCCTGCTGTCTGAGTCTAGCCATTTTATCGACCGGTTTGCATTTGTTTGTGTGAAAATGAGTGATGAAAGTAGTGATTGTGAGGATGAGGATGAGTATGCTGCCGATAGCTACTCTGATGCAGACTAGGAAGGTAATTAGGCTTGTATTTGTATTAGGGTTTGAAGTGAAGGAAAAGGGTTCGACTGCATGGTTTTGTGATGTCTGACACGAGTAGCAGTGACAGATCATTGTCGGATGGGGTGGGTGGGGTTAGCTGCAGCCACAGTGAAAGTCTTCAATTTTACGCCTGTCTTTTAGCTTACGTTTTTAACTTTTATGTCGTGCCCAGAGGGTTAATAGGTCAATGGCCTATGACCGGGGCCTCAGGACATCACTGAGTCAAGAGAATATGGGATTAGTGGAACGAACAGATGAAAGCAGATATAAGCATGTACGTTTCAAAAGTTGGATTTGCAGAAGCAATAGCAATGTGCAGCAAATCCATTCCAGTATCATTTAAGAAAAATTGCTTTGCTTAAATTCCAGGCATGAAAATTACTGTTAAAAAAAAGAAGAGATCTTTTCAGCTGAGAAATCTTTCCACCCAGATTTTCAACTAACGTCAGACGTTTTGTTGAGTGGGGTGGGTGGGTGGGAGGCTTGCAGCTAAGACTTACTGTCCAAAGCAACATCTACATCTTCTGAAATTTTTGTTGAGCGGGGGTGGGTGGGGGGTGGAGATAGGAGGCGAGCTGCTACGACAACGACTTAGCGTCCAAACCAACGTCTACATCTGCTACCGAAATTATTGTTGAGCGGGGGAGGGGGGAAAAGTACTCTTTTCACAGCATTTCGCATCCTACTTCGCCTTCTGACTCTCAAACATGCCATTCGTGGGTCGTTTTGTCAGCCATTTTTTGCCTGCGACCGCAAGCGTCACTTGTCCAAATACGGACAGCGCCGTTTGAGAATAACATTGCGCTCGCGGAAACAGCAGACATAATTTTTGTTCGGCGGTGATTCATTTAATTATAAAAACTTTTCAGCGGAGACAGCAGAGAGCTGTCTTCATGCTTGAAATTCAGTGAATTGGTTTGGTTTAGCCATTGTTTGACTTCACAAGCAGTTTAACTCTTTCACCGCCAACGTCACATTTTTGCACCACAATGATTCAACACTCATGTCACTAAATGGCATTAAATCAGGATCTGTTATCCAAAGACCATAATCTGTTAATTTTGTGAGGTAAGGATAGGCCTTACTTTAAATATGTCACAGAGGAATCCCCAATATGACAGACAGATTTTGTTCTCTACCCAGATTTGTTTGGGCTGAAAAATGGTTGGCGGCGAAAGGGTTAATGGACTTGATCTTGATGACTCTTTTGAGTTTCTTGGTTTTGTTTGTTTTGTTTTTGTCCACATTAACCCTCTTGCATTTATTCCAGCCCAAACCGCCCAGCCGGAAGTTGCCTCTGTGTATTCAAGCCGCCCCAAACCACCCGTAGCTTGCCCCCACTCTGAGACCCCCTCTGATGGCATTTTTATCAGGCACTAACTTCTGGCTTGTTATACACACACTATGAAGAAGCTTCTCACTTGCAGTCATGCGATAGTAACTGTATGGCGCTCTGTGTGCTTCAAAAGACAGATTTTCCCGAAAATGCGTGAAAGAATCTGAACACTAGAAGAAGCTTTCTATGCAACAAATGCGAATGCAAGAGGGTTAAAATCAGTAACAAAGACACTGAGATAAATAAAACGTACACGAAAAAATTAATTAGTGGATAAAAAAAAAGAAGAGAGGCCTGCAATACATACCTCCTCTTGTCTTCTATTGTATTCGTCAATGGCGCTCTGATACTTTGGTGAGGTAATGCCAAACCACCAAGCGAGTTTCTCCCCACAAAAGTCAGCCACTGCCCAACAGATTTAGTAACAAATAAGCAAAGATATCACTTGATTTGTCCACTACAAAAATGAAAAATCAGATCGAAAGCAAGTAGCATTAAAGTATTAAGAATGACCTTGGAAGCTACTTTGAACACTTCACCATGGTCAATGATTTCAAAGTATTAAAAAATGTCAGAAGAATTTTGTCTTAAAAAAACATTCTGGGTACGTATGTGTACGTTTTCCAGTTTACACTGGTCTCCTTGCTGCATTCAGCCGACACATTCCGATTTTGGAGGAGCTCAAAGGAGAAAACTATAATAATATGTAAGATTTTTTTTGAAAAAAGGTAGGAGAATGGGTAAAAAAGATAGTACTTTATTAGTAGATGACACAAAGCAAAGGAAAAGGCAGAGTCAAAGAGAGCTAGACAGATTAGAGGAAGTTACAAGCACAGAACTTCCAGAAGGTGGGGGAAGTATTTGTACGGAAGACCCCCCGGTATCCACAAGGGGGGGGGGGGGGGGGGGGGGGGGAGAGATAACAACCTATCTAACAATAAAAACAATTCTTAAAAAAGATAGAAAAAATGTCAGCCCCCCCCCCCCCCCCCCCTACCATCAATACAAACCAATTCAAAGGGAGAGAGAGAGAGAAAGAGAGGAGGTGGTGGGGGGGGGGGGGGAGGGCAGCAACCAATGATCTAAACTATGGACCCCCCCTCCCTCAATAGCTTACCCTTTAAGCTTAACTCTCAATAAAGTTCATTTTCATTTTTGACTTTGGCTTCACACACGCGAACACAGACACACGTACATACACATACACATAATGTATAAAAAAAAGACTAACCTGACCATGTCTTGTAAGCAGCTTTTGTAAAATAATGCCACATCCAGGGCATCCATGTCAACATTTTCTAAACAAAACAGAAAGAAGGATAGTCATAATGTCTGATATTTTCATCAATAATGATCAACTGATTCACAAAATAGAAAGATAAAATGAAAACAAAAGCGAATTCTCTTTTTAGTGGCGATGAAGACAGGTAGACAAATTTCTTGAGGTAAATATATACTATTAAAATATCGTATTTTACAGACTACAAGGCGCACCTGATTAATATTATACCTCAAATTTTACACAAAATTCAGATTTTATTATTACAGTTTTTTACTATATTATTACCAGTCACATTATAAGGCGCAGGGGTCTCAGTCTAGGAGAAAAGTATTGCCTTATAAGTTATAGTCCGCAAAATACGGTAAATCATTTTTGACTGATTTGATCATTTTTTAACACAATATACCAATAAAAGGACCAAAAGGATATATATAAAATGGGAGAAGTTCAAAACAACTAAAAATAACCATGAACTAAATGCGAACAACAGAACTAAAACAATAGGAGCCAGAATGGTCAACATAATGACCGTGGGTCCTGAACTGAAGAGATGGGAAAATAAGAGGCATAAATACAATGATCATATTGAAAGGTCTTTTGTATAAATAGTTCCCCCACCTTCTGGAAGTTCTGTGCTTGTAACTTTCTCTAATCTGTCACTCTTTGACTCTGCCTTTTCCCTTTGCTTACTGTCATCTACTATCTTTTTGCCTTACCAGTCCATTCTCCTGCCTTTTTTCAGAAAACACTTTCAAAAAAACCTTTCCTTCAGCCGAAGTCGGACTTGCTGGGCCTAACTATTTCTTAGTTAGGCGCATAACGGCAGCATGATGCATCTGCGCTCATAATTGACAGGAAACTGTCTGAGCGATCGAAGAAGAAGATATTGAAAGTGAAATTATATACAACAGTGGCCGTAATAATAACAGGTAAATGCAATGATCATGATCTGACACACTTCACGACAAAGTGATAACTCAAATTAGCTTATTACATCAGGAGCCAACCTTAAAAGGTACTTGAAACAATGAATCAACTCGGCAACATTAAGACCATGTCAACAATTATCAACTCGGCAACATTAAGGGCTCGGCACACGCTGCAACTTTTTAGTTGATACAACTAGTTGCATACAACAAGTTGCAGTTAAAATCGCAGAGCTTGGGGCACACGCTGCAACTTTGATGCAACACCCTTGCAATCCCGTGCCATATATGGAAAATTCTCGCGAGACTTTCCGTGACTTCCTTTGGTTTACACACGGATTTATATATACACGTGTATAGAAGTCCGTGGTTTACATTCTAACAAAATGGCTTCCTCCGAGCGCGATGAAAATGAACACGACGATCTTATCATTGCTGCTGCTGCTACTGTTGTTATTTTGTCATTCACGATGACGATGGTCGGTACCCGAGTCCTTTTTCGAGTAGGTGTACTTCTAAAAACTCGAAATGACAAATAGGGCCTACTAGGCCTAGTAGCCTATTTCTATGTTTACACACTGTTTTGATCTAGACTACATCGATTGAAAAAGAAAACATGCTGTGGAAGTGTTCATCATTCATGATGCCGCCCATTTCATGGCTTATTTGTATTTTGGCCTCTTGTACATGCCCCGACTTTTGTTAATCGGGACACTCGGTTCCCAAATGCAGGGAAAATTACGAATTAACTCGATCGATAACTTGCATGTTTCAGTCCAACGGTTTCACTCCGACATTGAGACATAAAAATCACGTGATACGAAACGACGCGCACGCTCTGATTGGCTACAACCTACAACTTGTTGCAAGCGGCGGCTCAGAGATAGGATAATTTTCTATTGCCCTACAACCCACAGCTGCAACCCTACAACCTTGTTGTAGGTTGCATGAAACTGTTGAAACCACAAAGTTGTAGGTACAACTAGCAAAAGTTGCAGCGTGTGCTGAGCCCTTTAAGACCATGTCAACAATTATCTCCGAAAGTAAGATACTTCATTGACAGAAACTGAGAAAGAAATTTAACACAGGCAATGTACTGATGAGCTTCTTTCCATAAATGAATTATCGTTCTTGAGGCAGACCTGTTTACCCCTATTTTGTAAAGTTGTAATTTCTGCAACAAAAAAACGTAATTTTGAAAGAAAAAAAACTGTAATCCAACGCGTGACCAATCAACCTCGATATCGTACTGACCTGAGTGTGCAATACTAATGTCCGCTGAGCAGTAGACACAGAACACATGCTCGTCACCTAGTGCTGAACGACATATTCCTGGAATTTTTAGGTAACTTTCCCGGAATTTCTGTGCCACTTTTGATGTCTTTTCTTTTGATTTTTTCGACCAGAAGATACAGAAGCTTCGGAATGCACTCGCTTGGATGCCATTTTGAAACAGAAAAGGAAATGGCGCGAAATGACTTTTCACCGCATCGTTTCAAAAGCTTTGTTTGCTGACGCAACTGTATTTTTTAAAATATATTTAGGACAACAAATTCCCATATTTTTTTCCTGTAGCTGTAATTTGACAGGTCTGTTGAGGTATAACAGTGGATAATGCTGATTATATTCATATTTTCTCCCATAAAAGTGACAATTAAATCAAATGACAGAAAAAGACTTGAATAGTTTCAGAAACTTTTTTTTATCTTCTATAAAGTGGGCAAAAACACAGATGGGGCGACTTACCGGATCAACAACAGGCTGTTCAGGCACTTCCTCTTCCTCCTCGTCGGTGGAATATTCCTCCAGGATGCCGTCACTGAAGTGCAGGATGCGACGGGGGACTTTTTTCTTCTCCTTCTTGTCCTGCGACTTTGAGCCGTCGCCAAGATTGACAGAGATGAAGGCCGATTCCTGGGCAGCCACCCCTTCTGTCGTTGGTGCTGACTGTCGTGACAAAGATTCGACGATTTGATAGTTTAACAGTAAAAAACCACACTACATGCAAAAAAGTGAAAAACTCTCTTAGTCTTTCACTAGAAACTACTTAGTGCTAAGGCAGCGGCTAATGAGGTACATAACTGCATACATTTCTGTTACTTAGGAATCAGAACGTAAAGTGTTCAGATTTTACTGGTGGCAACTTAAATGAAAAACAAAATAACACTAAAGAAGATAACAATAATCACATGCTAGGCCTGTAAGTGCAACACACAAATCAATTCTTCATGGAAACAAAAAACAAACAAACAAAAACCCAAAAACTTCTTTTCATTTTCAATTTTTTAAAAATTGCCCAGGGCAATATAGCACTAGCAGTTTAGCTACCCCTTTATTTTCTTGGCTTTCAGTCTCACAGTTCTTTTAATTTCATTATAATATTCCTAATCTAATACCAGTAATAGTAATAGTACTAATACTATTAATTTTCTTATCCATTACCTAAGCACAGCAAGATGTCGCTCCTCAGTGAAAATTTTCAATGAGCAAATTTGGTGAGGTTAGCAAAACTATACCCTTGTTGTAACATTTTGCTTTGCTGAGGTTAGGAATGTAATAAGAATTAAGAATTTAAACACTGGTTTGTCTTGCATCAATAGGGATAGAATTAGCGGTTCATTTCTAGACTGGTTTAGTGGTTACCATTATTTTAAGAGCTGATATCCTGTAATTTTGCCTTGAATCAGGTAAGGAATAGGGTTAGATTATCTTAGAATCACTTCAGGGCTATTTTCATCACATAAAACAGATTTTTTAATTGACTTTAACCCTAAAAACAGCTGCTCAAAACATCGTAATTGCTAATTGAGTAATTCTGCCATCTTGTCTTGCATTTTCGGCAATGGTCAATGGCAATTGTACAACCTTGGCTTTCAATTTGTTTTTCCTTGTTGATTATTTTCTTCTTCTTCTTCTTTGATCCCAGGCCATATACTTTGATAGCCATAATGGGTTAAATTATATATTTGTTCAGTTTTCAGATGCTGCATTCAGCCAACACATTCCATTTATGAGGAGCTCAACAAAGAGGAGAACATTATTTGGAGGATTTATTTTTAATAAAAAAAGGCAGGAGAATGGGTCAGTAAAGCAGAACTATACTATATAGTAGATGATAGTAAGAATAGAAAAAGGCAGAGTAAACGAGAGTGACAGATTAGAGGAAGTTGCTATTTGCTAGAAATAGAACAGAACTTTCAGAAGGTGGGGAACTATTTGCACTAATTTCTAAGGCAGTGGCTATTCTCCCTCTAGTGAGAAAATAGAATTCAGGCTATTTTCCCTCACACGGCTTTGTAGCACCGAGAAGTTGATTCAATTTAGCTAAGCATTGCAGAAGTAACATCCGGCTAAAATAGGCTTTTAAAACTTTAGAGTACTTAGTGATTCGGCTGTGATGTGTCAGAGTGTCTTTGTGCCCACATGTCTTTGTGTCCATGTGTCGTTGAGCCTGTAATGACATGTCGACGTGTCCGAGTGTCGATGTGTCCACTTGTTGATGTTTCCGAGTGTCGATGTGTCCACGTGCCGATGTGCCCATGTGACGTTGTGCCCATATGTCGCGTCGATGCGCCCACGTGTCAACATTTCGAGTGTCGATGTGTCCACATTTATTGATGTGTCCGAATGTCGATGTGCCCAAGTGTTGATGTGTCCATATGTCGATGTGCCCATGTGACGTTGTGCCCATGTGTTGTTATGGCCATACATGTGTCGTTGTGACCCCATGTTAATGTGGGCCCATGTCGTTGTGACCCCATGTCCTTATAACTCTGTGCATTGTGACTCTGTGCTATGACCTTTTGTTGTGACCCCATTTTAGTTTTAGATCTTTTACCAGAGGCAGACAAGTGGCCCAACAAAGATTATTTTGACTTTTCATCATTTTTAAGTGGTTTGCAAATTTTCTTCATGCATTAAAACTAATTATTTTGGAATAATGAAAAAAAAGATGGACTATTCATCAAAGCACGGAAATTTTGTGATCATCGACATAACATGGAGAGAGAAGTCGCGACTTTTTTTTCCTCCCTAGGTGTTCCTGTTGACTCAGCATCACGTCTGGGGCTCGATCAGCGAGACCCGGCTGGCTGGGTCATCTTCGATTCTTCATAGAGTAGGTTTTTGCTTGGCAGAGGCTCGGGGTATGGGCCCGTATCTCACATTCTCCAGGCTACGGGTACAGCGCTCAATAAATTGTGCGCAAATGTCTTCAAAAACTAGTAGTAGTAGTAGTAGTAGTAGTAGTAGTAAAGGGACTGGCTTCTGCCTAAGCCTCGCGGCTTATAAAAAGTCCCATAAAAAAAAAAGTTTCTTTAATTAGGTTACATGTGCATGCGAAACCCCCCCAACTATGATTGCAATTTCAATCATAATAATCATAAAACATTTAACAAAATATTTCATTTTTGTCAAGTAGATTTTAGAAGGCGTTAGTAGATCAATGGTATATTTTTTCAGTTCAGGTGGCAGAGAGTTCAAGGAGTTAGCAACTCTGTTACTGAAACAATGCTACTAATATTAACTCTGACATGTTCCTAACCCTATCAGTATCACTATTCCTTACCAAGATGCGATAAATATACAAAATAAGAAAATGTATTTCACTATTTTTTGACGAAAAATTCGACTAGGAAGAGTTACTATTCCTGAACATGGTCTGAGTCACTCAGTGAGTGTTGCATTTGCCTGACTTCGGACCTCGACAGTATAATATAGTATAATAAAATCAAACTGATGATTGTGGATACTGAACGATAAACGGCAGGTGGTCATTACAGGTAGAAGAAGAAGAAGAAGAAGAAGAAGAAGACGACTTAGAACTTAGAAGAGACTAGCTGAGTAGCTCTACTTACTAAGTACTGTGAAAGAGAAAGTAGAGAGAATTATTAAAAATCAGAATGTTTTTCAAGCAACAACTTTCTTCAAATCTTCAAATGTATTTGTCACGCCGTCTAAAAAAGACAATAGTAGTAAGTAGCATAAGTGACTTGAGGTTGCGTATGTCGCAGTCAAAAGTGTAGCTTGTGCAAATCTGCCGCTCGCTACTATGAGAGTGTGTATTTGCGACAACCACAAATTTCACTCTTTCTTTACTTGAACCATTTACCTAACCCTAACCCTACAAAAAAGTGAAATTTGTGGTTCATGCTCAGTCAATGTCGCAATTATTTTATACACACTCTCATAGTAGCGAGCGGCAGATTTGCACGAGCTACACTTTTGACTGCAACAGCGCAATGCTTCCTTAGAAAAAAAAAAGGTATATTTACGCCTATCTCTCCAATTGTGTGTGTGTGTGTGTGTGTGTGTGTGTGTGTGCGACGTGTGTGTGTGTGTGTGTGTGTGTGTGTGTAAAGTCTTTACAAAATAATCAAAGTGGTGATTGTGGCCACGCATAGCTAAGAGGAAGAATAAGAAAGATGTATATAATATGGACCATAGTACTGACATAGACCTTACTAAGGTCCTTAGGCTTAGTAACTAAGCTAACTAACTAACTAAGTTAGTTAGTACTACTAGTACTACTACTACTAGTACTAAGTAACTAAGTACTAGCCATACTGCCCATAGACCTTTGTTTCGCAGTATCCACTTTCAACTTCAAGTGCCCTTTAAGTAAACAATCGCATGTATTTAAAACAATAATGGAAAAGGAGATGAACACAAACAACAAAAGCAACAATAAATTCAAAGTGCAGCCCCGAAAAATCGATTTTCACCTCGTATGACTGTTTCATTTTGATCTCAGACGTCGCCATCTTGACTGTCAACTTTGTGGCAACACTCCGTAAGTAGACGGGTACGAACAGGGGGCCGTTTCACAAGGGTTAGTTGAAAAAAACTTGTTGAAAAAAATTGTGGCGGTACCATAGCCGATGAGGTTTAACCGAGGCGTGGTTACTGCTACACCTATCTGTATTGTTAAAAATTCGGGATTTTACTGGTGTTGCACTGCCTCCGGGCATTGCCTCCTGTATTGCTCCCACCATCTTTGCATCTACAAATGTCCCGTATCGTAAAACACAATTTTTCATTCACAAGGGCTAACGTTACGTAGCGTGAGCGCAAATCGGCAAAAACGGTACTAAGAAACACCTCTTTCGCCGACGTTTGCCAAAAACGTTTTGTGGCTACTCTGAAAGTATCTCGTGGCGAACTATCACGTGACTATCATGGAGTGAATACATTTCTTGTTGTCGATTGGTCCATTAAAGTTTGTTTAAAATAATTTAAAAAAATTGACCAATCAGACAAGAGCTTGTAATATTCTTCATACACATCTGTATTGTTAAAAAAAATCGGGACTTTCCTGGTGTTGCACTGCCTCCGGGCATTCCTTCCAGAATCGTTCCCACCATCGATCTACTATCAGATCTACTAATATGCCACGGGCATAATTATGTGTCTGTTCCAGACCGGAGGACGTTAAGCAGAATTTCACTCATGACCAATAATTAGTTCAGGTCAGGACCTGGTATTGCAGTACCTCCAGGATCTGCTCAGAGCATTGAATGATGGCTGGTTGATGGTTCCTGTGCTGTTTTGCAGCTGAGTTGACGTAATCAGACAAGAGCTTGTAATATTGTTCCGCAAACGCTTTCTAAAGTGTTTCTTAGGCTCCGTTTGCCGTGAGCGTTATTCGCGCGGCGACCGTTAAACTCGCCCCTGGCTCCCAGAGCAAGGAAAAAAATAGAGTGCCAAAAAGTCAGAGAGAGAGAGAAAACTAGATATTTAACGCCTTCTGGACCAAAGGGCCATTTGAGGCATTTAAAATAAATGCCAAAAAGTCTATATCAGTCCACAAATATATAGCCCAGCTATATCCTGCTGTTCGGGCCCTTTAATCGGCATGATCAAAACCGTTCTTAAAATTCACCTCAGAGTCTTCCGGCAATACTTCTGATTTCTTCCTTTAATTGTACGTCCTGTTTCCTGCCTTAAAACTATGTTCACCACATTGTGTTTGGGTGTGTGCGCGTCTGTGTGTGTGGGCCGTGCGTCGTGTGTGTGTCAGTGTGTGTGTGTGTGTGTGTGTATGTGCGTGTGCGTGCGTGTTGTGGCTATGTGCATGTTTTTGATAGTTAATATTGTAGCTTAATTATGATCTACTAGCGCAACGCTTAGTACTGGCAAATCCCAGAACCGGTAACGCCTAGTACCGGTACCGCCAAGAACCGGTAATGATGAGTACCGGTTTTGCCGGGTCCGCAGTATATTATGTTATTAGAGAGAGAGAGAGAGAGACTGAGAGAGAGAGAGAGAGAGAGAGAGACAGACAGGCAGAGAGAGAGACAGACAGACAGACAGAGAGAGAGACACATAGACATACAGAGACATGAGACACAGAGAGAGAGACAGACCAACAAAGGCAGAGAGAGAGAGAGACAGACAGAGAGAGAGAGAGAGAGAGAGAGAGAGAGAGAGAGAGACAGCGACGCTCGCGTGCCTCCCCCCCCCTCATTCCCTCCTCCGAGAGAGAGAAACAGCGACGCTCGCGCGCCCCCCCTCCCCCCCCCCTCCCCCCCCCCTCCCTGCTATATAAGTTCTTCTTCTTCAGTAGGCTAAGCTCGCCTGTCGGAATTTCCCCACCCTCCACCGCGCACGCGTCAGTTAACTTAAGTGACCCACGTGGAAGACAATAGTGTGAATAGCGAGCTGTTTATAACTCCGTATAGTAAACACGGCTCTTTAACCGTCTCGTTTCCAGGCTAACCCGTTGTTGAGACATTGGTGCCTAAAGTGGTGAATGAAATTAGTTTCCGATTTGGTTGCCTGCAAAATGTAAATCGGATTATAGCGCGCGTTTATGAACGGATACTGTTGAAATTTTGCACCAAGATAGTCACTATCACCGGCCATGCCTGTTCCAAATTGCGAGTCAATATCTGGTATGGTTACGCCGCGGTTTGTGAAAATGTGAAGCGGCAGATATCGCGCGCGTTTATGAATCGATTCGCTTCCGGTTTGGTACACGGATAGTCACCGTCCCCGGTCATCTTCCTGCCAAAGTCGAGGGCAATCGACCCAGAAACACCGGACTGAGATACGGGCGCCGAGAGGCCGGCGGATGCGCGTTTTGCGCATTTGCCAAACCACGCAAATGACACAGCCGCCTCAGTTGCCATCGCCCCGTTAGGGCTCACAGCAAATTTGAAGCGATTTGGTCGAAAATCGGCGGAGTTATAAGGCCCGTTTTGTGTTTCAGACACACACACACACACGGACACTTGCTAAATTACTATATGATGTATTTATTTAAATAATTGTGAAGCACCATGAACTCAAGAGAGACTCTTGAAAGGGCGCTCTATAAATGTTATAGTTATTATTATTATTATTACTATCATGATGCGCGCCATGCAGGGTGCGTGGGTGGGAGAGAATGGGGGTGAGGGGAAGGGAGGGAGAAGAGAGGGGTTTAGTTGGTGTGAGGGCTGTAATTGTGCCAGGCATCTGACAGCCTTTTGTTGGGAGTTTAAAGGGAGTTTTGGCACTTTATTTTGTTATAAAAGCTTCAGCTTCAGGGGGCGTTGCCTTTAATAAGTGATTAAACTATCTTCTCTCTCTCTCTCTCTCTCTCTCTCTCTCTCTCTCTCTCTCTCTCTCTCTCTCTCTCTCTCTCTCTCTCTCTCTCTCTCTCTCCCCTCTCTCCCTCCCTTTCTCCTTTCCCCTGTCTCTCTGTGTTTCTCTCATACTATTCTTTTGTGTTCTTGTTGTTGTTGCTGTTCTTCTTCTTCTACTTCTTCCAGTTGGGGATGTTTATCCTGCCCCGCGCGCTCACCGGTCTTCATTCAGACCATTAATAGCGCACAGGATGCGTGCTAGGCTATGTGAATTCGTGTCATCCATCCCACCGGCACACACGGCCTACTCGTACTGAATAATCGGATGGGCTTTAACGTCTGCGCAAGATCTTGTGCATCCGTTCGCACACGGGACCTCGGTTTTTCAAAAATCTCATCCGAAGGACTTTTTCTCCAACCGACGTCAGGTACCCATTTACACCTGGGTGGAGTGAGGAAAATAGGAGTAAAGTTCAACTTTTCAACTATTTCAACTATTCAGCAGGTTTTGCGCATTTGTCTTGGAACTGTAATTTTGCGTTGGTATTTGATAGGCTAGAGTGATTTCCCTTGTATCGAGCAGACAGTGAAAAGAAAAGCAAAAAAAGTCTCCCGTTAAATATTAAATCGTGAGTAAATTTTAGCGATGACTGATGAAATACCATACGTGTCGTTGTTCGAGATCGTACATGATGAAGGCCATTGCAGCAGTGATATTCAGTGCGCTTTTCATTTCTCTTTTATGGAATACCATTCAAAATGCGCTTGATCCAAATCTAACGACTGAGCTGCTACCTGCTCGCCAACGCAAAGCCCATTCCAAGCTCAGTGGAGAACCAAAGAACATATTTTGGATGGTGCAGGTATTATTACTTTTTTGATTATCTTTATCAGCAGTTTAATGAATGAGAATGCTTTGAGTTTAAACTGACAAAGATGTCTAAGTAAATAACTTAATAAAAATAGCAGTATAATTATAAACAAAGACTTTGGGTGTGGGGCAGGATAAACATTAGTGGAAGAAGTCAAGGTCGAGCTTCTCTAGATAACGGTCGCCGTGCGAATAACGCTTACGCCAAACGGGGCCTAAGAAACACCCTAAACGTTTGCTAAGGTCAGATAACTCTAACGTCGGCGAAAGAGGTGTTTCTTAGTTCTGTTTTGCCGATTTGCGCTCACGCTACGTAACGTTAGCCCTTGTGGAACGGCCCCCTGGAGACGAGAGTGTGAGGCACCAGGTCAGTGTCCTAAAGCGTCATATTCAACAGAGGTTGCATCGTGTAATATACCTCACAGAAAACCTTATCACGGACAACTCCAGTACTGGAGTACTCCAACTCCAATATATTCACTGATCTCGAGACAAAGAACTTAGAAGTCCTTCTGGACCCTCATCAAGTCTAAACGAACAGAAGTGGTCAATGTTTCTCCCCTCAAACTAAAAGTGGATGGCAAGCTAGTCACAGATTTTGATGATTGATGCCTTATTAGGCTTGTACTAGTTGTAGCTTTGTTAATTATGCATTCAGACCCCAACAGAAAATATATATTTGAATTTGAAATGAGGGGACATGTAATAGGCCGAGAGGCCTAGGCTATTGAAAGCCAGTCCCTACTACTACTACTACTACTACTACTACTACTACTACTACTACTACTACTACTACTACTACTATAGTACTAAAGCAGAAGGCGGAAACCCTGAATGCCCAGTTCAAATCAGCATTCAGTAGCAACGTTGAATGCTCCGTGGAGGATTGCTAGACTTGGTGTCATACTGGTTGCACACGAAACGTGCGCTGGCTGGCCAGGTCATAAATTTTTTAGATTAGGGTGTGCTCTCCCCATGTTCATTGATGATTATGCAACGGTGTGGCCCTATCAACTTTGAAATCAGATGCAGATGATTTTGAGTCTTGGACAGGCCTTAACCCTGACCCTTTGGCCCTGCCTGCCACACTGTAAACATCTCAGTGACAGGAGTTAGGAAGCTGCTTAACCCTCTCAAGCCTGATCAATCGAACCGAGAATCGATCCTGAGTATCGAGTGAAGGGGAGTAACTCCGAACGTCACACCGAATCTTTTATTTTAAAAAATCACCCAGAATAAAGTCTAACTCACCTTTAATTTCTGAAAGATGCATATTGAATAGCAATGATGATATTTTCATTCGAAAGCTAACACAATGTCACACAACAAACCATGAATTAGAAGAAAAAATCTGTAATGGCCCTCCAAACATCGCACAGGGTCATTACTGCTCACGTCATGTGGAAAAAAAAAAATTTGGCGTCACTTTGAAAAATCTGTTCAAAAAGACTAGTGGGTGCTTTCCCTTGCTGTAAAAACCAAAAACGGACCAGCGAGACTCAGGTACAGGAAGAACTAACTTAGTATATTGCATTGTGGGTAGGGCAAAAGTGAAAGTACTAGACCTGGCGTTCAGCGGGTTCAGCGGTCGCAATCGGCGCATACAGGTGCCAGTGATAAAAACAAAATCGGCCACATTTGGCGTCTCAAGGCTTGAGAGGGTTAACTGGATCCCAGCAAAGCACCAGGTCCAGATGGACTCGGCCCAGACTCCTAGTCCTAAGGGACCTCGCTGAAGAAATCAGTCATGCACCTTTTCCAGCCATCAGTCAACACTGGCTGTGTTCCATTGGACTGGAAGACTGCGAACATGACACCAGTCTTCAAAAAAGGAGAGAGATATCGGGCTGAAAACCACCACCCCATCTCCCTGACAAGTGTGCTGTGTAAGATTCTCACACATTATGGGGTTTGCAGAGGCCAATAGTATCCTGAGGGGAGAACAACATTGGTTCAGGAAGGGCTGATCATGTGAGAGCCAGCTCCTCGGACTTGTGGACGAGTTATCATACTCTATGGAGAGGGGTAGACACTCTGACGTCCTGGTGATGGATTTTTCCAAAGCCTTTGACAAAGTCTGCCATTCTCTTCTGATCCACAAGCTCCGCCACTATGGGATCACCGGCCACATCAACACTTGGATTCAAAACTTCCTGAAGGACAGGCAGCAAGCTGTTGTTGTGGAGGGCGCAAGGTAGGAGACTGTTCATGTAGTCAGAAATCCCCCAAGGATCAGTCCTGGGCCCAGCCCTGTTCCTTTTCTACATCAATGACCTGCCTGGAAAACTCAACTCCACTTCTCGGCTTTTTGCAGATCTATAACACCCTCTTTCACAGATCTATCGTATCACAGAAAGATAAAGAGGTGCTCCAGCAAGAATGGCAGAGTGGGAGGACAAATGGAAAATGGAGTTCCACCCAGGAAAGTGTCAGACCATGCACATGTCTAGAAAGAACACCCAGCCTGGCTCCTACCATCTTCATAGCCAGACTGCAGGCAGTCAAAGAGGCAAAGTACCTTGGTGTCGCTATCAAACAAGACCTGTCATGGGACACTCACATTTATAAACAACATTAACAAGAACACTAAAACCCTTGGTTTCCTTCGGAGAAATCTCAATCTCAATAGGTTCCATCACTGTGACGGAAACGGCTTACAATACAAGGCCTTAGTAAGACCAAGACCCACCCTTGAGTGCGCTGCACCTGTCTGGGACCCGCATGCTGCCAAGAATATCGGCAGATTGGAGGTGGTCCAACGCCGTGCAGCTCGATGGCCATCAACTGCCACCGTCAAACATCGAGCATGGACAACATGTTGACGGAGCTGCACTGGCCTCCACTCAAGGACGGGCGACGATCCGCATGGCTGGCCACTTTCTTCAAGTACCATCATGGAGAGGTGGCCATCAATACTCAGCACAGGCCAGTCCCTCACCCACCATCCAGAC
This sequence comes from Phymorhynchus buccinoides, assembly GCA_017654935.2. NCBI lineage: Eukaryota > Metazoa > Mollusca > Gastropoda > Neogastropoda > Raphitomidae > Phymorhynchus > Phymorhynchus buccinoides. The sequence goes on from CM065688.1 coordinate 40,149,554, forward strand.
AAATGAGACAATCAGACACTGCAGCGTACCTGCTTCCTGCAACGAAAACCAATTATATTTACAGGAAGTTCTCATTCTTTCCCAGAGCAGTGTGCGAATGGAACAGCCTTCCATTTAAGGCAATCTCATCAGCCTCGGTGGAAGTCTTTAAAGCCCAGATATAAACTCCCCCCTTCCCCTCTCTCCCTTGTGCCCCTACCCTTCTTCCCTGCTTCCAGCTCCCCAATGACCCTTACCTGCTGCCCCTCAATACACCCTCCCCCCCACCTTTCCCTTTGGAGCTGATCATTTGGGCAGCTACTTCTCCCCGCAGTACTACAGTTTATACCAGAAGCCCCAGTTTTTGTATTAGAATCATCAGCATACTGATGGAGGATGTCAAGAAGAAAAAGAAGACTACTACATCTCCGATTGGGAGAAGAAGAAAATAAGAAGAAGAACATCATCGCTGTAGTATATGCCCTATCTATGCAAACATTTTCCTTCTGGTTTCAGATTCCCATCTCCCAGTCCCATGCTCTAACTTATTAATACATGTAGCTTATTCTTAAGACTTAATGGGTCCGTAACCCGCATTCTCCAGACTACGGTTACTGGGCTCAATCACGGGACGCAAAACTTGTGTGCAAGTGTCTTGAAAAACTACTAACATTGACTCAACATGTTCTTCACTTCTTGACCCTATCCCTAACCCTGTTCTTTTCTTAAAACTAAACTTTGTTGCGTTAAATATGTTTGCCAGTCAGTCGTTTCCGACCATGACTCATTGACTGCCAGATAGCAGAGGAGGCAGATGCTAGTTCAGTGGGCTGGGCTAGGATTTGTTTACAGTGGAGATGCCAGGGTACATCCCCACTCTCTTGGCCAAAGGGATTTGAGGACGGCTGGTGTAGTGGAAGATCCCCAAAGGCCAACCCATCCCTTTGGCTGCAGCACCAGAGCCGGTGCCAAGGCCCCCTTGTTTGAGAGTCATGTGATCTTCCACAAGAGACTAAATTGTACCATGATTTTCCATTACTGTAGAAAATCATCTATTGTACAGCTGTCATATTACCTGCTACAGGCTAATGTCAACCAATGATAAAAGCCATTTGAACAAAGGGCCAATGCGTAAAATATATGAAATAAGAAAATACATTTGCTGACGAAAATTTTGACTAGATAGTAATCCCTGAACATGGTCCAAGTGTTGCAACAACCCTGTAACCGTAGCCAGTGTGTATTCTTAAATAGACTTAACTCCCAATCAATGTAAGGAAGGATACCATATAATATTTGGTTGCAGTTTCATCATACCTATAGATCTATACTCCTATATTCTGATCCAGTTTACCACCTCTCTCTTCACATACTGTTGAGCTGATCATCTAGGCTCCGAAATCCAAAATAAAGGTGCTTCAGCCGTTCAGGTCTAATGTTGTACTTGTAGCCTTGCCAGATAAGACAAATGGCAGTCATTGATCTGCTTTTTACATGCATCAAATCAAGCACAAACAACCATACACTGATAGAACAGTTTATGCTGATTTTATGAGATGTGATGCTGTTTTAAATTTCTCTTAGTTTGTTTACCTTCACACTTAAATAAATAATAATAAATAATTAATAATGCTTATATAGCGCATAATCTTGCAAAGCAACTCAATGCGCTTTTCACTCACCATTCGTACAAACATTACTAACAAACTGGCCCACGCATCTTCACCATACATCTATATGAAAATGAATACATACATGTATTAGAGAATGCATTGCATATACATGTAATCATAACACAACACACTAACACCCACCTCCCTTCAACACCACCACCCCAACCATCCCCCCCACCCCTGCCACCCTACTCCCCACCCCCACCCCATACACACACACGCGCACGCGTTAACCTCATACTCAACGTCTTCAATGAGCTGGAAAACAAGAGTGGGGAAAGGATCATAGACTTTGCAGAGAGAAAGCTTTCCTGAAGAAGTGGGTCTTTAGTTGGGACTTGAAGGAAGGAAGAGTGGACTGGTATGGTCAGGGAGAGAATTCCAAACGTTTGGTGCAACAAAACTAAATGCCCTCTCACCCGAAGATTTCACTTGACAGCTTACATTGACTGATCAACGCTAACTAAGCTGTGTACAAAGTTTCCAGGGATCTAATTTTGATAATGTTTCATGTAGTTGCCTATGTATGTATGTCTGTGTGTGTGTGTGTGTGTGTCTCAGTGTCTGTCTATCCTATCTCTCCTGTCTCTCTCTCTCTCTCTCTCTTAGTCTCTCTCTTCCTCAGTGCAGTCCATGCCTGCCCCCCCTCTCTCTTTGTCCTTTTGTCTGTCACAGACTTGTGGGTCTGTCTGTGTGAGACATAGTCACACACACATACACACATGTACATGTATGTACATCAACATGCACACACACACACACACACACTGTCACACACGTACACTGTCACACACACACACACACACACACACACACTGTGACACAGACACTTTGACAAACATACACACCCACCCAGACAGACAAATTAATAATAAAAATAAGCATGTATTTATGTCTTTCCTGTTGTGTCAGCTGTCGGATATACACATCAGCAAGTTCAGGGACTTCAAGCGTGGCCCAGACCTGGTACAGTTTTGCCAGGACTACCTGTCGGTGATCCAGCCATCTCTGGTGCTCATAACAGGTGATAAAAAAAGGCACAATTATTTGAATGAATGATTTTCAGCAAAGTATGTTGATTCAAACTATAATTCTTACATATTAATATCCAAAATGTGATAATTTATGATTTAACAGTTTAAAGCCTAATGACAATGAGACTTCATATTGAACATTCTCTTTCCCTGATTCGTGTAACTGAACTGCGCACACCACCTTGCACCTATATAAAGTAATCGCCCTTGCGCATAGCGAAGAAGTAGTAAAAAGCCACTGAAAATTATCTGCTCCTGACTTGTCTTTCTGTTTTAAGAATTTCAGGATTTAAAAAAAAAAGAGTGACTGCCTTTTAGTTTTACAGTTTTTGCGTGTGCAAATAATTCTAATATGTTAATCTGATTAGCATTTACATTCATGACAAAAGTCCCGAGAAAGGCTCTACATTACTGACGTTGTTGCCAGCAACATAATGGTGTTTGATTTGTAACTGTTCCCGTTCAGGTGATCTGACTGACGCCAAGCACAAGGATGACAGCAGGTCCAGCCAGTTTGAGGAGGAGTGGAAGGAGTACCAGCACTCCCTGGCAAAATGTCAGGCTTCCGTCGCCTCCGCTACTTTCCTTGACACCCGAGGCAACCATGGTCAGTGATGCTCTTTTGTTGTCATTGTATTAGTTGTTTTAATTTAAGGATTTTTTTTCCCTTCAATTGTTTCTAGTATGTTATATATTGTTTTTGAAAATATTTGTATGGTAAACTGCAAAGAAAACATATTTGACCAGTGGATGTTCATAATTGTACATTACCTTTGTCGGATTGAGTTAAGTTTACCGTTTGTTACTTGTTAATGCAGTTAACTGGTAATTATCAGTAAAATACTGATTGCAAAACCAAAGTTCTGAGAAAAAAAAATGACCTGCCAGTTACAGGGACTGATAAAAGTTTTGCTTTGACTGATACATGGTTTCAACAGAGGCTTTGATATTGTGCGTTGATGTGGTTTTCACTTTTAAAAATTATTATTTCTCTGGGACTGGTTTTGACACTGGTTGTTGGGGGAAATTGCCGCTCATGGGACTGGTTTTCAAAATTCTTAGCGCAATCACTGTAATGTTAGTCATTATTTTTTCACATTTCTAAAAATCTTGCTCCTTGTTAATCATTTCAGATGCCTTTGATGTGCCGGATTTGACTTCCAAACAGAACTTTTACAGGTAATGTGCTGATCATATGTATAATATTTTTTTCCCAAACATGTGCCCGCTTGCTTTATGGATGTACAAATTAGCGTTGAGTGACACAGTGGTAGCGCGTTCGCCTCGTGTCAAGTAAACCCGAGTTTGAACCTGGGTACAGGGGATTTTTCCTCTCACTTTGCACTAGGCCTTACGGTCTGAACGTGGAGTCTTTCGGATGAGACGATAAACCGAGGTCCCGTGTGTCCATGCACTTAGCACACGTTAAACCCAGTGGCAACGAAAAAGTTGTCATTTGGTCAAAATTTAACACCCCCTCCCCCCTTCGTTCCTCATCAGTCACAAAAATCGCATGCAATTTTTTCTTTTAAATGGGTGGCGCGCCTCTGGCTGCGACGCTCTCTCCTGGTGGGAGCAACCCGAATTTCACAGACGCTTTTGTGACTATAAAGTACCAAATACCTAATAATTAAAGAAATGGATGCATTCAATGTACATGATGCAGACATTTCCTTCCTGTTCATCTCTCTGTTATTCTGTCTCTCTAACTGTACTTCCCTTTCTCTTTCTGTCTCCAAAGTCCAATCCACACTTATATACTGAACTTCAATTTTTTGTCATTCTTGCCATTTTTTTGCTTGCTTCCCCCTTCCTTCAATTCATTCTGCTCTTTGCCGTCTCTTAAACTCCAGTAATTTATTGTTCTTAATACTAGTAGTGATTAATTTGTTATTTTAGTTTGTAGTTTTGTGGTTATTTGGGTCGTTAAGTTAAACCAACTGTGCATAATTTGGGTGGCTGGGTGTTGCTATTTGTTTTGTTGATTTTTAAGCCATATATAAAAAAATATTATGCTTAAACTTTTGCTTGGACAAGAGAATATTGATCAATAGATAGATTTATTCAAAATACTTCAGTATAAATATTCTGACAGGAAAGTAAAGTGCACTATGAACTGGAGCAACATAGATATTGATCAAAAGACATAAACTTTAAATGTACTGCATTTAGTTTGACATGCAATTCAAAATCATCGGTTTCAGTCAGGCAGATTAACATGGTGAAGAAAAAGATCCCAAAGACTTCTTGGCTCAATTGGGAGCAAATAAAAAGTGATCATTGTATGAATATGGGTAGTCGGTTAAAGTAACAGTACTAACATATTAAAAATGCTCCTCTGGCATTGTTTTCTTCTTCTTTGTTGTTGTTGCTGCAGAGCTTAATGTTAACTTAATAAAAATTGAGTGCTTTTCACCTTAGAAGTCTTGTTGGTTGAAAGATCTGGAATCATTTAAAACTTTTTTTGTTTTTGTTTAGGTAGTGTACTGTGCAGAATATTCGACTGATCTAACTTGACTGTTTGTTGTGACATGTACAGGAAGTACTCCATAATGGGGCGGCATCACTCTCTGTCCTACCACCACAAGCATGTGACGCCCTTTGGAACCTACTCCTTCATCTCCCTCGATGCCTGCCCCACGCCCGGGCCCAAAAGGCCCTTCAACTTTTTCGGCTATCTCGATGATGTGAGTTATGATTATCGTATTTTTTGTTAACACCAAATCCAGATTTTGTGATTATATTTTCTTACTTTATTATAATATGAGTCTGGGGGAAAACTTTTGCCATATAGTCAGAAAAATACAGTACATTGCCGTGTGCTGCGAATAGGTCATGGTTATTGCTTGATACATGCATGTTTTGGGCTCAGCTGTACTTAGTTGTACTTTTATTGCTTTATAGCTTATGTGTGCTGGATTTAATGTATCAAAGTTCTCACACTTTCTAATTCATAAAAGTACATTGCCTACACACGCATGTGTGCACATACACACAGACAGACACAAAGATGCTCATGTGACTGATAATATAGTGGAACCTCCCTTTTAAGACCTTGGAAAAATCATCCAAAATCAGGTCTTAAGTTGGGAGGGAGTTGTATAAGGGAGGTAATTTTAATACTTACAAATTAGGGCAATGTCTCTGAGAAGTAGGTCTTAAGTGGGAGGGAGTCTTATAATGGGGGGTCTTATAAGGGAGGTTCCATTGTATGTGAGATGTATGTAAGGATTATGTATGTGAATGAAACGTTTTCTTTAGTGTGTGAGTGACAATTTAATAAATGTATGGATGTATCATAAGCAATACTGATGCAGAGGCGAATCTGACAGGTGAAAGGGGTGCTGAGGGTTTGAGTCACCACACACACACATTTAAAAAAAAAAGGGGGTGGGCAGAATCTTTGACTGCCATGCTGACACCTTTGATTTTATGTGCGTCATATAATTTCATGCCAGAAATTTAGCTAAGGACAACAAGGATAATGAATTCACATCTTATTCTCTTAACAGCCTTTTGGAGGTAGGGGTCTTTGCCCCCCAGACCCCCTACCATGCCAGACCCCTCCTTCTCTTGACTACTTGAAGTGTCCCTGTGATGCATACATTCTGTGTGACATTTACATTTACCTTGTTTGAAAGGGCCCGTGACTGAAAGTTTACACCATTTGACCTTTGATTTTTATGTGCATGTTAAAGAGTTGAGTGGTTCACCGATTGTGTAAGATGTCAAGTGTGTGTGTGTGTGTGTGCAGGAGCGTGTGCAGCAGCTGTTGGAGCTGGACGTGCAGAGCCAAGGCAGCAACCTGACCATCTGGTTCGGCCACTACCCTTCCTCAGTCATCGTTCAAGATCCACCGGGCGTCAGACACGTCATCAAGTAACTACAGTACCATATTTTACTGACTATAATGCAATACTTTTTTTTTCCGGACTGAGACCCCTGCGCCTTAAAATATAGCGTATAAGATTGTAGGAAAGTGTGATAACACAAAGTCTGTTTTGTGTAAAGTTGTGGGGTGTGCGCCTTATAACAAAGTGTCAGAAATTTTTTTACCATAACGGATACTTGCTTTTCCGTCCCATCTTGTGGGTCATGCAGCTACTTTGCTCCCATGTCGCTCATTATGAGTCCCATCTCACATCCAAGCCCTGTCTTGTCAGGTCGCAGGACCCTTAACCAGCGGTTGATAGCAATGAAATCGATGCTGGACTGGCTAGAGGCAACCACCAGAGGAGACACTGCTGTGCTGCAGAGTCACTTTGGAGTCAGCGGAGCCTGTTCCAACATATGAAAGACACCACCACAAAGCCTTTATTGATGACAGCTATGGCCTAATTTAAATTATAAAGGAGTGTGTTAAGGAGGCATTCCCCCTGTCCCCACCTTCCTCTCTCCATTCCTGGCTTACACCCCCCATCCACGTGTGGTTTTACCTTTTTTATTTAGTTTCTTTTTTTAGCAGACATGATTTATGAACAAGTAAAGATTGTGTATGTCTGCCTGTGTGTGTGTGTGTGTGTGTGCCAGAAACGGTGTGGCCTACCTGTGCGGCCACCTGCACACGCTGGGAGGCCTGGTGCCCAACATGTACAGCCGCCAGAAGACCGGCACCCTGGAGCTGGAGCTGGGCGACTGGAAAGACAACCGCGTGTCAGTAAACAGCAGGGATGGGACACTTGCCGCACAAATTGCCCTTTTCTGTTCCAGTTTGAAAAAAAGAAACGTAAAGACCCACCACGTCACGTGTCAGAATCATGAGTTTCACGCATTTTTCCTCTTATAGCTGGTAAGAAATCTTAAGAAATCTTCCAAGCATAAGAGGGAATGTGACACATGACGTGGGGGGTCTATAAAGACTGTCAAGTTCATTGAGACTTCTGTGCACACGATAAAATCAAAATAATTTATAGCGTGTAATGCATTCACTTGACTGAATTTCATAAGCTTCTCTGTGATTGGCCAGCTTTGTCCAATGCTAATGTACTATTTTCATGCGCTTTGGTTAACGCTTGGCACGATTTTGAAGGAGGATTTTGTTTTAAAAAAAGCTATTGAGTGAATGTTTCATCTAAATAACGAAAATTATCCATCGCACTGTAGATGTGATCAAGAAGATAAAGGAGATTGACAAAGGATTCCAATACAAATTTGACTGGGCTCAGCTGGATGAAACTATCGGACAGTAAGATCGGAGTAGGCGACTTCATCTGGAAAGTCAATGTTGTGTGCAAAGTTTTGTTTGAATGGTGCTACGAAGAAGAAAAAGCTTGTTGATGGACAGTTGTGAGTGTGGAAAATAGGACTGAATGGATGGACATAAGTGGAAACATGAAAAATTAAGTTAACTTCAAGTAAATGTGTTTTTAGTTTTGTTGGTGTCTGAACTGTGTGGATTTTCTTGTGGTGCTAGTAAAATCAAAGGAGACCCTAAACAAAAGAAAAAACAACATCCAATGGTCCTAGCCCTGGAGATTCCCCAAGTTGAAGGAAAGTTTTTCTTTATCTGTTGCACATGTGCAGATTCCGCATTCTGGCGGTGGACCACGACCTGCTGTCGTTCAAGGATGCCCACCTGGGGGAATGGCCGGTGGTGGTGGTGACCAACCCCAAGGACGCCCAGTTCCTGGCCCCGCACCACGAGCCTGTGGAGGCCATCGCCCGGTCCACACACATCAGGTCAGTACCACTGGGCCTTGGACTGTGTTGCTACTAATGTGTGTGTGAGCCTGTGGAGGACATCGCCCGGTCCACACACATCAGGTCAGTTTGTGTTGCTACTAATGTGTGTGAGCCTGTGGAGGACATCGCCCGGTCCACACACATCAGGTCAGTACTACTGGGCCTTGGACCGTATGTGTGGCGGGGTAATCAAAATGCTGATGCACTTGTACCATAGTGTTCAAGTGCTTCGGCTATTGGGATGATCCCTGGAGTCTTTTAGCCAGGGTACACCTCCAACCACCAACTGGTTGTTTCAGGATGCTGGTGTTTAGCCAGCATGCGGTGAGCAGCGTGCAGGTGTATGTGGACGGGTCATACCTGGGCCAGGCCTCACAGGCCTCTGGGCCTCTCTACACCCTGCCCTGGGTCCCACGGGCCTACAGCCGGGGCCTCCACTCCCTGCAAGTCATCGTCAAGGTATGTGGACAGCATCGTGATGCTATCACGCGTCTACAATTACATCCCTTTGTGTTTCCGTAACAACAGTTTTTGCAAAGAACAATAACTCTCGAGAAATTCTAGGCATGCGCAAGGAACAAATAACTCGGGAGACATTCCTGGCAAATACAAAGAACAAGAACTCTGGAGATCATATTCAATTGCATATGCACACAGGATTGATTACCTTTGACGAGCAAGTTATGATTTTGGCTTTTTTCATTTGTCGGGGTCTGATTGTAAATAACTTCCTAAAAAACCCAAAAGAACACCAACCAAACAAATAAATAAACAAACCAAAACAATAACAACATTAACAACAACAAAACAAAACAAACCAGCCAACAACCACACCAATCCTCATGAATGAATGGTGAAAACCTTAAATAAAAAATAATAATGATGAACTGACTAATTTTGATGAAGTTTCGTGGAAGCAATGGTAGTGCCCAAAGAATCTTTCATTGGTGGGGTGACTTTTAAGAAATATAAATGGAGCTTCCTCTCCTAGCATTGTGTCAGTGCTTTCTTGTCGGTTGATTTATTGCACATGGGGTTGTGGGTTGATGACTTGTAGGGACAAATGGTAAAGAATAAAGTGAATTAGAGAATGGACTTGAGAAGATTGGCATTGCTGGTTAAGCATGTTGGGTAGTGATGCATGTAGATGTTAGCATAAATTATGGTTGTGCTCTTGCATATTTATGGGTATCTTTGATCATGTTTTTGATAAATTTACCAGTATTTATTTGTTTGTTTTTGTTTTTGTTTCCTTCAAGTAGACAGCAAATAACAGGGATAAGACTAAAAGCAAGGGATTATTGTTGATGTTGCATTTATTATCATTAGTTTTGTCTCCAAAATCATTACCACTCTGTGCTATGTGTTTCATCATATAAACTGTAAAATGATTTCTTTTAAAGTTCTATTCCAAAAAAGAGGATCTTTTGATCTATCATATCTTTTTATGAAAGCATTAAGCAGATGACTTGTGTGTGGTTTGTTTTGTTACTTTTTGAAAAAGTATGATTAGATTGTTTGAGAACCGATTCTGATACTACAGCATTTAATTAAAAGAGAGAAGACAAAAGACCCAAGAGGAATGATCTTTTCTTTAACCTTTTCACCGCCAATGTCACATTTATGCTCCACAATGGTTTAACACCCATGTTACTAAAAGGCATCAAATCAGGGTCTGTTATCCGAAGACCCAATTTTTTTAATTTGGGGAGGTAAGGATAGACCTAATGTTGTGCATGTCACAGAGGAATTCCCAATATTACAGATGATTTTCACTACCCAGTTAAAATTAATGGTATTTTTTTGCTGAAAAATGACTGGCGGCGAAAGGATTAACACCAACTGATGAATGTTTTTGTTTCCTGGTCAGGATGAGACGGGGTTGACAAAATCTGTGAAGCAGTCTTTCTCTGTGGATGGCAGCATGCTAGACATTGATTTCTGGCCTCGCTTCGTTCTTATGGTAAACATCTTCACCTTGGTAAGTTGACTGGGATGTTTTTGAACACTAGAATGCAACTTTTTTTAACTCATTCAACACTGGTCGATTGCTTCCCTTCACAACCGTTCAACACGAGAGTGTGCTATAGCGTACATAGTGTTTAAGCATTCACACTTCACAACTCAGCGAACCCATGCAACCCAAACTGGTATAAAAGTGTTCCTCTACAGTCCCTTAACTCATTCAAGTCGTTCCGGCCGGAATTAATAGATAACTCAATTTGATGCATTTGCTTCAAGGGAAGTAAATCTGTGCACATCATACATTGGTCACTTCTAAACTCACTTCACTCCCTTAGACCACAATTTTGCCCCTGACTTTGCTTTTGTAGTGGTTCGTTGTGGGGGAACCAATCGGTGTAGAGAGTTTTTCTATTTAAAGTATATATAAAAAAGTCTGATCTACCACTTCCCTATGTCTAAACCTGAAGTAAAAACCTGTAATCTTCTTTCATTTCACCTTTTGTTTATGTATGTTTTGTTTGTGTGCATGGCTGGAGTGATTTGTTAGTTTTTTTAAAATAATTCGTCATTAATCGGATAGTAATAAAAAAATTAATATTGAAGTATAGCATATGTTAGCTTTTATTGCTAAAAATAATACCACAAATTTTTAAAACTGTACCAGTATTGGCAGTAAGCATTATTTTTAAAATATTTTTTATGTAATGATGCAAACCTGCCTAGTGTTGAACGGTTGTGCAAGGTATGTATGCTATAGCATACACTCGTGTATACATATATTTATATGTATTGTTAAAAATTTGGGACTTTACTGGTGTTGCACTACCTGCGGGCATTGCCTCCAGGATCGTTCCCACCATCTTTATATCTACTAATGTCCCATATGTGTCTGTTCCAGACCGGAGGACGTTAAACAGATTTTCACTCTCGTGGAGTTAATGCATTATTGTAACAATAAAAATACAGTCTAACTTCAGGATTCTGACCTGACTGACTGTCCAAAACTGTTTATAATTTTGAGGTGGTTGTCATACAGGAGGCTCTTTCAGTAATAGATCAGTGAAGAAGAGACTGGATAAAACTGTCCTGATTAGCGAGGTGTATGTGGTACCAAGGTGGGCAGGATTCAACAGTACAGCGAGTTTAAGGGCTATTTATAGACACTGAATTTGTGACAGGTCTGCCAGGGATCAATAGAGATTTAAAGTAAGACATGTCACGTTTAGCAACCCTAATCATTACCATATCATTATCATTTAACATACTCAAAAAGGGCAAGATGGCTTCAGTTAACGGACCGTCTAAAATAGTTTCATCAATATCATTATGATCCTTGGTAGTAGAAGAGTCTTAAAATTACAGTTATTGCTATTGTATGACCTTAACTCAAGCAAAAGATCAGTTTGAGTGAAGACTTCTTCTGCATTCCCAGGCCATACTGAGTAAGCTACGTATGTGTCTGGTTTTTCGGTTTTCACTGGTCTCCTCGTTGCATTCAGCCAACACATTCTGATTTTGGAGGAGCTCAAAGAAGAACGTTATGTGGAAGAGGGGTTTTTTTTCTCGAAAAAAGGCAGGAGAATGGGCCAACAAGGCAGAAAAATAATAGATGATAGAAAAAGAAAAGGCAGAGTCAAAGAGAGCGACAGGTTAGAGGAGGTTGCTAATACCTTCCAGAAGGTGGTGGAACTATTCTGAAAGATACACCAGAATCCCCACAGTAGAGGAGTGAAGACATGTCGGTGGGGTTTACCCAGCTTTCTTAGATCCATGGGCGTGTAAAAAACTGCAGTGTGACATAACGTCGCTGTCCGACGCTAACCGTGTATCTACAAAATTTGACAAAAATAGATTTTTTACTGAAGCTCCTTCCAGTGACCTCACGCAGGTCTTCTATAAATATCTTGTGTCTGCGACCAATAAAAATGCTCAAATTTGTCACATGATACCACGGAAATAATCGTGTATGTGGCGGGTTGTTGCTGGTTTTGACGCGATAAGCGTGTAACTGGTCACGCTAATCGTGTAACTGCCGGCAGCTGTCGTATCTCCCATTGTGAGAACAATGCACTAACTTTGTGACTAACTGTGTAACTGAATTATCACAAAAATGTTGGATGTTAATGCAACTTTTATTGTGTCACATGTTTACTCATCGGTAAAGAAGAAGGGTCAAGCGTATATCAAATGGGGATTGACTTTGTAGCAGGCGACAATATGTTTTTTGATGCTCCTGTAAAATCACTGATTGTGTAAATACACGGTTAGCGTCGGACAGCGACGATAAGCATGCTATTTTATCTCAGTAAAGGCATTAGAATGATGGCCATGAAATGAATTGTGTGTTTATTATATGATTATTTTTGTTAATTGTTGTTCTTGCAGAGTAAGGTGCTGTACGGCTGTGTGGTGTTTGTTTATGTGCTGGTCCTAACCTCTGTCAGGCAGTTTTCTTCGATCAGACCTCTTCAGATCTTAGGTAATTATGAGGCTTACCGTTATCTGATTTGTGTGTGTGTGTTAGAATAACTTCATTTGTAAATTGTAGTCTTTTCTTTTTCGGAATGTTTTTCTTCATTGATTTCAGAATTTTTAATTTTATTTTATGAAAAGTGCCTTTGCTTGTTTTGTTTTTTTACATTTTAATCACTGCTCTCTCTCTCTCCCCCTCCCCCTCCCTTCTCTCTTGAAAGGTGTTATTATCTTTTTATATTTCTGTATGTCTTAATTTTGCTTAGATTATCACATTTTATTTGATCCTTTTTTTAAAGTCCCGTTTTCCTTAATTTACCTGCCACTAATGCTACTACTCTTTCCACTGTATGACTTGATATTTTTTATATAATAAAATAAAAAGATTACTTTGCAAATTATTTTTCATCCATTTTGCTCTTGTTTTTAAAAGCATGGACAGAAGAGAGTTGCATAGCATATCCTGATACATATGGTTGATCGGTTTATCGATGACCAATTTAAAATTTAATGCATCATTTTTTTCAAGGAGCTGAAAGAAACTTGTGTTAAAAACAAATTCCTTGTAGAATAATGTAAGTGCTAACATAATCTTTTAGATATCAATTCACCGCTGAGACATAGCAAAACAAAAGAATACATTTCAAACCTATGGTGTGTGTGTGTGTGAAACAGGTGACAGCAATATCTGCACATCCTGGATGTCCAAGTTATGGAACATTTGTGTGTATCGGCTGTGGCTAGTAGCCCGCACTGGACCTATATATTACACACTGCTGGGATTCTTGCTGTACATTACTTTTGGTGAGTGTTTGTGCATAGGATTAGATGACACAGGAATAAATGAAACTGGAAAGACTGTGTGTTTCGTTTCTTTTGTATCTTTACTAGTGTTGTGTAAATATTATAATCTGAATTGTATGTATGTCAACAAATTGATAGCTTTGTAAAACAAGCCCCCTCTTCTTTTGTGATTACGTTTTGGATGAGTGGAAAGGAGCTGTGTTTATAATTTAAATGAATGAGAGATGTAATAGGATATGTTAGATTTTGATTACCATAATTGTTTTTTTACTATAAGCATTCTCTCTGCTATAAGGCGCACCTTTGTATAAGGTGCACCCCCCAAATTTTACCCAAGTTTCAGATTTTGTCATTTTCTTTTCTTACTATTTTATTAGTCACTAGATAAACCCGTGCTCCACACGGCAGCATGAAGCATCTGCGTTCATAATTGATAGGAACCTGTCCAAGCGATCGAAGAAGAAGAAGAAGAAGAACTGGTTAGATGTACATTATTGAATATAGCAAAACCCGTGCTCCGCTCGAGATGTCATGACAGCAATTGTAAGCTCCGCACAGACTTGGATTTTGTCACTTTGAGAAAAGTAGGGGCCTAAATGTTGTGAAAAGTGGGAGAAGCATTTATTTTATTTTATAGTATGTTATACACACACACACACACACACACACACACACACACACACACACACACACACACACACACACACACTTCATCATTGCTTGCTCGGTTTCCTGTCAATTCATGAGCACAGATGCGTTATTCTCCGTTATGCACCTTTCAAAACAAATATGGTTAGATCAAACACAAAACTTCCAGAAGGTAGAGGAACTATTTGTACAAAGCCCTACTCGCCTCCCTCTTCTCCTTCCTAGCTTCGCTTGGGGTTTCCCCTATCCTGCTTTCCCCCTCCCCGTGTTCCCACCCCCCCCTCCGCCCACCCCCAGCTTTCCCCCCCTGGGCTGCACCCCCCCCCTTCTGCCCACCCCGCTCCTCTTTAAAAATAAAAAACAAATTAAGAAAAGAGACCCCAAAAATATGTGGTGGTGCCCCTCCCTTCCGCCCACTCCCCTGTCCTTTTAAAAAATTGATGAAACCCCCCCCCCAAAAAAAAAAAAAATTGTGGCGAGGGGCAGACTCGAACCCGCGACCTACGGATTTACTCGAACCCGCGACCTACGGATTTGCGACTCGGCGTCTTACCTATGGAGCTATTAAGGCTTCGTCGAAAGTCGATGTAAAAATTTCATAATAAGAGGAAGAAGGGAAAGCAGTCAGGTCGGACCAGATGACCCAGCTTCAAAATAATGCCAATTGACACACGAGCAACATTTTGCCTTCAAAATCAACTTTCAAAAGCAAAATTTTTAATCCGACCTAGAGGAATAAATAGACGAAGCGCGTATCTTGACCCGCATCGCGAGCGAAAGTCTGACATTTACGCGGTACTCGAGTTTTTAGGGTCGAGTTTTATAGTAGGAAAAATATGGTTATGTGCCCATCTTCAGAACAGCATCTGAATGGTCCTTAAAAAGGTGAAGATGTTTGTGAAAAGTTGAAAAAGCTGGTAGGCATTTTCTCATTTTCTTTTTTACCAGCTTCTATTTGTTTACGGTGAGGGGCAGTTGTACAGTCAGGTTAACCTTCTTGCATTTATTCCGGCCATTATCAACTGGCCTGAAGTTGCCTCTGTGCGTACAAGCCAAACCAGCCATAGCTTGCTACCATCTGAGCCCCCCTCTGATGGCATTTCCACTATGCACAAAGTTCTGGCTTGTTATACACATACTATGGAGAAGATTCTCACTTGCAATGAATGATGCAATGGTAGCTGTATGGTGCTCTATATGCTTCAAAAGGCATGTTCTAAAAAAAGTGTAAAAGTACCTGAACACTAGAAGTTGTTTTTTTCTGTAACATATGTGAATGCAAGAGGATTAAGAGAATGTAAAATTTAGAAAGGATTTGTGTCTGTGTGTGGTCAGGCCCGTGGTTTGTGGGCGAGTTCTTGACGGGCCACATGGGTGTGCTGTTTGTGTGGGGCTTCTTCACCAAAGGCACCTTCCTGCCCGGCAGTCTCACCTACCTCTACGGCATTTTCCAGGTATTTTTTAGCAAACTTCAGCATAACAAGTGGGTGGGCATGTGTGTGTGTGTGTGTTTATTAAGTTGAATGAGTAACCGAAGGATAACATTTTGGACTATAAAGTGCATCCCCCAAATTTCACACAAAATTAAGATTTTGTTGTTATATTATCTTACTATTTTGTTAGTCATTCTGTAAGGTGCAGGGGTCTCAGTCTGGGAAAAAAGTATTGCCTTACAGTCCGAAAAATGCGGTATACAAAACCAAAAATAGTAGATAGTAGTAGTAGTAATTAGGGCTAGAAGTGGGCCTCGCGGCCCTTTTACGCCCTTTCTCGTTGACGACTTTGATTTGTTTCAGGGTGGCTTGCTTTCTACAGCTAAACTATAAAATTTAACAAAAATATGGAATGGACTTTTTCTTCTTTTTTAATTTATCGAAAGGTTGTATGGTTTTGCTGCACAGGTGCTGACTTTCAACCTGCCACTGACCATCATTCTGGGCAACACGCTGGTCCTGCGGCGGCAGCAGGTCAACTCTAGCAATGTGCCAGCGGGCAGCCAGGGCTTCAACTGCTGGCGCGTCCTGTGCTCCGACCTGCCCTTCTCCCTGCTGCTGCTGTGGCAGACCTTCCTGGCCCTGACCGAGTTCCCCAGGAATTACGGCACCACGGCCTTGGTGGTGAGCCCCGTGCGGGGCGGCTCCGTGTTCGTGGCCGTGCTGCTGCTCTACTTCACACACACCGCGCCCATCAAGAGGCTCTGCGCCATCAACGGGGGCAACTCCGCTGACTTCGATTGACCACCGCTTGCTCTCTAGGAGTCTGTGTGTGTGTGTGTGCGAATGTGCAGTCAAAGACACTTAGCTTACTCAAAGACAGGTCACTTGTCTCCCAGCTTGATGCCGCTTTTCTGTGGCGTCCTTTTCTACCACTCATGTCTGTCCAGGGGGAAGTGGCAAGTTCAGCAGGGTAATCAAACAACTACCACTCACTCTTTAGCATGGGGTTCCATGGGTGAGTTGCAGGGTTAATGTCTGGCTTCACTCACACTATTACTGTGAGTAGTGTAAGCGGTCAGACTGTGATCTGTCTTTGCGTAAGCTAAGTGCCTTTGGTGCAGTGGGACATGGGGGCTCCGCTGCCGTCGATTGACCGCCGCGCGTCGTCAAGGAGTCAGAATGTGAATGTGCGAAGAGTTTACTGTGTGTGAAGTGCTGTACTGCTACCAGAAAAGTATTGTTTTATATGGTGTGCTGTGTAACTTATTGCGAGTGTATTTTATTTCATTTTTTTTGTTTTGGTTTAATGGAGAAATGGTCTGGGAGAGACTGCGTGCAGAAAACTGCAGATCTCACTTTAATACTGTGGGATTTTACTTTTTTTAATTTTTTATCCAGCATAATTATTTTGTTGTAGTTGTTAACTATCAGATTTTACCAGCTGTGGATTATCATGGTTTTGGGAAGAGGCCCAAAATGCCAAATGAATGAAGGTGGAGTGGAAATGAATACAGCACTAATGCTTAGATTTGGGTGTATATACTTTTTAATATCGAAACATACTGTATTTGCAAGTATTTTTATAATTGTGGAGGTAATTAGATAGTCAAAATCTGCATAGAAGTGGATGAGAATATAATACATGAAGGTGCAAGACAATGAAGTACAGTACTGGTTGGTTTTATTCTATTCTATCTTGATATTATAATGGACACAATTTACTGGATTGTGCGCGTTTTGTGTGGATTCTATGTGTGCGAACACTGCTAACTTGAGTTGAAGCTGAAGTCAATCATTGAAAAAATAGTCCATGTTTACTAATTTACTCCTGAAAAGCCTAATCTGTAGTTATAGCCTATTGCAAATGTTTCTGTTCTGGTGATTTTGACTGGTAGATCTTTTTTAGATTGCTTGTCAGACTGTGCACTCTTTTACTGTGGCATATCAAAGTAAAATGCCAAATCTTTTTAATGAAGCTGGTATTGTATTTTTATTTGTTTTATTGCCTTTTTTTTACGAAGACCAGTCCTTTGGCGTTGATAATTGCAGTGCTGCAATGCAGCTGTTTAGTGAATAACGATAGAGACAGGAAAGGAGAAGAAGAAGCTTGATGGTATGGATTGGTTCTCTGGTATATTTTAAAATGTTATTAACAGCTTTTTTAAAAAGTACTAACTTCTCCAATTCTTCATCTGAATGCTCATTTTCAACTGTATATTGCTTTTTTTCTTTTTACGAAACATGTTTTATCCTTATTGTTTTCTGAGCCCAATCATTCTTTGAAATGGCTTTGATTTAACTGATTATGTTGATCCATTTGAATTATGCACATACGAGGGTAGCTATCTTTAAATGCGAGATCAAAAGAAGGATGTTTGCATAGGAACTGGGAGAGCGGAAGACATTTCTGTGCAGTGTAGTACACTTGATCAAATCAATTTTTTAAATTTGTTTAGAATTCATGAAGATATGAGGCTGCCTGTGACCTCTAATGGGAATACTCTTAAGTGCTGCCCCAAAAAATGATGTACAGATGAAGAAAATTGCTGTAAGTAAACTAGATGTTAGGTAAATTGTGAAGTGAAAATGTCGTTGATCTTCTTCTTCCCGTTGATCGGCCTCCTTCATCAACAGGCATGGTAGACCTCCACGAATCGCGGAAAATCTGCGAAACAGTTTGAAACAAAATTATTAAAAAATGCATTGAAATGGCATGAAAAAGTGAAAATTTCACTCATTTATTGAATTTCATTGAATTTTCTTTAGACCCCCGGCCATTTTCCTTGAAAACCACTTTGCCCCCACTACCATGCCTGCATCAAGTTGAAGATTCTGCCGATGATGATGATGAAAATGATGTTTTACGTCCTCTCGGTCATAGACACATATGGGACATTTGTAAATACAAAGATGGTGGGAATAATACTGGAGGCAATGCCCAAAGGCAGTGCAACACCAGTAAAGTCCCGAGTTTTTAACAATATAGATAGGTGTAGCGGTAACCACGCCTCGTTAAACCTCATCGGCTATGGTAAAAAAGATTCTGCCGATGTTGGAGAAAAAAGAAACAGCCAAGCCAAAGCAAGTTAGAAACAATAAGTAATTAAATAGACATAAATGATCAAATCAATTTTGATGAGGAGAGTGTTAAAATTGTAACTCAGATGCTGTTTCAGCCTCTTTGTTACAGAAAAAACTTCTTCTAGTGTTCAGATTTCACACTTTTTCGGGAAAATTTGTCTTTTGAAGCACACAGAGCGCCATACAGTTACTATCACACCACTGCAAGTGAGAAGTTTCTTCATAGTGTGTGTAGAACAAGCCAGAACTTAGTGCATGATGGAAATGCCATCAGAGTGGGTCTCAAAGTGGGGGCAAGTTTTGGGCAGCTTGAATACACAGAGGCAACTTCAGGCTGGGCGGTTTGGGGCGGAATAAATGCAAAAGTTTTTTTAAGATTGGAGGAGTTTCTTTTGTTAGAAAAGTGTGGATGTTGAGTTTACCACCTACAAATACAACACAGGATAGATACATCTGTAAGATATAGTGGAGTACACTTAACACAAAGCTGGATAACACAAAATATTGGTTAACACACAAAGATCTGTTTGGACGAACGAAACCCTTCTTTATTATTACTTAAAAAGATTGGTTTACACGCAGATTTTCTTCTCAGCACAACATGAAATATGGTTAACACACAAACAAAAACTTGGTCCGATTGTTGTTTATCGTACTACAGTTCACACTGATAGCACTAAATGAAGCTGGAGCCACCAGATATTTCCTTACAACCTTTGCAAAAGCCATCACAAAGCTCAAAATGTTCATCTACTGTGCCATGTGCTAGTCAGGAAGTTGGAAGTGGGAAAGTATGAAATGTGCATGCATGTTCTCGAGTCCTGCACAAAGTGTGTTGTCTGCAGCACCACTGCTTGTTCAGTAGCAGGACTTCAGTTTCACATTTTTGACCACAATTTTGTCGAAAATGCTTAATACAATTAATGGTTAGCACACAGAAAAATCTTTGTCCCCTGAATTTTGTGTTAAGAGTATTCCACTGTATAAAACTTGAATTCTTTTAAGCATGTGCAGAGTAACTAGTCAAAGCCTAGCCACACTACATACGATTTGACCTCAATACGATCCGATTGTGACAATGTCTGTGAGTCTAGATTCACATGAAATACTTCTGTCTAAAAATAATGCTTCTATTTTTGCTCACTGTACTCATGTTGACCCCAATGCACGATTCGGTATAGGTCAAGATGTGCCACCCCCCACCCCTCCCACATTTCATTTAGGGTTAGTATTCCAAAAAGATGATTAGCTGAAAAGGTTCATAAAATACAGCTTTGTTTGGTAAGAAAGGCAAAAATGGAATTAACCGAGAAATGCAGGAGAGGGGTGACACATCTTTGCCTTTACCCACGATTCAAATAAAATGTCGGATACAAACATACAGATATTTTATCAGATTCGTGTACGGCGAACTACAAATATAGTGAACATAGCTCAGATTTATTTAGACAGTAGAATTGCACATGTATCATGCCTCGCAAATGTAAGAATCGGGTCATAGTGAATCGATTCGTATGTAGTGTAGCTAGGCCTTTAGAGAATTTGTAATACTGTGGA
Organism: Phymorhynchus buccinoides; assembly: GCA_017654935.2. Taxonomy (NCBI): domain Eukaryota; kingdom Metazoa; phylum Mollusca; class Gastropoda; order Neogastropoda; family Raphitomidae; genus Phymorhynchus; species Phymorhynchus buccinoides. Next base: position 40,169,885 of record CM065688.1, read on the forward strand.
AAAAATGAAAAAGGGTAACAGGTAAGCTTAGCTTGTATGTGATTTTTAAATCCCTGTAAGTTTTTACCTTTCCTTCAATAGCTCTTGTTTTTTGTCTTACTCTTATTTTATTTTGTCTTTATCTCCCCTATTCTCTTTTGTTGCCCTTTCTATTTTCTGCTGTAATGAATATAAAGTTGGACAGCTATAAGCAAAAAGTTGTCATTGTAACATTCATACCTTTCATGTACAAATTTGGATTTCTGTTTCTCTCTCTCTCTCTCTCTCTGTCTCTCTGTCTCTCTCTCTCTCTCTCTCTCTCTCTCTCTCATTTATTTTCAGGTGGTTGTTTTTTTGCTTTTATGCTTTTAGTTGTATTTCTCACAGGCTAGTGCTACTTGTTGCACTGTCAAAAGTATTGAAAACTATTTTGTGATGTTATTGTTTGTGGACAATATTTGATTGTCTAATTGCTATGGAATTCAAGTTTACAGCCAATGATACAATATTTGCTTGTCTAATTGCTACGGAATTCAAGTTTACAGCCAATGATAGGGCAGTAAGCCTAACTTGTGTGTGTTGTAAAGTTTTAGAATCTTTTATAAGAGACTATTGTTACTCATTTAATGGATAATAAACTATATACCGAATGTCAGCATGGCTTCAGGTGCAACAGATCATGTGTCGCACAACTATTAGAAGTTATTGAGGACATTACCAAATTGACAGACGGAGGGAATACTGTAGATATAATATACCTGGATTTCAGGAAGGTGTTTGATACAGTGCCGCATGAACGGCTATTAACAAAAATGGAAGGGTATGGAATTACAAATTTTCTCTCTGGTAGGACTCAAGTGGTTAGAGTAAATGAGGCCAAATCAGCAAGCGTTCCAGTGGTAAGTGGCATTCCGCAAGGCAGTATTCTCTCTGGTAGGACTCAAGTGGTTAGAGTAAATGAGGCCAAATCAGCAAGCGTTCCAGTGGTAAGTGGCATTCCGCAAGGCAGTTTTCTCTCTGGTAGGACCCCAGTGGTTAGAGTAAATGAGGCCAAATCAGCAAGCGTTCCAGTGGTAAGTGGCATTCCGCAAGGCAGTATTCTCTCTGGTAGGACTCAAGTGGTTAGAGTAAATGAGGCCAAATCAGCAAGCGTTCCAGTGGTAAGTGGTATTCCGCAAGGCAGTATTCTCTCTGGTAGGACTCAAGTGGTTAGAGTAAATGAGGCCAAATCAGCAAGCGTTCCAGTGGTAAGTGGTATTCCGCAAGGCAGTTTTCTCTCTGGTAGGACTCAAGTGGTTAGAGTAAATGAGGCCAAATCGGCAAGTGTTCCAGTAGTAAGTGGTATTCCGCAAGGCAGTATTCTCTCTGGAAGGACTCAAGTGGTTAGAGTAAATGAGGCCAAATCAGCAAGCGTTCCAGTGGTAAGTGGCATTCCGCAAGGCAGTTTTCTTGGCCCAGTACTTTTTACCGTTTTTATTAATGATCTCCCAGAATGTATAAATAGCTTCTGTAAATGTTTTACAAGTTTGGAATGCTCTTCCAGTTCAAGTGAAAGAAGCACAAAATACTAACATATTTAAAAATCTTCTAGACAGTTGTCCAAATTTTAATAAATTGTTTTATGATTATGATGAATAAATTTGAATGGAAATTATGAGTGCGCAAGCGCAACCCACATTTATGAAAAGTACGAAGGGGACGCTTGATAGGCCGCGAGGCCTAGGCTGATAAAGCCAGTCCCTATACTACTATGATTCTTCGCACTTGTAAAAATGATTCTGGTTGTCATGCACCAAGATTAATGTTAAACCGCATTGTCTTGAGATTATAGGCACTTGTAGTATTAGGTGTGCATTTGGTGTTTATGAATTTTCTATTTAAAAAAATTGTTTTTTAAATTACCCAAATTATAATTGGTTTTTATATCCTTTCTTTGGATATTCTCAAACATATTCATATACACACACTTGGAAACACACTCATCTAACACTCCATACCATACAAAACTATCAAGAGTACTGTTGAACTTTTTCAGTTTTTAAGTGACTCATTGTATTGTGAAGCATGACTTTAAGCTGTGGTTTAAAAAATATATAAATGCTTAATGTGCATGAGTGAGTGCATTCATTGCACTTTGGAATGTTTCATATTCAGCATGGATCTCATTTCTATTCACGCAATTATTGAAATGCCAATTACAAGGGCAGTTTCTGCTGGCAATGTATTGCGATTTGCTCAAGAAGTTATGTTGGGAATGAGTGTGTACCGCTTCCATGTCATGAAGTACTGTAATGAATATTAATTAATGAGAAAGTTGAGGTGAAAGGATGCTAGCAGAAGATGAATGATGGAGTGTCTGTGAGAAAGAATATATTATAAATAGAATAAAGAATTGTAGAGAGCAATACTATCAACATGCACTGACCATTCCTCAATGTGCAACACTTAAATTAAATGAATTTATTTTATTGTCAGTGTATCCATTTTACAGGAATCATTTTATTGATATTGGGGTGGGGTTGTTTTCTTTCTCTTTTTGCCTATTTAGTCATTTTTAGGGCTATGATCTTGATATTGGAGCTCTGCTTAACAAAAACAACTTTGGAATGAAAATAAAATGAAACAACTTTGTCTCATGTTTAAGCCCCACTCTCTGAAAAAGATGACATTTTCATCGAATGGTATGCTCCCATCTTCAATGGAATGTTGCATAATGTATTATTAAAGCATACAGAATTGTACAACACTGTTCTTTTTTTATAAGCTTTTTTTTCTCTTACCATTTTTAATATTTAGGCAATTCATTTTTATGAATTTGTATACTGAGAATGAAATCAAATATCCCATTCCACCATAGAAGATTTACCACTGTATAAGCTACATGCCACCTTATTCATTTGTGTCTGTTTTTAAATCTTGTTACTATTTCTTTATCTTAGGGGGATCTTATTTTATTTTATGTTATTATACATACATTTCTTAGTAAATTTTAAGGCATGTTATGATGAATGAATGAAACTGAAAATCAGAAAACGAGAAACTGACTGATGATATGAGCAGAAAGTATTTGCCCTCCCTTCCCATTTTTGCCTATCCTTTCCCATTTGTGTCTGTCCCTTTCATTCATTCATAACCATGTTTTTGAAGATTCTGATGCTCAGTGTTTGTATAGATTCCTCTGTTCTCCCTCCCTTATCACCTTTCGTTGGCTTCCAAATTTTTTGTAAAAAATCTTTTTTTGGGTCTTCATTATTGTTTTATACCGTCTGCATTGTTTCGGTTAACAAATATAAATTTGATTTGCTTCTTCGCTTCCAAACATCAACTCTGCATGGTCTGTTTTGTTCTACCCTTGCAGATTTGCCTATAAAATCTTACTTTTTTGGGGTTGATTTTTGCTTTTAAAAACAGTTGGTAAATCTAGTGTAGGGGTGCTTGTGTGTGTGTGTGTGAGCATGTGTTTGTGTCATACATGCATGCACATGTGTGTGAAGTTTTCTTTTGAAGTTGTTAATACAATCTCAAACAACGATGACTGGTTCAGAATCCAGTTCAGTTACTTTCTGAGGGTAGCATAGATCTGCATACCGGTTCTTGTTATCTTGTAAATGTGCATATGCATGTATATGTGCGTGTTTGCGTATGCTTGTGTGTGTTTGTGTGTGTTTGCATGAAAAAAATGATACCGTTATGAAGCTCATGCGTGTAGTATATGGATATGCGTTGTTTTTCTTTTACACTGAAAGTGTCCTACAAAGGATGTTTTTGTGTGTTCATTTGTTTTATCAGTGAGAATGAAAAGGGAGGCTACTGATAATGATTGATTGTACATGAATGTTGCTGTTAACTCTTCTAACACCATGGGTGAATACATTCGCCCAAGACATCACTCTACACTCCCACCAAATGCAAAGACATTCACTGCCAAGCACCCTGCCATGTGTTTGTCTAATTTTATTATGTCACTTGTTTCTTAGATTAAAGCAACGCATGCACACGAACAAAATAATAGTTACTCCCCTCTTGTCAGTTGAGATGCAACGGACAACCAAGAACGTCAAAAAATACATGGCGCTAGAAGAGTTAATGATTGTACATGTGTGTTGCTGTTAATGATTGTACATACATGTATTCTTTTTAGCATCTTTATGCACTTTACGTGAAGCCATGTCTTGTGGATTTTATTGTGATATCTTGTCATTGTGCACCTGCACTTTGCACATTTTTCAGTAATATGCAGCACCTTATGCATTTCTTTGACAAAGTATGCAGTACACTTTCATTTCAAGCTTTTATGTGTGATAAAATAATTCTTCTAACCATCCTGTTGTTGCTTTGCTAAAAACAAAAAAACATAAAGAAAGGACAGAAAATGGGCGAGTTCTTCCGTATGAATTGTAACTATTGTCTTTTTAACAGTTTACTTTTTTTTTTCTTTCTCAAATTGAAATTTGCATTCCTTAGTTCACTCAAGTCCTTTGCAAATATGTAATTACACCTCTCCGTTAGCATTGAGAAAGTTGTATTAAAAAAATACTGCCAATTTGAAGAGGCATCTTCTGTCAAAAGATTGTGTGCTAAAATGTGAGCAGCTAAAAAAAAGTACTGTATATTACAAATAAAGAAATTGTTGTGCAAGTGTGTTGTGTGCAGGTGTGTGTGTATGTGTCTGTGAGTGTGCGCATGGTTGTGTGCAGGTGTGTGTGTGTGTGAGGATAAAAACATACAGAAAAAGCTCACTTTTGTGTTTTATGCTATGAACAATAAATAGGGCTTTTTCTAGACACTCAAGCACACATGTATTAAAGCATGCAAAACATGCACACATGTTATAACACACACATACACAACCAACCAACGACTCAAGTTCATGCATACACACACCCATGAGTGATAGTCAACTCTATTACTTTTCTTTTGTACAGTTTACTATGGTACCATCTCAGGGTTCCATGCTGGAAAAGGGCAGATAAAAAAGAAACAGCTGGTGATAAGAGAACATTTGTAAGTTAATGTCGGCTGGGGATTTGCATCTTGATGGGGGGACTAGAATGTGCAAGCTGAAGAAGCAGACACAGACTCCTCAGGTAATGAGTTCCAGTCTTTGATGGTGCGCGGGAAGAAAGAACTTCTCCTGTATTCAGTCCGGCACTGGATGGTGGATAGCTGCCGGCTGTGTCCTCTTCTGAGGCGAGTTGGAGCTGACTTCAGTCTGGTGTTGTCGACTTTGACGATGCCGTTCAGGATCTTATAGAGCTTTGTAAGCCTGGTAAGCCTGACTAATATGAATGTGGCATGAGGATTGTCATATCTGTGCTTGTTAGTCATTTATGTTCGACTGTGACCATCGGACAGTAGAGTTTGTTCTTGTTAATGTACCCTGGCTAAAAGACTCCAGGGATCAGCCCAACAGCTGAAGCATTTGAACACTATGGTACAAATGCATCAGTTAGGAATGAGAACATTATGCGTGTCACCATTTTTTTTTATTGCCCCACCACATGGGCAGCCACACTCCGACTTCAGGTGAGGACAACAGAGTAAGCAACTGCTATCCCTAAAGAAGGGGGCTGAAAAGTAAGAATTCGGTTTACTGGAGAGAATCGTGAATGACGACCAAAGACACATCCTCATTCTTGGCCAAGAGGGTTTCAGGATGATATGGGTGATATCTGAAATAGTCCGCTTTAAAAAAAAAGGGGGAAAAAAAGACAAGAAGCACTGCGGCCATGCAGACTTCTGTTTGATATGTTGCAACTAACCAGTCAGAAGGTATTTTGTATAATTATACTCTACTTGTTAAAGGGGCAGTACTCTTGCATTGCTGTTCACCTAATATATAGAGTAGTTAGTTCCCTTTGACCACTGACACCATTTGCATGATAAGTGCACACACAAACAACATGTATCTTAATAACTCACTAACAACCAGCAAAGTCATGATTATCAAACTAAGGGAACCTGTGTGCATTACGCTTGCGCGTATGTGCACACTTGTGCGAGTGCCTGCGCGTGAGGGAGTGAGGAATGCAGTTTGGTTTGTTTCAGTTTGTTGTGTATGTTTGATGTGTGAATGGCGGTTTAGTGAAGTTCAATTTGTATAGTGCCCTGAGTAGGTTTCACCTAGAAGGGCACTATGTTACTATCACACATGTACACAAACATATTCTCTTTCACATTCTCTCTCTCTCTCTCTCTCTGTCTCTCTCACACACACACACACACACACACTATTCAATTGAGACGTACAAAATTTTCTATGGTCTTGACAACATGCATATTACTAACGTCTTTCAATTATCTAACTATATTAAAACAAGGAATTCTGAATTTAAAAATTTAATGGGACACAGCAATACTAACTTAAGAAAAAACTCACTTTCTAACCGCATTGCACAAGTTTGGAATGCTCTTCCAGTCCAAGTGAAAGAAGCACAAACTACTAACGCATTTAAAAATCTTCTAGACAGTTGTCCAAATTTTAATAAATTGTTTTATGATTATGATGAATACATTTGAAATCAAATTATGAGTGCGCAAACGCAACCCATATTTATGAAATGTATGAAGGGGACGCTTGATAGGCCGCGAGGCCTAGGCTGATGAAGCCAGTCCCTTTACTATACTATACTATATATATATCTCTCTCTCTCTAACTCCTCTTCTCACATGCTACATAATTCTTGAACTAATCACATATTTTTTGTTATGTCAATATGTATAAACATTTAAACACTGACTTATTACAGATTTGAAAAATGATACAAAGACATCTTCTACCGTTGAGTATCCACAATCATCAGTTCGATTTCATGATACGGTTGAGGTCCGAAGCCGGGCATAAAAAAGAAACAAACAAATAAAACAAAAACCTACTCTACGAAGATGACCCAGCCAGTCGGGTCTCGCTGATCTGCCAGACATGTTTTGTTAACCAAAGTTTGAAAATAACAGCACCAAGTGGGCAATAAATATGTTAGTTTCATCAAAACATTTTCTAAGTTCATTTCACTTTATCTTTTATTTTGGATCAAAATTCACTTTTAAGCACACACACACACACACACACACACACAAGTTTGAATTTGTTTGTTTGTTGTTTTTAGGTGTGTGTGTTTTTATAATATATAATATTTCTTGTGCCTATTGGAGTTTAGGCCTATATGTTAAATCAACATGCGCCTATGATCACTACAGGAAATGACGATGTATAGATCTACTTCCTGTTTGCTTCCTAGTAGAATCTATGTTCTACTGAAATCTGAAAAAGTTCAAGCTAGAAACGTAAGTATTTTTTAGCACTAAGCAGTAATCAACAGTTTTACATCAAAAGCTAATTGTTTAAACAAAATCTGTTTGAAACATTAACTTTGCGTGTAACGTTTTTGTTATTAGTTATCATTAATTTTGGAAAGTGAAAGTTACTAGTTTTAATTTATTTATGTACAATTATTGTACATTCAATGATTCATTGATGTACAGTACAATTCACTGATTCAGTGATTGACTCGGTTATTAACTCATTCAGTCATTGAGTAGATCTACTATTAATTTGGAATATATTTACAAGAAAAAGATGGACTTAATTCATCAAAGTTAGAAACATTCCTTCCTTCCTTCCGGTAAAGCAACCAGTCACTTTTATGATATGATATGATATGATGGCAGATCGATGATCAGGCCATGGGCCTTTGATCTGGTCGTGTTGATCCATAACATTTTCTCTATGTCTTATTCTTATTTCTTTTTTCTTTTCTTTTACTTAGTTTTAGCGTCACGGGTAATATTAATTGAGGCTCTCCTAACGAATTTCATATCTTTTGTCTGCCCACACAGTATCTAGTCTGTTCTTGAAAGCTTGCAGCGATGGGGCTGTCACCACATTCTCTGGTAGCCTGTTCCACCTGTCAATGACTCGGGAGGTGAAAAATGGGAACGAATACTTGTGTTGCACCTAATCTTCTTCAGCTTGAAGGCGTGGCCTCTCATGACATTGTTGGTTTCCAGCACGAAGGGGAAGGTGACTTTATGCATTCCGTGTGTATACTTATATGTCTCAATCATATCCCCCCGGTCTCTTCTATACTGCATGTTTGGGATGTTCATGTAAGCCAGGCGCTCTCCGTAGGGTAGATTTGCCAGCTTAGGTATTATCTTTGTCGCTCTCCTGAGCACCCCCTCTATTAGGTCTTTATCTTTTTGGAGACGTGGTGACCAGGCTACGTTTGCAAACTCAAGTGTGGCCTAACCAGGGCAGTGAACAGCATCCGCATGGTTTCCGCGTTGAGAAACTGATATGATCGTCTGATCAGTCCTAAAATCTTGTTTGCTTTGTTTACTTGGGTTTCAACATTTGCTGAACTTTAATTCTGCATCCACTTGCACTCCAAGATCTTTCTCTATGTCTGATGAATCAAGTGACACTCCCTCATGGCTACTGTGCCGCCTCATGTTGTACCCTCTGCTGTTCCCCTTCCCCAGATGAAGCACCATGCACTTATCTGCATTGAAATGCAACTGCCATTTGTCTGCCCAGTCAACAAGGCTGTCCAGGTCCTGCTGCAGGCTAGTTCTCTTGGTTTCTGACTCTACTGTGTCAAATACTTTTGTATTGTCTGCATGCATCTCGCAGAGGGAGTTCACCGTTACTGGCATGTCGTTGACAAAGATGACAAACAGGATTGGACCGAGCACGCTCCCCTGTGGCACTCCACTCGTCACTGTTGCCCAGTTGGAGAAACAGCCGTTGACAACTACTCGCTGTCGCCTTCCCACAAGGAAGTCCTGAATCCAATTGAGGACCTCAGCTCCTATTCCATAGGACTCAATTTTCTTGATTAGACGTTGGTGAGGGACAGAGTCGAAGGCCTTAGAGAAGTCAAGGTACATACACTGCATCTACAGGTTTTCCCTCATCCAATGCTGCTGTCCATGAGTCAAGCACACTTATTAAGTTTGTGACGCAAGATCTATGCGAGATGAAGCCGTGTTGACAAGCTGCTAATAAGTTGTTCTCTTCCATGTGTTCAACCACTTTGTCTCTGATTATGGACTCCATGACTTTGCAGACAGTGCTGGTAAGGCTGACCGGCCTGTAGTTGTTGGGCTTGCTCTGATCTCCCTTTTTGAATATCGGCGTGACGTTGGCTTCTTTCTATGAGCATGGGAGCTTGCTTTCCTGCATTGACTTCTCGAAGATCATGGCTAGGCACTCTGCCAACTCCCCAGCGAGTTTTCTTAGCACACGTGTATTCTGTCGCTGTAACTTTAGGGGAATCTACGGAAATGCGCATTTACAATCATTTGTGGATCTTTCATTCTTTGTCAAACTAGATTTTTGAACAAATTTAGATTAGGGCCTAGGTGCAAGTTTGGTATTAGAAATAGAATTAAAAATCTTCAGCCTGATGAAGTTGGCTGCCCTGAGGCGAAGAAGAAGAAGATGGTAATTCATTCCAAGGAAAAACAAAACGGTTAGAAAAACTAAATTTTCTGTTAGATTGACAATGTCTAGCATATACAGCTTGGCTTCACTATTTCTTGTTCGATCATATGTACTCTTTACTAATAAACTGTCTATATATCTATATTATCATCATTATTAATTATTTTGTAAACTTGGATTAAGTCTCCCCTTAATCTCCTTCATTTTAGTGATCAATGGCAAGTCTAGATATTTGAGCCTTTCTCCTTATGACATGTTTTTGCAAACTTTCAGTTTCACTATTTTTGTTGCTCTTCTTTGAACTTTTTCTAGCTGAACTGAGTGCTTTTTCAAACAAGGGTACCAAATACCATTTCCATTTTCTAGATGTGGCCTAACTAATGCTTTGTACAAATAACAAAAGTATCTTTATCCAGGAAGTCGTAACAAAATCAGATTACATAATCATGTATCTCTTCCTGAGATTCTCTCTTAAACTCAGACACACACCTACACATACACCAACACACACACATACACGTGTGCATACACATTTATACCAACACATGCTCCCCCTGCACACGTACGCACGCACACGCACACACGCACACACACACACACACAAGACCGCGAGCATGCAGGCACACCAATTGACACCAAGTTTTAACTGAGCAAAATAGGATAAAGAATTCCGCTAGGGGAGTGAGCCTACTGAGTATTGATGGCTCTGACAGCAGAGGGGTAAAAGCTGTTCTTCAGCTTTTAATTTTGCACTTAAAAGAACAGAGCCTTTTACCAGAAGGGAGAGATTGAAACATGGTTGGCTGGGTGTGTGCTATCATTCAGATATGATGAATTTAGCTTTGTGTCTTATGCACATACTATGGACTATGCACATACTAGGGATGGTAGTTTGTGACCTATGATTTTTTAGGCTGTCTTGACGACTTGATGGAGTTTCCTTTTCTGCCTACCATTTTTACGTTACTCCAAAAGGTACTGCAGTCATTTTTTCATCTTCTTGTTTTTCCTTTTAATAGTTTTATCTTTAGCTGAAGCTGATCCATACCAGACAGATATTGAAAAACTGAGTATGCTTTCAATGACACTACACAGATCGATAGAACTGTGTCAAGACTGCTGTACTTATCCTAAATTTCTTGAGCTGTCATAGAAAATATAGTCTGCTGTGCTTTTTTGCAGGATGATGTGATGTTGACTTCCCAGCTTAATGTATTTGAAATATATGCACACCTACTGACCTAGGAATTTAAATGATCCCACTTGCTCAACTACCTGACCTTTCGAATTTAACAGATAATGCTGGGAGAGGAGTTTTCTTTTTCCTGAAATCAACTATCATTTCTTTAGTTTTGGAAACATTGAGCTCAAGATTGTTAGTGGCACACCAGTCAACCATCTTTTCAACTTCATCCATGTACCTTGGCGGCCTGCGTCATCGCCATTAGTAACGTCAAATATTTTGCTATTTGAAAGAAAACATGATGGCAAGCTTAATTAATACATGGGTTCAGATTGTATTCATACTTCAAGTAAAAGTGTATGAATTATGGTAACTAAGTACTGCTTGTGTTAACTGTACTTTCCTACCTTCCTATAGTACATTAGTAGCCTAGGTATTTAAATATAGAGCATTTAATTAATAATAAAAAAAGAATTGAAATAAGTGTTTGCATACTCATGATACTGCAGATCAGAACAAGAAAGTCCTGAAGAGGAGACTAGCATTTTGAGCAAAGCGTGCGCACACAGCATTGTCAAATCCACTGGAGGGTTTCAGCATGGCAGAGGGGGTGATGTCCAGCTCCCCTACTCACCTTCTCGCCAGAGGGGACGGTGATGGTAATGATCGTGATGTGGACACCTCGTTTGAAAACCAGATGGTAAGCCTTGTTAATTGATGATGTTCAGTGTTAGTGTATGCTGTAGTACATATCTCTCTCTCTCTCTCTCTCTCTCTCTCTCTCTCTCTCTCTCTCTCTCACGGCCAACGTCGCTCTCTCTCTCTCTCTCTCTCTCTCTCTCTCTCTCTCTCTCTCAATATTTATTTGGATAACTCTGTCTCCATCACTCATTCACTGACACTGACAGTATAGTATGTTATTCAACTATGTTATGATGTTATACATCCCATGTAAGCCAGTAACATGTAAATATGTATTTAATGTGTGTATTTTTAAACACACACTGACACAGGCTGTAGTATTATATTAGTAATAACCAAGTGATTTAAAAAGAATGGTCTACAAGTAAAATACAGCTATATAATTGCTGTTTTGCAATTAACGGAAGTTCATGTTGCATAGTGCTCAACACTTTTAAAGACCCACCAGATCACTTGTCAAAATCACGGGTTTCACATTTCTGCTAACATTGATGGCAGATTAAAACAAGATGATAGACATGCAAATCTAGCCCCACACCTCCCATTCTGTATACACAGACACACATTGGAAATTATTTTTAATGTGTCATCACTTCAGGATTGGGAAGATTCAGAGAACATTGAAATGTGTCATTTCAGGATTGAAAGAATGTTTACTTACACCAATGATTATACTATATATTTCAAAACTTTCAGATATGAGATGCCCCTGTCATTACACATACAACATTTAAAACTTTCATATAGGATATTTACATTACACTGCATCTAAAACTTTAAGGGTCGAGACGGCCTGGTCATTATGCTGCATAAACATTGTCCCAGGTTCGAGACGGCGAGGGGGCCAACTCCAACAGCAACATAGGCGACGACATCAACGTGGAGATCCGCGACCCCAACAGCCAGCCCCTCAGCATGCAGCCCGCCGCCACCCCCACCACCACCCCCTCCACCACCCAGAGACAGGGGGCCAGGGGCAGTGGGAGTGGAGGTCAGAGGCGGCCGCGGAGGGAGCTCAGCCAGGAGGAGATAGAGGAGGAGGAGGAAGAGACGCTCCTGTACGGGGCCAAGCACGTCATCATGCTGTTCATCCCCGTCACCCTGTGCATGGCTGTGGTGGTGGCCACCACCAGCTCCATCAGCTTCTACACCACGACCAACACCTACATGTCAGTACACTTTGCGTTTTGTTTTGTTTTGGGGTGGCAGTATGTGTTGTGGTGTATCGTTTGTTTAACCATATTTTACGGACTGTATGACAATACCTTTTTTTACCCCCAGACTGATGCCACACTGCATACGATTCGATCCCAATGCCATCCGATTGTGACCATGTCAGTGAGTCACGATTCACAGTGAAATACTTCCGTATCTAAAAAATAATCCTATGTTTGCTCACTACGCTGAAGTAGATCCCAATAAAGGAATCAAACACGAAGACGTTCAAACAAAGATTCTTCTTTTATTCAGCTCTCAATGTTGCCACTAACAACAATTTTCTGAATTCAACAGCACTGAATCAATCACAAACTACCAAGAAATCTAACATCTCTGTGTCTCTCTCAACAGTGACTCACTGACTCATTAACTTCTATAAGTTCTCAGCTAAATATATAAAACACAGTGGCATTCCTTTCTAGAAGATTCCTGTACATAATAGACCAATCCACAATAAACTTCAGTCTTCTGGTACAATCTGAACATTAAGGCAAGGCGAATCTTTATAAAGTTACTCCCCTTTCTAGAAAGAGCCATTCTAAAAAGATCCTCAAGCTTCTTGATCTTACCAGGCAAAACTTCTTTAAATTAACGCAAAAACTAATAAATCAACGACTACAATCATGTATTATGATTAAAAGTCTTAAAGGAAGCATATAATTAATTAAAAAAATAACAAGAACTACAAGTTATTTTACGTTGCGCTTGTTTTCTGCAAACTTCTCGTATGTCACGAAATTATCCACACTAATCTAGTGTTTTCCAGAAATTTTTGGAGTTACAATCTTATGGTCTCTGGAAACTTCCAGACAAGTCCAAATATACAAAATCTACACATCGTAACAATGTTACCCAAGAATATTTGAAGTAATTGATAAAATACTTTTCTTTCGTCAATGCAAGTTGGAACCATAGTTCCTTAGTTTTCCTTTTAGAAACTTTTTAATTGAAAAATGCATTTTCTGAATTCTTGTTATGGAAGATGAAGTTTTAGCTTTGTTACTTTTTTTTTAATCTGAAGTTTTAGTTTTGTTAATCAATCCATGAAAGTTTGTAATAATTCATTATTATGATAATCATTTGATTTTAGTTCTACCTGGGGTGAAGTTTCATCTCTTTTCATGATTTATAAGTCTAAAAAGGATAGAACAGTACACATTCAGATTTATGTTAAACAAATTCTCAATGTGGATTTATTTCTTCCTACCTTGATGAAAAGAAAAATCTTCTGATTGTGTTTTTGTTATTGTAAATAACAAGGCTATTGTACTGCTCAGTAAGCTTTTAAGAAAAAAAACCATACACAAAAATATATGTTGCAGGATATACACACCATTCCATGAAGAGACAGACAACCCAGCAACCAAAGCATGGATGGCTATCACCAATTCGGTCATTATTCTGGGTGTGATCGTCGGCATGACGATTATTCTGTTGCTCCTCTACAAATTTAAGTGTTACAAGGTAGGAGGCCCTGTCTCTGATCATCGTAATTTGTGTGGAAAAAAAAAGAGGGTAATAATATACAACAGCTATTTACACGCACATACGCACACACACACAGACACACACACACAAAAAATGCATGCATACAGGGTCTTTTTATTTAGATATTAATTGAAAAAGTTGTAGTCATTTTTAAAAATCTTATTGTGTCATGTGATGTTTGTATCACTATCAGTTAAAAAAAAAGAGTTGCATTTTTAAAAAGGTACCGTATTTTTCGGACTGTATGGCGATACTTTTTCCTAGACTGAGACCCCTGTGCCTTATTATACAGACCTGCCTACTGCTACGATTTGGCCGTAGCAGCTACGAAAAAATATAGCTTTGCTACGGAGCTACGGCAACCTTAACGTTGCTACGGGAAAACAAAAAATTGCCGACGCATTTTATTTTTCCTTGTGCCGTTCCCGGTTTTGTCTGTTTCCAAGAGCAGACGCGCGATAACCTAGTCACTTTCGTTTTTACCAAAGTGACTGCGCATGCATTCTTATTACTTTCTCTGAAAAAATGGCGAACTCCAGCAGCAGTAGCGATTTGGGAGATGTTTCAAACGAAGAAAAACGAACCCAAACCAGAAAACGAAAATCATCTGGCGCACCATCTTGTTCTAAGAAAAAACACCGGCCTGCCGCACAAGTTTTCAAAATAGCTTACACAGAGGAGTGGCCTTGCATCGTCAGAAGTTGACTTGGTGCGAACCATGCTCTCTGCAACCTCTGCCATGCGGATTTCTCTGTGAATCATGGCGGTAGAGACTATTGCCGTTGACACGTTCAATCGGCAAAACATAAGCAGTACGTTTCGGCTCAGAAAAAGAATGTGTGTGTGCAGCGGTGTGCACATCCTTATGCCGTCATTTGTGGATGCTACTGAAAAGTTTGCCATGCTTCTGAAAATTGATGGCTGGGCTACTGATTGGAAAAATTCCAAGTAGGCAGGTCTGCTTATAATATGACTAATGAAATAGTAAGAAAATATATTAACAAAATCTGAATTTTGTGTAAAATTTGGGGGGTGCGCTTATAATCAGGTGTGCCTTATAGTACGAAAAATACGGTAAGTAAATATGTTGTGAAGATGGTAGTCTTTTAGTCATTTTTGTACATGTATAATGTTCATTATTGTCATAACAAATGTGCAGATACATGTACTGATGGTAATAATAAAAAACAAAAACAAATATAGATGTGAAATTGCTGATTGTTATAAACAGAGCTGCCTATGTATTGCATCGTAGTGATCAACATTTTTTTCAATGAGATTGAAAAATGGCAACGCCAGTTTAATTAATCTGTGCTCTGCTTGGATTAGATTGCAGGCTAAGTGACATACAAATATGTGTTCCATGATTGATAGATGAATTCAAATATGGTTTACTCACAGAGTCGTGATTTTGTTGTATTTGTTAAAGGTGATCCACGGCTGGCTTATAGGGTCCTCGGTGATGCTGCTCTTTTTGTTCTTTTATATCTACCTGGGGTGAGCGTTCTGCTCTGTTTCCTTCTCTCTCTCGCTCGCTCTCTCTCTTTTTCTCTTTTTTTTTTTAAAGAGATAAATAACTTTCACAGTGGTGTACAGTGGAACCTCCCTTATAAGACCTTCAAAAACCATCCAAAATGAGGTCTTATAAGGCAGGGGTCTTATAAGGGAGGTAATTTTAATACTTACGATAAAGGGCGATGTTTCGGAGAAAGTAGGTCTTATGTGGGAGGGAGTCTTATAATGGGAAGTCTTATGAGGGAGGTTCCACTGTACTATGTATGACAATTTCAACAGACGACAAAACACTATCCATCTACATCACTACTTACATTTTTACAGGGTTCATACAGTTTGTGGAAAATGAGGAACCATTTTCAAGTCCTGGAAAGTTTGGGAATTTTCCCAGATGTGTCAGGAATCAGGAACAATACATCGCAGGTGCCAATACTGGCAATAGTCACAACGGAACTAGGAGGGCACATGTACCTACAGAAAATATTGAAAGAGAAAGACCTAAAGGTTGCCCTGGGTTAGGACCATTAGACCCCCCATTTCAGCCGGGAAGGAACAGGCCCCACTTCCAGCAACAAGCAGGAGGGGGGAGAGGGGGGAATCTAATTTTAGTGGTCAGTTGGGGCAGGCTCAGATGGAGATGTGATCAGCGCTGATGTAAATGCGCTGATAGAGCCTGCGTTGACGGTGGCCTCGCTTAATTTGTTCCACTCTGCAGCAGTCCGTACAAAGAAAGAGCTACGATATTGCTCTATTCGACATTCTTGGACATGAAATCCACGCGAGTGGTTGATGACCTGTTGTTTGAAGATGTTTGTGGACTGGAAGCCTTCATATTTGGTGGGTTTGATCCTGTGACGCTTTGCATTTGTTGGAGTGAGAAACTTTTCTGATGGGAGTGCAGGAATGTGGCCCTCAGCTATCCTGTAGAAAAGGCTGAAACGTTGCTGCCTGCACAACGTTCTTCCAGAGGAGGGAGGTTCAGTTCTGTCAGCATGTTGCTTACAGAGCCTGGATTTCTGGTTTTGTAATCCATTGTGATGAAGCAGGCTGCCTGGCGCTGAACTCTCAAGTTTCTCAATGTCTTGCTTCAGGTGTGGGTCCCACACTGTTTCTTCATAGTCCAATTTGGATCGAACCAATGCTGTGTATGCCAGGTGCCTGCATTGCTTAGGACGATTCTGGAGATTCCGACAAAGAAATCCTAGGGTCGATCCAGCTTTACGACATAATTCTTTATGTTGGAGATGTGTGACGACCATTTCAAATTGCACGAGATCTGCACTACGAGGTAGGGGGTCTCTTCAGACCTGTTTACTCTACTCTTTTCGAGTAGTATTCTACTCAATTTGGACCTCTACTACTCTTCAAAATTGAAAATAATGCTCTAACTACTCATTTTCAGTGAACATTATTTGATGGTTTAATGAAGAGGACTACTCATTTCACACCCAAACTACTCATTTCAGCAATCCAGATTACTCAAGACTTGTGTAGGGGGTAAACAGGTCTGTTTCTTGGACTCGTTTTGAAGAAGACTCTTCCTAGACTATAGAAATAGGGTGAAGTGACTTTGGTGGAGAGAACATAGCACTTTTGAGTGTTGAAACGCATGCCCCATTTCTCAGCCCACTCTTACAGCTTCTTGAGGTCTGCCTGTAGAATCAGGTGGTCTTGAAAGCTGCAAATTTACCTAGTCGTCAGCAAAGAGCCGTACTGTTGAGCTCACAGAGTCCGGCAGATCGTTAATGTGGCAAAGAAAAAGTAATGGACCCAATACAGTGACTTGGGGTACGCCAGACTCTACTGCTGCTTCTTTGGATGCCTCGCCGTCCAACACCACCCTCATCTTCCTCCCTCTCAGGAAGTTGCTGAGCCATGTGTGGATTGGGCCTCGGACACTGTAGTGGTCCATCTTATGCAAAAGTTTGCTGTGGCGTACCGTGTCAAAGGCCTTGCTGAAATCTACCACTACCACATCTGTCTGACGCCCAGCGTCATTTGACTCAAGGAGATCGTTCATGGTGGTAAGGAGCTGCGTCTCGCATGAGTGACCAGACCTGAAACCATGGTTTTTGTCCATCAGGATCGCATGTTTCTCCAGGATCGCATGTTTCTCCAGGTTGTTTTTAAGGTGTCGACAGATTATATGCTCAAGCAACTTACAGGCCACTGAGGTGAGGGAAACTGGCCTGTAATTTTCTGCACGACTTTTGTCGCCCTTCTTGAAGATGGCGGCAATGTTTGCTGAGCGCCAGTCAGACGGTAGCTGTCCAGTCTGTGCTGAGCTGTTGAAGATAGCTGTAAGGGGGGGAGCTACTGATTCTGCACAGGTCTTGAGCACTCTGTTGAGTATGCCGTCAGGTCCTGGGGAATTAGATGGGTTCAAGTTTCTCAGCAGTTTCAGGACACCATTCACTTCCACTGACAAATTTTCTAGACTCGGGTAGGCTGGTCCATCCATTGCCGGTAGTGCAAATGCTATCGTGTTAACATAGTCAGACAGATAGATAGATAGATAGATGGTCAGAAACAGAATCCACCAGATTCGCTCTCTTCATTCGCAGATGGTAAATATAACACTTGTAGACTTTGCCCTATTGCTTTCTGCAAGAACCAGGACATTTTGCCATATTGATTTTCATTTTCAGGACAGTTCATCCTATCATCACTTTTCAATGTTCTGTGCATCATCAAAAGTATAAACATTTATTTCAACTATGGCCTCAATAACTCAGTAAGACTGGTCTTGTTTGTTTGTATGCTTCTCCCTTCGGGGCACTGGGGGGGGGGTTATTCAGTATAGTTTTCCCACCTGAAAGCTCTTTGCTTGCAACTTCCTCTAATCTATCACTCTCTTTGACTCTGCCTTTTCCTCTTCTTACTATCATCTACTATTTTTCTGACTTACTGGCCCATTCTCCTGCCTTTTAAAAAAAAATTCTTCCAAATAATGTTCTGCTTTGAGCTCCTCTGAAATCGGAATGTGTCGGCTGAATGCAGCGGGGAGACCAGTGAAAACTGAGAAAACCGGACACATGTACCTCACCCAGTATGGCCATATGGCCTGGGAATGCAGAAGAAATTGTAAACTAACCTTCTGTCTGAATGTTTTTCCCCTGACTGGCTTTTCCCCTCTAGTGCGGTGCTGCGAGCATACAACGTGCCGATGGACTACATAACGGTGGGCATCCTGCTATGGAACTTTGGGGTGGTGGGCATGGTGTGCATCCACTGGAAGGGCCCCCTGCTCATGCAGCAGATGTACCTCATCGTTATCTCCGCCCTCATGGCCCTCGTCTTCATCAAGTACCTCCCCAGCTGGACTCTCTGGGTCGTCCTCGGCGTCATGGTCGTCTGGGGTCAGTATGTAGCGTGCTGTATTGTACAGTGTGTTGTGTTGTATCATGGTGTTGACACTGATCTTCATCAAGTACCTCCCCAGCTGGACTCTCTGGGTCGTCTGGGGTCAGTGTGTAGTGTGCTGTATTGTACAGTGTGTTGTGTTGTATCATGGTGTTGACACTGATCTTCATCAAGTACCTCCCCAGCTGGACTCTCTGGGTCGTTATGATCATCTGGGGGCAGTGTGCAGTGTGCTGTATTGTACAGTGTGTTGTATCATGGTGTTGACATCATCTTCATCAAGTACCTCCCCAGCTGGACTCTCTGGGTATTCCTCAGTTTCATGGTCGTCTGGGGTCAGTGTGCAGTGTGCTGTATTGTACAGTGTGTTGTGTTGTATCATGGTGTTGACATCATCTTCATCAAGTACCTCCCCAGCTGGACTCTCTGGGTATTCCTCAGTTTCATGGTCGTCTGGGGTCAGTGTGCAGTGTGCTGTATTGTACAGTGTGTTGTGTTGTATCATGGTGTTGACACTCATCTTCATCAAGTACCTCCCCAGCTGGACTCTCTGGGTCGTTATGATCATCTGGGGGCAGTGTGCAGTGTGCTGTATTGTACAGTGTGTTGTATCATGGTGTTGACATCATCTTCATCAAGTACCTCCCCAGCTGGACTCTCTGGGTATTCCTCAGTTTCATGGTCGTCTGGGGTCAGTGTGCAGTGTGCTGTATTGTACAGTGTGTTGTGTTGTATCATGGTGTTGACACTCATCTTCATCAAGTACCTCCCCAGCTGGACTCTCTGGGTCGTCCTCAGCGTCATGGTTGTCTGGGGTCAGTTGTTGTATTCTGGCTTAAAGACTCCAGGGATCATCCCAACAGCCGAAGCACTTGAACACTATTGTACATATGCACCAGCTATGGATGAGAGCATTACATGTGTGACTGTTTTTGATTACTCTGCCATGTGGGCAGCCACACTCCGACTTCAGAGGATTTTGGATACTGATGATGTTATGCTAGGAGCTTGTCATGGCTAAATACAATCCCCGCATAACTATGCAGAGCATAGCAACATTTGGTGTTCTAGCCTATGTCAGTTGGTCTGACACAGTCTTAATCCAAGGCGAGTCTGGGGTCAGTGTGTAGTGTGTAGTGTGCTGTAGTGTACAGTGTATAGTGTGCTACATGTACATTGTGTTGTGTTGTATCATGGTGTTGACACTCTCTGGTTCGTCCTTGGCACCATGGTCGTCTGGGGTAAGCGGGCGTCTCAGAGTTTGTTTTCTACCATTGCTCATTTTCATGCCCGTCAAACACATGAGGAGAATTACGATGATTATGATGCTGTGGAGTTCCGTATTGGTGGGACACTACAAGACAGGGTTGTACTCTATGCTTTCTTTCATAATTAGTATTCAAACAATAGAAAGACAACAAATGGGAAAAACTGTGATGTACATGTTTTACTTCTGCAAATATTTCAAACCCACTTGTCCTTTGACAATGCCTATCTCTTTAGGTGGCCTTTCTTTCATAATGATATCCTGGTGTCAGCCAGGCTGGAGATAGGCAATACCTGCAGTGTTAGTCTGGAAGTTAGAGCAGCACTCTCAGAATGGCATCCCTCAAGTGGATGAAGCTCGACTGTGAGGTTTCAGTCTTCCTATTCAGCCCACAGCACACTCATTCTGGGTATGAGTCGGGGTCCAGGATTGAAGAAACCCTTGCTTCTGATGTAGTTCGAATCAAAGACCTCCCAAACACCAGTCAGTGACACTAACAGTGTTCTTCTGCGGAGGTGTTTCTTTTATGGTTGGTTGTCAGAAGTAGTCATTCCACAGATTTTGTTTTCTTCATAGAAAAAACACTGGCTGTATTTAAAAAGAAGTGTTTCATGGTTATTTAGAGTAACATTTTGTGGTTATTTAGAGTAGAGTTTCATGGTTATTTAGAGTAAACAGGACTCTCTGTAGTGTACAGAGAGTCCTGTTTACTCTAAATAACCATGGAACTCTACTCTAAATAACCTACAGAGAGTCCTGTTTACTCTAAATAACCATGAAACTCTACTCTAAATAACCACGAAATTTTAGTAGAAGCAAAGACACTGAAAAGAAAGACTAATATCCGGTCCCTTTTCCCTATATGAGTAGTGAGGACAGAAACACTGGTTATGTCCCTTTTAAACGTGACACATTTAGGTTACATTAACTCTTTTTTTCAAACCTGAGAGAGTTATCTTTTCATGAGTCAGTTATACTTTGGATAACGACCCCACTAACGATAACTCTATCAGCCCGGCTCGGCGTAACTCTTAAGTAGTCCATCTTACCCTTTTAGAGTCTTTGGTAGAAGTTCTGTGCATTTTGAGAGTGAAGGACGTGTGTGTCTGATATTTTTCAGATCTGGTGGCTGTGCTGTGCCCTCACGGCCCCCTCAGGATACTGGTGGAGACGGCCACCGAACGCAACGAACCCATCCTACCAGGCCTCATCTATTCCTGTGAGTGTCTAACGGCCATATTGCTTGAGCCTTTGCTTTGTCTGTAGTGCTATCACAACGCTTAGACATGGGAGAAAGTTGTTCAGATTTGGCCATCTTGCTATCCGGTACCACAGTCTTATGAAATAAACATTTCTGCCAATATTGATGGCAGATTAAAACAAAATGATAGATATGCAATTCTAAAAAAAGAAACAGTGATCAAGCCTGTCTAGATGGCTGCCAGAAGATGTTCAGATGAATAGTTTATAAAGATTTTCTGACAATAGTGATGATGAAAAATGGGTAAGTAATGAAGTTTATGAGCTTGGCGTTCAGCCCAATCTTGACACAAGTGATTTAGACCTGAATTTTCATTTTTATCTTTATATAATATTTCGTAATTTTGTATTCAAAATCTTGGTTTTCTCCTCGCATCCTGTCAACATTGAATGTGTTCAACCTAATCTTGATGCAACTGATTCAGACCTGAATTTCGTTCTTTCTTTTTTAAAATTTTTTAAATTTGTAATCAAAATCTTGGTAATCTCCCCATGAATGCGAGTTATCTTTTCCCGTCAACAGTATAATGATTTTAATCTCCATTCATTTTCCTTCATTTAATTACTGTGGAATCTCCCTTATTGGGGTCTGCAACGACACGCCTTTTGCAAGAGTGAATGCCCTTGGAGGGTGGGGGGGAAGATGGTTCAGTACTGGCCAGACAGGGGGATAATTCTTGCCAATAACCCCTATTTGATGCCACTAAATGGCTGCCTTTCGCAAGAGTGAATGCCCTTTTCAGTACTGACCAGCAAGAGCAATTACTCTCACTGTCAAGGGCGTTACTAACCCTAGTTGCAAAGGCCTATAAGACCTCTTCCAAAATGAGGTCTTATAAGGGAGGGTAATTTTAATACTTACAAAGAAGGGCAATGTCTCAGAGAAGTAGGTCTTATGTGGGAGTCTTATAATGGGAGGGAGGTTCCACTGTGTATGTATTTTTATACTTGAAAGCTGTATCTGATTTTTAGGTATTTTTTTTACAGGTTAGTAGTTTGGTATGGTAAAATTACAAACAATTCCGGGACTGAAGGGGTTAACAAACAAAAACATCAATGGATGGCTTTTCTATCGACCTTAGTGATTTGTTGTGTGAAATGCTGGGGGCTAATAATATGTTAAGCGTGTGATCATTGGTTGATATTTGCTGGTACTGTAGTAGAATGCCAACAGTACAGTGAGAGTTGTGCAATAAACAATGTTCTGTTGTATTGGAAAATCATGGCACAGCTCGTGAAAGACTCTAAAACAAAGGGACATTGACACCGCCTCTTAGTGCTGCAGCCTAGAGGGATTGGTTGGCCTTTTGGGACCTTCCCTAATGCAGTCTGAGAATTGGAAAAAAATTGTTTTTTGGGGGCCCCCAAGCCCCCTTTGTTTGCTTACCTTTGGCTCTGATCCACTTATTGCTAGGTGATTGGTATCGTAAGCAACTTTGGTGGAGGGCAGTTAATTAAAAAGAGAGTTCTTCTCCTTTGTTCAATTTCGTTATCTCCTTTCTTAGCCTCACTATTTCATTCTTTGTTGTTGGTCAAGAATCTGGGAATGTATATACCTTACCGAACCCAACCCTATGCGTCTCAAAGATTTAGCAGCTTTCCCCTAGCTGTGCTACTTAGCAGTCATAGTGGGAAATGACGGATTTTCACACATACATACATAGAATTATGTTCAACATGCCAACGAATTGTGCAGTGTATTTAATTCAACATGCTAATGAGTTACGCAGTGTATTTAATTCAACACGCTAATGAGTTACGCAGTGTATTTAATTCAACATGCCAATGAATACCGCTGTGTATTTAATTCAACACACCAGTGAATACCGCTGTGTATTTAATTCAACACACCAGTGAATACCGCTGTGTATTTAATTCAACACACCAGTGAATACCGCTGTGTATTTAATTCAACACACCAGTGAATACCGCTGTGTATTTAATTCAACACGCCAATGAATTGCGCAGCACTTGCATTTAATTCAACACGCAGTGTTTTTTCAACACGCAGTGTTTTTTCTGTCGTGTTCCAGCCACCATGATGTGGCAGGTCACAATGGCAGACGAAGACGGCAGTGGTGCCAGCAACAAAAAGAAGAAACGCGGGAGTAATCAGTCAGCGCCAGATCATGGTAAGTAAATTGTATTGCTTGTCTGTTTTGCCTATTTTTTTTAACACATGAGTTGTTTAGCTGCCTCATGCGTGGTGAACATGGTCGCTTGGCTTATGTTTCTCTTGGCTGCGAACCGAAGCTGGTATTGTTTTTCAGTGTGTCTGTCTGTTCCTGGCTAACTATGTTAACACGATAATGTTTGAACAAAAGGGACCTAGGACGCTCAGTAATCACTGGAAACACTTTTTAAAAAACTCAAAATTTTTTAAAACTTGAGATGCTAGGTCTCCGGTTACTATTTTTTTTCTTAAACAAATATTTATCTTGATCTTATCGACATATTCCACTGAGTCACAATACGAGAAGTATCCCTAACGTATAACCCTCCCACCCCCCCCCCCAAAAAAAAAACAGAAGATTTTTTTTGGCAGCACT